>CM021731.1:171565929-171615751 GCA_011075105.1 Heteronetta atricapilla
TTTTTTTTTTTTTTTTTTTTTTTTTTTTTTCATCTCTTACTCATAATAGAACTGTCATCTGAGGTTCATATTAGTGTCTCTGCTACCTTATTTTGACAATCATAGCTGGCAATGAGCTCAGGCTCATCTTAATTCTTGAAACCAATACTGCAACCACTTGGAGGTCACTATTTTATTTCAGTGTTGTTGTATTTGACAGCATATGATGATAAACATTTGAACCTAATTTTTTTTTAAATTTATGTATGTTGCTGTCTTTTCCATAACTGCATCTAGTGAACATTAGGGATATACCTAACACTGGAGAAGCACTGAAGCCTGTTAAGATACCTTTTTTTTTTCCAGTACATGTTGCTTAACCTGTAGCACTAAAGATGAATTCTTGAACATCACCAGTTCCTCATGGTAGATGCTGTTTTTAAGGCATTATGCATGTTAGCCTGTTCTTTCCATCTGGCTGAATGTTTTTAACTCACATATGGAAAGAAGGTAGAAATTTTAATTTTTTTATAAGGATTTGTAAAGGTTTACTCTACAGACTAGTTTCCTCAATGGGAAACTTGGAATATCTGTAGGCACTGTTATGAAATGGAAACATTTATTAGGATTTCCATTTAAAAAATAATAATAAATAATAAAAAAGAGTACTTCTCAGTTTTTCCTATTTAAAGTCCAAACCTTCACTTCAATATTGGCTTCATAGGTCAAGTAAAATTGCTGCTTATTCTAACAGAAATAATTCCCCTGAAACCATCTGCACTGTTTATAATAAAGAGTTTTTTCCTGGAGCAGACAGCAGAGTTCAAAGAAATTGTGACCATAAGAATCAATTTTGCATGTGTGAAAAATAACCAGACAAGGAAAGTTAATTTACTCATTTTTATTTGTTTGTTTAAAACTACTTCTGCACTGGCATAGTTAAACACGAATACAGTCTGTCACAGAGGTGGCCCCAAAGAATTTTCATTCCAAAATATATAGAATAAATTTAATTTGGTTGCAAAGTTTTTAGGATCTTTATCTAGGGAAGTCCCTCTCTTGTAATTTTATGTTGGAGTGGACTATGTATTTGAGTTAGAAGGGATGAAAAGCACTGAGAAGAGTTTTGGATGAAAAATGATAGCTTGATTCTGTCAGAGTCATTCCAACAACATCAGCAACATCAACGTTAACTATAACGATCGACATAAGATAAATAGAAAATAGCCATTTATTTATTTTTTATTTTGAAATGCAAAGTGGTGGAAAATGGATAAGTAAATGCACTTGTTAGTATTGATAAAAAATGGTATAGAAAGAAAAAAAATACTGTTAATTTGCCCTCTGTATAAGCCAAACCCAAACTGCCAACCTCTTAGTACTACCCACATTTAGATAAGATAATGAGGAATGGTAATCCTGCAAAAAATGTCTCTGTTACTCCTCTTATAAAATCTTCTGAGATTTCTGTTATCAACTCCCATGAGTAAGGGAGCATGTGCACATCCTAGCATTTTGTGTCTTACCTTGAAGAATTATACGTGAACTTAGTATAGACATCAAAGAGGATGAAAGCTTTTAAGAGTAAAAATTCTAGGTGCCACCTTGAGACAAGGGGGACCTTATAATGGGACTTACTCTCCAGAGGTTTGATGAGTTCATTCCTAAAGTGAGACCTTTCGAAGACCTCATATTAGACACTCAGAAGAGCTAACTGCTTTTGTAAATACCTTGCTGGCGTTCATCGGTACTAGTTCAATAAGAATGCTTCTTTCAAGGGAAGCAAGGACGTTTTCTGCAAGATAAGAACTGTGGCAAAGAGGTGACATTTGAAAGCAGTGACACTGTACATCCTGTAATTGCACATACAGTAAATGTCAGCTTCATAATCGTCTAGCTGGCTAGCCAGATTTCCAAGAGCTACTACAGGCAACTTAAATATTCAAAACAGTCTTCTGAATATGCATCAGTGGACAATCTTAAATCCGTGAAGGGAGCTGTAAATTACCAACAATTTACCCGTATTTGTCTTTTCATTGTTTAGTCACGCAGAACTTTCCATTCAAAGACAATTACTGAGTTGATCTGTATAGTAAAGAGGGTTCTGTCACTTCTCAGACTACTTTTCAAGTCTCTTCCATATTTGTTAAACAAGGCTTTAGGTATAAATTACCATTTTTTTCCACTTCTGTTTATTGTTTTCAGAGCTTTAAGAACAAGTGATAACTAACCTTTTTCTTTCTTCAAAGGCTTAAAGAATTCTGATCCAAATAGAATAAATATCTATCAACTGAACAGCAGCCATAATCCACATTATATTGTTATATATATATATTATATATATAAAATTTTAAAGGCATTAGCTTATCTTTAAAAAAAAAAAAGAAAAAAGAAAGGTGAAACACCAGATAGTGAAATTTCATCAGCATGACATTAGAATTTAGTTTTGTCTGGTTAAAAGGTGCATGGTGCATTGCGGAGAAAAGCTTAGATTGGTACAGTGTATCATTGCTGACTGGAGTCCATTTTATGACTCAAGCAATGTCTAGTAAATGCAACAGTGAAATCTCAACAGATGTAGAGGAAACACAAAACATTACTCATTAAATTCTTTAAGCACACTTAATTCATCTTTCATTGCCATGTAAGTGAATGTGTTCCCTTAATGTTCTGGGTTTTTTTTCCTCCTTTGGGAGAATTTAGTTTCATTTTTATCCTAAGTGGTTGTTGCAACAGAGCAAAAAATGTGCAGTATGAAAGAAATACTGGAGTTATGTTTCTTCCTAATGTTTTTCATTGCAAGTAAACATTCAGGAAATGTGCAAATAAAGGACGTTAAATAGATGCAGGGGAAACGAGTATCCTATGATTTCTTCCTTTTGTTAGGGTAGGAAAACTTGGAAGTGGAATACTCTAAAGAGAAATTTGCATTTAAGATGAACCAGAACTGGTGGTTGTGCCTGTAAGTTGCTTGATAAATGTGGTATCATCTTTGTTTCATTCCAAGAATAGATAAGTCTTGTGTATTTCCATCATACATGCCTGAGGCAAAATTGACATCAACCACATAGCAAAATAATGAGAAGGCTCAGAAGTCTTTTTGGTGGCTCAGGCTTAGAGATCATGAGTGGCAAAGGAGGCAAATACAGGGGCAAATACAAGTTTCACATAAATGACAGAAGGAAAGATGATAGCCAGAATAAGACCGCATCATCTAGAGTAGTGCAGGATAATAGCTAGACTACAGTTAGATCTTTAGATCCTATGGAAGTGGTTTTGGAAATTACTGTTTTTTTTTTCTTCTTCCATGAGAATTCATCAGTTTCATAGTGATCTACCTTAAGCTGTTTCTGGCATCGTACATGTATGAAATATAGCAGCTGCCAAAAAAATTTCACAATTCACTTACACATCTCATCAATGCAAAACACCTTTGTGAATACATTATGCTCGCACTCTGATATTTTCACTACTTTTGACTTTCTGCTTCCAGTTTACACCATATGTGCAGCCTTTTATGTCACCGTAATGCAGCACCCAAAAGTTTTACCCAATTTATTTTCTTATGTTCATGTAGCTTACAAATACAAGATGAAAAACTGTTTTAAAAGACATTTCTGGAAGAGTATTTGGGTTTTAAAGGATATTGAGCCAATTACAAATTTACTCACTTTCAGTATACATTGCAATATAGTTTCACCCTTGTTCTTGGCAAGAATATTAGAATCAATCATAGAATCATAGAATGGTTTGGGTTGGAAAGGACCTTAAAGACCACCCAGTTCCAACCCCCTGCTATGGGCAGGGACACCTCCCACCAGACCAGGTTGCCCAAAGCCCTATCCAGCCTGGCCTTGAACACCACCAGGGATGGGGCATCCACAGCTTCTCTGGGCAACCCATTCCAGTGCCTTGGCACCCTCCAAGTAAATAATTTCTTCCTCATGTCTAATCTAAGTCTACCCTCTTTCAGTTTAAAGCCATTATGCTTTGTCCTACCACTGCATGCCCTTGTAAAAAGTCCCTCTCCAGTTTTCTTGGAGGCCCCCTTTAAGTACTGGAAAGCCATTATGAGGTCTCCCTGGAGGCTTCTCTTCACAAGGCTGAACAATCCCAACTCCCTCAGCCTGTCTTCATAGGAGAGGTGCTCCAGCCCCCTCCCACCCCCCCTTTTTTTTGATTTGAAAGACTATAGGAATGCCTTGTTAATAGGTGTAGTCTTTTTATTACAATATTTTTTTATGATAGCTTAAAAAGACTTACAAAATTATGATCATTTTCAGTTTTACTAAAAGGAGTTCTCATGCTTTATTATCTCATGACATTCATCTAACTTCTTATAACAGAAACAAAGAAAAACAGTTATCTAAACCTACCACTTTGACTGTAGGTTTATGTAATGAATATATATGTAATACAATACAGTACAATGTGTATATGGACACTTGAAGTACCTCTGGACAGACTATTTTGTCAGCTTGGTTCTGGATAGCTTTTTGGAGCAAATTTTGGATATCAGAACATAATTTTTGAGTTTCAAAACAAATTTGGATATCTGTGGAACAACACCTAATTGAGCTATGCAGAGACATGTCCAAGAATTTTGACAAGTATTAAACCACAGAAACATATAATGTGCTGTCATAATAAACAGTCTTGGGCTTCTTTTCTATATGTAAAACCTGAATTAAATAATTTAATAGGGTAGAGTATGTATTTTCACATCTAGAATCACTTTGTCACTTGGGTTCTTCCCTACCATTTGACAACCTATACTGGCTAGAAACAAAGCATTTTGCAATAATCACTGTTCATAAACAGAAAAAGGGGAACCATTTTAGATCATCTAAAAACACGGTATGCCTTTCATTTTGCTTGATTCGGTGACTGAGTTAAATTAGAGAAGAATTTCTACAACTTCACCAATAAACAGCTGTGGGAAGTGATATAGTTTGTATTAATATTATAGCTGTTTGTGTCATGGAATGGAATGAAATCAGAGCTGGTTTGGTATAAACATCTTGGATAAAAGAGCTTAATAAAGCCATGGGTAAACTATTTGTTAGAAATTGCCTGCCTATGGGACACCACTTAACAAGCTGATACTTTCATGGTTGGAGCTTCCATGTCCCCATATGCATTTTACTTCAGTCACTGGACTAAGGACTGGATCTTTTCTGTGGCAGGAATCATAATCTGCTTTCCGTGTTCAAGATGAATATTTGAATCACTGGGCTTCGTAACATTTGTTATTTATAGCAGAACTGTGTAAGTAGAGAGGCTAATGAACAGAGGGAGTTTTCCAGGGATATGGAAAATATGGTTTAAATCCATTCCCTAAGGCAATGGTGGAATCTGGATAAACCTGAGTTAAATGCAGCTGAGTGAGGGTTTTCATAATCCAATTTCAATCCAACTGAAATTGGTACCCTTTCTTCCTGTAGGCATAATTACATTTGATGATTTTTTTTCCCATTTTCGTAGTTTCAAAAGTAGAGATCCTTCCCCAAATACCGTACTTCAATTCCTTGCTAAAATTGCTTTTTCTTCCCATAAGAACTGTGTCTGGAGAAATTTATCTGAGGCCCTATTCTTATTTCAGTGTGTGCATTTTATGCATTACTGTTGTTACCAGAGAAGAGAGAGATGTTATACTTTTTCTTGCTATGTTCTAAAATAAAAATATTTTTTCTTCCGTCTTTTCCATGAGAAAGTAAAGTTCATGACATCTCTCCTTTCACTCTGCCATCATTAGCTGAAAAACTGGGTGAGTCATTCTAGTTATTCCAAACCTTCTGATAACCCATATGATCATGGTGCCAAATTAGGCTGATGGAGGAGCTTGGAAAGGACTCTTAAATTTTAGACAGTGTTTAAAGAATGAACTGAGATGAAATGAGAACTACATCAAAAGAAACAATGCTTAAAGCTGGTAGAGTACCCTATCCTTTCCTTAGGTCCGAAGCAGTTTCTGGGTGTTTTTAGTTGGTTGTAGTGGTGGTGGTTGTTTCATTTTGTTTTGTTGTTTAATTTCAGTTTTCAGTTTTAAACTTGAGATCCATAAGGTCTGCTTTATAGATGTACCAACCATCCAAAACTACAAATGAAACCAGTAGGATCAAAGCATTAAGCATGTAAAGTGCTTTTTAATGCTAATTACTCGGGCATATCAGGTATCAAACATTTTTTAACTGATCTCTCAAAATTAATGTATGTATTTAATTTCTTGAAGAGTGTTCATACCTCATTAATATAGATACCCAATTTGTGGAGCTTATTCTCTTTATACTGGATAAAGAGAGGGACAAACCCACGTTAGACAGGAATTAGCTTCTATAAATTGTTAATAGTCAGTGAGTTTAGGCATCTAATTCAAATGACCTGAATAGGTTTCTCCACGTTTTAATTCTATATCTACAATAAAGTTAATAGAAATTGGCACAATGCAATGAATACTGAAGATGAAACAGTAGCTTGAATAGCTGCTCCTTAAGTTAGCATATTCTGTCCTGGGCAAGGAAAGGGGGAAAAAAATAATTCTCTTATAATGCATATATATAAACATTTGCATTAAATTTGGATAGCTAACTTTCTTGTGCTTCCAAATTCTTGTTCTTTGATACTCAACTTTTTCTATCTACTATAGAGTGGTTATGGCATTTATATGATACTGCTAGCTACAATGGTAATAATTTTTAAGTCTGCTAATGTTCCATTGGCATAGCTGGATAAAAAGTAAATGAATCAGTGCTGTGGTATTATGTTACATATATATATATATATATATATAAAATCTTATTGATATGCAATATTTAAAGTTAATGTTTCGTCACTGCTGACTTGTGTAAAAATATAAAAGTTGCATCGAATGTAATTCTGGCAGACTTTAGAATCCATTAAAATAGTTTAAACCAGCAAGTTTATTGGAATTATAAGAAAACTGACTCAGCTAAATATCTGAATTGGATATGTTAAGTTCATAATTTTAGCCTAAAGACTAATATACATATAACAAAGAGTGATGCCTGAGTAGTTGCAAACTCTCTTCTGTCTATTCAGCAGTGGATAAAAAGTAGTTCACTATCAGGTTATCCCTAGTTACATAATTGTACTGTAGATGGTAGTCTTCCCCTTTCCCTAAGAAATACAAAACCATTTTAATTCTGTGTGATCCATCATCAGGCAACTACTCAAAAAAGTAACGTTCTTAAATGCTCTCAAATGTCCAGTAGCAAAAATAAATGAAGGGCAGAGTGCATTAAGGGATTTCCACTTGTGTCTCACAGGGCAGAGAAAACTGCTGCGAGAGAGCTCGTGGGATAGCTCCTACTCTTGCTGCCTTTAGCAATAGCTTCCTGACTAATCAGTCTCCAGGCTTACCCCAATGCTTTCAGTCTGTTCTTTCTCTGTTTGCCAGTCACCGACTGAAAACAGGACACAGCCAATTACTCTCCATTGAGCTTACGCAGTCCCTGTTTATCCACCTAACAGCAGTTGCCCTGAGTCATTTTATTGAAAACGTTATATGTAGTGAGATCACCTTTTAGAAAATGTTAATTTTGTTTCAGCATCATCAAAAATATATGAATTTTACAGTTTAAGATTAAATACCTTATTTGGAATATTTGCTTCCTATGAGAATGAAAACAAAGTATGCTGAAAGTGGATTTTCTTCCTTTTCCACATTCCAATGACAATCAATTTAAATAAATAAATAAAAGGGTTGTCCTCATTATTAAAATTTAAAAAAACAAACTCTTAATGACTGTATTTAATTGAAGATACAACTGGCCATATCCTAATTTCATAGTTTGGGCTCTGAGCACCTTACATAGATCATTTTTTTCTTCCTTTCTGGTTATTTCTGAAGCCTTTTGAGAGACACCTAAGTTTTTTTCTTGTTCCCTATAACATTTGTCGCTTTCTTATTCTAAGCCCATCTTTCTTA
Source organism: Heteronetta atricapilla (assembly GCA_011075105.1). Taxonomy (NCBI): domain Eukaryota; kingdom Metazoa; phylum Chordata; class Aves; order Anseriformes; family Anatidae; genus Heteronetta; species Heteronetta atricapilla. The sequence continues at coordinate 171,573,857 of CM021731.1, forward strand.
CTTATCTATGAGAACATTCAGCAGTATCACTTACTGTAGTGTATAAAACATTTTACTCCTACTTTGGTCTGTAACTGCAGACTTAGCCTAATAAAAAGGGTGTTTTTGACTTGCACTGATAAACTGTAAAATACACTGTGGCGTAAGTGAGAATATTACTTGTTACAGGAATCTTCTATACTCACATTAGTCATAAAGCTTTGGGGAAATTGTGCATGTTGAAGGAACTAAGCAACCAGAAAGGTTGCAGAAAAATCTCCAACTAATCTTTTGTGGGAAATCTATGGTAACAGCACATACAGTAGACTCGTGATTCTCGTGATTGTTTTTTTTTTTTTTTTTTTTTTTTACTATTAACTGCAACTACAAAAGTATGCATTAAAAAGTATGGTTTAGCTTGTTTAAAAGAAAGATAAGAGAGAAGCAGGTCAGGAGTAACTTAAAGTAGTATACTGTCCAAACTAAATAACCATACTGTGTATGTCCTTTTAAAGATGTGGGGGAGCTGGCCTTTGGGGGTGGTGTTCAGACATAGAATCACAGAATGGCTTGGGTTGGAAGGGATTTTAAAGATCACCCCATTCCAACCCCCCTGCCATGGGCAGGGACACCTCCCACTAGACCAAGTTGCTCAAAGCCCCATCTAGCCTGGCTTTGAACGCCTCCAGAGGGAGAACTGCCTTCCTTGACCTGCTGGTCACACTTCTTTTGATGCAGTCCAAGATGTGATTATCTTTCTGGGCTGCGAGCACACATTGCCAGCTCTTGCTGAGTTTTACATCAACCAACAGCCTCAAGTCCTCTGCAGACTGCTGTGTGTCCTCTTGCCCAGCCTGTATTCATGTTTGAAACTGCCCTGACCCAGGTGCAGGACCTTGTGCTTGGCCTTGTCAAACTGCTTGTTTTTGCACACAGGCCCTCTCACCTGTCAAGGTCCCTCTGGATGGCATCTCTTCCCTTCAGCAGATCGACCGCACCACATAGCTGCTACATGTCATCTGCAATTTGCAGAGGGTGCACTCAGTTCCACTCAGTCCATGTCACAAAGGTGTTAAGTTGTACCAGTCCCAATACCAATACCTGAGGAACGTGACTCATCTCTGGTCTCCACCTGGACATGGAGCCATTGACCACAATTCTTTGAATGCGACCATCCAACTAACTTCTTACACACAAAGTGGTCCATCCGTCAAATCCATTTTAGAGGTGTCATATGCTCAAATCTCCCATCCAAAGTGTATAAGTGTGCTCAGAATCTGTGCTCAGAAATTGTTATAAAGATGCACTTTCAGAGCTGGTAGCTCCAGTCTCACACCGTACAATCCAACAAGGTTTTCTTGATCCCTGCTTCTACAGTGCTAGTACCTAGAGTGGTTGCAGGGTATTTTCTCTTATACTTTGCACTCCTCTGCTTTTAATTTAGCTCCTCTCCTCCCCCCCCCCGCCTCCACCTTTTTTAATAGGAATTATTTCTTTTTTTAGTTTGCAAATCTTTATTCCCTTAACCTGCATTGATATAGTGAAACAGTTATTTAAATGTTTGCAGTAAGAAATACATTTCTGCAAGTGAGAAGAAAACTTATTTGGTCAAGAACACTTTTTAACAAGAATGCTAACTGCATTTTTATGTGGAAATAAAGTTTTACTAAAACTAATCTTCCTAGGTCTGGTTTTGTCAAAGCTAAACTCAAAAAGTTAGGGAGAACAATATGAAAATATGAGAAATTGGAAAGCTGTTTTTAAGCTGTATGTTAGTAAATGGCACACTCCACTGCCTTATGCTTTTGGCATCAGTTGTCGATTTCAGCCTTAATTTTTTTGTTAGTAACATGGATTCTCTTATATCAAATTGCTCACCTTCAAAAATTAAATCGAGTGCAGTAAAATTTTACAGTCTGATAGTTTTCTTGGGCATGCCTGTGGACCCGTCCACTTCAAGGTGCCTTATATTCAGAAAGCATTGCAACGTCACTGTCCTAAACAAGACTTTCAGATTTTGGAGATAATCATACACTTAATACGTTTGTATGAGGTTCACTCAGCAGCAACTCAGCAGCAACTGGGAAAAATCAGACAATAAGTTGCCATTTATTTGTTTCTTTCTGTTGAAGCCTGTCTGCTTCTCTGTAGTACAAACCTTTGTTCCTTCTCCTCAGGACAAAAGGTTTGGTGGTTCTCTCACCAAATAATATTTAATTAATTGGTATTTTAAGTCCTATTAATATTTTCTTGTTTGGTGCATCAAAGAAATTAAAGCTGGACTTAAAACCTAGGCCATTTTTCAGTAATGATTTCAACATGTAATGCAAGTAACATAGTTTAACAGACATTTTATCCATCGCTTCGGTGGAGTTTCTTATCTTTGAGGTATATGACCTGACTAGCGCAGTGGATTTAATTTTAGCGTAAATTTGTATACAAGTGGCATGTGGAAGTGAACAAATTCATGTAAAGAAAGTTGAAATAACTGAGTTTACTCAGTAAATCAGCTCAGGCTCGTTCAGTCAACCTAGGAATAGAATGTCTATCATTTAAACTTTCCACTGGGATTTGTTGTTGGAAGTGCACATAATATCTCATTACAGATCAATGCTCAAGAGATAGTCTGTTGTAATCTGTATTCATGGAAAGTGCCTATATTAATTTTCATTTCACATTTTTGTAAAAAAAATCCATTAATTATTAACGAAAAATTGAGTGACCCTTAATACTCAGAAAACTTGATCACAGTGCAGCGTCACACAGAAGCAGTGATTTTTCCAGGATACTTTTTTTTAAACTTGGGTTTCCAATTAATATTACTTGTTTCTTTTTTGTTGATGAATTTCATTTTCAACAGTTTAAGGAAACAAGAAATATGATAGTCTAACCAATATTATTTATCAAACTAAATTAAAGTTCAAAGCAAGTTAAATAAGACTATCTTCCAAAGCAGCAACAAGATAAATTATCCAAGCGCTACCACTGGCACTTATGATCAGAAATTTGCATATTTGTTTTTCAAAAAACAAAGCTTACCTAAGAATTTGTTTTCTCATGCAACAGAAATTGTCTTAAAACCAAAATCTTGGGGGAAGGGAGGGCTATTAGTTTAAAGAAAAGTGTTTATAGGTTTTTATTTGTTTGTTTTTAGAAATTGACTATTTTGTGCCCATTCCCTTGCTACTTTTGAATATGAAAGGAATTAGGGAAATAAATTATTTCACAGAAGCAGTGATGCCAGAAATGAGATTCTGATTTATCTTTCGATAGTCACTTTTCTTAATCTACTGTGGTAACAGCCATTCTTTATGTGTTGAGAGAGAGAGAAGAAAGAACTTATTTTGCAGAAAGAAGTTAGAAAAGCATCTTCATTTTTACTCTTTCCCTGCATATAGGAACCTGCCAAAAAAAAAAAAAAAAATAGAAAAAAATAAAAAAAAAGGCGGCAGCTGACCTTGTAGCCAAACTGCCTTGGCGACTTCAAGTGTAGTAGTTTCTTGTGTGGAGTATTTCATTACTGGATAGTTCATTAAAAGGAATCTGATGAAGGAGCATTCATAGCCATTATTCAGAGTGGAGCTTGCATTGATAAAGTCATAAGCATTGTCAAACAACCAACCAAAAAAGGACAAATTCTAAGACATTTTGAAAGTTTTAAAAAATTCACAGCAGCTTCCTGAGTGAAATATGTGGCCAATCAGGAAAAATCAGCATTAACTTCTTCTCTGTGCTGTTTGGTTTAAAAGTTTTGAGCAGCACTTAAGGAACACTTTACACATTTTAGTTTCTGTTACAATATTTTTAGTTAATTCAAATTCAGCCCAAATTAACAGCTCTATGTGCTTTGGGATAATTAAATTACTGTCTCTTCTTATCTTGGCTCACCATGCAGACTATTGCCCACCCATATAGCTGTCTTTACTCCATTGCTATAGCAGCTCGGTTACTTAGAAATAAATCTTTTCTTCTCCCCATCAGCTGCTGTGAAAGGAATGTAAACCACCTGTGGGAAAAAAAAAAAAAAAAAAAAATAGCATATTTGGACAGACTTCTTGCATTTGCGTGTTTGGCTGTATTGCAGGTGGTGTGGTTTTGGGGTTTTGTTTCGGTTTGTTTTTACGGCTGTGTAAAGGAAGGAGTGAGAAGGGTATTTCAGCTGTTCCTACTTAGTAAAATTGGCCTGGATGTACTGCCTGGGGGGTAAAAAATAACAATAGTAACAGAAAAAAAAGGGGGGGGGGGGGGGGGGGGGGCGCCCCCCCCAAGCGAGGGCGCCGCAGCCCCGCGTCGTCGGGGCAACCCGGGTTGCCGTGGCAACGCCAGGCGGCTGCGGCCGCGGGGCGCATGCAAATGGCGGCCCCGGGCGGCCCCCCCGGCCCGGCCCGGCCCGTGGGAGGGTTCCCTGCCGCTGGCTGCGGTCGGTTTTACAACCTGTGGAGCATCCAGCACGGTTTTATTTTGTAGTGTTAGTGTAGAAGTGCACAGAGCTGCTGAGGGCTCTGATTGCCTTCCATAAAAGCTGCAAACAAGTGAAATAGCCCCTCGTATTTGTGAATGCATAAGAATGTGCCTTGATAGTAGTAATGGACTCATAGTTTCCTGCACAAGTGACAATTCTCTGTTGTTAAAAACGTGCATTGTTCTTCAGCTTTAAATAGAATTTCTAAGCTGTGTGTTTTAAGCTGTTTGCTGCAAAGAAGGCTAATGGTAACCTGTGCAACACATTGCCAGTGGGTCGAGGGAGGTGGTCCTTCCCTCCGCTCAGCTCTGGGGAGGCTGCCCCTGCAGTGCTGGGCTCAGTTTTGGGATCCCCAGTACGAGACAGACATACAATAGTCCAGCACAGGGCCACCGAGATGATGAAGGGAATGGGGCACCTCTCCTTTGATGAGCGTCTGAGAGAGCTGGGACCGCTCAGCCTGGAGAAGAGCTCAACAATGCATGCACATACCTGAAGGGAGAGTGCGAAGAGGACAGAGCCAGGCTCTTTTTAACGGTGCCTAGTTCTTGGACAAGAAGCCATGGGCACAAACTGGAACACAAGAGGTTCCATCCAAACATCAGGAAGCACTTCTTTACTGTGCAGGTGACAGGCAACACTGGCACAGGTTGCCCAGAGAGCATGGGGTCTCCTTGGAGATTTTCAGAAGGTGTTTGGACATGGTTGTGGGTGGTCTGCTCTGGGAGTCCCTGCTTGAGCAGATGACCTCCAGAGGACCTTCCAACCTCAACCATTCTATAATTCTGTGTCTTTACATACCAGAGAGAATCTGTAAAATAACCAATTACATTCAACCTTAAAAAAAATCTCATCAAAGGAAGACATATTTTTTTTGTATTTCTGAAAGGTGAAAATTGGTTCACGGTTAAAACTGTATTTTCAAGTGACTGAGATTTTTATTACCCTTGTACCACATAACTCACTTAAAAGGCAGAATGTTTGTTTTTCTGCTTTTCTTTCCTGTCTGTGCACTTATATCTATTTAAAACATCCAATCTTTTTTTCATCTCCCAAGAAAATGATGGGAACTGTCTGTACGGTGAGGGTTTTATAGTTTTGTTTTGTTTTGCTTTTGTCAGGAGGGCGGTGGTGTTACAGTTGAAACAACATACTGAAAGTACTTGGAGAAATCTTGGGCTGAAGATAAGGATGATTCACTCTTTTATAACTGAATCTGTTGTTGAACAACAGTCTGATTGCCATGAAGTACCTCCACAACTGTAGATGTATTTGGGGAAAGGGTGGAGTTATGGGATGGATTACTCAGTGAGGAGCTTGAGTTTGTGAAGTTGCTACCTAAGAAAAATATCTGATGCAGAGCTGTGCATATATATTGTTCTTTTCTCTGTTGGAAAGACAGAAAGGGAAAAAATATATATTTCACCAAATATGTACATTTTTCCTTATTGTACTGAAAACTGAAATTTCTTTCCATTTGGTATGAAATATTTGCTTTTCTGAGAGAGAGAAGAAAAACAATAGAGAAAGAGGGAGATGAATGTTACTGCCTTTGCTCAACATCCAGGTTACTTCATCATTTAGCCAGGGTATGAGAAACACAGATTCAGTTTCTCTCCTGTCTTGAGAATATTTGTGAATTTACCAGAAATAAAACAATTCACCATCCCACTGGGTTAAATATTCAATCAATACGTGAATTAAGTACTGCAAGTGCTCTGATTATCTATGGACAGTGGGACAGTCTTGACGGGCTGAGTGTCTAGCTTGTGTGAAAGACAAATGGCTTTGACAGAGTTGATCAAGACATCCAGCCACTGCTTTAGATCTTCAACTAACTTATAATGTAGACAAATTTTGGGTCAGAGCATAATGTCTAAGATTTAGATTGATCTGTGGGCCTGTTTTGCAAGGTGCTGGATTTTCTTTGCAGAAGATGTGCTAGTAAAATCAAAAGAAAACAGGTTTGCATCCTTTCTTTAACAACTTTCATACAACCCTTTATTTTTGTCATAACCCATGAAAACATGCCACAATATATGGCAGTTTTTGTCTTTGAAGAATAACAGTCCCAAGGCACCTTCCCTGAATTCTGTGGGAATAAAAGGTACTGTTTGGCATAGTTCTGTAGATCATAAGACCAATACAACTTTTATGCATTTCTTCTTTCTTTTCTTTTGAAGGTTCATGTTTTGCTACAGTATTCAAACAGATATAGTGACTTCTGAGAAAATTTACTGTTCTAATTTCACCTCATATTTTTCCAGATCATCTCCCACATTGCCCTTTTCTGGCTCCTTCATGGGAGAAATTGCTTTAAAAAAGATGATGCATCAATTTAGGCAAACACAAGATAAATTCTTCTACAGCTTCAGAAAAATGTCTCCCATATTTTTCTTTCAAATAATCCGTAATATGAATTAAGCTTTGGTGTGTGTTATCCAGTCATCCCCTGGATATCTTATGGTTTGTTTTTTGTTTGTTTGTTTTTTTGTTTGTTTGTTTTCCTCTTTCCTTTATCTTTCATCTTAGCCATTACTTATGGTTAAGAGAAGCAGTGAAGAAGACAATGTGTATTTCTAACGTCTCTCCTGTTTTTCATACGGTAACAGAAGGTTAGGAGGTAACATTTAGGTTAGGTTTGCATACCAAAGAAAAATATTGTTCCCGTTCTATATATTTTATGAAAAAATGAATCTTTTTTTTTTCATGGGTTTTACATGGTTAAGCTAGCATCTTAGAATTGTAGAATTATTGACTCATTAAGTTTGGAAAAGACCTTCAAGATTGTCAAGTCCAACCATCAAACTGACCTGCCTATCTTCCACCGCTTCATCAGCCCATTTATTTCTTAAGACAAATTCTTAGATTTTGATGTTTGTCACAATAAAATGTAAGAAAAAAAAAAAAAAAAAAAAGCTTATTTCCACTGGCTACACATTAAAGATTCAAGTAAGTGATTGGCAGCGGTAAGATGACACTTTGGGTATAAGTGCACATTTAGATAGCAGATGATGCTTTATGGCTTTCCATAATGTAAGAGAGAAGTCTCTTGTCTAATTGACCTGTGGCATTCAAAATCTGTAAGTCATTTGTTCCTTTAAAATCTGCAATTCTTTGATGTGTTAGTATACCTGTTAAACACCATCTATCTGAGAAGGCTGTTAGTCGATAGCATTTGCCCCAAGTACCCAGGGAAGGAAACTCAGAGAGACAGGTCATTTGGAAACTGCTTATAATCTCTTAGTCTTGCCATGAATACAAGTGGAAGATCTCGAAAGACATTCAGTTGGAATAAAAAAAAAAAAGTGGCAGTGCTCAGGAACATCAGAAAGAGAATTTCAGTCAGCCCAAAAGCATGACTCGTTCATTTATTTATTATTTGTTTCTTTATTGACTTGTACAGTTAGATGCCAAAAAAAAGGGGAAAAAAAATCTGGGAATGAGTTTTAGCTATTTAAACTCATTTTGCGGTGTTATCTCTTGAATCTTTTAGAGATTAGCATAAGGAATCCTGTGAATATCTTTGATGGTATTATTTTATTATTTATCTTTTTTTTTTTCAGAAGGGAAAACAAAATTATCTGTCCTTGGTCAATCAATATTCTCTCCCAGAAGAGTACATATCATAGTGTTTCCATACAGAAGAGTGAGGTATTAATGAGGCTATTTTCTGCTGATTTAACTATCTAATATTAATATTATGAATTGGAAATTTCTACCTGATTTATATAAGTACTTACATTATTTGATACAAGTATTATTAATCCAGATAGTAATGTTACTATGAAGTGCCGCTACATTATTATTCCAAATACAAGTATAACATGGCCTGTGTACCAAAATACCCAAATTTCTGTCCCAGGGTATGTCATTAAAACAGCATTTGCCCTTTCCCCCCCCCCCCCCAGCAAGATCTGAACAGTTGATTGCTAGAAAGCCAAGTGTGAAAGACATTATTTCTATGTATAAGCTATAACTTGTTAAATACCATGGTTCAGAGCTTCACACACTTCAGTAAAGTTGAAACACTCACCAACTGCTTTAGGCAAATGAGAATTCCAATTCACTTTGTGATACAATTCTTTTTAGATCAGCCCTGGAAACCTTGGTATTAAGTAGATCCATGTGTTTATTTATGTAGTTTTTCTATTGCCACACAATTCATTGTGCCACTTGGTAGATAGTGAATTCTGTGAGATAGTACATGTTATATTTGTGACTATTCACAATGCTTTAAAGCATTATAATTAGTCTTTCATGTTTATAGAATATTAACTTTTTTTAAGCATTGACAGCTTAGCTCAGCATGGTAGGAAGAATACAGAACTTACCTATCGCCTTGTGCTTGAAACGTCTGAGTTTCATTTAAACGATTCACTGTTCTGACTTACACGTGTGATTATTATAAGGCCATAATCATTGGTCAGAAAAAGCAATTCTTGTTGGATCAGAGAAGATCAGTATTACCTAATAAAGAGAAAATTCCCAGCAAAGATAGCTGCAGATACATTGTTAAGATTACAGATCAGGATTCTTTCGGTTCCTCCTCCCATCTTTAAAAATGATTGATACTTTACATTTCATAAGTGTTGCTCTGTTGCCGATGCCTAGGAAGTTCTAAAAGAAACCAGTTTTATACATTAACCTTCCTGAATAGTTTATGCGTTAAAAATTATAATGGTAAAGTGAAACCAGATGGACTGAGTAGAGTTGACAGCACCTTTCTCAGTGATGAAATTGCTATTGATTTATGACAAATGCTAGTAAAAGCAGGCAGGGACTTTTGTTGCTGTCAGATGAGAACTGAAAGTAGGCAGGTTTTGTTATCAATCATATGTTGTCGGTGTAAGACAGTGGCAGGCTGTTATAATTGATTTGATAGCTCTGTCTTGAGCTCTAGTGGCCACGGCAGATTGTGGTAATGCAGCAGTGCAGAGAATTGACACGAAAAGGAAGTGGCATGACTCCTCAGAGGCAAAGGTGTATGATATAAAGGGTTATGTTTATCAAAACATTGTATAAATCAGAATTTTCAGGCAGAGGTGCAATTTATTGGTAGCATACAGTTTTGAGGTTAATCTGGAAACTGTTTTACCCGTATATTGTGGCATTAATTTAATAGATGTTTTATGACCTGAAAGGATTTGCATGGATAAAGCGACTTTTTCTTTCCTTTGCCTTGAACAAGCAGCTTACATGATCTCATTCAGCTTGTTCTTTTGATAAAGCTTTTGCCATGATAAGGTATCTGTCCCAGTTATGTCTGCTGCGACTGTAGATTATCACTATGACACCTTGATCATCTGTAATAGGCTGTTTTTTAATTATTAATTTAAAATCAAAACCAAAAAAGAACCCAGTGATGGCTATTGGAGAGCTAGTATGACTATTGGATAAGACAAGTAACATTAAATGTTAGTTGTTTTTCTGTCCCTTTTTTGATTCCTGAAGAATTTTGAAGTTTGAGGTTCCAGCTAAGTTAATTAACAAAGGCACATAATCAGCCTTCCTTACAAGGGTAAGGATTATAGAATTAAAAACTCACATTGCAGAGAAAACATTCAAAACATATTGTGGTGTAATTGCATGGAAGTCATGGATATATTCCCCTCATCCACATTTATAAGTATGTAGTTTACCAATTAGATACAGACTTTATTCCCAAACAGAATTATGTTTCAATAATAATTGTATGTACACGAAAACTTAAGAGATGAGCAAGGATCATATTTTTTTTCTACAAACTGGGGATTCATGGCTAGGAAGGACTCAGACAAGTAAGCAGGTGGAAAGAACAGACTTATTTTTTAATTCCACTGCAGTATAACTGTGAGAAAAGTCAGTAATTCTCTTGGCTGTAGGAGAAGAAGTATTTTTGCAATAAAGAAAGTGAAGTACTGATGCCATTCACTGGAGTTCAAAAATAATTAATTTAACTAGGGTAAATGTAGAGCAGAGCTGCTAGAATAATATAGAAAAATGGAAACTATTTAAAATGAATGAAATGATGTGATTGAAACAGCGTGGTCTGTTTAGTCTCACAAAGGCAAGAAGGAAGTTTGTTTATGTGTAGATATATGCATCTGTGTATAAAATACACACATACATGTCATATGCGATATAGTTATATATAATTACAATATAATATACACTATATAACGTTGTATATGTATATGCAGGGAAATGGGGGAGAAGAAATGTTAACAGCATTAGTACAAGAGCAAGGGAAAATGAAATATAAATGAAGTTTTGAAAATAGCATTCTATTAGGATGAGTGATCGATTAAATATTTTAAAATATCACCTATTAAACAGCAAGTGAAAGTGTATTAGCATTATGGTTGAATATAACAGGGAACTGGAATCTCTTAAGACTTGTATTCTGTATTTTTAACTGTGATTTACCCACACTTATTTTTCCCTGTCTGTGCCTATCTGCTCACAGGGCTTCTCACCTCTTTCAGAGATGGTCATTTGTGCAGTTTACCTTAAAGAAAAAAAGTTGTCATTTGCAAAGTTTTTTGCATTCCAAATGTCAGATATATCTTTTAAATATAATGGCTTCCCTAAATCCTTTCCATTGCTTATCAGAGAATTACAGAATCATCCAGGTTGGAAGAGACCTCCAAGATCATCGAGTCCAACCTCTGACCTAACACTAACAGTCCCCACTAAACCATATCGCTAAGCTCTACATCTAAACGTAGATGTAGAGACCTCCAGGGATGGTGACTCCACCACTTCCCTGGGCAACTCATTCCAATGCCTAACAACCCTTACAGTAAAGAAATTCTTCCTAACATCCAACCTAAACCTCCCCTGGCACAACTTTAGCCCATTCCCCCTCTTCCTGTCACCACGCACGTGGGAGAACAGACCAACCCCCACCTCGCTACAGCCTCCTTTAAGGTACCCGTAGAGTGCAATAAGGTCGCCCCTGAGCCTCCTCTTCTCCAGGCTGAACAATCCCAGCTCCCTCAGCCGCTCCTCGTAAGACTTGTTCTCCAGACCCCTCCCTAGCCTCGTTGCCCTTCTCTGGACCCGCTCAAGCACCTCCATGTCCTTCTTGTAGCGAGGGGCCCAAAACTGAACACAGTACTCGAGGTGCGGCCTCACCAGAGCTGAGTACAGGGGGACAATCACTTCCCTGGACCTGCTGGCCATGCTATTTCTTATGCAAGCCAGGATACTGATTACTTAACTTCTCTTGTATTTTTCTGCGATTATTTTCAGAGACTCCATCTCTATCTTAAAAAAATGTTTGTTTTGTTTTATGCTGAATTCAAAATGGATATTCATTTCATAGCAACATTATAGATAGGACAGAGAAAGAAAAGACAGCTTATGGAGCTAAAGAGGGTTCATATTTCATACTGCTTTTTAGAAAATCCAGTTTAAAGAGGGTGTTAGGTGGATAAGAAGTGGAAATCTGCTTCAATTTCATGGGTATTTTGATAAAACACTTGAAGGTAAGATCTAAAGATGACACAAAAGGAATACTGAAGTCTGCAAGGAACATGGAGAGAGCGAGAAAATTGAAACAACTAGGATTGAAGATGTAGGTAAAGGCAATATTGTGGGTATAATCTTGAAGAACTTGAATTTCTGTAACTTAAAAAAAACTTGTAATGAGATCACTGTTTCCAGGTCCTTAATGAGTTACTTTGGGACACAAAAATCCAAAAAAAAAAACCATGCTGTGAAAGGAAGCAAGTTTTTTTGAAGATTTGGGAGTTAAATTATTTGGACTTTCCACAGTCTGTTCTTCATCTTACATTCTACCTAAGCGCAACCATGGTGAGACATATGAACACTGGGCTAATATGCTATAGAGCGGCTGCAATACATGTAGAAATACTGATCCAAAACCCTACATGGCTTACTCATAAAAAAATGATGCATTTAGTTCCTCTATTTTTACGCCAATTTTGTACTAAAGAGAACACTGCAGATTGAGTCAATTTAAGCTATAAGCAAACACTGGAAGTTCTGTCCCACAAGAAACAGCCTTGGAACATGCAGAAGACAATCTGTTTTAATTAGCTGTGACCTTTAAGACACCGTTCCATAGTCTGACGTTCCTGGTTTTCAGCATAGGTGGGTTACTGAGACATCAAAATGGCTTGTGTCAAAGGTGATTGTGCTTAAACTAAGCTTTAAGTAGCTTAAACTATTTAAACTAGTTTTGCTTCTGTGTCCTTGTCTCCTTATTTTGTCTGTTGCAGTTCATCTTAAATGCTGATCGTTTTATGCTTGTTTCCACAAGCAGTCTATTTTTATATACTGTGATTTGTTTAATAAACTTCCCCAGCTGAGTAGAAGACTTGCTCATTATGAAGCTGACACTGAGGACTCTTATTGAGACTTAGAGCTAAAACTGGCTTCTCTGTACTGATTGTATGCTCATTATCCTCTGGGTTTCTAACCCCTACCTCTGCCTCCCCCCAGAACAAATTCTGAAGATTCACTTAAGTTATTAAACTGGTATTTTTCTCAACCCCATAACACACAATTCCTGTTTTCTACTTGCTGTTTTGGACTCCTATGTCCGCTTAACAAAATTTGGAGCAACTGAAGTCACTGGAATGCAACTTTAATCCTCCAGTCTCTTACCTTAATTGGCTTACAAATTCTAGAAATTCCTCACCTTTTCTTAGGTATTACAAATCCTCTGGTAGGGTACAAAACAATTAAAAGGTAAAATCTAAATTTACATATCCTGTAAGCTAAATAAGATGTGGCATTTGAGCTTAGATGTAGCTAGATAAAATTAATAGCTTGTTTTCATTAGTGTAATTTCACTTCTTTGGCAACTCGTTATGGAGGTAATGTATGTAGCTACCAATTTTTCTTAGTGTACTTATTCAGAGACACTCCTGGTCACCTGCAGTAGACCATTAACATTTCGGAGAGGATTTCATTAACATTTACATAGTATCTCTTCAGACCGTCCTTTTGACTTGATATAGCTTGAGACCAAATCACCTCTGAGATTTCCCAAGGTGCTTCTTGCCTCTGAAGCCAGCATGTCAAAAGCCCTAGAAACTTGCATGTTTTTAGATTAGAATATTATGATGAGACTGTGATTTAGCCAGATCTTTGAACAAAGTGCTCCAGAAGGTTCCTTATTTATCTTTTCAGTTATATGAATATTTTTTTTAAAAAAGTATGTAGTGAAAACTCAAAACTGGGGGGTGACAGGATGATAAAAACTTCAGAACTCATTTGTATCCTGCCCTCCATATCCTTTGAAAAATTATCTCTCTTCATCTCCTTCCATCGTGCAGTAATAAAGTTTGCTAAAGCTGGGCATGATTACTTCCTCAGGCAAAAAAGAAATGGCCCCATCTCCAGAAGGTTCAAATTCACCTGCTCTGCAAGTGTCAGGAGATGGTAAATAGGAAACATGTCTCCTTGCTGGTGTGTTTTTTTCACAAAATGCACATTACTAAATCCACACAGCAAACAGTGAACAAACTTTTCAACCCTTTCCTATATCCTGTTGTTACCTGGCTGTGAGTTGAGATGAGTTGAGTCACTTGAAAGTGTTTAAAAGTTATCTAATGCCATGGGAAAAAAATAAAGAAAGCTTTCAGTGTTTGCTTCTGTGATACTGTCCATGAATCTTTAGTTGTTTCATTTCTTTCTTATAAATGATTTTTATTTTTAGCTTTTTTTATTATTATTTTATTTTTACTCCTCCTTCTCCTGCACTGAAGGATAAGGCCATGCTATAGTGCCATAGATTATATATTTATAGCTTAATATTTTGTGTTAGGAGTTTTCTGGGAACACATTTTAGCTTGAAATGTTAATTGTATGCATTTATACCTAATCTATGTATTCCATTTTTACTTTCTGTGGCTTTATTATTATATTTTTCATGGTTTTCTGTCCATTATTGCTTTGCAAAAGACCAATGCAAAAGAGGAAATTGGTAAGCCAAGCGAGGTAAATAATGCGGAATGATCCCTTATAAAAGGGAAATTATTTTCTTTATTTTATTTCTTTGAATTGCAGTTGGGCAAATGTGATTTTTAAGTTGGCTGTGGCCTTTTTCTAAAGCACTTGAAAACATTTAACCAGATACTGATGCTTAACTAAATCTTACAGAGGTACTCAACAATCTCCATCATTCTTTATCTTCCTAAAGCCCTCTGATTTTTCCTTTCACCATGTTTCTGTTTTGTTGGGGTTTTTTGATTGTTAGTTGTTTTCTTCTGTTTTTGTTGTTGTTGTTTTTAGCTGCCTCTCCATTGTTATTAATGATTCTGTGTTATTAAAGATTCTGTGTTTTGAAACTTCAGAAGCATAAAAATTACAAAATTACAGCCACCTATTACAGAGGTTTTAAAATGAGACATGTTATTAGGACTGGAAATGAACTTTCACTCATACGTTTACTATTTGTATGCATGGACAGCTATTTGTGTGTACCTATAACACGTTAAGGCCTATAGCAATTCAAATTATGCCCTAAAGCATTATAAATGTGCGTGTTTCAAAACCTGCTCTAACAGTGCCAAATTTTGTGTACTTTGAGATCTCTCCAAATGAATATTTTAGGTATAATATTCATCATCTGCTTGCACATCAGATTCAGTATACGTAAACAAAATGCCTGATATCTCTGTTTGAATATACCTAGCTTTAGAAAAGTATTTGTTGTGCTACCTAATTTTGTGTGGCTTGGTGGTTTTTTTTTTGTTTTTTTTTTTTTGTTGTTTTAAAAGAGAGAGAGAATGGCAAGTACTTAGTAGCCCTAAGTACCTAGCCCCTACTTAGTAGCCTACTACTAGCCTAGGCTAGTAATCAGGCACCTGATCTTGATAATTTTAAAGTCATGTGCCAATTCTGGGGAAAATGCTAAGGAAAAGCCTAGCTGTGAAAGGGAGAATAATTATTCCCCGTTATCCTTGTGGGAATTCTGGAGAGTTAAGAATCTATCACTTTAATTTGTGACACTTCCTAATTTTAATTCTAATCTGTGTTGGGTAATCCTAAACTGTGGATAGATCATAGTGATTTCAATACTCTTTTGGGAACCAAGCACTGAAGTATTGTTAGTTGGGAATGGAAGTGAGTATGTAAATCTGTAAATCTAGACATCTGGGTATAAATACCATCCTAATGTTAAATCCTTTAATTCTACCATTTGATTATTTTTTCTTTCTTTGTATATATTTGGAAAAAAAAAATGTTATTGAGTAGAGTATCTCACAGTGGAAGAAAGAGAGCATTGATCTTGGGAACGAGGAAGAGGCTAAGGTTATCCTTTTAATGTACCTTCATCATCCTGTGTTTTTCTTTGGTATGTTGTTGTCTGTAGATTAAACAGCACCCATTCTTTATCATATCTTTTATTCTAGATTAAGATTTTTAGATGTTCATGATTTTCATTAGTCTCTTGATAACTAAAAGGAAAAAGTCAAACTCTCCCTTGTAGTTTGGTGTCTAAAGCTGGACAAAGAGTTGATGTTAATGCAGGGAGGACTAAAGTATAATTTCCCATATCTTAAAACATGATGTTCCTGTCATACCTCCTAGAAACAGACTGACATTTCGACTTGGGTTGAGCAATTCTCTGACTCGTTATTCTCTTTATTGTTATAGTCTCAGCATTTGCATTCTTCTAGTCTTAAATCAAGTCTCTCCTAAAAAAAATAATAATAATTAAAATATTGCAGTGTAGCTGCAGTTGTCTTTGAGGTTACTTTAACTCATGTTATGGGTCTGATTTTATCTCACTCGATTGTTTGCTTGGTTTTTCTAGTAAGCACCAGAGCTGGCTGTGTATTCTATGACATACTTTTCCTTTGTTCCAACCTGAGTTTTAGTCCTCTGTCAATGGTGTTAAAATATTATTTTGGTTTTCTAATATTTATTTTATAATATTATAATGGTTTCAAAATATTATTTTTGTGTACAGTGAAGTAAAAGAAGTCATGAAGTATTAGAGCTCTTGCGACCTCATCCACTCATAGATTTCCATCCCTTTTGAGAAGTGAACCGAGTCTTTATTTATTTTCTCCTCCTTCTTATCAGTATATTTATAAAGTGTTGTTTGTTTGTTTGTTTTCTAGTTGTATGTCATTCTGTGCAGTGATATTTCTATTTTGTCCTTAAACAGTAGCGTTATTTTTGTATATTCATCTTTACTAATTCTCTCCAATTACCATGCTTTGTAGTTTTCCTTTCTGAATTTCAAGTCATAGAAGACCTTATGAGTTAATCAACTTGATTTCTTTACTACCTTTTCTGTACTTTCTCTGCATTGAAGTAATGGGGTTTTGTGACTTCTGTATTGCATTCTTATGAATGTGACAATAATTTTGAGCCCTCTTTTTTCCTAGGGTTATTTGCTAGTTGTAATATTATTATTACTTCTGTGTAAAAATAATGTGGGCTGTGTTTAGGATGAAGCTAGTAAAAACATACATTATTTTGTCCTCTTCTAAAGATTTTTTTTAGCATTTTAAGATATTTCTAACATTAATCTAAATTGAAAAAGTTTGTGTTTCAACTTGTTTTTATTAATAGGTAATAATTTCCCTCTTAAAGATTGAGTAACTTACTATATCTGATAACTTTAAAAGGTCCTTTAATTTAAAAACTGGTCAGAGAAAAATATACTCTTGGAGAAAAACAGTTTTGTTTTATTTCTTTAATTACATTTAAGAAAAGATGATATATTGGTTATCTGACATCAGTTAAAATTTTTGGAGTAGTATAAAATCCATATTGTGGTAAGATTTCTAGTCAATAAAATTTCTGATCTCCCACATTAAACAGGTTAAAATAAGTAGCTCTTCATTCCAATCTGTTTGGTTTTCAGCTATGCCAGCTCTGAAGATGGATAGTATACTTTTTAATTATTTTTGAAAGATATCAAATAGCAAAAGTGGTAAAGAGATGCATTTTTAGTGGCATTTGGAAAATGTGGAATGTTTTAGCTGACATGTCTGAGACCACTTGATACTTACTGATCAATATGCACATTGAAAGATACCATGTTCTTTATTTTGACATGTTATAAGGCTTGCTTCAGCATCTCAAATGCAACCTATTTATTGAATATATTGAAAAACTTTCTCGGTCTCTGTTTTTTCTACCTTTCTAAACTTGTATGTATTCTAGAATATACGTATGCTAAAATATATGGAGTGTATTGATGAGAGGGGTTGTTTGCCAAAGTACTCTAATTTTTTGGAGCTGTGTGATCCTCAAATGCTAGAGAGTAAAGTATAATGATGCCAAATTGATCTCATTGCTAGGGCAAAGTAGCAGAATCTGCTATGCAATAACTACATGATAATTTCATTAGAAAGGAAGACATAATATTTTTCTATTAAAGTTACCATAAGGTAGCTTATTAAATGAGCAGTAAAATAGCCTCACAGCAGTTGACCAAAATTAACACCCTGTTACCCTGTTTTTTATCTTCTCTGAATAGAAAATTATTCTATTATTCAGAAAAATTCTGTAGAATGTGTTTAGAAGTCCAGCATTAGAATATTTAAAATATTTAAAATAAAATATTTAAAAGAAAACAAAAATAGTTCTAAGAACAAATTCTACCATGAAACAATGTAATTATTTTGCCAAATAGGTTACATAGGTATATTGTGTTGAAGGTGCCACATGTGTGATGGTTCATATGGTTCATAATCAGTTACTATGAGGAGCAAGAAGCCCTGGGAATTTGGGTTGCCAGACAATATACCAAATATGCCTAAAATCACACCCCTCAATTTAAAATTGTTTTTTATTTGCCAACAGTTTATAACCTGGAAAACCACAGTACAAGGTTTGTCTTCAACAGTAGTGTGTCTCAGAGCATGTTGAATACAGTCTGAAGATGTAGAGATGTATGTAGACTTAGCTAAACAGGGTCAAACATAATGAATACCAGAGAATTTGTTTATATGTTTACTTTAAGAGACCTTAATATCTGAACAAAATAAGCTTAGTTCTTTATTTTAGCAAGGTTGAAAATGAGTTTAGGAAATAGCATTGTTCCCCTTTCTACGAAATCGATTAGCTTTTCTTTTTTCCCTTTTTGTTGACTAAGACTCTTACATAGACATCTTTTCAAGTCTGTACTTTTCCCTACTATATTATGTAAATAGTATTTTGGAAGCCTTGTAATGGACTTGATAAATCTTTCTTTGGCAGAATAAGTCTGTTAAAATGTGAAATGCTTTTTTCTGAGTTTGGACTGCTAGCTGGGATTTTGCTGAGAGTCACTGTTTCAAAGCATTTGAGTAGTAAACATTAGTAAAACTTGTGTTGGCCTTAATAGTTACATTAAAGCCTGTTTAATCAATAAAACTGAAAATAATACATATGCATGAACAATATCTGTGTATAAAATGTATATATACGTAATTATTTTTGTACATATGCATATATACATTAAGTATCAGATAGTCATTTTTAGTAGTACCAAAGTCATGGTGTGAAGAATCTAGTACTAATAAATACTCTAAAATGTATTCAAAAGTAGATTTTTTTGTTGTTACTTCTGTTTTTCAACTGTGGGAAAATAGTTTTTTGGGTTTTTTTGAATTTGAAATTTTTCACTTCTGGATAAAAAGCACTCTGACTTTTATACCTCAATCACTCCAGAATTTAGAACAGGTCAATTCTGTCGGAAATTCTCTGACTTAGGTAAAATAGTGTAGTTTATAGAAAAACAAACAAAAAACTATTACATAAAGAATCTCTATGATCAAACTGTATTTCAGATAACAGTTGTTGCCTCACAGTTTTTGACTTGCTAAAAGTGTTAGGATGAAAATACACACTTGTAATGAAAATATCTAGGAAATAATTCTGTATTGTGAAAATCATCCTATTGCTAATTAATATTTAATTTATCATTGTTTGTGATTCTGATTTTTTCAAAGCTCATTTCTATGTGTATTTACAATGCTAGTTCATTTTCAAACAGTAATCATATTTTAAGCTTTGAATATCAGTTTCCCCTTGTGACAGTTGTACCACAGGAGAAGCCCAGTTTGCAAAGTCTAATTACAGTAAAATTTTGATTCCCTTAGAGATGTTATTGGCAAGAATTCTGGTGGAATTATGCTGGTGGGAAAGTCAGCATAACAAAAATAAAAAATCCTCAAACCTTAAAGATTTGGTTTTGAGGTTCTTTAAAGTGAAATCATGTATTAGACATTATCAAATGATTTCCCAGCAAGTGCAGAAATATCTGAAGTATTATAATGTGAGGTTCTAGCTATTTGCAATAAGAATGTAAATAAGGTGGCACAAAGTCTTATTTACAATGACTAATGAAAGCTGTTATACTGCAATCAGAGTGATGCAGAGCAACAGGGCAATTCATTAGGAGAAACACAGTTAACAAACAGCTAAATGTGCCAGTTCGTGCCAGTCTGGACCTTTCCCTTTCAATTTCAAAATATATATGCTGGTTGTGGTTTATTACGCTACACAATTCTTTCTGAGGAAAAGCAGGTAGTAAGTAAGGTTATTGTTGCCTGCTGATTTCTGCTAACTCACAAAAATGCTTAGGGGAGATGTGTCATGTTTGGCTTTGTTGTAGATAGATAAATAATGCTTTTGCCATGTTAAGCTCCTTAAACATGCTGTACTTGTGCTTTGCTGCAATAGGATGTTGATTCAATACAGCATATAAGCACATACATAAGTCCCTCCTGACTTCAAGCACCTCTGTTTAAATTCAACTAAGCTAGATCAGGGAATCACTAATGTAAATCAGGCAATCTGGACTTAAATTATATGCTTCTAAACTACAGCTTCTGAAATAATACAAATGTATATCTAAAAGAAACAGTACTGACATCTGTGATTGATTTTCTTTCCATTTCCATGTCTTTAAGAAACAATTACGTGAAATAGAAATTATAAAAGCTATATTTAATTTCTTTTTCTCTTTTGTACAAGCAAGATACGTAGGAAAAAAAGAAAATTGTCAGAAGCTAAATGATAAGTTTTATGTATTTCAAGACAAGCATCATATGATATTTTATTTTTTTAAAAATGAAACAAGAATAAAGAATACTTTAAGAAACTGAGTTGACTTGTATAAAATATTCTCCTGAGGAGCCCCGATGCTGATGGAGACATTCAGAGATACAATTTCTTACAAAGCATCTTGTATTTCTTTTTGAAACAGCATTTTCTGCAAAGTAGTTTTTCCTGATCTTAGTGCTGAAACTGTAAATATCATTAATTTTAAACATTTAAAATATTACATACTGAGATCTTACTTGCCATGTTCTTAATCACATATATCAGCATTGCCTTTATATTTTCAGAAAATGCCTTTAATTAAAAGGTGAAACAGATTAGCTGTCAAAGCTAAGCTGTCAAGCTCAGTTTCAATAGTCTGTTTTTCACAGAAATGTGTAAGGTTTTGGCTACAAAACACACCAAGGGCATCTTCAGTGGTATGAAAACCAGATAGTATTTGCAGGATATTTGCACTTACAGTAGATTGCAGCAACCCTGAAATTAGGGTCCAATCTGATTGATTACATGAGATAATCAATTTCCTAGAACTGTTTTGTGTTCTTAATAACATTTTCTTGTCAGAATGAAAATACAAGGATATGCAGCAAAGTAAAAATAAAAAATAATACAAATAAAAATAAAATCTGAAAGAAGGAAGAGAAGTGAGCCCCTATAGTGAATTACAGAGGCTAAGTAGGATAGGTGGTAGAATTTTGGCTGGTGACTGCAGCAAGATTCAAGCAGTAGTTACTCATGCAGTAGAGCGAAGGCGTAGCATCAGAATAGGGGTGTCTCTATCCAAATGTTTTGTCATTCTCTAGGATGTGGTTAAACTTACAAAAAAGAAATAATCCTTGCATTCATAGAATCAGTCCATCTGGAAAAAATATCTAAGATCATCTAGTCCAACCTATAACCTAGTACTGACAAGTCCACCACTAAACCATGCTACTAAGTCCTACCTCTATCTACATGTTTTTTAAAGACTTCCATGGATGATGATTCGGCCTCTTCCATGGGCAACTTATTCCAATGCCACTCAACACTTTCAGTAAAGAAATTTATTCTAATATCCAACATAAACCTCCCCTGGTGCAACTTGAGGCCGTTTGCCCATGTCTTCTCATGAGGTGCTTGGGAGAAGAGCCCAATCCCCACCTCACTACAGCCTCCTTTAAGGTAATTGTGAAGGACCCTAAGGTTTCCTCTGAGCCTTCTTTTCTCCAAGCTAAACCACCCCAACTCCCTCAGTTGCTCCTTATAAGACTTGTTCTCTTGACCCTTCACTAGCTTCATTACCCTTCTTTGGACATGCTCCAGCACCTCAGTGTAGTGATGGGCCCAAAAATGAAGAGAGTATTTGAGGTGTGGCCTCACCAGAGCTGAGTACAGGGGGACAATCGCTTCCCTAGCCCTGCTGGCCACGCTATTTCTGATACAAGCCAGGCTGCTGCTGGCCTTCTTGGCCTTCTGAGCACACTGCTGATTTCACATTCAGCTGTCTTTCAACCAGTAACCCCACGTCCCTTTTCACCAGGCAGCTTTCCAGCTACTCTTCCCCCTGTATTGTAATATTCCTCATATAGATGGACCAAAATCAATGTTAAAGTCTTAAAGAAAAGCATCATGGATCCTTCACTGAGATTTCCTCCCTGTTGCATGGTGATTCCTATGCGTGAATGTGAATGTTCCTGGAGAGACAGAAAATCTGGAGCTTGCTTACGTGGGAGAAAGAACAAAAGGATCAAATGGCCTAACTGCCATATTTCCAACTCTTTTTCTCCTAAATAAAGTGGGATCTTGCAGTCACAGTAAACTGCTGTTCAAGAAAACACCATTTTGTTGTCAAGAGGTTAACTGAAAATTCAAAAATGTCTTGGCAACTACAGTTTATTTATAATATTGTTCTATTTCTATGATAAACAAGCAGGTGTATTTATGAAATACCTTGTCAAACTTCTCTCTAATTGTATGTGGCTACTTTTGTTAATTATGTGCAAATTCTGCATCAAACAAGTAAATCCCTTGTTATATACACATTATTCGAAGTACATAGTTTTAACTAATAAATAACTTTAATTTCTACAAATCACGAATCCAGCCTTCCAGAATCATGCTGCAAGTTATGATGCATTAAATGACCAAATAATCTTTATATCCCATATAGTTTTCAGTCTTTAGCTCCAGTCTTTAGTTGTCACCACTTTTATTATGCCTCCTATCCAAAATGTGTGCCATCTTTAAAGACATACAGTTATTATCCTTCATCTCTTTTCCTTTAGGTTGTGCAGGATGTTTTTGTTACTTAATTTCTGCTCTTCTGCTATATGTCTTCCAAAATGTTAGCATATGTTGTAACTGAGACTTGCACGGTCACTGTGCTTGCTGGAAATAAAGTGACCTGCTGGGTTAGAATTCACCATGTCTGTAATCGTGTTTGAGTATTTTCAAGTTGTGCTTATAAGCAGAACGGTTCAAAATTAGAAATCAGAATTCAACTTCAGTTGTAGGGGAAAAAACATGATTCTTGAAATAACTGAAGTATGTTATATTCACATTAGCTTGGACTGAGTTGCACAACATAAAGCAGTTGGTGCTCCAAACCTGTTCTAGTGCCATAATTTCTGCAAAATAATTCAGTAGTGTACCATCTTTAGTTCTTAGCTTTACTAAGTCATCAGATTGGTAACCATACAACTGCACTGTTCAAGTATTGAGATCTGTTTGTCTCTTACTTCCTATAGTTACATTAACGTATGTTTCTTGTGTGTAAGAATAATACTGTATTGTACTCTATTGTCCAAATAAGACTATATATAAAATGTAAGATACTTGTAAAAATTTTGAGCTGATAGAGTGTTTAAAAGTTCTAAAGTGGCTTTCCATAACAGTGTGGAGATATGTGGAGTAATGGTATCTATGATGTATTAGTACAAATTCTTTTTCTCTCAAGCCCTTTAAGTTCAGTCTGCCATATGTCTGCAAGTGTAAATATTATGTGTGAGCTTATAAGAGATTTTGAGGTGTAGTTGATCCTTACTACTGTATCCTAGAAGTGCAGATAAGAATAAAAACCCCAAAATGCAGCAGTACAGAAAAAAAATATCAAATTAATAAAGGACTAAGAACAAAGTTTCATGCCTCATGAAGTACAAAGATCTGAGTATACTGTTGCTGGTGAAGTATACCCTAGACTGGAGTCAGACTCCAGAAATACTGTTTCTTCCAGCAAGCAACTGTATGTGAGTGAGATGTGCCACCCATTCAATTCATATGTAGTTGATTATACTACAGACACTTAAAGTCCAGAAATGAACTGAAAACAGTTCACAGCTACAGAAATAAGTGTCTTCATCAGTACAGTGAAAGTATCTTTATCCAGAGCAGTGTTGGGAATTATCAGACAGCGTAGATAAAATCCCCATGTACAACACAGTTCTTGTCATTTCTCGATTGTTGTCTGAAGAACTGTGAAAGCTGAATAGCCAAAAGGGCTATGTAGTCAATGCATTCTAAGTCAAACTGAGATTTAATACTTAAAATTTCAAATACAAAAACTCAGTTAAAAACAAACAACAACAACAAAAATCCATATTAAATGGTTCTTTGTGGAATAATTGCAGTTATCCATTTTGGAGAAGACATTAATAAGAGCCAGCTGCAAGATAGTCTATTTTATACCAGTGAGATGGCTGTTCTTAAGCTACTAAATCTGGTTACAATCAGATATTGTTTCTTATTTCCTTTAGAGTAATAAAATGCAATGGAAACCTCTTCTGCTTCATTTATGAAAAATTGCTATGAATGAATACAGCCTAACTTAGATTTTGCAGTCTAAATCCTCATACCTCCTTACATCCTTGTATGGTGTTTAATACATTAGTGGGCGTACATGAAGGGTTTCTTAACTGAATTGCTGTAGCCTTGTTTAAGAAAAAAAAAGAAGGAAGCCTGGGTGTGGTGAAGGTAGAAGGTTTTTGTTTCATCACTTACCACCATAAGCATAAAATGCTAATGCCTGCTTTAGAGACCTCTGTCTTTCTGTGGTCACCATAAGTTATAGAAACTGGAGGATAAACGGAACAGGAGCCCTGCTCTGTTGCTTCCTGCTGTGAGATAACAAAGACAAATTTAATTCCACTGATATATATAATAATCTTAGAATGTGAATCTGCTGTGAAATTGATGATGACAACTGTGTTGTATCGTCCTATTTCCATGATGTAGGGGTAAACAAGGCTTTTGCCCACGGTTGTGCCAGTAGTCTAATCAATGTCAAAAAAATTTTAAAGCTTATAGGTGCAGATAGAATGATAGGGCTTGTTCAGTGTCCAGTGGGGAAGTTTTACTAGAGTTATATGACAATAAAAATGAATGCTATACAGCACGCAGAAATTAATATACTGTGTGTTAGGAATGACTACACTTTTTTGTGAAAATGGTTTCTGTTTAGAAAATTCCATTTAGTGTGATATAAGCTCTTTTTAGAAATACAGTTGTGTACAAAGAACCTCCACAATTGAAATTAAGCTTAATTAAGAAAGCTTAATTAAGATTTTATACTTTGACTTATGAGAGCATCCTTGTCAACAATCTGGAGATTCCACTTTGAATCTGTTGTTTTCCAGCCAGTCCTACCATGTGGGAGCAAACCTTGGTATTCATCATGCTACAGTGCCTATTCATGTCTAAGCAGCAAGTCAGTGGGACCTGTTTCTGTGTTTCTTCAGCAAGATTTGGTCTGATTTAAATCTGGCAATAGATAGAGCTTAACTGAACAACTCTGACATTTTTTTCCATGTTTCTGTTCCCTTTCGGGACTGCAAGCTGCAAACTGTTGTCTTGTATATTCACCATTTTAAAAAGTGAATAGCTTTCATTATAGACAGGAAAAATATATTAAGCAGGACCCTGTGTGGCAATTTTTAAATTGTCTGGTGCTTTTCACTGTAGTTTTCAATTGCTTATGTCTTTGCTAATCTTGTTTGTTTTAGATGAACTTTTCTATCAACTTCTACCTGCAGCTGTTCATCCCCCACCCCTATGGGCATGCCTTTTCTCCTCTGCTCTTCCCATACTAAAAGGGAATCCAAACAATATACAAAAAGAAACTGAACTAAAACTTATCTGTAGGAGGGGAGGAAACTTCTGACTTCGGGGTTGTGGCAGACTGGAACTCTTGATCAGGGACCAAACAACAGAACTGAAGAATTTGACCAGAAAGGGGATGGAAAAGGGTGGAGAGTAAGGAGAAGAGACAAAAAGGGGTAGCTTGCTGGTGAAAATGAACTGACAGCTGGACACTTTAGTAAGATTGGAGAAATCAGAGTTGACAGTTGAAGACATTAACAAGCACAAAAAGTTTTGGAAAATGGTAGAAAAACTTACTGTATGATCATTAAATTGCTTCATCTAGTCAAATACTGAAGATAGCCAGAAAATTAGGAACTCAGTGATAATGGTCTCAAGTTGCACCAGGGGAGGTTTAGGTTGGATGCAAGGAAGATTTTCTTCATGGAGAGGGTGGTCAAGCACTGGAATGGGCTGCCCAGGGAAGCGGTGGAGTCCCCATCCTTGGAGGTATATTAAGAAACGTGTGGACATGGCACTAAGGGGAACATGGTTTAGTGATGGGATTTGGTAGGTTGTTTTTTGATCGTTGGACTTGGTGATCTTAAAGGTCTTTTCCAACCTAAATGATGATTCTACAATTCTGTGTTCACAGAACAAGAGGAATTCAGGTGTAAATAGTAAAAAAGCATATATATAAGCATTTATGAAATATATTGTCTACAGAATAAACAGCTGAGATTCTTACCTTCAGTAGAAAAAATACTAATACAACTTGATTAGATCATTAAATATTTAAAGGCAGATTTTAGACTGATAATTTAGTATATTCAAGCCTATGGCATAGTTATTACTAAATGTTCAACTTTTCTTACATTGTATTCACTATGATTCTAGTAAACAAATCTTCATACACTTTCCTATTTATACTTTTTTAAAAAGCAAAGACTTGGTATTACACAACAACATAATATTCATATAGACATAATTTTTGAGTGTTTTCATTTAAGTTTGTTGGCAGTGCATTAAAATATATTTAGCAAAAAAAAAGGGAAATATAGTTTATTAACTGTTTTAATAACATTTTTTGAATATTACCTCAAAGATTGGTCTTTTTGCAGTCTTGGCATTCAGGCATATTTAGAAATACATCTTTCAGCCATATTTTGAAGTGCTGTCTGGTAAATAACAAACAAATGGGACACTTCTTATACCAACTTTCTCAACTTTGTGACTCGACAAAGGAGATGTCACTATCACTAGGTTAACAAAGGCTATATTTAATCTGAGTTACTATCGCGAATAATATGGTTTGTCAGTGATAGCTTATCAGTAATGATTATTCCCACCATATATTGGAGCAACTCCAGAAGTACCTTCTTACAAATTTGTCATCCCCTAGAACTCTAAGTCTTTATATACCAAGCTTTCACTTGTTTTTTATTTTTCAGAACCCATAAAATATATTTAATGGCACTTTAACAGTTCTCCTTCACTTGAGTCAGTAAAGAGTTACAGAAGTTAGCTCTTAAGGCTATTTTATTTTGAAAACAGAGAGGAAAAAAAGTGAGAATTCAGGAAAGAAATATGAGTCATATAGAAAGGTGGGGTGAAAGGGGAGTAAAGAAAAGAAATAAAATGCTCTGTGAACTTTATTGTTCCTGTAGCATGGTTACTACACATTTGTGTTTCTTAGTTGATAGACTGTTTAAGTGAGTTTTACTTACTACTCTCCATAGTCTGATATTACTGTCCTGTGTGAAATGCACGTGTTTTTCCTAGTATATTTGACTCCTGAATTCAGCTGTTGTGATTAAATGTCACCAAAGTTGAATTATGAGGTTTGAATCATTACATCTGCCTATTTTTTTTTTTTAAATATGATCTGACTAAACAGCTGTATCACACCTTGAAGTTAGGTTTGAACCAGATGACATCAAGAGGTGTCCTCCAACCTAAATTACTTTGTTGTCTGAGAGATTTATGCCTCTTTATTAAATCTAGGAGAATTAAAACAAATTAGCAAATTTGAAAGTTACTAGACATGCAGATGTTTTGATTATGAAAGATTCCTTTCCATCAGAAGCCATCTAAAAATTATATTCATTAATTTTTAGTAATATTTTCATATGGAAGATTAGCAACTCCTTGATTAACGTAAAAAGATTTTTTTTTTCATACATTTTTGAGGTTAAGGTTTTAATAAGACACCAAACATTTCAGAGAATTGCATCAGGAATTTTATTAAGGCAACTATTCTACAGAGACAGTACCAAAGTCTTCTGTGGTTCCATATTGGCAACAGCCTTGGTATTTCTTTGCATCTTCTTTATTGCGTAAATCTGAAGTTTAAAAGGCCTGATTGCCTTCTTTTTTAGAGTGGTAAGCTAAAGTTTGGACTACTTTATGAATGAGATTTAATTGGTCATGCAAATTAAACAAACAAACAAAAACTATCCTTCCACGTCCCCCCATAAAACTATTTATTGGCAAGTCATCTAATCAGTTCCAAGTTTTGTTTTGTGATGTTTAGGCAGACTCTGTTTACCTTCGTGACAAGCTAGGCAGTTCTGCAAGCTGTGTACCTGCTGAGGATTCACTCAGCTAGCTTCAACAAATCACAGATTTGATTGCAAAATTCACTTACTGTGATCCATCCTTTGTCCACTAACAGATTTCGCTAAAATACATATTGTACATATTGTGATATTACAAGTTTTATCCCTGACTTTTTTCTTCTAGCAGTAATAGGCATCTCAATTAATAAAGATGGAAAAAAAATGTTTTAAATTGATGGAATTAAACTTACCATAAATTGAGTAGCCTACCTTGTCACATTCAAATTGGAAAAACAAAAAACTACTGTCGAAAATTCAATTTAGCATTGCAGAGATTACTGCAGTATAACAGCCCTTTATCTGTAGTAGTGTACAAAAGCACTTCTAGCACTGCATCAATTTTCACAGCCATTTAGTAGATTAGAAAGCAATTGTAAACAGAGTAAAACCCACATTAACTCCTGTCAACAGCCTGCCTTTTTCTCAGTTATGGATTTGTTTGAAATAACAGTGAAGTCTAAAGTGATTGCATCAACATCACAGATTGTATTATAAATATGAATGAATCCATTGTAATGGACTGCATAGTAATATATGGCAGGCATTTGTCCTCCCCATCAAAGTAACAGCTTTTGTAAAGGAAGAATAGTTGTGACATAAGGGAACATGTCACTCTACAAGAAATTATTCCTCCTGTTGTGAAACTGTAATTGCATCAAGCGACAGGTTTTATACTGCCCTGAATTTTATATTACAGTAATGTACCATTAATACTGTTTGGTATTTCTTTTAACTGAAATCAGCTAAAATGTAGATATATAGAAATATAATATTTATATATAAAATATGTTTATATACATCTTATATAGTATTTATTAATGAACATTTATTTATTTATTCCCTTTTTTGGGAGGGGGAAAGAAGGAAAGCAGTTATGAATGGTTTTGCCTACTTTGGGAAATTATTTTTTCTTACCACTGCTTAAAAGCAATAAAAATAGTGAGAATGAAAAGAATACTTTTTTTCCAAATTGGAACTCATTAGTTAGGACAGTGATAATTGCAATAAACGGATTTATGGCCAGTGGTAATAGTTGATCGTTAAAGAATTGAAGATCCTTCATAAGCAGTAACATCCACAGTGGGGTCTATTTTGTATTTCTCTGGAGGGTTATATTCCACAAGAAAGTACCTAATGTCTTTAACTGTACTATAACACTGGACACGAGACATTTTCAAATGCCTGTTTGTAGAAGGTGTACCAGTGCATATCTTTTTAATTGCTTCTGTCAGAGTATTCCTTATAGTCTTAGATAAGGACATTTTCTCTCCTACTACGTGATTTCTTTTGTTAGAAAACTGGCTGCTGATGAACTGTGATGAGTCCTGCTACAACTGAGTGTTTCTCTGTAGGAAAAAAAAAAAAAAAAAAAAAAGGTAATATATGTATATATGTAAAATATGTACTATTGTACATGTTTGAGTTCCAAATTATCAAATACAGGAGATTAAACATTGAAGACCTAATTTTCAAATGAGGACAAATATGATATTTCCTATTTCAGGGAGTAAAACCTGTTAGTGAAGTAAATAGTTACAATGATAAAAGTACAATTTCCTTCAAATTGTGAGGATGAAGTATGAGTTTATCTTCAATCAGCAGTTGTATTTCATGGTTATGTTTTGAAATATGATGACAACTGTTCAATGAGAAACAGCTCACATGAAGACTTCAGCAACTAATAAAAAATTAAATTTTGTCAAAGAAAGTTAATGGCTTTTTCCACCTAGTGAGTGTATTTTCTTTGATAACCCATTTGTAATTATAGTTTCTAACCTTCAAATATTTACATTTCAGTGAAATCACCATTTCAGAAATGGTGATTTCACATTAATGAACATTCTGTTTTACCCTGTAATAGCATTTTTGACATTTTATTTATATTGTAATAAATATATCAAGAAACTGCACTCTGTACTTATATTTTTGAGAATGAAAAACTGAACTGATGCTACATCTGGATTTATATTATATCAACCTTATTAAAAAAACTCTCATGCTTTGGTAATGATAAAGGACATTTAATTAGGCTTAATGAGAAGCCATACGAACCATCCATTTTAAAATATACAGCAGCACCATAATCATGTCATTTCTTCATTACTCTTTTCTGCAACGCTTTTTCTAACCTAGGAGATAGAGGTAATGGGGTGCTTTCTTAAACTGGTCCCAGCATCCTTCTGTGTTTTATCTTCCTATTGGATTTCATTTCTGCCAGTCAAGTAAGACTGAACAAAACTTAAATGCTGTTCTGAGTGCTGGATTTCTGTAATCATAAATTTGGATATTTTGCATTTCCCTATCCTTCCTTTCATGATAGGCAACCAGGTGATCTTCCAAAATCCATGATAACATTTATGATAATTCTTTCCAAAATACTATGCCATACTATGCCTATTTGTATATAGTCAATGCTCTATATAATTATATTTAATTATTAACTCTATCTCACTTTATTTCATTTTATTTAACTATCTTTCTGATCTGTGTTAAAAAAGAAAAAGTCTTAAACAGTTTCAAATCAAGTGAAACTACAAATTAAAACAGTCAGTTGAAACTAACACTGGTGAAGATCCCAGGGTTAGAATGTAACTTGCTCTCATTAACACCCGATTGGATTGCAGTTGAAACTAGTCTGTTATTACTGCACTAACGCCAGCACAATCTTTTCCTAATTGTGTTCACGTCATCCTTAAAGGAGGCAAGAATTAATTTTCCTTTGATAATAGCAGAAATGTCTTCCCTTGGCAGGTGAGGACATTCCTCTTAGTCCAAGATGTACCGGTCTCGCTGGCTGGGAAATGCCTCCTTGACAGCCAGACAGCTATCCATAACTCTAGGCTCAGTGCTGTTGGTCTACCATGTACTCTGTTTAACTTCTTCAGCTCACTTCTCTGTCTGACTTGCACCACTTGTGTTAAAAAAATAATAAATAAATAAAATTAAGTTTCCAAACCAGGCAGGTTTCAAGACCTGTAAAGCAGGTAAAAAAATTTCATGGTGTAATGTAGGCATCAAAGTTTGTGGAATCTGATTTGCCTGTTGTAACTATCTTTTTATAACTAATCTAAGATGGACTATGTCTCTAATCACAAGAAGGCAATAGATATCTAAAGTATGTGCTTTTAATTGTAATGCAGTCTGAAGATTGCCTTTTTCCCTTGACTAGTCCCTTGACAGTGCAATCTCTTTGCTATTATTGTCCTGTAGAGTCAGGCATAATGGTTCTGCACAGAGGCTACAATATTCTACAACCATTTTATCAGTGGAGTACAGCACTAGTGGGTGCATAGGATCTGTAGACAACATCCCATGCTTTGTGTAGCACTTGAAAATTGTATAGCTTGTACAGCCCTTAACAACCTCAGCCATCTAAATAATGGCTTATGTGCTTGCCTATAAAAAAGATATCTCAAAAATTTGAAATGTATTTCAGCAGGATCTCTTTGCTGTAGCACAGTCATTCCTACCTTTTTGGAATAATATGGAGCTGTGTGTAATCTGATAAGGAAAATTACATTTTAATTTTAATTCTGGTGAACAGAGGTAACTCAGATTTGTTTCTGAATAGAAAATGGAATATAATGTGGAAGTCTATTCAACAACAGTTAAAAGCGAACAAGGTGTATGTGCAGAGATGAACAAAAATGGAGTTCTAAATAACTTTGTATATTTATTTCATATGAAAAATAGCTTTCTGTTTTACTACTACTATTATTGTTGTTCTTATAGGCTGTCCCATGTTGGAACTTGAATGCTTTTCTTTGCTAATGCTTTAGCTTTATGTTTTATGGAATCATTCAAATTTAACATATTTATTATGTTTACAAGTGAGAGGCAAATGTTTTTTAATATATGCATAAAATATGATGATATGATCCAATGAAAGCGTTTTGTTTACTGTGTATTTTGAATGGCAGTGAGACTATGAATTAAAGTACTGTTGAATAGCAGGTGCTGCTACAGTTTTTATCACTGCATACTATTTTAAAATTTATTTTTTTAACTCGCTACATACTCTAATAAGTGCTGTTATGGGATTTATTTATTTATGAGAAGGAGCATTGTAAAAACTCTTATGGGTCTTCAGTCATTTTTCTTTTAATTCTTTCATCTACTAATCTAGTAATCTAGGTTACACAAATTCAAACACATAGGACTGATGAATATCTAAAAATCAGAGATGCCTTGCCATACAAAGCATCATATTTCTATCTCCATTCCTAAAAACTAAAAGAAGACACTGGCTATGAAATTCCAATGTACAATACTGGAATTTATAAATTTTGTATGGCCAGGACTCAATCAACTTCAGTTTAAAGCAGTGATGATTTTCATGTGAGGGGTAGGATACCAGTACAGAACATAGAATATATTCCATACATATACCAGTACAGAAATAGAAGTTGTTTATGTTATAGGTTTATAGGCAGATTTTTAAGTCCTGAATATGTTTCAGGCTTGTCAGAAACTTGTGAAGCTACACAAAAGTATCACAAATCTGTAAGGCAGAGGATCCTAAATAGCTGTAAGATATAACCTTAATAACTGTAATATGCCTATTTAGAGAAAAGGTGGTGAACAGAAAGGATTTTAAGAGAAGGAAAAATATGTCTTAACTAATGACTGAGTGGCATACTTAATAATGACTACTTTAATATCTGCAGTTCTTGTCAGTATAATACATACAAAGCAGAGTTCCATTGTTCACATCCAAACTATTCTCTGAAGAAAATATATTATATTTCTATTCTTTATGCATCAAGAAGAAACTTTGTGAAATTCTATAACTTGTGTTAAATAGGTGCTGAGATTGACGCCCGTAATGTCTTGTATGGCCCTGAAACCACTGCGAGTAGAACACAGAGTCTCTACAATCTGCTGTCGCTGTACAGGCTAGACAATCCACCTTTTATGCTGACTTCTATGCAGTCAGAAGTTGGAACTTTTCAGACACAGAACTTGTAACCCTTAAAAATAGTATCTGGTGACTCCGTTACTGTTAAATGCCTGGAGAGCAGGCCTTCACATTTGAGTTAGCTGCAATAAACTTTCTTTACCTGTTTCAGATATCTACATTAAGGTGAAATGAAGCGCACTTCAGAAGTGCTTGTTTCTCCTC
This sequence comes from Heteronetta atricapilla, assembly GCA_011075105.1. Taxonomy (NCBI): domain Eukaryota; kingdom Metazoa; phylum Chordata; class Aves; order Anseriformes; family Anatidae; genus Heteronetta; species Heteronetta atricapilla. The sequence goes on from CM021731.1 coordinate 171,607,116, forward strand.
ATTGACTGTGAAGGGAGCCTGAGGCAAACCAGCACAAATTCATTTAGTCCAGTGAGTCTCACGTGGGGGTCACTGGCCTTTGACAAGGCACAAGGACACAGAGGACTAAGCATGCTCCATTGTTTCCAATAATTTTATACAATACTGAACAAAGGAGCTGGTTTTGTTTCTGTAGTTGCAGTGCACCTACTCAGATGTAATTGAACTTTTGTGCTAAGGTATATACTCTTGGATGATAGACGATTTAAATATACACATAACATTTCAGCTTATTGAAGCTGTCCTGAGTTGTGGAAAAACTCCATGTCGTTAATATACTCAGAAGCAGCAAACATTTTCAACTGAAGACGTCAGACAACTTGCAGCTTATACTTGCTGAATTCTTACAGGTAGAGAAGTATTACTTAGAGTAGTGGAGTATTCTCCCCCACCCCCATAGTATTCCTCAGGTAGGATGTAATATATATAGATCTAGACAAACTTTTTACAAATGTCTTCAGAGCCTGCTGAATTGTTATTCTTCAGTGGTGCTGGCTGATGTTGAGAACCTAGATTTGTGCATAGTGTTATCTTACTACGGAAAACTAAAAATTACATTTGTTCTATAGGATGTTACTTTGAAATGAGCAAATACGTGCTTGGCTTTGCATTTTAATAGATTTTACCTAGACAGTTAGCTACTGAACATTGGGTTATTTTTTTAATAGCATTTGTTTTCCTTCATAGTATTTAAAGCTATTTGGGTATAACATTACCCTTTTGAAATGAGTGCTACAATGAGGATTCTAGGAAAGATTTGGAAATATATCTCTAACATATTTAGCATGATGAGTAACTTAATTGATGAGCTGGCAATGTGTTTACAGAACATATTCATTCTAGAAAAAAATGTCATTATGACAATTTCAATTATTACATGCAGTGTGTTTCCTACGAGGAGTTTTTAGCTTTTCTTTAGAATATGATGGGAGAAGAAGAATTTTCTCTTTTAGAAAAACAGCGGTTATATATGACATGAGGGTAACCTATGGACATCCTGATCTACATGAAAATTTAGTGGAGCCAAAAAGGAACAATGGCAGGGCAGGAGGGGAGTGAGGAAATTGCTGAATTTATTCGCCTGAGCAATCAATTGGTTTCCATAAAAAATAAGCTTGCTGCCAGAGCCAGCTTGTTTTGTAGTTTTTGTCTACAATAAATAGATGAGTATAATTACTATAATTGCAAAGTGGTAACTTTTCAGTGGTTACAGACATTTGTCACAGCACACCTAAAAAGCAGGATGAAGAGCACAGACAGTGCAAAGATTGTTTAGTTATTAAGACTGACGACGGCTACTTAAAGGCACTTCAAGTTTCTGCACATTTGCATTTCAGAAGGAAATGCAGGATGCATTGCTGGGGAGTCATGGGTTACGTTCTTGGAGCTGAAGTATAGACTTGTTGAGGGGTGTATGCCAATATAAACTGATACACCAAACAACCGAACAAAAGCTGAAAGAGAGAGACATGGAAATGCGTTAAGCAAATATCAGAACTGTGAACAACTATCCTGAAAGTCTCCAAAGTCTTAAAACTGGCATGTGAAAAGCTTTCATCAAATTTAGATATGTAATGGCAACCGAGTAAGTACAGATCTGTTACAATATCAACAGTTGTACTGGGTCTGGCTGGGCTGGAATTAACTTTCATCCTGGCAACCCATATGGTGCTGTGCTTTGTGTTCCCAACAGAACGCTGTTGATAACACAGCAATGTTTTGGCTGTTGCTGAATAGCCTCAAGGCTTTCTCTCTCCCACCCCCAAAGAAAGCCAGCAAGTAACCTTGCACGCAGCAAGTAGGTAAGAAGTTGGCAGGGGCCGTAGCTGGGGCAGCTGACCCAAGTTGAATGAAGAGATACTCCATACATAAAACATCACACTCAGCAGGAAAAACTCAGGGAAAGGAGGAGGAAGGCGGGAACATTTGTGGTTATGGTATTTGTCTTCCCCAGCAAGTGTTAGTTGTGCTGAGCCCCTGCTTTCCTGTATGTGGCTGGAGGTCTGCCTTCAGATGAGAACTAGTGTGTGAATTTCTTGTTTTGCTTTCACACGCAGCTTTTGCTACCTGTATTAAACTCTCGTTAACTTGATCTATACTAGCCTTCTCACTTTCTTTCTATTTTCTTCTCATCCCAAGGGAGAGGGGAATAACCAAGAGGCTGGGTTTTTGTTTGGCTGTTGGCCAGGGTCAATGCACCACAACAGTAATTCTTTTTAACACATGATGTTACAGTCTTAAACGTGTTTTGAAAGGATTACAGTTTTTTCCGACTTCCTTCAGAAAGTCAATTCACGGGTTTTATGATTTAATGTGTCATAGCATGAAAAATATTTAGTTAAGTGCTCAAAGTAACTGAGGAAAGGAAACCATTAATGCTAATTCAGATAAACTTCAGTGGTCTTTGCTATAATCTGTTGTCCTCTGAATTTTCACTGTTCAAGCATTTACATTTGACATGAGAAAGCATTTGACCATGCATACTACAGAGAAGTAAGTTAAGCATGTATTTTTCTCTTTCTGACTGAGTGAACTTATGTATTATTATTTTAATTACCCCTCAGGCAATTTTCTGATGTGTGGTTGTGTGCAGGTCAGTGTTCTGCGAGTCCTTCAGCATGACAGTTCATAGAATAATTATCCTGTCATCACACCTTGATTCATTGTTACGTAGTTTCTTGGGCTTTTTCTCTTACTCACATTTGCTTAGCAACCAGATCACACGTCTCTGATACTTATTATTCAAGTAATCACCCACTGCAGCACATAGATGCATCAATTAAAGCTTTACAATGAAGTATATTGTTCTGTGTAGAATCCTCAGGTGTCAGGAATTAAAAATTGATTTTAAATGGTGCAGACCTTCTTCAAATGGATAATCTGGGTTTATATTAAATAAACAAGCCTACTAACATTCTAAACAAAAAAAAAAGTGATAGGTCACAATCGATAGGAAATTGATGATAAAATTATATTTTGTTCTTAAAATGTGTAGTCTTTTATAGAGATTTATCAATATAAATGCAGCACTGAAATGTCTGAGTGCTGAACATCTATATTAGATATGTTTTTTCAGATGCAAATCAATTTTGTATCTGCTTTATTGACTCTTACATATATTCTTTGTAAACATTTTCTGGCTAATTTTCAGATTTGGGTAAATTTCACAGCAAATTATTATTAGAATGTGACTTGAGTACTGAGAAGCTGTCAAGATGGTTCACTGATTTAATGTTGGCATCCTGCAGCTTTGACTGTAATCAGCAGATGCTCTGGCATTACCATAAATGTTTTCTTAACCATCTCTGTCAAAAAAAGAGATTTTTACTGTTTGGAGTCTGCTGTTTCTGATTAAATATGGTTTGGCTTCTTTTGCATAATTAATATACCATGATGATCTCTAACTTTTTGTTTTTAATATCACCTTTTGAGCTAGACACATTCGCAAGGCTGCTTTGTAAGTCAGAACAGACAAAGGAATACCAAGTCTACATGTAAATTTTTTTATTATTATTTTTTTTTCAGTGTCTTAGGAGGTCTTGCAGCTTTCTGCCTTGATTTCTCAGGGAGTGTAAAGGGATTATTTTTTCAGTTTCTGTCTCTCTCTCTCTGTCTCTCTTTTTTTTTTTTTTTTATTGCCACTCTATCTACATGAAGATTTTCTAAATGAGAGAGAGGCTTCTGGCAAACCAAAAATGTGTTGTCTTAAATTTATTGAAATTGTAATTTTTTACATAGGGAACTGTAATTGTTAGAATATATTACATTAAATATGTTCATCAAGTGAAAAATGCATACCATTAATGATGTTAAACACAGTGTTTTGAATTTACCTAGACTGGATTAATTACCTATGACATTGTGTCTATAATTTTTTTCAGATCATAATTCATTGATATTGAGACAAGTGAGTAAAAGCCATCTTTAAAGAGTAATTCCTTATTTAGATTCTGTTGAAATCCTAGTTATTTTCAAAGTAATTTGTTACACTTGCAAAGTACATTGCAAGTACACCTATGGCTGGATCATGTGCAGAGCGGTTTTTTTTTATATACCATCTCCCTCCATACATGAACAAGGCCAAGTTACAGTCTATCCCAAAGGGAGGAAATTATTAAGTGTAAGTGCACAGCAATAATTAGCTTCATACAGAGAGAGAATTGTGAAAGGAATTTATATACAGCCTTGAAGAAAGAGCAAAAGATGAATCACTTTTCTGTGTATTTATTTCATAATATTTAGTTTTGTGTGAGGCTCTTTTTAAAAATGTAGTACTTCCTACTACATGGCTTCAGTCTCCTTGATAGCATGCTTTTGACTATTACATTTTTCTGCAGCATTTTGACAGAGAAAAGAAGGAACCATAATAATAATTATTATTATTTAACAGTGAAAGTCACATGGACTAAGATGATTCAGCTTCATCCTACCTCCAGTGTGTTCATGAAGGCAGTCTTGGTTGTTAAGTGTACACGGGTCAAACTTCACAATCAGGTCTTTGCTTCCGTCCTGTAAAGTGAAGAGCCTGGGAGCCAAATGCTATTCTTGCAGTCTTTGGGATAATAGTGAATGACAGAGAAGTGCAACAGGTGATGAAAGACATTTTTTCCCATCAGTTTGACCTGACATTACAAAATACTTGTGCTTTACCTTCAGTATTTCAACCTACTGTGGTGGTTTTACTTGGGTGGGCGGCCAAGCTCCACCACAACCGCTCTCTCACTCCCCCTCCTCAAAGAAAATACGATGAGAGGGGCTTAAGGGTTGAGATAAGGACGAGGAGATCGCACAGTAGTTATCATGATGGGCAAAACAGACTCAGCATAGGGAGATAGTAAGATTTATTGCCTGTTACTAACAAGCTAGAGAAGTGACAAACAAAGGAAATAAACTGAAAGCACCCCCCCCCCCCCCCCCCCCATCCACCCTCTTCCACCTCCTCCCCCCGAGCAGCGCAGGGGAATTGGGGAACGGGCGTTATGGTCAGTCTATAGCTCTTCTTCGCTGCTGCTTCTTCTCAGTCACTCTCATCCCCTGTGCCGTGGGGTCCCTCCCACGGGATGCAGTCCTTGCTGAACTGATCCGGTGTGGGCTTCCCACAGGCAGCAGCTCTTCAAGAGCTGCTCCAGATATGGGTCTGTACCACGGGGTCCATCCCTCAGGAGCAAACTGCTCCAACCTGGGTCCCCCACGGGCAGCTGCTCCTGCCAGATCACCAGCTCCTGCATGGTCTCCTCTCCATGACCTACAGGTCTGGCCTGGAATCTGCTCCAGCAGATTCCACAGGCTGCAGCCTCTGTTGGTGCAGGTCCACCTGCTCTGCCATGGTCTCCTCCACGGACTGCACCATGGAACCCTGCTCCACCGTGGTACTCCATGGGCTGCAGGGGGACATCCTGCTTCACCATGGTCCTCACCACAGGCCACTGGGGACTTCTGCTCTGGCACCTGGAGTACCTCTCCCCCTCCTTCTTCACTGACCTTGGCACCTGCAAGGCTGTTTCTCACTCCTCTCAGTCTCCCAGCTGCTGTGTGGCACAGCGTTTGTTTTCCCTGTCTTAAATCTGCTCTCACAGAGGCGCAAAACAACATCACTTATTGGCTCAGCTCTGGTCAGCAGTGGGGCCCTTACCAAACATGGGGCAGCTTCTAGATCCTTCTCACAGAAGCCACCCCTATGGCCCCCTGCTACCAAAACCTTGCCACGTAAACCCACTACACCTACCAATACTGATTGCTGATATAAACCTGGAAATGGAAATTTGGGCTAAAATAAGGATATGCAAATGGTATCGTTTTTAGCAGTTATTAGAATACTTAGGGTCTTTGTAAACTTTTACTATCAGAAACAGAGCATAAAAAGTGGCTAAGTGGATGAACTTAAGAGTTTAGTGTTAAATTCTAAAGGCAATTTATATACTAGACATAGTTACATAGTTTTTGTAGAACATTTATTCTAAAATAGTAAATACTTGACAGAAGCAACAACATGATTTAGAACTGCAGTGCATGGAATCTCATCAATATTGTTCCATTCTTTAGGACTTGTTGCTTTGTTGCTTGGATTTGTTGAGTTTTTATTCTTCAAAAGAATGAGGCTCCCTACCGTTGTTTTTATGTTGTTGGGGGGGAGGAGGGAGGAGGCACAACATTTGGTAAAAGAAAGCCACAATTGGTGTGTTTCTTTTCCATTTTGGTTATTTTCATCAGCATGTTACTTATCATTACCCACTACAGCTGCCTGTAGCTTTCCTTTGATGGCAGCAGTCTTTATGCATATTCCTGAAATTCTTTATCAAAGTGTACTTTGAAAGCAGTATTCATCTATAGGTAGATACTACGCAGAATATTTTGGAGACTAAATGCATCTCCTGCTCAAAGACATCAGTTTAGTATGTGGGATCTACATAAATTAACTTCAGCTGAACAGAGTATAACTTGAAACTACAAAACTCTGTGTATTTTGTCACAAACCACCTATTTATAGTCATCATTTTTTACTCTATTAAGTCTAAAAAGGATTTGAAATGGCAAGCTACAATATGCTTGTGTACAAAGTAAAAAGCCAAGTAATAAAACCACATTTCAGAAATGTAAAATAGTCCAAATATGTTAACTACCACATTGTATCGTAGATCACAATAATTTCCCAATCATTTCCTGTTCTGAAGAAGAGAAAAAGGTGATGTTTATTCTAGTTGTACATTGGGAGAAATCCCATGAATACCTAACTTGCACAACATTTCCATCCATACCTGAAAGCCCACTGTCACTGGTTGTGCTTCATCCATATAGATAGTATCAAGATTTATCTTTTTACACCCCTAATCCCAACATAAATAAGATTAATATATATTTATTAATAGTGCAGTCATGCCAAATTATTTATCCTTTAATTAAGAGACTCACCCATTTAGGTTTTTAAGGATGATACAAACCATGAGCTGTAAGAATCAATAGTGACCATAAAGTAGGTTTCCAATTTGGAAGTTTCTGTTTTGCAGTTTCCTAAGAACTCCACAATATACCTTGATTTATGAAAAGATGCATATGAGAACAAGACAAAGAAGATCAATTGTAATGCAGACTGAATCAACAGGGAGGAGGCTAAACCCCTAAGTCTGAATTAGCCATCAGACACCCTCAGAAGCTTCTTCCCTCACATGAAAAGCTTGGATAAATTTTGTCAGTACTTTGATGCATGGTTTTGTTCTCTTTTCATTTTGACAGGCACTCAAGACTTTAATTTAAATCCCAGGACTTGACGTTGCATTTCTTTTAATGAAAGTCATTGCCATATTAGAAGTGAGAGTCTGTTAAAAGGAGAAAGTGGTCCCTTCTCAACACAAATGCAAGGTACATCTGGAAAAACAGGAAAAAAAATCGAATGGAGTGATCAACAGGAGCTTAGAGTAGTCTTTGCAAAGATGTAGGTAGGCAAGGGATTAAAAGAATTTTGAAAGGCTTTGCTGTAGGACCAAGTAAAAGAGAGCTGGTCCAGCACAGTTCATTTCTTCACAAATTAGTTTGCTCACAGTTTATAATTGATTAGCTTTGAAATTTAGTTTCTATAATTCCTCTATCCTAGTCTCACTTAGTTCTGACATATTCTCTTCTTGCCTGTGAAATTACAACAAATATATATTTGGCGTTTCTGAAAAATTAGTGAATCTCATCTTAAATTGAAGTATTGATTAGTGTTTATTCCTTGCATTTCACACTTCTTAATAAAACACTTGAACAGCAGTACCAATTAAATGCACATTTTCATTTTTTATTTAGTCTTCGAAATTTCAGTAACACTTTTCCATGCCTTATCAATTCTTCTCTGCTTTGGATTAGTCAAGTTGTGAGCGTGAAATATTAAGGTGTAAGAAATTACTTATCAAACAAAGATCATCTCAGTACAGCTAACACTTTTTTAGGTGCTGGGGCTGCAGGGTATAACTGAAATAAGTCGTAACAACACATAGCACTCCTTTAACATGTTGGGGACATTCTCCAATCCTACCCTTGTCAGTCACTGAAATTGTTGAAAAAAAAATGAAACTAATAAAAAGTGACAATAAAATATATTTAAACTATTTTCCATTATACTATCCAGCAAGGTGATATCCCATTTTTTATGAGTCATGTTACATGATAGGCATGGACCTTCTAGCTATAGCAGTCTTTCTTATTACATCCAAATTCTGCTTCTGGGTGGTAAGGCAGGCTTTTAAGAAAGAGAATTAGGTGTTGTGATGTTCTGTCTTCTAATGCCAATGCCAAGGGCTGGGAATGGGTTTCAGGGGTCAGCTTTGGGCTGTATAAATTACATTAAGGAAAGATAGGTGCCTGAAAAAAAATGGCTCACATGTGTCCTGTACCTTATGCTCTAATAGAAATACGAGGGGAGTGTGGGAGAGGGCAGTGCGGGAAATTAGATCCTCATTTCCTACTTGAGAAGAAAACAAGAAAATGATTTTTGTGTTGTCCTTTCTGACAGTAAAAAGCCAACAGTTTGGAATCACAATTTGAAAATTGAAGGGGTTTTCCTTCTTTCCTTCTTTCCTTCCTTCCTTCCTTCCTTCCTTCCTTCCTTCCTTCCTTCCTTC
>CM021731.1:171615761-171648731 GCA_011075105.1 Heteronetta atricapilla
TTCCTTCCTTCCTTCCTTCCTTCCTTCCTTCCTTCCTTCCTTCCTTCCTTCCTTCCTTCTTTCCTTTCTTCCTTCCTTCCTTCCATTTCTCTCTCCCTCTTCCTCTCTTTCTCTCTCTTCTTTCTTGCTTGCTTGCTTGCTTGCTTGCTTGTGCGCTCACTCTCACTCTCTCTAATTGGGAAATTAAAATAGATAATGCTAGAAGACAGATAGAGTCCTCTTATCTCTAAGCTATTGTGCTGGGTTGGCCTTGGGTGGCAGCCAAACCCCCAGCCAGCCACTTGTTCACTGTTCAAGCCACCAGCAGTGCAGGGGTGGAAAATAGGAAGAACAGGACCAAGAAAGGTCACGGGTCAAGGTAAGGTTCCACGTGGTCTCCTCAGCGAGGCAATGAACAGCACAAGGGGCTGCTGGCACGGCGCGGTCCTTGGAGCAGGCTGGAACCGGCCGTGTCCTGCATGGGGCAACCCCGGCCTCACCTCACAGAGGAGCCCTGCAGCTCCTCAAATACTTTGACCAACATCTGGATGGCAGCACTGGGATGCCAACATAGCTGTCCCTGTTAGAGGTGAAGCTAGGTGCATCTGAAGCCTCCATCTTGTCCTGAACTTGAAAACAGAGGTCCTCAAAATGTCTGCCAGCTGTGGTTGTATTCGGCCTTTCAAAATTAATAGTCTGTCTTAGTAGTAAATCTCAGGCAGATGAAACATAAGCCATTATTGCCTGGTTTACCTCAGAAAAAGTAGTTCAGATTTGAAAACTGTTTTGCTGTTTTCCTCTTCAGCAATGCACCAATGGATGGTTAATACTTTGGTATAGGCAAGGGAATCCATCACGGATACCTCCAGACTTAACTTTTCAAGGCTTTGTCTTTAGCTAGAGCATACAGGGATGATGGGGGCATACATCAGTCTGCTTGCGAAGCCTGTTTTATGTGACCACGCTCTAAAGACATAAGGTTTCATTAGCACATGCATGATGGTGCAGTCAGTATAATTCGTGGAAGATGGACAGGACTTCCAGACTGAGGCTCGACTGCTGAAAATATTCGGGCTTATGGGGAGTGCTGTATAGTTGCATCCAAAATCAGCATATCGTGCTACTCTCTGGGGCATGTCCCCAGAATATCTTCTAGCAAAAGCAAGGCGTGACTCATAATGTAAGAAATAATTTGCGTTGGTGGTAAGGTTGGTGCGTAAGTGTTGGCTGAAGAAAATCTATCCGCATAGACATAGCTTCAGGAGTACAATGTGGGGTGTGGAGCACAAGCCAAACAGATAGAAAATAATCCGCTGGGTCTTTGAGCAATTTTCCCTGTTAACTTGGTAAAAGATGTAATGAGACTGTAACTGCAATTGTTCTTGCCTATATTATGATTTCATCATGCCCCACATTGAGATGTATGACTGTAATACAAGCTTATAATGCCATGTAATGTCGTTCTCCTTATTGTATTTACAAATTTATTTTTCAATCAGTGTACAAGTATTTACATAAAAAGCAAGTTTGTCCTTAGCATTAAGACTTTTATTGAGAAACTATGCAATGAAATAAAGCTTTTCAAAGTACTTTTTTATTTTAAATATTTATTAGTGGCTTTAAAAAAATACATATCTCTACTTCAGTAAGTCTCTTGGAATAATTTTTTTCACTATTAAAGGTAATATACAACAGTATTAGGCAGGATTTTAAAATCTCCAACTGATCATATTTTGTTTCCCCAGGTTCACAGCAGGCAGGTCTCATATTACTGATTTCTTTTGTTCACATACTATTACACAATTTCCTTTTTCTGAATATAAAGTATGCAGCCTTTAATAGATTATAAGCATATTATTATAAGTTATTCTATGCTAGGACACCATTTAAACTAAGGAAAGCTATTAAGCACAATTTTCTGTCAACAGAATTTCATGAGCATTGCCGTTAATCAAAGTAATTTTAAAAGACTTGCATCGAGATGGCAGTAGCTTTTTGGCTCTAGGTTATGTGAATATGATTTTCAAATATTTTTGATTAACAGCAATGTTCAGGAAATTCATATCTGGGAAAACTGAATTTTAATAGGTCTGAAGATGTCAAGGACCTACAATAGGATTTAAATGTCATACAATCTGAACACTGAGACTTCAGTAGTATACAATGCAATCTCTTCCTAACCCATGCCTGGAAGCGTTTTGTAGTGGTAAAGTCAGAACTGTTATGGGTAAATGTTTTCTCACTTCAGCCTTTAGAAACCTTAACTCTGTAATCAAAGGTTTTGTTTCTTTTATTTTATTTTCGTCTGCACAGTGATTGTTATAATATAGATGAATTACAGTTTTTGATTGCTAAGTGACCAAACGTTAGAAACTTCAATCTTATGGATGCCAACTATTTCCAATGTATACAACAAATTAATAAATTCTGTCTTTATCCAATGATTTTTAATGTCTGCTTTCTTTTTTGTCTTGCTGCTGCATGAAGGTACACCTCGCTACAGTAGGTGGACAAGTAGTGCATCTCCAGCAATGTAAGCTTTCTTATTAACAAGACTTCACCTAGAAGTGCCTCTCCATAAACAGTTTTCTTTTAACTGTAAATAACACTATTCTTTTCAGTTATCATTGTATTTGAACCAAGATATATAATGTGTAAATGTATTTATTTTATTCTGTGAGTTGATTCAAATATAGTTTCAAAATATAGTTTCAAATATAGTTTTTGTTCCAAATAAAAGCAAAAGCTAATAAATGTCCATAGTGTAATGGTTCAAAGTAGTTTAGACAAAGTCTGTTATTTCTGCCTGGTTTATGGATCTTCTGAGGGTACCCTTGTTATAGAGAGGAAAGTATTAAAATGGTGACCCAACGTGACTAAGCCATTTCCTTGCTGTTGCAGACATATATAAAAATATATAAAAAATATATATAAAAAATATTCTCTTCAGAAACAGATCGAATTGCTCCGTATAACTAGTTATATTTTTTTGCTCTCACTTTATTATATGTGCATTCCAGAACTTCCTTAGTCTGATGGTTCAAAATATTCAGGTCTCTAACAGAAATATTGTAGTAGTTATTTATTCTTGTGCTCATTTATCAGTTAATTTTGATTTGGGGCCTTTCCTGAAAGTAAATAACAATATTCTTCATAGCCTTTATCACACTAAAGTAAACAAGCTCTTCTACTGTCCCGATCCAGGTTACATGCTGAACTGCAACAGATCATAGCCTTGTAGTTTTTAACTTATTGTCCTGGTTTCAGTCACGCTCACATGTATGGTGCATTGGCTTTTATAAACCACCCATCAGTTGTAGGCTGAAAATGCACTTTTGTTCCTGTAGCATAGGATTTGAGGGAGCTGTGGTAGCAATCCAAAGAGTTTGGAATGGATGGGGTACCAAATCACTAACACATGAAAGCTTTGAATTAGTGTGTGAAACAGTACAGGTTGTTACAGAGTTTGGGGTTAATGCAAATTAATTCCTGTTGTATTAAAATAAACCACTGATAGAATGGAAAATATTATTTCTTTTAGTGAGAGTTTCTCCTTTTCTTCTTGCTAGTATCTAACTAGTTTTAATCTTTGACTTAAATGGCAGTGATCCTTCATTCTACTACAAAAAATACCACCAGAAACATATATACCTCAAGAATTGCAGCACTTCATTCTTTACATGCATATTTAACAAAGTGAAATGTAGGACTGTGAGTAAGTATGTATGCTTTCTGAGACAGGCCCAGCAAAGTTCAGTGTTTCTGAATAGGAATCATAACAAACAGTTTAATAAGCTAGGAATTGCCTACAGCCAAATCTGCTACTACTGGACATACAATAGGCAAAGCTATATGCACAAGCATAAGCATAGCAAAATGGCATACAAAAGACATACTATAGGCATAGCAAAATGGACATGCATAGACATAGCAGGTATAGCAGTGCTATATAGAAAAACCCTCCTTGACTGAAAGAACATATAGGGAAAAGATGCCACCTGATTTAGGAAGCATCAGAAATAACAACTTCAAGATGATAGAACTCCATTCAGAGATATATATATATATTAATTAACACTAGTCCCACAGTATTTTTTTGTAACACAGCTGAAACCAAAATGTTCTCATTTCTTAGGAAGTGTGGTAATCACCAGAGTATCATGTATTAAGAAAATGAAATTGTGATTGTTTTGATGAATTGTGACTTTTTCACTGCACAGGAGTTACAACAAGTAAAGTGAGGTCTACTCACATAAACTGGCTGGTGTTTAAAGCACTTTTCTAATGCCCTTTACTGTTGTTGCAGGACCCCTCAAACAGAAAGCAAGGACTCTGGTCTTTCAAGTTGACTCTGTTCACTAGTCTATGCCTAGAAAGTCATGATTATCCGTGACATAGCTGCAATTTTTATTGGGAAAAAAAGAAAAAGAAAAAAGAAAAAAAAATATACTGAGCTTTATTCATTCACTTATTTATCCCCACACAAGTATTCTAGATTGTAAGCAGCAAGTTATGGAAGACATCTTTCTGCAATAGATAGATCCTAATATCTAGTATTTCTTAATAGCTAACCTGAAGCAGTTTCCTGCTTAGAGTATTTGCTGTTCTAAGTCACTCTAGGGCATGGTATGAGAAACTGCAGAAAATATTGGTGGATTTTACTTGGAAGCCACCATGCTAAATGTTCGCTTCATGTTTTATTCAGTGTAGTTCATCATACTTAGTGCTTGACTATTTTGTGGTGAAGATTCCACTGAACTGCAAAGTTGTCACATCTTGGTACATGGTACACATCTGCACTTGATCTCATGATGAGGATTTTTCTTCTGCTTTACAATGTATTGATTTTCAAAACACCAGGAGTTTTTTCCCACTACCCCTAGGTTGTCTTCAAAAGAGTGTAAACTAAAAGGGCTACGATGCAGCTAGTATTTTGTATATTGACACAGATAGCATGCATTTATCAATCTGCAAATATGTGTTCAGAATCAATAAATGTAAACATTTAAATGGAATGGGATATTTAAATTATATATGTTGGGTTTATTATGTATAATTATAAAGATGTATTCATCTCCAATCTTTGGCCTTCTGTGATTCAGAAAAACTGAAATATATGCTGCTGCATCTTCAGGGTCAAATTATTTTTCATAGTATTGAAAAAAAATGGGTCATTTTGCTAAGCAAAGAAAATCTGTTATTATGAAACTTTAATTAAGAATTGTTTATCTGATTTAGAAGATGATAGAAAGAAGGTATTATATTCTTCCACTTTCCAAAAGGTGATTGTACTTGTAAAATTTGCTGAGATTGTCCAAGAAAGTGTGTAAAATCCTCATCCATCACCGAGAGCCCCTGGTCAGGGAATGACAGTGCAGTAAATATCTTCAGCAGCTGCCTTTTAATGTACAAGCTGTTTTCGGTAGGAATTTTCAGCTCTCACATAAAACACACTGTCATGAGTGACTGCCTGTGCTCCAAAGTCATTACTATTGGGATGATGGAACATCTTTCAGCGCATAACCAAAAAACTTTAAATGTCATGTCAAGTTTGTTGAAGCCATTTTCAAGCCTTGTTCAAGGTTATATGAATATTGAGTATGCCTGTTTTTAAAGAGTTGGAGATCTATGAGAGGGACCTCTCAGGTGTTGGTACAGAGAACAGACACTTGATTTGGCAATCTGTCTATTAATGCATGTCAACCCAGCAAAGCTCCAAGATCTTAACTGAGTGCATCTCCTTGAGACACTTAATACCAGGGATGTGTAGCAAAAAGTAGCAAGTTATGCAAATTCTTAAAATTACTTAGCTACCTAAAAGATCACAAACGAAAGAAAAAATATTACAATGGATAATTAAATTGAAATAGATTTTTTTTATACATTTTAAAATTTGATCACTTAAAAAATATGTACGAAATGTAATTAACCAGATAAAAATTTGGAAGCCATTGTGAAGTGCCGGGTATTCTGTTTTCTCTTTGACTCCAGTGAGAAAGAAGGCTCTTCAGGCTGTTCTTGATTTCATGGGCAATATGGATACTAATCTAATAAAGTCATGTAAAGTCTGTATCATTTCCAGGGGACCAAGCCCACTGCTTTTGAAGTGATAATTTCTTTTTCTTGCCTCTTTGGCCATCCTTCTAATGCATTATCTGTGTAAATGTAAAATTTTGTCTGATCAAGAGGTGTTTTTGTTACAAAACATTGAAACCGAGTATTTTAATATTGAAATTAAGTTTGTTTGTTCTGTCTTCCACAGAGAACCAGAAAGCACAACCAGAGAAGTCATGTTCACACCACAGTATCAGTTTAAAATCGACAAGAAGCCCAGTCAACAAAGAAGTTACTTATGACATGGAAACAAGTTCTTCTATGGCACGGAGCAAGGCTGTTGAGAGAAAGGAAGCCTGTAATGGAGAAGGCAGCAAAGAAAAGAAAACAGAGCGTATTGGGTCTCCTTCTAAGGGAGAAGCCATTCCAGAAGTAGAAGCTCTCCTGGCAAGACTGCGAGCACTATAGAATAATCATATAAAGGATTAAATCAAAGTTTAAAAACAAGCTATAATAGTGTATCTCTTCAAGATACACTAATTTTCCATTATTGACATCACATACTTTTGAGTTTCAAACTTCCCTAGGTATTAATACTCTACTTCTAAACTTTTTGCAAGACTCCACAAAATAACACTGTAGTTTTGCTTAACTTCAAAAAGATTTTTGTTTTATATTTCACCTATTGAGACCACAAAAAAATGTCAGCAGAAACAAATAATAAATCATTCCAAGACACAATCCTTTTAGTCAACAGGCTGCTGACCACATGTTTTGAGAGCTTCTCAAAATAGAAGTAGAGTATCTTTTAAATATTGTTAGATCATCCCGCCTGGGAATAAGGGTCAGTAAATAACAGGAAAGGCAGTCTTATATTTTCCACTACATTTACATTTTTTATTCTGAAGAGATTTTATCGTCTAAGAAGTATTATTATAGCATCATTTGCAATTATAATAATGGGAAATGTATTTCATATAAATTTCTCAGCCATGTTCTAGTTTAAGTTCATCGAAGAGTACCAAAGCTTGCTTAATTATGTATGCGTTTACAAAAGGGAAATCCATGGACAGTAAACAAAGAATCTATGCAAATAATATGTGAATAATGTATCACTTCTATTAAGCTTAGTTATAATGATTATATCAAGATAATATATATGATTTCTAAGAATGCAGTGTTTTGCAGTTGTGTCCATAGTGGGCAAAAGGTCTTTTTTCACAGTTATTTACAAATGTAATTTTTTATCTTTTCACATGTGAGTGAGGTAACATGTTTCTGTAAAAGGAACATATAATGGAAAAGGTTTTTACAAGTGTTTTTTCACAAACTCATTTTCCAGTAGGCCATGAAGTCTTATTTGCTGGCACAATAGGAAACTTGCACATAATTGCTTCTCTTTTATCGCACTGTCATTGTACATTCTTACATGTTCGCTATCATATTTATTAATTGCACATCATAAAAAAATGCTACCTATGTTACCAAGTAGGAAGATACTATTAGTATCTTTGCTCCATTATTTAAAGCTTCCTTATTATAAGAGTGTATTAGGTATTTAATATCTTTCTACTAAGTTACTCGATTCTTCTTTACAAAATGCTGAAAAATATGTCTTTCAATAAGAGTCAGTTACATGAAACCAGTGTTTCAATGCTTCAGTGCTTTTTATATCCTTGTTTAAGTTGCCATCTTACTTTCTGCACTAAACATTAATAAAGTTAATTAGAACTCTGAAATTGGGCCTGTTTATACATACTGCATGGTGTGTTTTTCATCCATCATGGGAATCAATCTCATGTTTCTGTGGCTGTTGTAACTACCATTACACACTCTAATTACATTTCCAGCATTTGCTTAAAAAAATAGGAAGTATAAGCAGAAGTCAGGGAAAGATGCAGAGAAATCCTACCAGACAGTAATTTCTTCAGCTCTACTTGCAAAAAAATAAAAAATAAGAAAGGCAAAGCTGCCACATGAGGCTGCCTTTGGTGCCTTTTAGTGGGTGAGTAGCAACTGCTACTGTCATAATAACTAAAGCGTGGGTCACATGGCCTCTCCAGTCACTACAGTAAAATGTAAGCAATCACTGTGTGTAATACAGCTATTACTGAAGTTCAACTAAGGTCTTCTGCACCTTGTCAACTGTTAAGACTTCCTACCCTTGCTTACAGGGTACCAAACAAATTACTATCTACACAGTACAATATGCTTGACTAACTAAAATTGTTTCTCAAACACAATGAAAATGTATGTTGAAGAAAGAAAAAAAAGACTGCTGGAGGATGCTAAAATGAAAGGGCTGGAAGTGGAGAACTGCCTCTAAAATATGAACATGATGACCTACTAAGTGAAGGTCGAAGTACAGATTCATTTTCCTAAACAGTTTGAGGAAGTTTGTTCATTTCAATTAGCGGGCAACAGAACACAGTAAAAAACTGACAGTTCGGGACACTACTGTGTGTATCAAGAAAATAAAGTATATGAAACTACCTACTGAAATTTTCAGTAGACAAAGTGTTTCTAGCAGCCTAACATCTTCTGATTTTAAAATAAATATTTACATTTAAAATTATAGATCTTAAACCACATTTTTGCACAGGCCGAGAAGCTGTTAGAAATGTATTCCAGGGCTTTTAGTTCTTCTTATATGTTGTGTTTCTGAATTAATCCTTTCAAGCAGCCATCAAGTTAATTCACAGTTTCTTTTGTATAACCAGGAGAATAAAAAAAAGCCATACAAGTTTTCACAACCTCTGCAAATATAATATGTAATTTTTCTGCTTAGTATTTCTTTGTAACATTGTAATTTGATGTATTCAGAGTTGAAGTACACAGTCCAGTTCAAGTGCACAGCAAGTTTTCTTTCTACATTTTGTCTTTCTTTAACTTGCCTTATAAGTAAACAAATAGGGCACTTTGAATATGAAAAATGTTTAAATTGCCTAATAAGTTCAGGTAAAAATAACTTTGAGAATATTATGTCTGCATTCTATTACTATGCTTTTATGTTTTTATTAAAATGTAAAGCTCAGCTTCTAAATTCTATGGGGTAAATTGTTTTAATTTAAAAATTAATTCATTAATTCAATTTAAAATTTAAAGGTAATTAAAGTTTTAAAAAAATGTGGGTAGACTTTAATGCTGTGTGCTAGTTATTTTTAGTAAGACATTTTTAGTATCAAGTCTATTGTCTGAACTGTAGGACTGGACTATATACCACTTTTGCTGGCTATTGAAGAAGGCTTCACATTCAGTGAAAACCCCTCTGTTTCTGTAATTCACACCTGAAAATTAAATTCCTGTAAAAAGAGCTCCTGATACCTTCAAACATGACTGTTCAAATAAAAGCATTTGAAATAACCTTGTGAGGTACGTTCCACTGCTCGTTCTTTACTTGATGGGCACTTAGAAGGCACTGACAGCAATGCCTTTTCTTACCAGTGAAACTGTAAAGGTCTAGTGTGATTGTGATACTTCACATTCATTTTGGATGACTTTTTATGACTGTCCATCATTTATCAGCAGTCCTGGCTATCGGGGGAGGTCCCAATTGACTGGCGGCTAGCAAACGTGACGCCCATCTACAAGAAGGGCCGGAGGGCAGACCCGGGAAACTACAGGCCTGTCAGTTTGACCTCAGTGCCAGGAAAGCTCATGGAGCAGATCCTCCTGAGAGTCATCATGCAGCACTTGCAGGGGAAGCAGGCGATCAGGCCCAGTCAGCATGGGTTTATGAAAGGCAGGTCATGCCTGACGAACCTGATCTCCTTCTATGACAGAGTGACGCGCTGGGTGGATGAGGGAAAGGCTGTGGATGTGGTCTACCTTGACTTCAGCAAGGCTTTTGACACCGTCTCCCACAGCATTCTCCTCAAGAAACTGGCTGCTCTTGGCTTGGACTGGCGCACGCTTCGTTGGGTTAGAAACTGGCTGGATAGCCGGGCTCAAAGAGTCGTGGTGAATGGAGCCAAGTCCAGTTGGAGGCCAGTCACTAGTGGCGTCCCCCAGGGCTCGGTGCTGGGGCCGGTCCTCTTTAATATCTTCATCGATGATCTGGACGAGGGCATCGAGTGCACCCTCAGTAAGTTCGCAGATGACACCAAGTTAGGTGCGTGTGTCGATCTGCTTGAGGGTAGGAAGGCTCTGCAGGAGGATCTGGATAGGCTGCACCGATGGGCTGAGGTCAACTGCATGAAGTTTAACAAGGCCAAGTGTCGGGTCCTGCACCTGGGGCGCAATAACCCCAAGCAGAGCTACAGGCTGGGAGAGGAATGGTTGGAAAGCTGCCAGGCAGAGAAGGACCTGGGAGTGCTGGTGGATAGTCGGCTGAATATGAGCCAGCAGTGTGCTCAGGTGGCCAAGAAGGCCAACGGCATCCTGGCTTGTATCAGGAACAGCGTGACCAGCAGGGCTAGGGAGGTGATCGTCCCCCTGTACTCAGCTCTGGTGAGGCCGCACCTCGAGTACTGTGTTCAGTTTTGGGCCCCTCGCTACAAGAAGGACATCGAGGTGCTTGAGCGGGTGCAGAGAAGGGCGACGAAGCTGGTGAGGGGCCTGGAGAACAAGTCCTATGAGGAGCGGCTGAGGGAGCTGGGCTTGTTCAGCCTGGAGAAGAGGAGGCTCAGGGGTGACCTTATCGCTCTTTTTAGGTACCTCAAGGGAGGCTGTAGCGAGGTGGGGGTTGGCCTGTTCTCCCACATGCCTGGTGACAGGACAAGGGGGAATGGGTTTAAGTTGCACCAGGGGAGTTTTAGGTTAGATGTTAGGAAGAACTTCTTCACTGAAAGGGTTGTGAGGCACTGGAACAGGCTGCCCAGGGAAGTGGTGGAGTCACCATCCCTGGAAGTCTTCAAAAGACGCTTAGATGTAGAGCTTAGGGATATGGTTTAGTGGTGGGCTGTTAGCGTTAGGTTGGAGGTTGGACTCGATGACCTTGAGGTCTCTTCCAACCTGGAAATTCTGTGATTCTGTGATTCTGTGATTTATTTCACTCAGTAAAAGAATTTTGATTATTACATCACTTTTCAGTTTATATGCCATATTATTCATGGCAGTAGTCTAAATTCTTATTTACCTAATTCTAATGTTTTGACCTTCTCAAGATATTAATGTTTGCTATCAGTCTCCTCAAGCTGCTTGCAACCAAGCTTGACATCTGGCTTATGGACCGTAGGTAATATGCTAGTCCATGTGAATACAGAAGGAAAAAATGATGGTAACCACTTTATTACAAAATTGCACAATGGCATCAGGAGATGGTGGCTGCCATGAGATGCAGCACTGCTCTGAATTAAGCACATCATTAAAGAAGCTTGGTCTGGAACCTGAAATAATTGTAGTTACTTCTGGTTCTCTTAGGGCAAGGCTACTGAAAAGACCACATGTTGAAAAATACCTCAGATGCAGCTGTTATAAACAGTTTTCCTCCAACACACGATTTGCCTTGCTTTACTCGTCTGAAGCCACCTCATGTGACCAATCCTCGGCCTGGCCCAGCCAAAATCAGACTTTCTGAACCTGAATGAGTTAATGCTGAGCAGCTTGAGGCAATACAGCCTTTTAGGCTTTTATAATAAAAGCTGGAAAAGACATTTGCTGCTAACTCTTCTTCCACATCCACTTTTAATGAACAGGAACAAATTATAATTTTCACACTAATCTTTCCAAGTCTTACAACACTTGGTAACTATAAAACAAATGGGCAAGAAGCAGGGGATGGTAAACTCTGAGCTACAGCACCTAAAACATTATAATAAGCAGTCAGGGTCAAGTGAAAGAGATCAGTGACAACATTGTTTTCTCTGGAACAAAATTAAGCGATACTCCACTAGTTTCTATTTTTTAATGTGACTTGTGGGTTTTTGCACGTGAACTAAAGCAGAAAAATCACTTGTAATTCTGAGGAACAGTTTCTGAGCCTGAGAAACAATTTAGTTTATGGAAAAAAAAAAAAAAAAAAAAAAAAAAAGGTCCTGTATTTTTTGTCAGTTTTCAGTCTTATGCCAAGATTCCTACATGTAAGAAATTCTGAAATAACCATCTTGCATTAATTATGCAATAAATTAATCAATTTTATTTAAATTATTCTGGCACATGAAGCAAGCCCATTTTCTTCCTTTCCAAATATGCTTTCTGCATTGCACTATTTAGTGTCTTACCTGCAAGATCAGGGCTATACATCTCATTGTAAAAGTGTGCCAAAAAAGCATTCTGGCCACTGTAACACCACTGAAGAATAAACAAGAGATGGTCCAGATACAATTTTTCTCTCCCTTCCAGTTACAGAGATAGCCATTAAATTTGATACATTAGCTGAGTGCATTCTAAACCTCTCTGTACTTTTATTTCCTTCAGTAATGCAGCTTTTTCTTTTTGTGATCCATGCAATATCATACACTGAAGAATTATTAAGGGAAATATTTTCTGACAACACACCAAAAATACACTGAGCAGATGACTTGCATGCAATGTCAGTTTCATATACCATAGAGACATAACTGTTGAACAAAATCCAAGCAGAGGCAGATAAGGTATTTCACTCCACCAAAAGAAAATAGTTCCTTTCATCTAAATGAGCTTATTCCGCTACGGGTATTGGATATGTATGTATTTCTGGAGGGTAATATACCTCTGTTTTTAAGTCTGTTATATTACCCAGAAAAATAAACTATGGAAAGACAGAAGTGAAGAGACCGAGGAGGAGAGTTGATTAATGTGCTGCCTGATTTCACTTCTGGGACCTGAAATTGCATCCAGTGCAGAATGAAGCAACTGGAAAAAAATAGTCTCATCTGACATCTTTAAAGGTCATAAAGGAAATGATGGTGGGTGATCCAGAGTTGGTATGGCCACAGGTGTCTTGTCTATTCGAAGACATATATCAGAATATCTTCAGAATAGCAATGCTGTGTGACTGCTATTTCACAAAGCTCTCAAATGAATAAAGGGAAGGAAAAGTCTGACAGAGATAAATATTAGTCCCCAAAAAACTAAGAATATTTTTGTAAATCCAAGTATCAGACTGGCCACCATTCACTTCAATAGGTAAAGGAAAAATGTGAGGAGTCAGATGAGGCCACATAATGGTAATATCTCTGCACTGTCATGTTGGGCTGGGCTGTTCTTGGTAGCAATGGTGGCTGACATAGAGAAGGTGACACAGATGGCAGTATGTCCTCATAGTATTTCAGGCTGTGAGTATGTCCTCATAGTATTTCAGACTGTGGAGAAAGCTATAAGGGCCACGGTCAACAAATCTGGGCTCATATCATGGGATCATAATAATAATAATAATAATAAACAAAAAACAACAGTTCTGCAGACACAAATTAAGTTCAATAAAAAAGACTGTCTACTAAAATCTAAAGATGTCAAAATTGCAACAGAAGGTGTGCAAAGAAAACTTAGGAAATAATAATAATAATAATAAACCATATAAAATGGGAGAGAAAATATAGAAAGTATGTCAACCCTCATCATTTCCCTAAGCCTGATGACTCCATGCAAGCTATGCATTCAGAAGGAGCTTTAATTCTCATTATTTAGGCTTCTTTGTTATATACTGTTCAGCCTCTAGCTGAAATTTTCAGTCCAAAGCAAGCCATAATATTTTCAGTCTATAACTGTTAGTTAAAAAAATAAAAAATAAAAAAATAAAAAAAATACTGTTGTAAGAGCTCTGCTTAATTTGTTGCATTTTAATGTGAAAATTGTTGTACATAGTTGAAAACATGCAGTGCAACAAGACTTTCCATCAAGTAAGACAGAAATGGCAATTATGCTATCTGTTGAAAAGATTTTTTTTTTGCTAATGACTTGTATTTTCTGCTAATGGATTGGAAAGAAAAGCTGTGAAGTCCAACAAGTCACCTTGATAGTATGCAATGTAATGCAAGACCCACCGATTTTGCACAGAACTTCTTCAGTAATGAATCCTGGAGCACAATCCATCAAGGTTTCTCCTGAAAGACAACCACTGAGATAGATGAACCACAGTCAGTGGTTTGAAATGAAAATTGGGATAAGAGCTTTCCACCCCTTTAAAAGTGGAAATAATTATGCCAATTTTATCTACAAAGTGACTGACTGAGCAGTGCCTTAAAAATTCTTAGACAGAAGAAAAAATAAAATCCCACTGCATAGTTGGTGGCATCTCACCATTTTTTGCTACAACATCATGCTAAGATACCTGGAGTAAGAATTAAAGAATCATAGAATCATTAAGGTTTGAAAAGACCTCCAAGATCATCTGCTCCAACTGTTCCCCTGCCACCAATGTCACCCACTAAACCATGTCCCTAAGCACCAGGTCCAACCTTTCCTTGAACACCCCCAGGGGCAATGATGCCACAATTTCCCTGGGCAACCCATTCCAATGCCTGACTACTTTTTGAGAATAAATGTCTCCTAATTTCCAGCCTAAACCTATCTTTATATCTATCCTTGAATCAACCAACATTGTGGAAAACTGGATGAAATAGTAACTCAAGTAGTAAGAGATTTTTTTTTTTTTTTCACTTGAGGTGTAACAGGTTCTGACCTGCAAACCCACAGTACAGAAACCACACTGCTGAAACCACAGGATGGCAGGGGAGCCATCTTAGGCCTGCTCTAAGGAACCTTCTTTGGCCGGGGGGTTGGACCCGGTGACCTTTTGAGGCCCCTTCCAGCTGCCCTTCAAGTCTGTGGTTCTGTGACTATGAGAAGAGCCAGCTTTCTCCCTGTCTGCTCTGCAGGGAACATGGGGCACTCTGGTCCACAAAGAACAGAATGAGCTTGCTTTAACTTTGGCTCCAGAATACAATTTTCTACTTCTTGATTACCAAATCCCCAAAGAAGGATCAGAAGTTTTTATTTTTCTCAGAAGGACTGCACTACAGTAAATCTTTCCACAAACTAATAAACAGTTTAAATTCAATAGCAGCTAGGTAGAGCATCAAAATCAGCAGGCAAGAACAAATTAAGCCCTTCCTGAGAATGGCTGTGCAGAATCATTGCTTCCCTTTCCTTTAAAGTGCCTTTAATACTAAATACACAAATCTATATTAAAATAAATTTAGAATTGCTTTTAATTAGATAAAACTAAGAAGATTCAGCTGAGCCTTTTACTAGGATGCTTTGATTTGCACAGTTTCAGCACATTGTCTCAAAGAATTAACCTTTCCCATTTTTCAACTGAGAGCAGAAGTCCAATATATGAACACAAAAAAGGCCAAAGCAAGGGCCTAATCCTATGAGGTCCCCTGTATGTCCTCACAAGTACTCATCACCCTCAAATGGCACAAAAACATTCAGAGTACAGGGTTACTATAGCCTTTCAGGATCATGCCCTAATGAATAAAATATACAAAGGTGACTTGAGTAAAATCCTCTCCAATGTGCTGACAAAGGTAAAATAAAATATTCCTCTTAGGACATTTTCCTGGCAGAACAACTTGACCCCTGGATGACTGGCCTTGAGAAAGGAATGGGTAATGCTCTAATGAACCAATTCATCCAACTGATTTTGGGGCAGGTTTGTTTGCTAAATGATTGGCATGTTGCACAGGTCACCAGAAGAAAATAAAAATTGTCCATAAATGCAGTCGATGTAAAATATTAGATGAGTGTGTAATACCTTTTTAACTTCAAGAAAACTGCAGGCAAACTGTACCATTAATTGTTATGTTTTTATTTCTAAATGATGACCATTTTCCAAGCATAGATTTTTTTTATTTTTTTGGTTTATTATTATTTTTTTTACAAATCTCCCTCATGCTGTACCTTGGGCAGTACCCCAGAAATTCAGCTTTGTCCTTGCTCGCTGATGAAATTTTGCTATTATGTGGTAATTGCTATTTCCTGAACTCTTATCCTCCCTGCAGATTTAATGTTCCTCCAAAGGGAATGGTTCTTCTTAAAGTGGTATTATTTTATCCTTACAATGTAGCTCTCTAAACTTGCCTTTTGCCCCCTTGTTCTTTAAAAGGAGACTATAGCAATCTGATACAGCACCTACTGAGAAGAAATCAAAGGCTCTTGTTGACTTCAGTGGCTGCTAGAGACAGCTCCTAAATGGGATGACTCAAAGTGCTGCTCTAGCCTGGAGGCAGCTATACAGATGGTATTGTGGGGCTTTATTGTCTCATTGCTCCTGGCTCCAATCTGTGCAGTTTGTAAGTATAATTATTATTTTCTAGTTGCCAGCCCAATAAATATGATGCTGAACAGGCGAGTTGAATTCTGCCTGTGTGAAATTTTAAGCAGCAAAAATAATCCTACGATCAGTATTCACAACACCCAAGTGTTGCCATAACACCTTTTTTTTTTCAAGGAAAGGAAAGACAGGTTATCAAGCAAGAGTGAGAAAAGGTCTTGGGTACAGTTCCCATTTTCCTTCCAAGAGCCACAGCCATTAAGTCCACTCAACAGGTGAAGACACATGGTCTACAAGCAGCATTTCTGATAGTGGCTGAACCAGCTGAGGGAAAAAGAAATGGGCAAGCCATTTTGAAGGCCATTGTCCCAGAGCACATGGTCTGATTGATGGAAATAATCCTACAGATTGTGCAGGAGTGGGTTGGCGTGGGTCAAACTTGTGTCAGAGTCAGTTTAACAATTGTGCAGTATTGGTGACTGAGGCCCAATACTTCAGCCCATGCCATGACCCTCTTTAGAGTATTATTATAGGTAGAGATTTTGTGTGCTTGAAATCCCCATTCTGACATATTCTAGCATTCTTATAAAAACAAAGTACATTAGCACACATCCTTTGTCCATCCAGCACCAGTTTGGACATAGATTACTGACTAGAAGTAAGAAATCTCTGAGTGATATTTTCTCAGTGATGCTGAGGTTAGTTGTGCTGAACAGAGCTAACTCCTACCCTTAACATATGCCAAGTTATAAGAGCATGGTGCAGTACGTAACCTTACTAAGAAACCTATCAAGTTTGTTTGCATGAAGTAATCACCACCAGTGTTTTGTGCATATGGTCACCATTAACAAGTGAAAGAAAGTTAATCCTGGTAAAGTTAAATTAACATGAAATGCCTGACTTATCTCATTCACAGTTATTTGACAGTGGCATATGCTCCTGCTTTACACATGAAAGCTTAATTATAATATTTCAGGTGGAAAAGCAGCTAATTATATAAAATGAGGCCCAGAAGTATGTGGTATGACACATCTCTATGCTTTCCTAGGAGATGTCATGCATGAAAGAAGATGCTGACAATGTTGGACTAGGGACTTCAGAAGGGCACTGTGACTGAAACCCAGGGGCCTCACATGCAATCCAGCTATGATGGAGTGCAAAATGCATTTTATACAAATTGTTCTTTCTAACAACAAAAGTGAAAGGAAAGCTCTTCTTGCCTAGAACAATACACAGTCTCTTGTGTGGGATTCATCTTACCTAACTTCAGATGATTTTGATAAAGCCTCCAACTGAGATTATCATTCATCCTGGCATTCCTTTATTACTCATCCTAGCTTTTCTCCTATATAGAACAGGCCAATTTGAACTATTTCAACTGAGTACATAAGGGAGAAAGGAGTCTGCACCCATGCCTATTTCCTTCTGACTAGAAAGCGAGCCTGAGGGGACCAGCTCAGAATTGAGTAGATGAATCTGAACGTTTACAAATGATCAGTGAGCTACCTAAATCTAGAATAAAAGGGACGATGGAACCCCTGCTCAGCATTCTGTCATGAACTTCATGTACTTTGTTCTTCCTTGCCAAGCTTAAAACAGCAGCCATCTCGACAGCTCTCAAAAGGAGGAAGTGAACCGAGTCGTCTTGCTAGAAAATTGTGTTCTAGAATGGCACAACTTTTTTTTTTTTTTTTTTTTCTTTTTTTTTTTTTTTTTTCCAGAACCTAAAAAATACCTGTACAATTTTCTTCCCCAGGACCTTTCCTTCTGCCTTGCAGTTGACTGTAAGCTGGACATACAGTCCAGCTGATGTCCAAACCACTATCCAACAGAGTGCACATTTTAATCAGGAGTTTAACACTGTGATGTTGTCTATTGTCTCATGGATTTTCTTCTCAGCTTAGCACTTGAAATTAAATACCCACCTTTGACCCAGCCACCAGCATTCAGTCATTAAGCCTATAGCAAAACAATGATTCACTGAAAAACAGTCCATCAACAAAGCAGCAGGCACTGCAGCTTGAGGAAAACAGCAGCACAAACTTTGAAGCAATCACATAGCAAGGAAATGTGTGGTTTCTGTGCCTTGAATCAACCTTTGTCTTGTACAACAGCTATTCATGGCATGGATTATACTGAAAATAAACAACTTCTGCAAATGTCTCAGCTTTATACCTTCATGCAGTCACCTATAAAACCTGTTTGCCATCTCATATTCTACCACTATGAAAATTCTCTCAAAAAATAATACATAAAAAATGTACAACACAAGGCTGTATTTTCACATGAGGCTTTTGATGACAAGAACAACTACTCGAACTTCACCTTGAAGGACTGTAGTATAACTTTAAGTTCTTTATAAAACTAAAAAGAAGATATTGCTTAAGTGTTACATAGCAGTGGGCTCACTATCTGTGTTTTTTTAGAGACTTTATCCCAGAAAACACCATTAAAAAAAAAAGGAAAAATTACTTTAGCTTGCAAAAACAAGGACATTTCAGAATGCTGACCTCCCAGTTTCACCTTTATCTCACCTAATTGTATCTGCATGCAGAACTGCTTAATCCCCTGCCATAGTATTCCAAAATGCTTCATAGATCATACGTGCAGCAATACTCTGAAAGTCTCTGGCTCTGTGGCAGATTTGCACTGCCTCACCGAAAGCAAAGGGGGATTTAGTGTCATGTTCCAAAAGGCTGAAGAGTGCCTCTTTTGCACAGGGGACTTCTAAAAAGCATAGCTGTTACCAGATATCAAAATATCTAGATACACTTTTTTTTTTTTTTTTTTTTTTTTTTTTTAATAACAATAATGCAGAAAGTGAAATGCGCAGTCCTCCAAGATGCTGCAGACACATGGCATCAGAACAAAAAACAATGAGGTTTTATTCCAAAACAAAGAGCTTTGTACAGCTGAAGGCAGGCAAACATTTATTCCAGCAGCTCACAAATAAAAAAAAAAAAAAAAAAAAAAAAAAAGCAAAAAAAAAAAAAGCATGGGAGCATGGGATTTCCAGTGATAACTGGAATACAGTTAAGAGAATACAGCAACAAAAAACCATCCCTGATCCCTGGAGGGGAATGCAGGGACTTACCTGTGTCTAGCGCACTGCTTATCCCACTGTGGGAAGAGCTACAAATGCAAACAATTCAATTCTGTAAACATGTCTAGCACCCAGCTATCTGTCTTTATGCTATTTGTCCAGTCATGCAAAAATATCTTGTACACAATGTCCTTTGGCAAGGAACTCAGCCCATTTACTCTCCCACTCCATCTCCTTTTATTTATTTTGAACTTCACTCCTACCATCTCCACGTGCTGGCCTTAATTCTTGCGCTGCAGGTATTGCTCCCACCTCACTGGCAGTTTAAGAAGAGTCACACACTCCAAAGGTTCAGCAATTCATCATCATTTCCAGAGAGAAGCAAAAGAGCAGTGGTGGTGATTGCTGACTCTTTCCTAAGGGCAACGGAGGAACATATCTGTCAACCAGACATGACATCCAGTGAAAGTTAGCACCAACTGCTACCCTATGCTGCTCATCCATATGGCATTAATAATACTGACAGGAATGACCATTGCAGACCAAAAGTCACTACAAGGAACTAGAGCATGGGTGGAAAAACTTGCAAGTGCCAATTCTCCCTAACAAGAATCATATTTCAGGTAAAAAACAGA
Source organism: Heteronetta atricapilla (assembly GCA_011075105.1). Classification (NCBI taxonomy): domain Eukaryota; kingdom Metazoa; phylum Chordata; class Aves; order Anseriformes; family Anatidae; genus Heteronetta; species Heteronetta atricapilla. Next base: position 171,635,611 of record CM021731.1, read on the forward strand.
GCAGGCTGTTGGAGGTGGCACTGGAATACTGACTTTCTCGTCTGTGGGCTGTTCATTGTGTGGTTGGGAAAGGATTAAGCCCACATTATCAGTGTATTTGCATTTAATAAAGAGGCTAGCAAAAGGAGAAAAAGAAAGAGAGTGACATTATAAACAGACAACCCTAAAAAACAGGTACTCAGATAGGGTCCATAGAGGAAGATGCTAAAGCAGTCACCAGAACAATCCAGTGATTGTAACCTAACACAAATAAAGAGGAGAAGATGGAAGGCTAGATACATGATAACTGAATTGGCACACTAGATAACAGAACTGGAGTAAAACAAACTAGGAGAAGAATAATAACAAAAGAAGATAATAGAGTTCTGGAAGAGACACACCAATAAAATCATATATTTGGATGGTAAAGCCATTGGGGGATCTGATGTTAAGGCAATGGGAGAAAAGGATGGCATCTCTCCCCTGCAACTCCTCCTTCCCCCCACTGCCCATCCAATCAAACAAACAACAACAACTAAAATTAACAAACCATGGGGATAAGTACAAATGTGCAGAGTGAAAGATAATGTGTGTTGACAGATGCAAATATAAGCAAGTTGGATTTGAGAGCCAGAAAGATTTCACAATGAGGCTTCTCAGGACAGAAATAAAACAATTAAAGCACAAGAAAGAAATTGATGCAACATGAGATTCAGCTGGCATAAATAAATCAGTTTCTCACAATACTGGGCATTAACACAAATATTAAGAAAAGTATTGGTCTGATTTTCAACAGAGAAATAAAGTTATTAACAGAGAACTTCAAGAAAGCACTTTAATATCTTTCTTGCATGCCTTCACTGAAAAGAAAACGTGTGATTAAATGGCTGTCACAGTTCATATATGCAAGTAAGGGACAAGACTTTATTTTTGAACAGAGAAACATGGACTAGAGAGCCTTAAAGGCACAAAGAATTTAAAAACATTCTGATCAGCTGGGTGTCTGGAAGTTCATTCCAGTTCATTCAGTTATCATCCCTGGCAGTTCTTAAGGGTTCAGGAGGTACAAAAAGACTGGAAAGCAGTAAATATGATGCCCCCCAAAACAGAAGCCACATAACAATAGCTTAAAATGTTATGCACTCTGGCATCAATATCACTGTATATTTCTTTTCGGAGGAACACATACACTACACAAAAACAGTCCCAAATAGTTACAAAGCTGATTAGAAGAATGTATTTCATAGTAGGCAGATAAAACCCGTAGCACAAATAGGAATGAGAAATAATTGTAAGTTACTATACAGAAAAAAATAATGAGGATTTTTGTAAAACTGAAGCAGTCTAAAAAAAAAAAAAAAAAAAAAAAAAAAGTTACCATCATACTGAGGCTTATAGATTCTTGTACAGCATGATAAATCCCCAAAGTAATCAAGACTTTTTAGTCAGCCTTGGTAGAGCATCCTTGGAGAGCTGTGGTCAGGTTTTGGACACTGGTAATAAATGATAAATGATAATTTAATAGTAAATGATTCAGACAAACCCTGAGAAAAGCAAGGAGCGTAATCAGACATTTAGAAAACCTGTCTGAGAAGAAAAGACTGAAAGATTTGGGGTTGCTTACCTAGACAAAAATGAGGAGGGTTACAAAATGAAGTAGAGGAGAGGAGCACAAAGAAGGTGAGTAATCTGTTTTTGATGTATATGATGGTCATTATGAAAGTCACAGACTTAAAGCGAAGTGACAAAGATTTAAGACAGACAATAGAGAAAACTTTCTAGCTGTATGGAGAAAGACAATAAATCCACTGTATGCACTGGTACCACAAAATACACCCCTCACAGGCGGAGGATGTGTACAACCCACATTGCTTGTCTTTTAACTTCTTAGTCAAATATCTATCAGGATTTCCATAATTGGAGTTGAACCTGCCTTATGGCAGGGTGATGGATTAAGTAAGCAATCTCTTAAGACCCTTCTTGCCCTCTAATTTTTTTGTCCATCTGAGAAAACAGGACTTTCATTCTCCTGTTTCATGACAGAGTAGTCAGAGTAATCCTCTGGCCGATCTGCCAGTGCTAACACCAAGATGTGTGGCCCACTTGTGATTCTTTTTCTGGAACCAGAACATGATATTTGACTGGCCTACACGGTGCAGCTGCAGTGTTAATACAGAGTTCTGTCCATTGCCTGTGGATACCAGGAAGGGAATGAGAACTGAGAGGACTGTTTCTGTGAAAGGGACAGAGAACATGCTCCGGCACTCCAGCTATGGCAATGGCTTTTACTGAATTAACTTCAAATACCCGAAGGTGAGGGTGGAGATTTCAATTTCTGTACCTAGTTTTTGCCTGCTAGAATTCCCTTCCTATTCTTTCCAAAGCTCAGTATGAACAGAAGGCTGCAAGAAAAAGTGTCTGAAACAAAAGAGACAAAGAATAAGACAGCAATAGAGCTCTGAACACCACCTAATTCTGCTCAAACAAATCTGTTATTTTGGATATTTAAAGAAAAGGGCCTGCCCAGTTTACAAACCAGAATGGTTCCAAAGAAACGATTACAACCTGTCATATCAGGTCAGCCTGAAAAGAGTTTCCACACAGCCAATGATTCTATAAATTACATTTACAGTCACTTCATTTCCCAGCCTGAAGCAGTACAGACCAGGGTAAAATGAACAGTGACAAAAATATGCAGGTTTTACACACCGGCATTGTAAAGAAGAATATGGAGATGGGAATGAACTTGATTGAATTGCAATGAAAAATTAATTGTATGACGTGTGAGTAATTGGTTAATGGGACTGGGTCAGCACCTGGTGTGTGATGGTTTGAAAAGAGGATGAGAATGCAGCTTCAGCTATTTGGAAAAGGTTTTGCAGGCCAAAATGTTCCCAGCTCTGTAACTTGCAGAGTCTGAGAAATGAAATAAATCTAAATGTAAATTACAGAGTTGTCTGATAGTCAGAGATATTTTTTGCTTTGAGACTAATATTCATATTGTCAGTGTTTGAGGTACAGAGACACAGAGAGGCCAGAATGGGCACCCAGAAAGGAAAAATGTGGCCTGCACAATTGAACCTGAATGAAACGTGATGCATTAACCTGGAAGTAATTAAAAAGAAAGGGCATGGGGTAGCCTTGTTAGTGACTACTCAGTGTATAACAGAGAGCCATTATAACACAGAACTGTAAAAAATGAGGCCTTGTCTGCTCTGCAAGGACATTAAAGAATGAGTGCCATTTTTCCCATGAAAAGAAGGATTGCCCCATTGTCCTTCACCAACATTTTCTCTGCCTTGTCAACAGCCTGCCTGGCTATTGCCCTTCACTGCAGAATTGGCTGCATTTCAGTTGTGCTATACTCATATGTTTTAGAAAGGTAATGTATAAACTTAGAGCAACTCGAAGAAAATTGTAAAGATTATTCCATTGGAGATTTACTAGGTGACTTTCAAAGCTTACTCAGGAAGATGTGTTATATTTTTTGGTACAGCTTGGTAAGTCCACACCATATCTATAGGAAATCAAAAAATTCCAGGTGATCCAACACAATTTTCTGTAACCATTAAAGATGCTTACAGCATGTCATCATAACATTCAGTGCTTTCTTAGAACAGACGGGGGCTGAACACTACCATCTTGGCACCTTGCTGAGATGGGATTTTACCAGGACTCCTGCATTTGCCTACTGTATCAACAAGTAGTGCTCTAGTTCTAGTACCACAGGCAAGAACCTACCACTTGATTTGATTGCATTGGTATTAAAGAAGCAGCAAGGCAGGCAGAGATGCAATCAGAACACGTAGGTTCCAAAATGACTTCAAGTAGCAAAGGACATACAAAGAAACTTGAAAAGGTTTTACAAATAAAATAGAAATGTGAAATAGACAAAGGAAAATATAGACTGATTATTCAAGTCAGAGGAGGACAAATAAATAATGGCACAGAGATGTCTGAAATATTTAATTTAATTTATTTTTTTTTTGGCAGTCTTCATAAAGATGTTTATGTATGATCAGATATGTAGAGCAATGTTTTTTTAAGGAGATCGAAACATAGGATAGGATAAAATAAAGATGTATCAATAAAGTAGAGGGGCAGCTCAGCACCATCATGCCGCTTTCTCAATTCCCTTCCTCAAAAGTTCAGGGGGAGAATATATGATGGAAAAACTCATTGACTGAGATAAGGACAGAGAGATCACTCTCCAATTACTATCATGGGCAAACCAGACTCAGCATAATGGAGATTAATGTAATTTATTGCCTAGTAATAACAGTCTACAGCAGTGAGAACTAAAAGCAAACTAAAAACACTTTCCTCCCATTCACTCCCTCCCCACCTCTGAGTGGCTCAGGGGAACATGGAATGAGAGTTATGATCAGTCCATAAAACTTCATCTCTTGCTGCTCCTTCATCTTCACTCTCCTGTGCCAGGCTGAGGTGCCTCCCACGGGATGCCTTCCTTACCCAAACAGCAGCTGGGAGAGAGAGGAGTGAGAGGCAGCCCTGCAGACCCCAAGGTCAGTGCAGGAGGGAAGGAGGTGATCCAGACACACAGCAGCAGTTCCCCTGCAGCCTGTGGAGAGGCCCCTGGTGGAGCAGGCTGTCCCCCTGCAGCCCATGGATCCCACATAGAGCAGATCTCCACACTGCAGCCCATGGAGGAGCCCTCACAGGAGCAGGGGTTCTGGAGGGAGCTGCTGCCCGTGGGGGACCTGTGCTGAAGCAGTTTGCTCCTGGCGGGTGGACCCCAAGGTACGGAGCCATGTGGGAGCAGTTCTTGAAGAACTGCTGCCTGTGGGAAGCCCACTCAGGATCAGTTCAGGAAGAACGGCATCCCGTGGATGGAACCCCACCTGGAGTAGGGGTAGAGAGTGACCATGAAGGAGTGGCAGAGATGAAACCTTAGGGACTGACCACAGCCCCCATTCCCCCACGGTGCTCAGTGGGAAATAGGTGGAAGAGGGTGGATGGGGGGAAGGTATTTTTAGTTCATTTTTAGTTTCTCACTGTTCAAAGTCTGCTAGTGATAGACAATAAATTTTACTAATCTCCCTATGCTGAGTCTGTTTTGCCCACGATGGTAATTGATGAGTGATCTCCCCCTGTCCTTATCTGAACCCTTGAGCCCTTTCCATTGTATTTTCTTACCCTTTCCCTTTGAGGAGGGGGAGTGAGAGAGTGGTGGTGGTGGAGCTCAGCTGCCCAGCTGGGTAAAACCACCACAGTCCTTTTTGGTACCTAAGAAGGGGCTTGAGGAATTTGAGACAAGGATGAGAACTGAGAGAAGTAACAGGCAAAACATGGACCAGATATTGTCTAAGAATATAATAATTCTGAAGAATTTACAAAGTAATAATTGTGAAGGATATGTGTTGTAATAATGTGGTGAAGGGATGAAGGATGGAGTATGTGTAAGCTGTTCTTTTTGTCAGTATTGCGTTGATGTTCTGTTTATTTTGGTGTGGGGAATTCCTTTAGTATTTTTTATTTTTATTTTATTTTATGTAAATTATCTTTGTGAAGATTGTGATGATTGTGATGTAAGAGTATATTATGATGACAATCATCTTTTCACAGATGCCAATCACATACCAGCTCCACCCCACTTACAACAGCCGCTTGGACCATGAGCGATTTGACAGACACTTACCTAGATGGTGATAGTGTGAGGGAAACCAAACTAGAGCTGTGAAGAATAAACTGTGGCAGACTTATCTGATTTCTTTCTTTGATGGGATTTGGTGGGTGAGATGGCATAGCAACACCTTTTGAGGCACTGGCTGTGCTAGGGCTTCTGACTATGCTAGGGCTTTTTCTTTTTTTCCTTGAACAAAATGTAATTTTTTCTAAATGACGATGCCCTATGGTAGCTACTTAGTTGTTCAAAAAGGCCTCACAAGGTGAGTAGCTGTAATTCATTGAGAAAAATTAGAACATTTTGCACCAGATCCTGATTGATCATGGATCCAGCTCTCTTTGAACTGGTTGGATTACAGAAAATATTACATCTGGAAAACACAGATGGTACCTGGCCATGCGAATTTGCAACCATTTGGGATAATAGGATTAAAGTCTTAAATTGCTCTGTAAATTGGAGACATAGCATGAAATAAAAATGATGTGAATCAATAAACAGAAAAGGGTAATACTTAAAAGTATTAATGTAACAATAAAAATGTGGAGAGCTTGATTAATTCAGCAGTGTATTGTCAAGCAATCCTATTTTGAGACGACAGATAATGGATTACCACTGTGATTATGTGATTAGTCCTTTTATTTATTTACTTATTTATTTATTTGCATTTTGGGATGTATTTACAATAATGTAGCAGTACACAAATTATTGTACCCTATGTGTACATAGACACATTTGTGCATTGAGACAATATAGGCTCCATCTATCTTTTCTATGTCCAGTTTCAAGCAGCATGCTTCAATAAAGAGGTGGAAAGTATGCAGAGTTGTCAGTGGCAAATGTGGTTGAAAAAACAGAGACAACATTTTTGGAAGTACAAGATCTATGGGGAATAGTTAAAAGACCATCTAAAAGAAAAGATTGAGGGGAAATAACATTTATATATATGTATATGTATATCTGTATCTATATTCACTTGTTATATATGTGTATACTTGATGCTTCCTTACATATGCATACAAACACTAACACAAAGGGCCAGTCTGTCTAACCATGAGGTCTGTCCAACCCCAAAGGTGCCATTCTGTCCAAACCCACTGAAAGGAAAGGTGCAATCATGCAATCTACTCAGCAATCATGCAATCTCACAGCACAGAATAAATAAATAAATAAATAAATAAATAAATAAATAACTATCATGAAATTGTTAGTTTATAAGCAGAATTTGTGGAATTCTCCTTGTGCCCCCACATCAGATTAGGTAAAGGAGCAGCCTGCCTTCAGAGGCAAGTCAAGAGAGGTTCCTGTGGTACCTTCTTAATAACAAAAGCTTGAGAATATGCTGCAGGCCACTGACAACCGAATGTGCATATGACAAACAATTTTGAAGTGCACCACACACAGCCTGCTGTAAATCCAAGAGATTTTAAAAACATGTATGACTCTCCTGTGTGAAGAAGCTAAAACTTGAGCATAATGGTCTTTGCTAAAAAAGGAAAAATGGGGGACAGACTACATACCACGCCTACAGTGCAGCAAAGGTCATATCCCATTGTTAAGCTGAATTTTACTTCACTTCACTTGTAATTTTTTTTTTTTTTTTTTTTTTTTTTTTTTTCTTTCAGCCTTTGATTCTTGATTCTATTTGGCTCCATTTTAGGGCTGGATCTCTATAATATTCCTATAAATGATCTGGATGCAGGACTCAAATGCATAATAAGTAAGTTTATTTAACTAAATTAGAACTAAATTAGAAGGATCTGTTTATTCCTTTGAGGGCAGGGAGGCCTTGCAGGGAGATCTTGACAAATTAGAGAGCAATCACCAACTGCATGAAGTTCAACGAGAGCAAGTAGTGGATTTTGCATTTGCAGCCCTGGATATGTGTATGGACTGAGGGACAAGAGGCTGGAGGGCAGCCCCATGGAAAGGATCTGGGGTTTTTGGTTGATGGCAAATTGAATATGAGCCAGCATTGTGCCCTGGCAGCCAAAAGGGCCTACCGTACCCTGGGGCACATCAGGCATAGTATTGCTAGCTGGTTGAGGGAAGGAATTGTCCTCCTCTGCTCTGCACTGGTGCAGCCTCACCTCAAGTGCTATGGGCGGTTTGGGATGCCACAATATAAGAAGGACATAAAACTATTAAAGATTGTCCAAAGAAGCACTGCAAAGGTGATGAAAGATCTAGAAAGAAAGATGTATGAGAAGCAGCTGAGCTCCCTTGGCTTGTTCAGCCCAGAGCAGAGCAGGCTGAGGGGAAGCCTCATGGCAGCCTGCAGCTACTTCATGAGGGGAGCGGAGGGGCAGGCGCTGAGCTCTGCTCTCTGGGGACAGCGACAGGACCCGAGGGAACGGCATGGAGCTGGGACAGGGGAGGTTCAGGCTGGGTGTTAGGGAAAGGTTCTGCACTGAGAGGGTGGTCAGGCACTGGAACAGGTTCCCCAGAGAAGTCCAATGGCACCAGTCTGGTCATGGCACCAAGTCTGCCAGGGTTCAAGAGGCACTTTGACAATGCCCTCATGCATGCCGTTTGATTTTGGGGCAGTCTTGTGTGGAGTCAGGAGCTGGACTCAGTAACCCTTGTGTGTCCTCTCTAACTCAGGATATTCTATGGTTCTATGATTCTAGTTGCCCTGACCACCCACTTTATTACATTTTGTACTCTGAGAGGGTCCTTGCTAAATGAAGGAGCTCATAAACAATTAGCAATATAACCATTCTTATACTAAAGTGATATCAGCCACACAAGGGAAGTAATTTTCTGTTATCCATCCTGTCTAAACTGGTCTTCATGTTGTTTTTACCTTGATGACAAAAGCAATTGGTCTTGTGGACAGATCTCTTCCTGGATGTAAACATTATATTTTATACCTTATGAGATCTGTAACTGTACTTGAATGTATGGATAAGCTGGCACCAGCTGTTTCCAGAATGAGGTTGCAAACAGGATCCCAGCTCAATTTTCTTTCTTGGCAGCCAGTCTCTACATTATCACTCGTAAAAGCAAGACAGATATGTTTATATATACATATATATGCATTTTATTATTATTATTATTACATAGGGAAAAGCACAGAACTTTCTGTATATCATGAGGTCTTCTGATATACATATAGACTTAAGGGTGCCTATTTATTCACTAGAGCTTTCAGTCCTGCTTTGCACTGTTACAGTGCATCTTTGAAGATCAGAACAGTTCACATAACTGTGGAAATCATTCTGTATCAATGGTACATGGTAATGTGTTACTTATATCTCCTCTGAATGACACAACATGCATTTTTTTTCTCCCCAAAGCTGATTTATTCCTTTTCTATCCTAGCTTCAGAAAGTGTTCAAGAGATTTTTGCATTTTTTTTCCCCAAAGTGTCCAGTTTTAGGTATTTTGGCCCTACTTCTGTTTTCAAAATCTTCAGTGGATGATCTCCTGAGACGCATGAATTCATGCCAGCCAATCTTGACATTTTGTCTATTTGCCTCAGTATGATACACTGTGAACAGACATATTAAAGAGGAAGTCTTCCAATGCCATATCCATTCCGGTGTTGCTCCCAAAGTAGAAACACACAGATTACCTTCCCCTCGAGCAGTTACTGTGCAAGAATACTCTTATTTCTAATCTCACAAACAAATCTATTTTACAGTATGTCTTGTATGTCAGTGATTTCCATACTGCTTTTCTCTACTGATCAGTGTCAGTGGTGTGGTCTGTTCAGCACAACACAATACACTTCAACGTAAAGCTGATGTATATGCTATGCTAGCTTATATGATGAAGGAGGATCCCACATTTAATTTCACAGAAGGAAGGATCTCGGTGAAATTCTCTGAATACTGCATAATGCAAAAACTATCATAATCTAGGATACAACTTTTTCTGTATTTTTGGAGTCCTGCTCAATGATCCCTTACTGCCGCTTGTAGTGCTGCCCCACCTTTCCTTCCCATTAGTCCTCACAGCATTCTCCAGTCCATTAGTTCTGTTGCCTGCTGCAGGGTGTCTGACACAAAAAGTAAAGAACAGGGATAGGAAAAGACAGAATGCTGTCACCACCTGCTCAGTCCACAGCAACTACACGAAAATATAGAGAAAGGGAATGGGAGATAGAAGAGGTCATAGGAGTGAGAAACTATTTGTGAGCCTATTGTAGACCAAGTTCTCATAGCTTTCTTGGTCAGGAGAGAAGTACGGAAAGGTAATTCTGAGTATTTATATTGCATAGGTTGGCATTTCATGACTCTGGCTATGTACAGGGCTACATAGTTCTGAATATATATATATATATATTAATTTTTCAGTGCTTCAGCCCTACCTTAAGTAGAGAACAAGTTCACAGTCTCTTGGTGGGAAGACAAGCTTGAGCATGTCCTGAACATATCCCAAAGACGGAAAAAATATACACAGAAACACAGTCCTAATATTAACTTAATATAATTTTAAAATAAAATGTTATGGTTTCTTATTTATATGAATACCACCACAAAGAATTTCAATACTGCTTCAGTACTGTAGTTGTGATAACTACACACTTTTCTGAACCAGGTTAGCTCCAGCACAGTGTGAATACCTCCTCCTTCTCCCCTACTGACTGCTTATATGGCCAGAGAACTACAGCTAGCTTGTGGTGATCAGCTGGGCTATAAATTTTTTTTTGTCATTTTGTGATCTGCAATAAATAAATCCAATTCTTAGATCCTTCATTTTTTTTTTTTGGACCTATCCTTAATGTGACAAGCTGTTAGTAGCAGCACTTCTCTCCCTAAAGTGTGACCCACCTCCAAAACATGGCCTCTGCAGCCATGATCCACCTACCTTAAAACAGCTGCTCAACATGTACACTGCAAGATGATTCATAGAAGAATTATCAATGAAGCTTTAACAACCTTTCAACCACAGCAGATCTATGCTCCCCAATTTGCTGGAGCACCTATGTTTAGAAGCAGGCAGGAGTCTATAAGTAAAAACAGACTTTCAATTTTAACCAGGTCTACAAATTCTTAGGCAATCACAGACTAGGAGCAGGTCTCTATATACAATCACAGCTTTGTCATTGTCCTGAATTTTGAACTGAGATGGAAGTGACACAATTTTCCAAAGTAGTGAGTACACCCAGCAGCTTGCCAGGACTCCTAACCTTGCTCTCCAAATTTATATTTTCTCCAAATTTACCTTGTTTTTTACCTTTTTTTTTTTTTTAACCTTGGATCCAAATCTACATTGGTTTCAGAGAAATAAATAGATATAAAGCATTTATTTTTATTTTATTTTATTTTATTTTATTTTATTTTATTTTATTTTATTTCCTTCAGAATCTTATGAACTGTTACAAAGCCAAATTTGGAGGCATTTTTGAAGGCAGATTCCATTCTTAGTCACTGTAATTTGGAAACTGATTTGTAATTTGAAAACTCAATTAAATTTTGTTCTACTAAATTTCTGCTTTTAATTGCAGAAATACCATTCTTCAAAAGAGCACTATAGACAGAATTGACCTCTACAAGACATACATTTCTTAAAAGAAGATGTAGAAAAAGTCCAAAACTAAGGTCTAGAGAGTGCAGAAACAAACAGTTATTTCAGAACTGAGTCAATCACAGTTCACACAAGTACAAATGTTCTCCCCTGTGTGAGTCTAATTAGATACTCAAATTGGAAATTACTATTTGGCACAAAATAAGTCAAGGTAATATTTCAACAAGATTGTCATTTAAGATGAATGAATTCCTACTTTCCTCATAAACAACAACAACAACAAAAAAGTGAGCTCAATGAAGTAACTTGCCATCATTATGGAAGAGAGAATACTAGCTAGAAGCTCCTGCAGGGGTATTATCAACTGTATACTTTTAAAATGACGCAAAGAGCTATGCAACACTGCACTCAAACCTACTGGCATTTTCTTATGTACTTGGAAATCGTTGGACAGAACTGGCATAGGGGAGGTAAGTATTGTCAATTTTGGAAAGAAAATGAGGAAAACAATGACTACTACCTATGCTGGGGAAGCAAAAAACTGTCAGGACTGAGAGTAAATCAGAGATTTCATCTTCAAACACAACCCAGAACACAATGCTATGCTCTGTACAGTGAAGCAGTCAGACTACTGGTCTGAATTTGGCAGTAAAGAGTAGGCTACAAATGATCTAATTTATCTCAATTCATATCAGCTTAGTGAATTTGGAAGAGGTTATATGAAAATAGGTAACAAGGGAGTCACAAAAGCATGGATTTTAAAGTCTTTAAGCAATAATGACTTTTCATGATGTCTGATCTTTTTAATTGATGTCCCTCTGGTAAACAGCAAGGAAATCATGAAGAACAGGATGGGATTTTTTTTTTTTTTTTTTTTTTTCCTTTGGAAATTTAAAAAATAAAAAATGCAGAAAAAGTTTTTTTACTTTTTTTTTTTTTTTTTTTTTTTTTCTAGCAAATGGAAAATCACTCTCAATTTCACTTGCAAAGTGAAATACAAAGAGAGATACCTGTGTGCATTTTTACAGCAGAAAACAATAATCAGTCAATTATCATACATAAATGATTATATACTTTAATATACAACCATTAAGCATAAAGCTAAAATACCATAAAATGATTCTGCTGACACCATTTGCAAAAACAAAGCTCTTGTGGCAACAAGAATGATTAGCAGAGGAAAAAAATATCTCAGAGAATAAGATCTGTATTTTTCATGTAAAAGCATGTAAATCAGAAGAGATGCAAAAATAATAAAGACTGTAAATAACAAATAGTGTAAAGAAAGATAATTGCTATCTTCTTTCTTCTTTTCTTGGGATAAGACTAAAATGACATCCAGGGACACTGAAAGACAGCAAATCCAAATTTGAATAAAGAACAACAGACTGTTTGCATAGGCAAAACAAAATATGCAACCAGCCTGTGGAACGGATTGTCACAGGACACTCTTGAGATTAATAAACCAGCAAGATTATAGGAGGTCTACACATAATCCTATTAATAAAATTGTCCAGCTATAACGTCTAGCAGCCAAACCAGACAAAAAGGTGACATATAAAGTTTCATGGCTGACCCTTAAGAAGAAGACATATTAAGAACCAGATGATATCATCATTTGGAAACCTACAGGCATTTGGTATTAGCTGCTATGTAATGCAGACTAACCTCCAAACACAGACACATAGGTGCCCAAAATCAGTCAGTGTCAATACCCTCATTATGACAATTCCCAAATCAGCATGCAGTTCAGTTCCTACATTCCATTACAATTCACAAGTTATTGTTCCTGATAGTTACCTAGAAGTGTAAAAGATATGTCAACAGAAAGAGTGATTTTTTAAGTAACAAGGAAAGTAATTTGCAAAATTCCAATCTAAAAATTCCTTTTTTGGGAAAAAGACTGAATACAGATTTTGTTTGACCTATTATAAAGCTTGTGTATATGTGTGAAAAAAAAAAAGAAAAAAAAGAAGAAGAAAAAAAAAAAAGAAGACAAACCACCAGCTGGGACAGGAAAAAA
>CM021731.1:171649131-171660329 GCA_011075105.1 Heteronetta atricapilla
AAAAGAAAAGAAAAGAAAAAAGAAAAAGAAAAGAAAGAAAAGAGAAAAAGAAAAGAAAAGAAAAAAGAAAAAGAAAAGAAAGAAAAAAGAAAAAGAAAAGAAAGAAAAACATGAGACATGCTTTCTCATATGCAAGACCCATTTCCAAGGGCTGACAGGGACCTGTGAAGTTTAACAAAGGATGAAGCAAAGTGCTGAGCAGGAATAACCCTATGTATGAACACATGCTGGGGCTGACTGCTTGGAAAGCAGGTTTGCAGAAAAGGCTGTGGGCATCCTGATGGACAGATGATTGGCCATAAGCCAGCAATGAAGGCCATCACAGTAAGAGAAATGTTGCCAGCAGGTGGAGGGAGCAGACCCTTCCCCTGGTGAGACATATCTGGAGTGCTGGGTACGGTGTTGGGCTACCCACCACAGGAGAGACATGGGCATACTGGAGTGAGTCTAGCAAAGGGCCATGAAAATTATGAAAAAAATGGAGCATCTGTCATATAGGGAAAGGCTGGTGGAGCTGGGACTGGTTATCTTGGAGAGGAGAAGGCTCGGGAGAACTTTAAGCAAAATAAATCTCACAGAAATAACTGATACAGACTACTGAAATACGAATAAATCTTTTGATAAATTACTACTGATTAGATCACACAACTGCCTTAAAATCTTAACACCTGCCAGTAGATACAAACCACTGCCTGGAATACTTAAGACATTATTATTGCTATGTCCATTGGCTTTTGATTTCTTGTTATATGCTGTTATTTTAAGGGAACTACCCCATTTCATTACTTCTAATAGAGACAAAAAGGCTGCATGGACTTTTGTTAACCTCCTAGGAAAACAGGAGTTTATAAATTAAAATCCTCACACACAGAAGTGAAGAAGCAGAGCAGACCAGGGAACAGCTCATTAAATGGTTCCCTTCATTTCACCTACTTTTCTACTCTATCCTAACTATTTTCACAGAAGAAATCTCCAAGAGGTTGCTAAAGATATTTCAAAATTAGAAATTTGGTCCAGAACACAGAAAAAAAAAAAAAAAAAAAAAAAGGTTATGTTATTATTTATGTGTTTGACTGTAAATCAACTGAGGCTGTATTGAAATAGGACTTGAATGAGACACGCTACCTTAAACCTAAACTGAACACCAGACTAGAGTTTTATTCCCCCTTCCCCCCCCCTTTTTTTTCTATTAGTATATGTTGAAATGCAGTGTGTGGCCTTAGACTGTCAGTCATTGCTTTTTATTATCTTTGGATTTATTGCTTGTTTTGCATTTAGACACTTCTCTCATTTTTCTGTCCAAGTATGTTAGTAACATGACTGAAGTTGTATGAAGAAATTCTCATCTTATCCTTTTTTTTCTGAACATTTTGTCTCTAAATAGCAACTCATATCCTGCCTTTCACCATTCATTACTGTTAGATAGTAGATAACTGGCCTATGTGAACCGAGTTACTGATCTCCGTCCCATCCTAGCAAAGTGCAGAAATGCTGTCACAGCTGTCATTTGTTGGCACCTTATTTATAGACTCAATAGCATATTAATCAGTATCTCATGGAAAAGTGCACCACAACATTCCCTTTAAAAAATCACTGTATTTCTCCAGTAATATGGTGGTACCATATAATATATTGTCAAAAAGCCATCTGATATTGCTTCAGTGATTTTATGTTGTACAGAAGGTACATCCCAACCTATAAAACAAAAGGTACATCCCAGGTCATTCCCCTACCCACTGGTAAGAATAAGAATTTAATCACCTCCATGCTAATTAGCAATCTTATCCTGAACTTTTCTGTAAATGAAAGTTGGCTCATGTTATGCAAGCAAAAAATCAGGGGCATTATATAATTTTTGAAAAAGAAAACTTCCTTTCTGCCTTGCCAGATCTAACCTGTGCCCACATTAAACCTGTGCTCACTTAGCTGTATTTTCCCGAACCTATGACAGATCATCAACCAATATATATTGCAATTTAGGAACATATGCAACAATTTGCAACACACAGCCAGTCCCAGCACACACTGCTAGCAATGTGAGCATCACAAAGGTGTGTAAACCATGTTGGGTAAGCAGGCTGAAAAGTGCCCATCCTGTTCTCCATCTGTAGCCATTCCCTCAGAGATTAACATTGCAGCCTGTCTCTTTCTCTGTAATGGCAAAGTGCATCCAGGTGGCCATGGCATGGTGGTCAGGAGAATGACCACCTGGGATTTAGAGAAGAGCCCAATCCAGGCTTGTTTTGTTTTCAGCCTGATGGCTTTGCTGCTCCAGGTTACACTGCGGCCTTAGAAATAGTGTTGACAAAACTGATGGGCTAGTAAGCTGCAGAACAAGTGCCTGGGGACAGAGATTTCTTCAGCTGTCTTTGTCACCAGCTAAAAACAGTCACCAAACAACACTGAACATTACTGTATTTGGGAGAGCTTCCCCGTGAACTGTTTCCATCTTTCTTCCATTGTAGTCAGTGACCAGGTTACTCTCTCAGAAGATGAAACCTGAAATGGATCACTGGGCAGACATTCCCATTTCTCCACTCCAGTAGCATGACAAGTGCATCTGGCATCTGTGAACCCTTCTTCCTTCAGGGATTTGTGACTACTGAGCTGACTGAAGCTTTTTCAGAACAAAGCATTCACTTTTTCAAAGGTGCACACATGCAGAGTAGAGAGTTAAAAATAAAATAACCTTCTTTGGATATTCCATTCCTCCCTCAAAGTAGATTTTCCTTGAAGTTTTGATATATTCCAGTCAGCCCAGTATATGCAATCTGTTTCCTTCATTTTATGCATCCCTTTCTCTGTCAGAGACTCCTTTCCAGCTGCCGGTAACAACTTATTATTCATCTTCATTCCCAGTAAACCCCACCATCTTTAAGGCTTCATTATCTCCCCTGAAAGTAACTCTAACCTGGCAGACTAAAATTTAACTGCCCAGCTAAACTACTCCTCAATAACTAACTCCTCCAGATAGAAACCCCATAGTGTAATAATGCATCTTTTCTATCTCCCACGCCTTTCCCTATTCTCCTAATTTTATCTCTTAAAACATTTAACTCTGTTGGCAAGAAGCATATCTGCCTGAAATGGAGTATTGGGTACTGATAAGCAATCAGATTGGTTACTTTTCTTTCTCTGCCAAGTGATACTAATATAAAATGCCATTCAGGCACATTTTTTAAGTAAATGGGAGCTCCCATGTTCCAACAGGGCTCCAGCTAACTTAGCATCTGTGCTGCATGCAAAGAAATCATAAGTAAGTATCCAGAAGAATGCAATTTCCTATGATCTTAGGAGTGCTAAATGACATCTTCTGTGAAAACCAAGTACATATATATAATCACCTTCTACTTCAAATCTCCCTGGGGAATGCACTTAGGATGTGGACAACTGAAGTTAAATTTCTTCCTTTCTTTGAAGGCGTTTGAAGCCAATGCTGGCATCCTACAAAAATTGTCGAGTGAGGAAAAGTACAAGATTATGGTAACAGAGAGTAGGACGTCTCAACAAGTGAATACTTGGATCTAAGTTTTTGTTCCAGTTCATGTTCAATTAAGAGGAAAATCAAAATAGACCTCTTTGGGAAAAAAGAGTTCAGGTCCCCTCAATCAAAGAAGGAACCGAGCCAGATTTTCTGCATTTCCAGAGTGTTCTCTAACCACTGCATTACTGAGTGGAAGGCTTGTGGTTACTTTCAGCTTTCTGAATATCAGCTGTTTTAAAATCAATTACCAGCACAGCCCTAATTGTAATGTAGAGGTCATTATGGGCCAGAACGCTTAGATCTGGAATTTATTTTGTCAACTTTCCATGTGCATAAAGAAGGAGATTTCTGAGTAACAGGAATTCATAGTTCAGTTTTCACTCAATAATAATGGATGTTTTCCTGAAATGGACTCTGGGATTTGGCTTTGTACATAATGATGACTTTTGTCTTGCTGTGCCAGTAATAAATGTGCTGCTGATGGTAATTCACAGATTTCATGTGAAGTCCATTAAAAAAAAAATCAAATCTAAAACTAAACAAAAATATTTACCAATCTCAGTGATAAATTTTCATTCAGAATCCTCATGTGAGTCACACTTCCTAAACAATGGCTTTTTGTAGGTAATATATTAATATATGGGAATTACATTTAGAAAATGTGTATCTTCTAACACGATCAAACACAGAGCTTAGTCACATAAATATAAATGAAAACCTGATTGTATTACTGTTTGCAGTCACATAGTGCACTGGACTGATAACAGACACGTTAGTGCACACACTATAGGTTATGCAGGACAAAGAAGGATTTTGTGTTGTAAGTCACTGCTGCTGAATTTGTTAAAAAAAAAAAACTGACAAAACAAAACAAGCAAACAAATAAAAGAAATAACAACAACAACAACAAAAAACCAGCAAGAACAAAGATTTTGATTTATAATGACTTTTTTTTCAGTGAAAAGTCTAAAAAAACATGGAAAATATTGAGAATTATACAGAGAAAATGAAGATACATATCACTCTCATATTTATCCAGAGTATTTCAGTTAAAATAAAAGAATAAAAAGCAGTTTTTTTTTTTTTTTTTTTTTTTTTTTTTTTTTTTTTTCCTTAAAAAGTCCTCTCTGCAGCAGATGGTTAGTTGTTATTTCCATAGACCTTGAGTGGGCATCATTTCAGTGACTTTAGCAAAGATATACACATACAGCAGAAAAAGTGCTCAGAACTAATTGCTGATAAACATTTTCAGTAATAGATTATTTTTTCCCTTTGAACATTTAAGGGTCCTACATAAGTTATTATCTGTTTGATGAATACAGGCTTTATGTTCTTCTTCAAAAGCTGAAAATATTTCCACAGACAGCTGTTCAAAAAACTAAAATGTTTTTGGATATTTACCAACATATATACATAATGATCAATACGTTTGTCTTGTAATCTTCAAAATCTGATCTTTTGCCAAAAATTGTTTGTATTCTATTTTGCCTAATCTAGATTTCCCAAAAGTACCAGATTTAGAAGCTAAAGTCCATTTTCAAATGGGGCTAACATTTTGAATCATAAGTTTCCTTGACAGTTAATGTAATTTTTGCTCCTAAATTACTTCTGAAAAGAGAATTTACAAGTGCAAATCAATGAGATTCTTACAAGGATTTTTTCCTATGACCTGTAGGAGCAAACTGAAAGGCTTGAAAAGAAATGTAAACACTACCTAACATATTCTGCTTGCTTGCAAGAAAATATGGATTTTATCAGATGGCATGCTTGGTTCCAAACTTCACAGTGCTGTAGGCAAAACTAAGCTTTGCTACCTTGAGGATCTCAGAAAGATATTTTAAGAAGTGTTGCTGGGAAAGGCCACTACCCCAGAGGCTGCAGTCTGAACTTTCCCTTTCTTCCTCCCAGGAGTGGATGTAAAATAACCAGCTAATGGGACTCAAATGAAAATGGAGGAATTAAGAGAGGTCCAAGGAGCAAAGCACAGCAGCAAACCCTTTGTCATCCCAGCCTTGGCTCATGCCATGGCTTTGCCTTGCATTTCTTCATCTAAGTCTCACCAAGACAAACCTGTGATGGAAAGGGCTAGTGACACCATCAGTGGTACTTAGCCATAGGGTGAGCACAAGGTCCTTAGATACAGAGAGAGAGAGAGCAAGAAAGTGAGAGCCAGGTCTACTTCCTGCACATCTCAGCTTGTTTGGCTACAATTTTTTGGTTTCACCTAACTGCTTGTCTTGGGGTTTTAAGGAGGCAATGGTGGAGGTTGGCACAGGACTGGGCTTGGTACAAAAAAGTTCATGTGGTCCTGCCATGAGGAGGGCAGGCTGATGAGAGAGGGACATAGCAGCTCCTGGGACCTATATGATCTCCTTAGGCTTCCAGACTGGACAACAACCTGCATAGCTACAGCCTGGCCTAAAAACTGTATAGGTGGTTGTCCTGGTTTCAGTTATAACAGAGTTATTTTTCCTCCTAGTAGCTGGTAGAGTGCTATGTTTTGGATTAGGATGAGAAGAGTGTTGATAACATGCTGATGTTTTAATTGCTGCAGAGCAATGCTTACACTAAGCCAAGGACTCTTCAGCTCCTCGCTCTGTCCTGCCAGCGGGCAGGCTGGGGGGGGGCAGCAAGAGCTGGGAGGGGACAGCCCCAGGACAGCTGACCCAAACTGGCCAAAGGGGTATTCCATACCATCTGACGTCATGCTGAACAATGGGGTGGCTAGCCAGGGTAGGGGGCTGGCTCTCGGGGTTGGGCTGGGCATTGGTCAGTGGGTGGTGAGCAATTGCATTGTGCATCACTTGTTTGTACATATTATTATTATTATTATTATTATTATTATTATTTTCTATCTTAATAAACTGTCTTTATCTCAACCCACAGGCTTCACTTTCCCATTTCTCTCCCCCATCCCAGAGAGGGAGGGGGGAGGGTGAGCGAACGGCTGTGTGGTGTTTAACCACCGGGTTAAACCACAACAGTCTTTTTGGCGCCCAACGTGGGGCACAAAGGGTTGAGATAACAACAGATCTGACCAGAGTATGTTAAACTAAAATTGGTATAAGTATTAGAGCTGCTTAATAGTTGCTAATCAGAATGGTGATTGCTTTAATCTCAGGTCTGCTGTGGCTGTATTCCAGACTGAATTTTATAGCACGTTACTTTCTGTATGTGATCCCTGTTGTGCTGTTTTACTTTTCCGGGCCCTGGTTTAAGATCATTATGGTACTGTGTGGTGTAATAATAGCTTACAGGACGATGAAATATCTGGCCACGACTTGGTATTTGTACTCAACACTGTCATCGACTCTGTACTTTGGAAACTATATCTCGGAAACCATTAAAAATTACACCTGCTGCATTTTTTCATCAGCGAGCCAGTCTGTGGAGGGGACAGGGGAATATATTTTTCCCTACTTGTTCACTCTCCCTCACTCTTTCAGCACCCTCTTATCCCCTGAGCTAGTTACGATAACTCTCCATGATGTTGAATATCCTTGGGATACGCAGACCAGCGTGTTGTTGTTGTTATATCTCTTGAATGCGCTTCAGGTTTTGTTTAAGGTTAAACAACTACTTAGGCATCTCATCCAGAGGTCTGCCCTGAGGCAGATCTCTGCTAGAGCTCCTGCTCCAGCCCCTGCAGATGCACCAGCCCCTGCAGCCAGTCCTGCTCCAGCCCCTGCAGCCACTCCAGCCCCTGCTCCTGCAGCCGCTCCAGCCCCTTCTACAAAAGACTGTTGTGGTTTAACCCGGCCGGCAGATAAACACCACACAGCCGTTCGCTCACCCTCCCCCCTCCCTCTCTGGGATGGGGGAGAGAAATGGGAAAGTGAAGCCTGTGGGTTGAGATAAAGACAGTTTATTAAGATAGAAAATAATAATAATAATAATATGTACAAACAAGTGATGCACAATGCAATTGCTCACCACCCGCTGACAGATGCCCAGCCCAACCCCAAGCAGCCAGCCCCCCACCCTGGCTAGCCACCCCTATATATTGTTCAGCATGACGTCAGATGGTATGGAATACCCCTTTGGCCAGTTTGGGTCAGCTGTCCTGGGGCTGTCCCCTCCCAGCTCTTGCTGCCCCCCCCCCCAGCCTGCCCGCTGGCAGGACAGAGCGAGGAGCTGAAGAGTCCTTGGCTTAGTGTAAGCATTGCTCTGCAACAATTAAAACATCAGCATGTTATCAACACTCTTCTCACCCTAATCCAAAACATAGCACTCTACCAGCTACTAGGAGGAAAAATAACTCTGTCCTAACTGAAACCAGGACAGTGGTGCAGACCTGGACATCAAGTATAGAGCTCAGAACTTTAGACAGGAGTATGACCCTATCTGTCACAATAAACCACTGAACAGGAGCTTGAAAAGTGAAGTTCTATCCTCAAATTAAAAACTGTAAGAACAGATTTTAATTTAAAAATGGAAAATTAAACATTGTTACATAAAAGCTACCTAAATTAATTTGTTCAATAATGCATGCTGAAATCTGCTTTACAGGTAAGCTAGGGTATATTTTTCTACTCTTCTCTCTAGGCAGGTAAACTGGCCATTTCATAGCAGCCATTTTTCCTTGTCAATGCAGGTACTGGGATGAAATAGTGTTCTATATTAAAAAGTTTTATCAAATGCTCTGGGTATTAAAGTAAATTAAAATTTCTGCTTAGAAATGGAATTGATTAGGAGAAAAACATTCAAAATGTGTAACTTGATGGATTCTTATATTGATGAGAATATGATATGAGCTACGCTGCTCAGCATTTGTCAATAAATGAGAAGTTGCAACTACCTCCACTGCTGTTCCTAAGGATTAGACTGTGATATTTAGCCAACAGAGGAATCTTCCTTGATTTTTCTTACAAAAAGACTACATTTTTGAGAACTGTGTATCTTGGAACAGTACTGCTATCTGTCTGGAAGAAATGCCTAACAAGAGAGAAAACATTAAAATAATTATATGCATTACTAATGTGACTTTGAGCCAATGAGTTGGAAAGTAAATTTGAAATTTAGCCTTTGCAGCCAGGATGTTTGGTGTGACCTAGGAACAAGAAAGACTAGGGAGGGACTTGATAATATATGGTGGTTTTTGCTATCAGTCACTGAGAGATTTGGTTCTGCCCTCAGGTTTCAGACTGGCAGAAGAGGCCTTGCTCTAAGCATATCACAGTTTGACACAGGACTATGAATACCATCACTGTATTCACCTGTAAGGATATCTCATGTGATATGGAGCTATCAAGCAAAAGGTGGAATTGATTCCTTACTTAATCTTTATAAATCCAAATTTTGCCTCTGATTTCACCACCTTCAAGTTCAGAAGTACATGGCATTTTTACTACAGAATATAAAAACAAAATCAAGTTGTCTATTACAAAGAGAGATAAATTCTTTTTTAGATGTATGAATTTCAGCATCCTGTGATCCTGATAACCTTTTGCTGATGTACTAGTCATGTAACAGTGCAGTAAAAATAAAAATCAGGTAGCATTCTTTCTTAACAAATTTGGGGGCTGATAAGGAAACATTGAAAGACTGTGTTTACTGCCTGAAGATCCTACAAGGAAGTCCTCAAGGAATTCCTTGTAACTTAACAGTATAACTAAACATGAAATCCTATGAATCCCAGAAAGATATCAGAATGCATTGCTGAAATAAATATCTCACTCACCAAAAAATAATAAAAAAAAAAATCCACCTACTCATTAGGGTTATAAGAATAGCTGGGATCATTTTAAAAAAGAACATTAAAAAAAAAAAAAAAGACAAATTGTGTGAAAATCATGGGTGATTTAAAATTAGTATCTGTAAACAACTCATTAACATGGAAAGAAGAAGCAGGTTTTAGTAATCCTGAGACAGCTGCAGATATTTCTTAAAGCTAGAGTGAAGATTACATTTTGTATGATTAATCATTCTTATTTGCTCTGCTTTATCAGATTTATCAGACTGAATTGCCTTTTTAATTCTGAAGACATGTACTTTACAGACAAATGCAAAATGACAGGAACCCGGCTCCAAAGATCTTGCATCTGCTTTATTTATATATAGTTAGAAACACGAAAGCCCAAGAGAGTGTATCAGTGCGTTTAAGTTATTCATAGGTGGGGGGTGGGAGAGAAAAATATGTTTTTTCTGTTAAGCCCAAGAGAGCTGTCAGCTGTTAGTACTCTGGGATATGTATTTACTTTGAAGGTGCAACAAATAGAGAAAGAAATCCAGACAAAGGACAATCTAAATAGCTAGAACAAATGAAACAACTAAAATAAACATCCCCTAGAGGACTCAACAGTTTCCACAGTTACTTCAGACACACTGACACTTGTGATTATAATGAATTTTGCAACTGGGCTGACTTTTCCTACTAGATTTTGCAAAAGCAACATAGAATAACAACCGATGCATAATTTTTGCCTCTAAAGAAGGCCTGGCAAAATTTTCTATTCTGTGGTCTCCTGTGCTTTCAAGACAAGGAAAGACCATGGAACATGGAAGAAAATCCTATCTTTACATGAACTTAAAGCTTGTCACCAAAGATTTCAAGAAACATGTTAAGATGCATTAGAACACTTTTTTGTTAAGATTTAATTTTTAGCCTGAATTTCTTAGGTTATGGAGTGTACATGATAAAAATGTGTGCAAGTATATATATGCATGTACATCTTTCTATCCATCCACTTACAATTTTAGGGTAGAGATAAGTATTTAAACAAACACTTAACTAAAGTCAATGTCTAAGAAAAGAAGGGTCGACATTTCTGTCCCTTTTCTTCCAAGGGAAGACTTGCAGATATTGCTCAACAACAACAAATTTCTCCAGTGAAAACAAAGCATGTTCGTAATGTTCCAACTAGCAAAAAGTTTCAGTTGAATTATATCAAATAATTCCACCAGAGTATAAAATTCCATTGGAATCTCAGCTTTCTTATCTCTGTTGCTAGCAAAGGTACCTTTTCTTTGCTTGCTTTTAAGGAAAGGTCTTCAAGTGTTCCTAGACCTCAAGTCTGCCTCATTTTTAGAGGTTAAGGCAGATTCCTAAGAATTGAACACATTTAGGTGTATAAAAGTTAAAGGGTGCAAGTTCTTCTGTTAATTAATAGCAAGGCATTATATGTATTCAATGAGACATTGCTACTGACAGTAATTATTATAGACAGTGATATTTAATGGACATTTGAAAGCTAATACTGTAAATATAATTACTTACCACCTTTCATATATGACAGTGTCAATATGAACTTGGGGGATGGCCTACAGACTTATTCCTACAAGGTGCTGACCTCTAGCTTGAGTCCACATGAAATCCACGTAGTTGAACTAATCCCTGCTGAACACATAAGCCTTTTTGTTTTACAGCTAGAAGCCTATATGGGTACACACAAACAGGCAAACATATATGTTCATCATTGTGAATTGTTGGAAAAGGTTTTGGTTAATAAATTATAATTGTTTCTTCAAAGTAATGCACCTAAATCAAAGGTCATTTTTCAAAAATAGACATGGTACAGTGAAAATAATGCAAGATTAATAGCTTCCCCCAATTGCCAACCTCTCCCAACATCATGCAGATAAGATGAAAAAGCCTCTGACAAAACAGACCATGATTAATTTACATATCCTCTGCCCTGATGTGAAATCCCTTTTGGTAGATAAAGGCTTTTTATTTTATTTTATTTTATTTTATTTTATTTTATTTTATTTTATT
>CM021731.1:171660339-171672060 GCA_011075105.1 Heteronetta atricapilla
TTTTATTTTATTTTATTTTATTTTATTTTATTTTATTTTATTTTATTTTATTTTATTTTATTTTATTTTTTTCCTCTAATGTTGTGCAAAGTCTAAAAATGAAGAGTTCATTTATAATGCCTAATGAAAACCTTCCCCTTGAAATATTTCCCTTTTCCAGTTTTCGGAGTCACTGCAGATATATTCATTTTCATTTCAGTTGAGTAAAGTCCAAAGCAGTATACCCATTGAACAGAAGCTAATGTGAGTACAGACCTGTGGAAAGGTCTGACTACCAGGTACCCTGATTCACTTCTGTTATTCCTGCAATAACACACATGGGGCTGAAAACAGCAAGCTATGCTCAAAAACGTCAGAAATCACCAAACAACTTCACCTCTAAACCTGTGCAGTGAATGGAGAAAGAGGTTCCCACCTAATAAAGGTGATAGCTGATGATCTTAGTGGGGAGATGGCTTAAGAGGGACAAAGAAACCTTAATTGTACATCCTGAGGTCATCTTTGAAAAGAGTAACTTTTGACTGAAGGATAGCTAAGCATAGACTTAGCGTATTTAGAACTTTAAGCATTTAAACATTAACTAGTAGACGTTAATCAGTTGAAATTTACCTCCTTGCAGCAAAGTCACCTCAATAAAGACGAATACTTTACCCAGACCACTCATATACAATATGTATTATAATTCCCACTTATCAAAAAAAAAAAAAACCAAAAAAAAACCAGTTAAAGACCTAACTACCTACAGCAGCTGCTGACACTAAAACAGGAATAGAGTACTTCCACCTCAGCCATGCTTACCTCTGTAATTTGCACTTCATGAAAACCTTTTCTGTAAACACCTCAAAGCACCTGACAAACATTAAATTTGTCAATCAAAAGCTTTCAACATATTAACTTCCTGGTACCTGAAAGGAAACTGAGGCATGATATGATTAATTGAAGTCTTCACAGAAATTAAAATCAATAATAATAATAATAAATACCACTTCAGATATGGAAACATGATCTTGGGTAACTGACTTCCAGTCCTGTACTTTACTCATCAGCCAAAATGTTCCTTTGTAAATGCAATATACTTGCCTTCCTAATGAGCTGACAAAGTACAGCAATTCTGATTATCACAATGCAACAATTACTTTTGAGTTATGTTAGCATTTCTGCATAGTTGCTAAGACTAAAAGATACGCAGGAAGCCAAGCTGACTCTATAGCAACCTCTTGTGCACCCTGCTATCACACATTTGAGACTAAGCACATTGTTGAGCTAATGGGGCCTATGGAGATTAACACCAGCTTCTCCTGCTATTACTTTATTTTCGAACTCTGAAATTCCAACTGTGAGAGACATACATATCTGTGAAGGAACAGTAGAGGAGGTTGATGCTGTCAAAAGTCTCCCTACACAGTTTCCTCTGGGAACCTTCCTAGAAAATATCTTTGCAAGAACTTTGTTGTCCTGGGTAAGTTTGAACGGAATAGGAATACTAGCAGGTATGAACACCATGTGAGTACTTCTGCACCGTGGGCAAAACTTCTCTTTAACAAGCTGCTGCTGGGAAAAAAGGGATAGTTAGCATGTTTTTGTGAACTGAGTACTTGTATTTTCTTGAATCAAATTAAGTGTCTCTGACAGGCTTCCACACACAATCCCTTTTTGGATGTGATCCTTTAACATTAGGTTGAGCTTGAAAAGGCTGAAATCATATTTAATTACTTAAGCAAAAAAAAAGAAGAAGAAAAAAAAAAGTAGCTTGTCACCATGCTGCCCTGATCAGACAGTAGAGAAAGATTAGAAAGATTAACATGAAGATTTAATGACACTGATATCCTGCATATTTGCTTTACTCCTCTCAGAAAATAATTTTAAAACACAGACATTTCAGAGTTTTTGAAAAATTCTGAAAGTTTGAAAAGAAGTGACTGCTGTGAAATGGCATCACTGACACACAGTGTAATTGACTATTACATTCTATCATTTTTTAGATTAATTTAATCTCTGTTGAGTCCTGAAATAGTTCAGAAGATATCTTCTTGAGCAGAAGTACAGAAATCAACTTTGTTATTAGGACACTAGATAAGTTCTTGATGGTATCATTGCCTTACTGACTTCAGGAAGGTGTGCTCAGTATCCTTCCCCATTCCAGAAAAGATTATGACACAAACATATACTTTACATATGATAATATTGATAGAGAGTGGTCTGTGAATGTCTAATTTACTTACCAACTATGTGAAAACTGATACTGGAACCACTGAACCAACATCACTATAAAGAGTTTTGATCTCTGCCTCTCTGCTTTTTTTTTTTTTTTTTTTTTTTTTTTTTTTTTTTGTAGACACAGTCCTGACCCAGCTTTTCAAACTTTTCCTTTAATCTCCTTCCTCCCAGACCAACTCAGATTTTCAGCAAAGCCTTTCAAATATAGGGTATATGAAGTAAGTTTTCATACCCAGACCCTTTTCTTCTTCCCCTTCCTGTGCCAGCATCTCTCCTTGCAGGGTGAAGTCAGGGGGACTCCCTCCTTTCTTACATCTGTGGCCAAGTCAGGGAGAGGTAATGGTTTCATGCCACATTCCCCAGCTGCAGAAGTCTAAAGGGCAGTCTGGCTCTCAGTCACTGTCTTGCCAGAAAAGAAGAACAACCCGTACTTACTGTCTCAACGAGAAAGGAGCTTTGTTTAGCCCTAGTCTCAAGTCTGATGATCTCAGGCTGAGATCTCAGGCTGAATCTCACTGAAAGTAAGACTGATCTGGAGGTTTTCCAGGCAAATGCTGTCTCAGGATTATGGTACCTCACTGAGCATCCATCACTTTTTACATCACCACCTGGACAGAACTCCCTTTGTGGGACAAAACAGACCCCCTCTGGCTTAAAACATCTGGTATAGCCCAAAAGAGAGAAAAAATAACTAAATATCAATGTATTTCAACAATTGATAAACTTTTACTCTCTATCCCTCAGTACTTCAAATGAGAGTGAGGCAATTCCAGTAATAGCAGAGGGTCATTTTGCCAATAATCCTAGTAATATAAAGAAAGCCCTATTTCATCCTAGTCAATAGAGCCATGCTTGTGATAGCTGAACACTGGCAGAAAAGGACACTGGAGATTTAGCTGTATCCAAATGTGAATGACATTTTTAATCTAAATAGTATCAGAATGTATTAGGAGAGATTTCAGAAGGGAACACGGATATTTTTTCCTTCATCTTGAAATTCAGAGATGACCTGCCTGCCAGTACACAGTATGTATTTGTCCACCACTGTCCAGGCAGGAACAACTCTAATGTCTACTGATCAAATCAGCTATGTTAACTTTTGCCTATCTTTGCCCTCATTAGGCTAATGAGATGATTTCAGAATGATGATCGGGGTATATGAGAGCCTTCCTTGGTCAGAGTCAGTGTTTGTACAAGCAACAGTAAAAGTCAGACTGGCAGTCTCACAAAGAGAATATTTTCAGCTCAATTTTCAAAGTGTATGTTGGAATCAGAGTGATATTACTTTTTTTTTTTTTTTTTCAGCTGTATGGATGGAGGTACTTGCATTATATTGTTTTCTTCCAAGAAAAGAGGACAGAAAGGGAAGCATTGAAGTAAATAAAAGTGCAAGCATAAAATACAGGTGTGCTAAATGGGCCAAGCATTACACTGATGTAGGTCCAGACTAACTGTGTTTGGGTTTCTTTTAAATCTGTGGAACTGGGATTAGAAATTCACTCTTTGTATTCACTCTTTGTATGTGTAGCACTGATATGCTTTCTGTGTTGTGGATGGAGGAAAATACTGATACTTTATAAATATAAAATATCTTTATTATTTTAAGTTAATTACATTTTGCTTTTATTATCACAGTTGTCTCAGGAATTTTTTGTCTTTTTAATTTTTATTTTATTTATTTTCAGGTGAGCCCCTTTTATTACATTACTATATTTTTCATTGTATTATGATCCAAAAATGGTGTACAAAATGGCAGGTGAGACACCAGAAGAACAGAGTGAGACAAAATGACCTATTTAAAAAGCAACCATTTTACTTCACAGAACAGCTACAATTGATATTGTGGCAGCACTTTCCTGTTGAAAAATGCTCCACTCTCCCAAGTATTGTACATAATGAAAATAAAGCACAGCCTGTCTCCCAAAGATCTTGCAACAGAGCTTAAACAACACATTAGAAACACATATTTTAAATTAAACCATTTCAGAAATCAAATGGCAAAAAGTTCATGCTATTTTCTATAGCAAAAAATCCAATTTGCTTTCTAATTCAACAGTTAAGATTCCAAAGCCAACAACATTATGTGACTGTACAAAATAGCATGAGATTAGAATTAGAACTTGAAGAACTTCAGACTTTGAAACTTCTTGAACATTACTTGGCTTAGAGTAAGCCATGTAACTTAATGCAACACCATGAAAAATTAAAACAAAACAAACAAACAAAAAAAGAAGAAGAAAATAATGAAAATAGTCTTCTGTAAATATCTGATCTGCTTTTCTATCAAGCATGTTGAAGTCTTTTAATATACTTGAGTCAGATTAATACCTAAATGAATGCAGCTTTCTATTATCAGGCACAAAATGCAACAGAACAGACACCAAGTTTGCAGAATTACTGTATAGAAAATGATATAAATCAGAAATTAACTTTAAGAAAAAGCATAGTTTTGACAAAAGTACATTATAATTAACATTAACTGTATTGATTGGTCTATAACACTGCACCATTTACCAATGCAATCTGAAAACATCTGCTGTTCTCTAACTGGTTATTTAGGTGGCAGTTTATGAGTTTTCTATGCTAAGCATCTCTCTTTAAATCACTTTTTCTTGTATGTTATTGAATGAAGGAAGAATACTTCTGTCTAATAATTAGTGCAAGGGTGAGAAAGAGATCAACAAGATGGTAATAATAAGGCTTTAAAGGAAAGTATATTTCAGTAAAAGAAGAAGGAAGGACTATTAAAATTGCTAATTGTAACCAAATAATAAAACTATTTTAAGAAATTTTAAAAATGCCTTAGAGGCTGTAAATTGGGTTATATTATTTGTTACATACAAGCCTGACTAAGAAATTTCAGGCCATATACACTGCTCTGTGTCATTACTTTGAGCTTCATAAGGTGGAGGTCTGTAGTTAAAAGTAGATACATTTTCTCTACTTGATAGTTTCTGCTTGAAAAAAAAACGAGGTAAAGATATCATTATCTAAACAGAAGATAGCCTTTTTTAATTTTTATTTTTATTTTTTTTTTTCCTCCTGAAGAGAACAAGCTACAGATAATAGGTGTGAGGAAATGATGGAGACTGCCTTTTGCACAGCTGTATCTGTCAAGACATATTTTCAGTGTAATCACTTGATTTCAGTTCATGTAAAAGCATAAATTGAGCAATCACCCCCAAGGAAATCAGAGACTCCATCATAAAAAGCAAATGGAATACAGCATCCTTACATTCCTCTAATTTCTGTTCTTACCCCTTGCTCTGGAGTAAGCCATTTTTATTTCTTGTCATTGAAGAGGAAATTCACAACAGACCATAAGCAGGAGAGTGGGGCTATCTAAACAAAGCTGAACATTTGAAGAAGGTCAAAATGGGAAAGAAATAGACAGGATGGTTATTTATTTAATGTGGAAGCAAATGAAATTCATTTAAAGATTTTTGACTAACAATCGATTTCTAAAATAGCAATAGTTAGTGTCCAGCATTGCACAAGATAATGGACAATGACTACCTGATGGACACCTGGATAAAAATAACTAAGTAATAAACAATAACTAGTAATACACTTACATCCAGAAAAATCATAAATATATATTGATGAAGACAGATCTGAATATATATATATATATATATGTTTTTATAGTATTTATATATATTGTCCAGGAAAACCAGCTACTTCTTAAAGAGCTGTGACCACCCAAATGTGAGAAATCAGACATTAATAGCAAATAAGCAAAAGAATCTACTTCTCTTCAGAAATACGTTCAGAAATGAAAAGTGTCAAACTGGTCCCAATGTACTTCTAAACAGCTAGGAGAAATATATGAAATTAGAGAGCTCATTTTGAAACTAAGTTGTCAAATCTAGTTCACATCTGAGTATAGCTGACAAAGTTTACCAAACAGTAACTAAGCATGAATAACAGGATGATGGTACTAGGATAGCTGAATTAATATTTTATTTTTGAGTTTCTTAACAACTTGTGCCCTGCCAGTGTGCCCTGGCAGCCAGGAGGGCCAACCGTGTCCTGGGGTGCATCAAGCACGGCATCGCTAGTAGGTCGAGGGAGGTGATTGTCCCGCTCTACTCTACGCTGGTGCGACCTCACCTCGAGTACTGTGTGCAGTTCTGGGCACCACAGTATAAAAAGGACGTGAAACTGTTGGAGAGTGTCCAGAGGAGGGCTACGAAGATGGTGAAAGGCCTGGAGGGGAAGACGTACGAGGAACGGCTGAGGGCACTGGGCCTGTTCAGCCTGGAGAAGAGGAGGCTGAGGGGAGACCTCATCGCAGTCTACAACTTCCTCGTAAGGGGGTGTCGAGAGGCAGAAGACCTTTTCTCCATTAACACCAGCGACAGGACCCGCGGGAACAGGGTTAAGCTGAGGCAGGTGAAATTTAGGCTTGACATCAGGAGGGGGTTCTTCACAGAGAGGGTGGTTGCACACTGGAACAGACTCCCCAGGGAAGTGGTCACTGCACCGAGCCTGACTGAGTTTAAGAAGCGATTGGACTGTGCACTTAGTCACATGGTCTGAACTTCTGGGTAGAGCTGTGCGGTGTCAAGAGTTGGACTTGATGATCCTTAAGGGTCCCTTCCAACTCAGGATATTCTATGATTCTATGATTCTGTGATAACTTTTTGCTTTTGATGACAGTAGTTTTCAAAAAACTATTTTCCTACATATTTCTATATTTTCAGTTTTAAATTGATTTTTTTTTTTTTAATTTTTGAAATTTCCTTCATCCTGATTCATCATCTAATACCATCTGTCTTTTAAATACATACATCATATATATAATCTAGTTATAATCTAACCAGTGTAATGATTGTATCTTTCCAGTGCATAAATAAGAAACAGAAAATGAATCTTTCTGTTCCTGGAAGTGAGAAGAAAAAAACTTGCATCTACTTGTTAAGGGCCATGGTTGTGTCCACAGCTCTTTGTATGGCATTTTGCATTTAGATTTGATTGACAAAGCAATGGCTGCTCCATCAAATCTTGCATCAACTTTCACATGTTGAAACAAAACTCCTGCCAAACACATATCCTTTTCTCATACCCTAAATGCATTAACAATATCTACTGGACACTGATCTCAGGCCTCAGAAAATGTACATTACCTAAGGGGACTTTACAGAAATCTGCACACACCAGCCCACCTAATGGAAACTGGGCTGTGTACTCAGACTGCACATTGTTGGAGAGCAAGGATACAATGGGAGTTACTCCTATTCCATGTGGTGATATGTTTGTAGTTACTTGGCTTGTTAGGCAAATGGGTGTTGGCACTAGCTATTGCAGTTGAAGCTTAAAGAGGGCTACAGAAGTTGGGAGCTGTCTCATCATGCACGTGTGGTTTAACAAGATGTCTAATAGGGGAGGACTCATCTTTTAATTCAGTCACTAAAAGAAGTGAACCTCTGTGGACTCTGTGGACAGAGCAATTTGGAAAGACTCTACACTTGCAAAGTTGCCAAGGTCTTGGACTTCATTCTTCAAAGCAGATGTCCATGCTTTACCTACTAGATTGCTCAGTAGAAATAATGTAACCATGGAAAAGACTTAGCGTGTACTAACAACTGGGAAAGTGGAGAAAAAGAAATCTTTCTACCTAGCATCTTTATAACATGATATAAAATGGGAGAAGCAGGTTAAAAAAGAAAAAAGTTAAAAAGTATTATAAATCTATTTAAAACAAACAAACAAATAAACAATACCCAGATTGGAAATAAAGCACCTGTGATATGTTTAGGTGGAAAAACAACTAAAAGAGATGAATTAGCATCATAGAAAATGTGAACTGAATGAAGCCTGCTGGGTCACTGATCCATGTGGTGTTGCTGGCAATTATATCATATAGCTCCCTCTGTGAAATGATTGTATCATCTCTGTTGGGAGCTTTTGAAATATGACATCATCCTCATAAAATATATCATGCATAACTCTGATTATCAGACCATTATGATGACATTCTATGCAAAAGAAAATATTTTCTCTTTTACATATAAAAAAAGCTCCACCTCCTTCACTTCATCTATTCATCTGCTTGCAAAATATACTCAGATGAGAAAAAGAATGTTTCAAATTACTGAAAGAAAGCAAACCTTAATAACCATAAAAACCATAATAAGCCACTATGCAAATTGTTCTAAATGACCCCAAAATAATCCACAAGCTTGTCTTTTTTTTTTTTTTTTTTTTTTTTTTTCCAATTTATATCAGTAAGTTTAATCAAACTTACCACACCTCCATGCAAAATTTATCTTATTTATAACTCCTGAATGATCATAGCTATAACTGTATTTCTACATGCAAACCAGGCATTTTTGCTTCTCCTGGAAAAAAGTCAGCAGACTTACATATCTAATTTGCTTTGAAGTTCTATTTGATGAAATAAAAAACACAGTTCCTATATTTTAAATTGTTCAGTGACTCTGTGTTCAACTATATTCATGCTAGCAAGAAGTTCTGTGATCTTTATAGAGGCTTAATTAAGACTATGCTTAGGTCTGAATTGGTACATGTGGTAACTGTAGAAACTTATTTTCATTGTGGTAAAACAATTATGTAATTATTTATATTTCTTACTTCCTTAAGTGGATGAGAAGTATAGCATGCAGCACAAATGATATTCACAAAGGCATATTCAAGGGCCAAATTGTCCACTGGTATAAATGTCATTGAGCCATCCAGTCCAAATGAAGCTTAGCTTAGAACAGCTGAGGAGATGGTATCTGGGATTTTGACCTATTAACAGTAAATTGGAGTGTATCCTTGTGTGCCAGGTAGTTCCAACCCATCTCTCCCTGATTATATAAAGCTAAAGTGGTTGTCCCTCTGACCCAAGGGACTCATTAATTCATTTGGTTCTGGAAGCATTAGCATGCCAGACTGTAGAGTGAGGGACTGAATAAATGAATTGGAGAATGAGAAGGGGGAAAGACAGAGAGGAGAAAAGAGTCAAATGGGAAAGAGTCAATAAATACATCAAAATACATCCCTTAAATACAGAGAAGAGGGTAAATAAGGACAAAGGAATTGAACAGAACTAAGAAAATAATTAAATGGTAAGAGGAGAATAAACAGATGAAAGATGAAAGAATACACAGTAGTGAAGGGATGGAAATATTCTGGATTTACCAATTCATTCTCACAAAGCAGAGCTCAAATAAAGGTTTGATAAGCAACTGATTAAATTCACTGAATAGTTATGTTGCAAATTTCACTACTGTGCAGGCTCACATGAGCACAAAGTTAACTAGTCTTGGGACACAAACAGAATTAGGTATGAGAAGCTGGAGGGCTAACACTCACAAAGTTGATGTTAAGGAATGGAAATCCTTTTCAAACATTAACTGTTCACTCTTAGCATATGTCACATATCTAATGCATGTGTCTCAAGACTCTAAGACAGCAAGAGTGACATGGAGCAACCAACATATGCCTGGCACTTTTCAAGTACTGACATACTGAGTGAAACAGCAAGTACAAGGTGAAGAACAGCATGAATGTATTAGCATCTTCCATTCTCCTGGAAGCTGAAAGTGAGAGACATTCTGTAGTTGCCAAAGGCAATATCAGCTTTACACAGAGACTCTAAGGTACTCAGGATGTAAACTATGTGTGTTACTGGAGAAACACACTATATATGCAAATCTGGGTGTCTAGTCAAGAACCTAAATGTTTGATTGACCCTCCACCAGTATATGTTTTATTTATTTAAATGTGAAATTGTAGAGCTGCTGGCCAAGTTGTGAAAAGTATTTTTATGAACAGCCATTGTGTCATCATACAGATGGATGAACCGTGTGACCTTCCCATCTACAGAATGGCACTGGAGAAGATCCTGGGAGCTACAAACTGGTGTTTATGGCTTCTATTTCTGGTAAAATGGACTGCTAGGGAAAAAGTTGGCCTAGCTTCTGTAAAATCAAATCTTGCCTAACCTGCTGGTATCTGAGGGAAGTGTCAGGAGTCACCTGAATAAAAGGAATCTGTCTTATATATATATATACACATATGTACATATATATATACATATATACACACATATATATACATACACATATATATGTATATGTGTGTATAAATATATGTATATATATAAGATTCTATGTCAAAGGTTATTAAAGAAAATAAGTTGCCACTGGAATTGGAGGGAAGTCTCTTTTATGAACTGAAGGCTGATTAAAGAATAGGAGATATATGGAAAGATTAATAATCAATCACTTCTCTAAATGAGGAAGAATCAGTGGAGTCTCCTGTAGACCAGAATGGAACTAGTTTTGCCAGTGTCTTCAGCAGTATTAAGGGAATAAACAGGGACATTTCCTATGTCCCAGAAAGCAAGGCTACCTAAGGCAAAAAATGTGGCACGTGAGCTTCAGTGTACATAGGCATGAAGTAATACATCTAGGGAAAACAATATAAACCCTGTCTACATGGTGCTGACTTCAGAACTGCTGCTAAAAGTAATGAAAGAGATTTTAAAGTAACAGAGTTGACAGGTCTCTGAATCACTGGCTTAGTGAGCAGTAGCAGGCAAAAAAAGCCCACAGAATCTTGGGCACCACTGTGAAGGGTACTATGGACAAGACAGAAAGGACATCACTTGGTTGCTATATAAAAAGTCTGCTATGCACACACTGGGTCCTATGTATCACTCTGTTTTCTGCATCTCAAATAATGGTGCAGTTGAATTGGATGTAGCACAGAAAAGAGCAACTAAAGTGGTCTAAGGTGAGGAGCAGAGGGTGAGAATCTTCCTTTTATGAGTGGAGAGGATGAGAATCTTCAGTTTGGAGAGCATAAGCGGGATTAAGGTCTGCAAAATAATGAAAGCAATAGGTATGCTGCCTGAAGAACAGTTATTTATCATATGTCACATACTAAAAGTGAATTGAACTGTAGGAGTTAAGTTTACACTGAATAAAAGAAGTTATATATATATATATTTTTTTGCAGTAGATACTGTTCTGATAACAGAGGTTGTGGAAGCAGACAGTACCAGCAGGTTTTAAAAGAGGTTAGATAATGGACAGCACATCGATTAAGGGGTACATGCTAACAACTCTAATACAACAGTTGCAGATGCCAGGGGAGTATAAGGGGAGAAATCATAGAAAGAAGCCAATTTATGTGCTCTCCCAGAAAGCATCCTCTTTTGTCACTATCAGAAGCAGAACACTGGACACATAAAATTTAGATACAGCTTAGAGGTACCCTTCCTTGGGAGACACATACCCATCTCTTGCCAAAGTCCCACAGCCCCTGGAAAGATGGTTAAGGCTTTACATTCACTTATAGATTCCTAAGCTGAAAAATGTCCAACAGATGCTGACAGAATTGATTATTTATTTATTTATTTATTTATTTATTTAAAAAGTGGCCAGTGGTGGTGAAATTGAGTAGTACCAGCACAGAGCAGAGTTTAACTTCATGGCTGTTATACTGACATTGGCCCCAGACTACAGGATAAAATACAGTGCATCTGTC
>CM021731.1:171672070-171694423 GCA_011075105.1 Heteronetta atricapilla
CGCACGGAAAAGGATGATGCTGATAATTATACCACGATGATCAAAGTCCAGTGCTCAAGCTGGCCTCTTGGATCACTTATACCTAGCAATAGAGATGTGTCCACTGGAGCTGACTGTTTTGTCAGACCAACTGAATTGAAGCCTGACCAAGAATGACTTTATTCTAGCCACTGCATGTATAACTGCAAAATTATGAGAGTAGCTCTTGCTGATATATCAGAGACTGCTATAACATTAGCCAAGCTCAGTCCTGCTATCAGTGAGGTCAGATGGGAACTCAGCATGAGTATATCCCCTAGTTATATACCTAAGGTCTTCATAGGTTTGTTATGCAAGCTCTAACGCCAGTGCTGGTTTTGCTACTTTTTGCTGAAGCAGAGCTGGCAGCCTACAGGAGTTGCATGGCATTTATAGCTGCAGTGTAGACACATCATAAAAAAAACCTGAAGCATAAAAGGGGGTAAAACTACTGAGATCACTCACTCTGTCTGCAATTTATCATGTGCAAGTCCTCCTGTCTCCCTCAGCCCCTACTTCCTACTTCAAAATGTAGATAGGAAGGTGAAAATACCACTTTTCCTTTTCAGCCAGGGCAGAAACCTCTCCCTGAAGGTCTTTGTTGGTGTTCTTCCTGGCACAATTTTGTGTCATATTTGCAGGCAACAGATTTGCCAACTAGGAGCAGTCACATTTAGAAAAAATACACTCCGTCTCAAGAATAACAGACATTGATTCCCAGCGTCATTAAAAATTATTCTCATCTTACTGAACTGTAGCAGTGAACAATAATTGCCTTAAGTTCATGCTAGTGCCTAACTATTGGAAAGGACATTATGTTTCTATATTTTTTATTTTCCCTCCCCTGACATGGTAGCTGCATCCACTTTCAAACTGCAGTGTTCTATGATGATCAAAAAAAACTTTCTATTTAACAGCAAAGTAAAGAAACCTTGTGTGCTGCTCTATATGGAAGACAAAATAGTATTTTCCAGAGAGGAAAATCTCACTATGTGTGGGGAAATCAAGACATCCCCATATTAATCAAGTTGCACAAAATAAACCCATAGATAGGGGGCTCTGCAGGACAGGAGATAGAAGAGTCTCATTTTCCAGTACAGACTTTCATAAATCTAATACGATCTTTTTGCACTCATGTCACAAGTACAGTAGACCTTGTCCCCCTGTTCAGATGATAAATGGTGATAGATATCCTCCTTAATGCATTTATGGATATTTTTTT
This sequence comes from Heteronetta atricapilla, assembly GCA_011075105.1. Lineage (NCBI taxonomy): Eukaryota > Metazoa > Chordata > Aves > Anseriformes > Anatidae > Heteronetta > Heteronetta atricapilla. The sequence continues at coordinate 171,673,311 of CM021731.1, forward strand.
CTTTAATATCCCGAATAATTTATCTGTAGGTATTGTAAATAAGGTTACAGTTTAACTGATTAACAGAACTACTATGTAGCCAACAATACTGTTGTTACCATAGCTTTTAGTAGAAAAGGCCCTCAATCTGTTGATATATATATATATATATTAATCAAAAACTTTGCACTTTCATACATGCAGTTTTACTGCTCTGCTTTTTACAGTGTGATGTCAAGAATCTTAATGATGCTCTGAACTGTTGCTGAGGACAACGACAAATCTAGGACACTAAATGTTTAAAATCACTTTACTGACTGCAGCAAATGCTCGTTAAACCTGTTCAGCTAGGGCTGGTATGGCACAAAAAGAAAAGAGAAGCAGACACGATCGGCATGTTTGGCTCTTCTTAATTAATTCCCTTTTCTAAAATTTGGAGGGCTAACTGTGCTAGCAGCAAGACACTTAGTGGCTGTAAGACACAGTGGCATCAAGTCCATTTCAGATGAGCTCATACGCTACATGCACCCCACTCAGTACCAACATTTATCTTGCAAGTTACCAGATATATGAACTAAGTTATTCTATAAGCTGTTCTTCACTCATTTCTGTGCCAGCTACCCTTCACCCCATTTTCCCCAACTTCTAACTACTCTATATCATTCTAACCACCCCCAAAGCATCACCTCATTATCCTTGATCAATATTTGTGTCTGCTTCCTGCCTCCCTTCTTTTTCTCTCTTATCCAAAATCATTGCATCTGTCTTTCTGCAGCCATCCTAACATTCTGGCTTCTTCTTGCCCACTGTCTGAACTACCTTTTTAATTACTTACACCTCTCAATCTCATTTTCCTCACTCAACAACACTTTCCTTAAAGTGTAGTAAACACTTTCCTTTGCAGTGTAGCAAGACCAATATGCTATGCATATTCCTTAACATATTGGCCTTACATGCTCAAATCTGTCTCTACAGCCAGGGTGGGCCACCGCCCAGCAGATACACTTTCTCACTGATGACTATGCACACATTTCCAACATCTCTTTTTTCTCTACAGCTCCCCACAATGTCACATCAAATTCTTAAGACCATGCTGTCTTTGTCTCCTTTCATTAATGTTTCCTCTCCAGCATTCCTTCAAGCTAATGTTTAAGCTACCGGTTAATCTGCCTAATGGGCATCTTCTTCCCTCTCTGATCTCAAAACATAACAAATCTCATCAGCTCTGTAGGATCCAGGAAGATTCAAAGTATCCAGCAGGGTTGCTTGAATGGCTCAACAGGTGGGATGAAGCCACACACTTACATGAGCTGAAACCTGATATTCTCCATGGCTGTCAAACTCTCATTCATGCCATGCACAAGCAGGGCTTCTGGGCAACAGACTAAGCTTCTCCATCTGGGTATCCTTCCCACAATACTGACTTCTGGTCAAGTGGCAAGAAATTCCTTCATTCCCTAACCCAAACACTTGACTCTGCCTCACTCCTGCCAAAGAAAGAAACTGTACCAGAAAGGTACAGAATATCTGAGGAGAAAAAAACACTAGGAAACCCTGAAGGTTTAAAATAAAAACAAAAATCTGTCCATGGTAAGGCTTTTTGGTAATCAATCTGAAAACAATTTACTAGTGTATTTTTTAATTATATGCATACCTTAAAATGACAAATGACTTGTGCGGCAAATTTATTTAAATATGCATTATCTGGTGTGATATGCTTTTCTCTCTTTGTGTAGTGAGTGTCTCTCGTAACATTCCACAGTATTTTTTTTATTATTATTATTTTTTAATCTTGAAACCTGATTACTTTATCATATATGGATTAATCCATCTTGTTTGCCTTCTGGTAATAGTTTTCCAATCCTTTTGTCTTCTAGAAAAAAATGTACTTTAAATAAGAAAAATAAAATATCAGAAAGATAAGACCACCAAAAGTACCCATTGGAGGAGGGAAAAAGCAAGCAAGGAAGCAAGCAAGCAAACAAACCTCAGAGAAAAGCAGTCGAGCAATCAAACATGAAAGTAAGCATTTAATATTTGGAATACTGAGAAGAACCATGTCTGCTTTGCTACCTAAAGCTAGGAGATGATTGCTCATATATTACTTTATCCAGAAATTTATTTGTTAAATGCCTGGGTCACAAAGTGAGGAGGCAACTTAGGAAGAACTTAATGAGGTAGAAAGATTGCTTAATACATTTAAATAAATGATTATCCAAACCACAGGAAAAAGATGAGAGATAATCCATTTCCTGGCTAAGAAGTTACTGACCACTTAGGGACGGGAAACAGACAGTTTAAGAGGGGATGAATTTTGCTAGCACTTTTCTCACTAAAATGCACAGCAGCTGCAAGGAAATGGTTTGATGATATCCTGTGTAGAAACTTTCAACTGCAACATTTTCTTTACACACAGATTTATCCAAACACTAATTAGTGCCACTTATTTCTTGGTCTATCAAGAATTACCTTTAACTATCTCCTTTTTGTTTTGTAGAACTTTGTATATATATATCTTATGATAGGGATTCCCCTTTCATGGTAGTTGATAAAAAATTCTCTTTCCCACAAATATAAAACCAGTCCTCATTTAAAACCAATTAACATTTAAACCAGGCCTTCCAAGTATGACATAAACAGCCAGTTTCTGTTATTTTTGAAGGGTAGAATGCATATAGGTTTGAGAAAATCCATTCACTTGTTCAACAGACTTTTGAAAACTGTCCTTGATCACAGATTACTGAGATGACTGCCTAAAATGTGAACTATTTTAGAATTTACTGTAAGAAGTTGTAGTTAGAATTGTTTGTGCCATCCAGTGTAACCAGGCACTTAGTAATAATAGTAGTAACAGAATTCTTATCTCAGTGACCTGCTGCATTTCTGTCATTGCTGCAAAGAGATAGTACAGGAAGAATTTGTAGGAACTGCACTGTTCCCCATACAAATGTGCCTCATTTCAAACTAAAGAGAGAGGAAAAAGATTTTCAGATGCACATTAATTAAGCCTTCTTATCAGTCAAGCAGACTATACTACCTGGAAAGAAGAAGCTGATTTGCACCTCATGATACAGTTCAACAGAAATCAAATATCCATTCGGATGAGGTGATACTCACATTCACTGTAGTGGAAAGACCTCTCTCCTCTGGCTTACCAATGGATGTGACTTAAATACATACACTCATGAATCAGCTTTTTTATATCCACTTGCAGTACAACACAGGCAAGCACTGCTATGAAAAACATCATAAAACTTTATTTCTGATTACAGAAATAATCTGTCTTCACTTTCTACAGTCTTGGATAATACAAAATTGATCTGAAGAAAAGATCAGACAGCAGTATCTAGATAAGCAGTAGGAAGAGGAGGTGTGTACAATTTTGATTTCTGTTATACCTTTTTGACCTCATATAATAAGACTAATATCAGTTAATTACAGAAATTTCATAGGAAATACTAATGGTAGAAATAACAGGGAACCATTCTTTTCTCATTGCTCTCTGTTTGAAATTGGCACATCAGAGCAGATATTGCTGGTGTATGTCAGAGATTATACCAGCCTACCTATCACTGACATCTTTCAAACTTTAATTATGAAAGAGCCAAATAAAATCAACTTCTTTTCAAGTCTGTAACAAAAGACGACTTATGCATTAAAAGATGAAATTGGAACAATTGGATTACAAGATAAAACTTCACACATATCAACAGATTTGAGACTTGGACATTCTTTGAGAGACTTGTGCAGTCAGGTACATAATCCATGTTAACATCTCATCTCTGAAATGTTGACTGTGGTTTGAATCAAAGTTTCTGAAAAAGTATTCATTTTCCCTTATTTTCAATCTGATTATTTGGCTTAGAAAATAACTGTTTTAAACAAGAGACTTTATACATGTCTGGATAAATTCTGTTCCAATTTTTATTTTGGCCACAAGTCAAAGATAACAGCTGTACACTTGTGGGTTCACTGAACTTTACGTGCTTGTTGGCTGCATTGCCAGCTAGAGGGAATAACCAATAATTAGAACATTTCAGGTCATCTTGAGAAGAACAGAGTTTTCCTGTGTTTGGAAAGGTCACGTGACCTCTTTTTCAATATTCCCAAATGTGGAACTGTCAACCATAGAGATCAGAGCTGCATAAACAAATGAAACAGTTATTATTGTTGTGAGACCATGGGGAAAACAAAAAACAAACAAACAAAAAACAAACCAACAAGAAAAAGCCACAAGGGCCTAGATCTGGTGATGAATATTGTGCAGACAATTTTAATTACATATAGCAATTTTAATATTTTACTCTCTATATTCATAATAGACCCAACCAACATCAACTGAACTCATTCACATATTCTTTGCACATAGGCAGCCCTGGTCATGATTTGTAACACGGCATTTAAAGCCTTAGTTTCTTTCTTTTTTCTTCTCTCTTTTTTTTTTTTTTTAAAAGTTGAATCAATACTAGTTTACATAAATATGTTCTTGTTTTCGAATTGTTCCAGCAACAGTGTTTATGTCTATCCACTGACAAGAAAAACAAAAATAAATGTAGAAGGATGAAAGCAGAAAGGAGAAGAAACTACAGATGATTCATATTAAATGGCTTTAGGTATGTGTATTCTTTTTCCTCACTGTTATAAGTGTAAATCTTTTGGGGCACTTTGGTATTATTATATAGAAAAATAAAAGGTACCAGTCTTTGGAAAATCTAAGTGATAAGACTATACTTTTCTTGTTACTAACAGCATAGATGCCTCCTAATATGGAAAGGAATGAAAATTGGTTTTATGTTGCATCTTTTAACTCCCAGAGATACTAAATCTGCTTGTAGAAGTTATATCTAATAGCTCATGCTCTAGATTGGTAATTAATTTGACAATATTGGACAAATTATGGATATTACAAAGCATACATATGTCTGGAGGACTGAATTATGTGATTTTTTGCAAGGATGCTACAGTTATTCCTTCATCACTACAAATCTGCCCTAAGAACTGTCAGTTGCAATTGCTGTAGAGAAAGGGAATTGCTTGAATATCACTTGTTACTACCAAATCATGGTCACTGAAGTCACTGAAAAGGACCTCCCGCCCTGCCCCTGCTACTGATCTGTAGTATTATTTTAAATGCCAGAGTGAGGATTTACAAAATGCAGAGAGTGCTGTGGATTCCTTATGGAGACCTTCACATATACTCATTTGTGTGTTCACCTAAGATAAGAAAGGTTAAAATTCAAGTACTTATTCTACGTGATTCAGTCCAACAATTCAGTCTCTGACATCCCAGAGGAATGTCTAACCCACTAGGGTACTAAGCAGATGAGGAAATTGAAGAGTTTTCTAGTCTCTCTTGTCAAAGCTGCTACTTGCTGTATAAATAGATATCCTTCAGAACAGGTATCTGAACTTTCATCTCCTGTACCCAAAAGCAATGCTGAACCTAGTCATTCTCCCTCAATGCATTATTAATTCAAAGCGGAACAACTCCAAAAGGAAAGACACATCCACTGTAGTTGAAATGTGTGATATCTGGCAACTCATCTAAGAATGGAAAGTCTGCAGATTAAATCCTTCATCTGAATCAGGCAGAACAGCATCTTCATACTGACCTACCACCTCATACTGCAGATCCCAGTCCTACCATCTGTTCTAGCAGATTAAGGTCTCTCCCACTTTGATGGTAAATTCCACCATTGTTGAAATTAACACATGTATTCCTATGTATTCCTTTTTTTTTTTTCTTTTTTTTTAAATTACTACTTTCCAAGAACTTTTTTTTTCCCATCAAATAAAATTTCCCAAATTTCCCATTGGAAAATTTCTGGACAGTTGTTTATGACAACTGAAACCTCTGAAACCTCATTGCGGTCTTTTTTTTTTTTTTTTTTTTTTTTTTTTTGGAGAGACTACCCCTGTGCTGACAAATTACACATATAATGCATATAAGTGCAGAATTAAGTCCATTGTTTACAAGATGGTATTCAAATGAACTGCTGAGGCTATTGGGATGTACATTCTACTGTCATGTTATCCCACAAATGCCTTAAGTATTTGTTTGTGTTCCTACTTGAAATGGCAATGGAATATACTCATGGAGTATACTACAGAATTGCTCTAGTTTTGTAAAAATATAGGTTAAAGAAGGCCCTGCAAACATTCTAAAAAATATAAAATTCTGATATACATAGCCTGAAAGACACACTCCCACACTGCTTTGGGGACAGTTGGCTCTCATATCAACACTTGTCCATCTCCTGATGCTCTTTTGAGGGTTCAGTTTCCAATGCAGTGAAGAACTGAACTGATTGTCTACAGAAAAATTGAGCAATGCAATTCCTCCTAATGCCTGTGAGGTGAGCTTTCATCTTCTCTGCTGGTTTATTTCTCAACCAACTGAAAGTGAATAACTATTAATTAAGACTCCAAGGGGGAGAGAGGAGGGAGAATGAATCTGGATAGGAATAGGCAAAATAACATATAAATATACGTAAGCCAGCCAATTCCATTTAGAAGCATTAGTCTGCCCTGTCCAGCTTTTGAACAGCAGTTTCTAGGTGCCTGCTTGTCTACAAATCCTTGATAAAAGGATGGGAAAATTGGAAAATTAGTTTTGCAGAAGTCTGTCAGTCTTTCAATAATATTTATGCCTAAGACTCTTTTGAAAGCCCACTTGAACAGCAAGGAAGGGGGACAATTTTTCACTAACCTCTGCACAGAGCAGAATGAGGAGAGCATGAGATTTATGGGAATTAATTTTATATCCTGAGACAAATCTAAAAGGCTCAACCTATGTAATTAAATTTGATATTGAGGTTATTGAAGAAGAGACATACAACAGGATGCCATCAGGATATAATGTTAATTTTTATCAGATCTTGGAGTCTGAGTCTCAGGACAATTCTTTATTACTCATATCAGTAGCCTGTTAGTAAAACAAGTAAGAGAGAGGTTACCACTGTACTGGAGAAACAACACCTCTGTTGAGATGCTAATGACAATGCAACTGTTTAAAACACTGCAATGGATGCAAAGATGAACTTGAGCTTGCTTTACAGCAAATAAGTCACTTTTGATTCAGTCTAAATCAAGATTCCAAGGCACCTGAGGCATAGCTTTAGCCATATAGAGCTTTGCTTTAGACCTTAGTCCAATCTGCATGTTTAGAGGATGCATGTACTGACCAAAGAAACAACTGCCTTTAAACCCAGATAGCTCCCCCGGTTGTTGGAGGCAGTGGAAAGGAAATACTGTAAATATAACTCTTCTATCATTTGTATCAAGAGAGAAATATTATTCCCCAGTTTGAATATATATATATTCAAATATATATATATATATGAATATATATTATATATATATATATTTAAATATATATATATATATATATATTCAAATATATTCCTGAGCATTGCCTCATTTCCTAGTTGTGTGGTATCTATAGAGCATTTGTGGATCTTTAACATTTTGTTGTAATGAAAGGGATTTTTTTTTTTTTTCTCACAAAATATTGAGATGTGTCCATGACTCCTAACCCTGTGGAAAAGAATAGCTGAAATATAGGCCTCACTGAAGTCAGCACCCAAGCAACCTTAAGAGGACCATGATTCCACTAAAAGAATGGGGTACTTTTGCACCCTCTGAAAGGGTAGGGCAGCCAGGGGCACCTGGGGAGCCTCAGCCCTTGGCATCATGCACCTCCCTGGAGATGGGCATGGTCCAAGGCCCAGGGCTGGGACCTGGGCCCACCAGTGGACCTGGCTCTGGCCGGGCATGGCAGGGCTGTGAGGAGCTGCAGGCTGGCCTTACTGCTGCCTTGCTGGGTCAGGGCTGACAGCTCAGGGGACTTTAATGGGCAGGGTCTTGGCCTGTGGGCAGGGTTAGGCGAGCTTCAGGGGTGGCTAGGCAGGGGCAGTGAGGCCTGTGAGTGCCTGCTGGGCTCTGGCATTGTGTAATTTACAGTACTTTTTCTGCCTACACACATTTGAATGGATGTGAATGAGCTGAAAAGCAGAAAGCTATGACTCAAATTCCTTTTGTGCACTGGTGTGCGTAACTGATGCTAAGAAATTACGGGAAAAAGTCTTTTGTCCCCCTTTGCTTTACACACAGCAGCAGTGAATGCCAGTCTGATGTAACGCTGGCCTCTTGCAGCCTGTCTACTTCTAGTCCTATTTCAGTGCCCTCACTGGGAAATGTATTTTTATCCACAGCAGTCATGGTCTGGACTAAGACCCTCTGCATTATACACAATATTTAGATTCTCCTTGTCACCAGAAAAATGATGTTTGCTTAGTTTGGACTGGTCAGGTATTTCCTATTTGCTTCTTGGAGAGAAAAAAATGGCACCAGTTCTCTAAGAATAACACCCTCCAATTATGAACCACTCTTTTTCTAAAATTCTCCACCATTTTTTATTCAAAACAGATCTTCAGAAAGTGGTGCTGAAAACTTCACCACACTTCAGCAGGGAGTCCCTTATGTGCACTGATTTATTTACCTGCTCCTCATGTATTGTCAGATTCCCTATCCTGTCCTCATACCCAAATCATTAAGCAGCAGATCACATTTAATGGATTTTGACAGGCCTCAGTAGCTGGTACCTCCTATAGTGACAGCCCCAGAGACAAACACAAGGCTATGACAAGGTTTAACATCTCTGTGTTTAATCACTAGAGCTCACTTAATTCCTTTGCCTACTTGACATGAAACCAATTGTGTTATAAATAATACACTTAGTTAAAAATTGAAAAGAAAAATATAAACTTTCACAGTAATTTTGGAAAATGCTTTCATGTGTTATATCCTTTACAGTTTACTTGTTCATCACATATGAAACCTTTTTTCCTCACCTTGCTTGAACTTTGTCATTGTCCATCTCTGGGATCAAAGAAGCCAAGGATTGGCTTCTACACCTTTCAGGCAAAGCTTTGAGAGTCTCACTTCACACCAGCACTGCAGAGCAGTGTAAGAGACATAAAAGTGAAACTAAACTGTTTAGTGTTACTTTGAAACCCAACCTGCAAAATTAAAATTTAGAATTCATTTATAATTTTTGAGGAAATTCCCTGGGGAATAGGCAATTTGTCTGCCTTTGTCAAGGGCTTTTGCCAACCAGTGGCAGTAGTCAGTAGGTCCAGAAGTGGCACATTACAGCATCTCTTAACAGAGAAGAGGCACACAAGTCAAGAGATGGGCAAGAGGATCTATGACGCATTGAAGCTGATTACAAGGCAACAAAGATTATGGTCTTTAAAAAACAAAAAACAAAAACCAACAAAACACAAACTTTAAAAACATATCTCCCACTCAGGACATAATCTCAAAATATGACATTTACTTTTAAGTGTTTAAAGTGTCCTTCAGTGTCAACACTGAGCATCTCTCTGCTATTAAGTCAGCAGTAAAAGATTTGTCTTATGAAAAATATTTAAAATCCTCCTATTAATATTTATAGTATCTAGTTGTTTAAAATGCATTATTTAACATTAACACTCTTCTGCAAGTGCAATGTAGTAGTAAAAAAATCATATGTCTAGATATATATGATAGTCAGAAAAACATATTTATACATTTGGCAGTTTTATGAAGCAATAGGCACCTATATAGGCAATTACAGTGTCCAGTGAAAAGAAATGCTCATGTTTTATATAACAGAGAACAGAATTAGAGTCCTACAGATTGGGGACTGCACAGTAAAAGAAATCAGTACAGCTGTTTAAGCAATATCACGATTCTTCAAAGATTTTATTAATGCATTTGTCATCAACATAATGCTTTTTCCACTGCTCAGGTGAAAATTAAATTTCCTAGCAAGTTACAGCACTATTTAAAAAGAGACAGGGAGATATGCAAAGTTTCAGGAGTAAAAAGTCCACCCGAGTTAGCTGCAAATACAAGACTTCTACAGATCATTAATAAAAGTAATAGTTGTTAATACATGATTGCCTCATTATAGCAGTGACATTGCAATTAATTGTTTCAGCACCTTTTGAATTGAACAAACTTCCTTTTGACATTCTTTATTGTGCCCTTCATATTCTCTTGTAAAATAGAAAAGCCACTAATCTGCTTGAAAAGCAAACAAGTAGGAACTTTGAATGTCTTTTTTTTTTTTCTCTTTTTTTTTTTTTTTTTTTTCCAAGCGAGTTAGTGGATTTTCTCTTTTAAGAAGAAATCTTAAGTAGTATAAATCATATATTTTCACTCAACTAAGAGAAGCCATGTATTTTTCAGCATCTGAATACATCTCATATTTCTGCATTTCCCTTATCGTGTCCAGTTCTTTGATAACCATTAAGTTTGGTTAAACCAACTAGAGGAATAACTGTAAAATATGCAGCATTCATCAGAGCCATATCACTGAAGGGCTGTATTTTACACCTATACAATATAATTTACTGTTCCTTTTCAGCTGATAAATAAAACAATAATTAGGTATACTAAAACACAAGCAGTAATAATTTCTTTGCCTTCCACTTTCAGCTCGTGTGCTTGTGTATACGCATTCCTGTGTGTAAGGCACTAACACAGTAACACTTGAAATTGATTGTTTTAAAAGTTCCTTAAATGGACCTTTTTCACACTATTCACACTTGGCAGAGAGTATAAATAAATATTTAATTGAGTGAAGTATCATCGACCCATTTCAATATCTAGATATTTATGCAATAATCAAAGATATATTTGGAGTCAGTTTCAGTAAGAACTACTGATTAAAGACAGATGTGGGTTTGAAGTTTGGTCCAAATGCTAGACAGCAAAAGTGCAAAAGCATGGAAACACTGATGGTAGTAGCAGCATACACACCTCTCAAGAGAAGGAGACTATATATTAATAAATTTGCAGTAGATAGCTAAATTAAGGAATAGCTAAATTTTCCACAAAATATGACAATTAATATGCATATCTATCTTCTGCTGCATTATTCCTCTTTCTCTTGTTCCTCAGTTTAACCAAATCTCTTCCTCCTCTCCTACAATAGTACTATAAAAATGATCAACTAAAACAAAGATTGTTCAGAGCAGTAGTTTAATGTAGGATATCAGTAGCAAATCCTGACTAAGATGCAGGAACACTTATCCTTTTACTGGAGCTTTTTGCTACAGGATACAGCCTTTTCTTCCATCCTGAATACTGTACTGGTTCTGGCTGGGATGTTAACTTCCCCTGCAGCAGCCCATACAGTGCTACGCTCTGCACTTGTAGCTAGAAGAGCAGTGGTATCACACCAGTGTTGTGTCTGCTGCTGAGAAGTGCTGGCACAGCATCAGGACTCTCTCTAACCCTCCTAGGGGGTGGGCAAAAAAGTGAGAAAGAAACATCACCAGGGCAGCTGACCCAAACCAATCAAAGGGATATTCCATACCAAATGATGTCACAATCAGCAATAAAAGGTGGAAAAAGGAAGAAGAGGGGAGGGGTGGGCTCTCGTTGCGAAAACGTCTGTCCTCCTCCTGAACACCGGCTACGTGCGTTGAGGCCCTGCTTCAAGGACGTGGTCAAACATCGCTCATTTGTGGGAAGTAGAGAGTAATTTCTTTTCTCTGCACTTCCACATAGCCTTTACTTGTTTTGTTTTGTTTTGTTATTCCCTTTCCCCCTTTCTCTCCCCCTTTCCCTTTTTTCCCTTTAGTTGAATTGTTTAATTAATAACAATATTTCCTTAATAATACATTTTTCTCTTTAATTAACTTATCCTTATCTCAACCCATGAGTTGTTCTTTCCTTTACTTCTTCCCCTCCTCATCTGAGGAGGGGGAGTGAGAGAGTGGTTGTGGTGTTCAGCTGCCTGGCACAGTAAAACTACCATAAATACATACTTGCATATCTTTATTAAAATATCGTTTTTTTCTGATTGCAATGATAAGCATGCACAAATTAGGAAATACTGGATTCAGTCTCATTATACACATAAGTAAATGTTCACTGTTGTTTTTTTCATGATCACATGGTCAGTGGTTATTTTTCACTGAACATCCATCTCTGTCAACAACAACAAAAAAGATGATGCTAGAAGAGTGAGCAAATGCTAGTTTTCTTCTTTTATCCTTAGTATTTGATGCATGGTCTCAGGACTTATTTGCTGCACACTATTTAAGTGTCATTCTGATGACTGAATTATTACTTTCCACGTGGGCATTCCCTGTGGCGTCTATTATTATCAGAGTATTTCATAAATGAGCAGTTTGCCATCCTCTACTTCACCTCTGAAAGCTTTTTATACAGCCAAGATACTACCTATCTTCTTGCTAATGTTTAATGACATCATCAATGACCTAGGCAATGGTACAGCAAGCATCTTTTTCAGGTTCTTAGATGACACTAATCTAGGGCAACTAGTTGATATGTTGGAGGGTGTGGTGGTTTTACCTTGCTGGCAGCTGAACTCCTCCACAATGACTCTCTCACTCCCCCCTCCTCAGAAGTGGAGTGGAAGAAGAAAAAAAAAAATAATGGGTTGAGATAAGGATAATTTAATTAAAGTAAAAGTAATTATTAAGGTAAAATAATTATTAAGGGAAAAATAGATAATTTAACTAAAGGAAAAATAAAAGTGGGAAGAGAAAAACAAACAAAAAAACAGTCAAAGGCCATGTGGGAGCACAGAGAGAAAGGAAAGAAATTACTCCTCTCTACTTCCCACCAACAGGTGATGCTCAACCACATCTTTGAAGCAGGGCCTCAATATGCATAGCTGTTTTTTGGGAGGACAGATGTTTTCATAACAAGAGCCCACCCCTTTCCTCCTTCCCTTTTTCCACCTTTTATTGCTGAGTGTGACATCACATGGTATGGAGTATCCCTTTGGTCAGTTTAGGTGTGCTGCCCTGGTGATGTTCCCTCCCCACCCCTTAACCACCCAGAGCCTGCTTGCTCTTGCGGGGGTTGGAGGGAGTCCTGATGCTGTGCCAGTATTGCTCAACAACAGACAAAACACTGGTGTGATAACAGGGCTGTTCTAGCTACAACTGCAGAGCACAGCACAGTATGGGCTGCTGCAGGGTAAGTTAACATCCCAGCCAGACACAGCACAGAGGGCAGGGCTGCCAGTCAGGAATGCCACCACAGGTCAGAGGAAGGAACAAACAGGAACCTCAGGAAACTCACTGAAGTCAAATTAAAAAGTCCTTCACCTGGGAAGGGACCTTAAAGATCATCCAACTCCAACTGCCTGCCATAAGCAGGGATGCCACCCACTAGATCAGGTTGCCCAGAGCCCCATCCAACCTGGCCTTGAACACCTCAAGGGAGGTGGCAACCACAACTTCTCTGGGCAACCTGTTCCAGTGCCTTGCTACCCTTATAATGAAGAATTTCCTCCTAATGTCTAGTCTAAATCTACCCTCTTTTAGGTTAAGACCATTCCCCATTGTCCTATCATTATTTATTTGAGTAAATGGTCCTTCTCCATCTTTTTTATAACTATTGAAAGGTCGCAGTGAGGTCTCCACAGAGGCTTCTCTTTTCCAGGCTGAACATGCCCAGCTCTCTCAGCCTTTCTTCATAGCAGAGGTGCTCCAGCCTTCTGATCATCTTTGTAGCCCTTCTCTGGACTTGCTCTAACAGGTCAACATCTTTCTTGTGCTGGGATCCCCAAACCTGGATGCAGTACTCTAGGTGGGGCTCACAAGGGCAGAGTAGAGGGGAACAATCACTTCCCTCATCCTGCTGATCACACTTTTGATGCAGCCCAGGATGTTGTTGGCCTTCTGGGCTGCAATCACACACTGCTGGTTCATGTTGAGCCTTTTGTCCACCAGAACCCCTAAGTCCTTCTCCACGGGTTCTTCTAGTTTGTACTTCTCTCTGGGATTGTCCTCCCCCAGGTGCAGCACCTTGCACTTGGACTTGTTGAACCTCATGTGGTTCACATGGGTCCACTTCTCTAGGTCCCTTTGAATGGCATCTCTTCCTTCTTTGGTATCAACTACACCACTCAGCTTGGTAGCATCTGCAGACTTGCTGAGGGAGTGTTCAATCCCATCGTCTATGCCATTGATGAAGATACTGAAAAGCACCGATCCCAAGACAGACCCCTGAGGGACACTGCTCACCACCAGCTTCCACCTGAACATAGAACCATTGACCACTACTCTCAGGGCCATCGAGCCAATTCCTTATCCACTGGATGGTCCATCATTCAAATCCATATCGTTCTAATTTAGAGATTAGGATGTCATGTGGGACTGTATTAAAGGCCTCAGAAACCCAAGTAGATGACATCAGTCAGTCTTCCTTTGTTGATTGATGCAGTCACTCCATCATAGAAGGTCACCAGATTGGTCAGGCATGATTTGCAATTGGTGAAGCCATTCTGGCTCTCCTGGATCATCTCCTTGTCCTGCATGTGCCTTAACATTGCCTCCAGGAGGATTTGTTTCATGATCTTCCCAGGCACAGATGTGAGGTTCACCGGTTTGTAGTTCTGCGGGTCTTTCCTTCTACCCTTTTTAAAAATAGGAGTGATGCTTTCCTTTTTCTAGTCACTGGGGACTTTGCTTGACTGCCAGGATTTTTCAAGTATGATGCAGAGTGCTTGGTGACTTGTACTTGCGTCAGGAGGTCCTGAACTTGCTCTTCACTTACAGTGGGAGGGACTCTGCTCTGCTGGCTCCCACACAGAGGTTCAAGAACACGGGAGATGTGGGAAGCCTGACCACTAGTGAAGATGGAGGCAAAGAAGTTTTTAAGTACTTCTGCCTCCTCCACATTTGTGGTTACCAGTTCCCCATCTTCATTTCTCAGAGATGCTACAAGATGCTACACCTTTTTTTTTTTTTTTTTTTTTTTTTTTTTTTTTTTTTGTGGCCAATGTACCTGTATGTACCTGTAGAACCCCTTCTTGTTATTCTTTGCATCTCTCGCCAAGTTTTTCCCAGTGAACAAGTTGAATATAAATCAGCAGCATGGCCTACTGGAAATGAATGTTAACCACACACTGAGATATATTAGTAAGAGGATAGCTACCAGGTCAAGGGAAGGGATATCCTTCCGTTCCACCCTTTTGAGATATGAAACAATATGTCCAGCTTTGAGAGAAATGTTGACTAACTGGAAAGGGTCCAGTCAGAGTTACTAAAATGCATCTCGTATTAGGTAGGTGAGTAGATCACTTGATATACAGAAAGAGTTGTGGGGATCTGAGGTTCTTTAGCCTGAAAATGTGAAGGTTAAGTATGAATAAAATTCTCACTTTCAGTGTCTAAAAGGATATTTACAGAGGAGACAGAGCTAGACTTTCAGAAGTGCACAGTCAGGGACAAGAGGCAATAGCCATGGGGTGCAACCAGGGAAATTCTGGCTGAACAAAATTCTTCACAATGAGGTTGGTTGAGTACTGGAAAAGGTGCCCCAGAAAAACTGTTGAAATTCCCTCCTTGAGGATTTTCAAAAGTGATCTGGACAAGGTCCCATGCAAACAGACCTTAACTGAAGTTAACTCTGCTTTGAACACAGATGTGGACTAGGCGACCTCCTGAGGCACCATCCTATCTGAATTGTTCTTTGATTCTGTGACTTCCAAATCATTTTCCATCACTTCTGCATGGAAAGGAATGTCAGCTTGTGCATTAGGGAGAGGACAAGGAAGAAGCTTGATTTTGTCGTGTTGTAAAGAGAGCACTTCTTTGGAAGGTGAAACATCAGGGCTGACATCTAATGAGGAGTGTTCCACTGCAACAGTACTGGACATTATAGAAACCTTAATATCCTTGGATAGAACTTGAAGAAAATAAACAGGGAAGGAATACAATACATAATAAAATATAAATAAAGATCTATATTAAATCCAGTTATTTTGAGTGGTTTTAATTTGAAGAAGTGCTGCTACCTCTGGTAAGGCAAACAGGTTTTTAGCAAAAGCTCCAAAAAGTTCTTTGCTTCTTTCTGTTACAGATAATTTCTCACTAGTTGAAATTTATTCATATCAGTCTCAAGTCATCTGTTCTGAGAAATTCCCAAGTTGTTAAAACATATATTAGGAAAGATTTTTATTAACGTTAGCAGTATTTAGAGAGCAATCAGTGCAGAACTCTAAACAGTAATAAATTATTTTTTAAAGGTATGGAAGAGATGCTTTCATTAGAGCAAATACAGTTGACCTATGGCAACCTAAGTCTTTTTAAGTCATGCAACAGTGAAATAAGATCCACTTTTTAAGACAATGCTGAAGTGACCAACACAATTATTTAGAGATAATATAAAGGTTATATAGAAATATATAAGGAATGCTGAGAATTAAACAGGGACTAATTCTGTTATGGGGCCAACAGTAGAAAAACATCACATTATAGGCCTCCAGAAAAGACTCCCGTGAAGGAATTCCACTGACAGGCTATTGTATCATCACTTCATGGGTGTATCATCATCCCTAAGATATTTATAGATAATTTAATCAAGTACTAACCAGATGAGCAGTGATATGGATAGAAAACTGGTTGAACAGCTAAGCTGAAAAAGTAGTCCACAGTGGTATAAAGTCTAATTGGAGACCAGTAACCAGTAGTTGATACTGACCCCAGTCCTACTCAACATTTTCCTTAATGGTCTGAATGGTGGAGGAGGGACAACAGACACCAATATATCCTGGGGCCACCCAGCTTGAAAGTAGCTTGGCAGAACAGGACCTGGGTATACTGATGGACATCAAGATGAACATGATGCAGCAGTATGCCCTTGCCATAAGGAAAGCTAATGGTATCCTTGCCTGCATGGGGCAAAGTATTGCCAGCAGACCAAGGGAAGTGGTCCTTCCCCTCAGCATTGGTGAGGCTACATCTAGAGTGCTAGGACCTGCAGTTCAAACAAGACATGCACATACTGGAGAGCCCAGCGCAGGGCCGCAAAGATTAGTAGGGGACTGGAGCATATGAGGAAAGACTGAGATAACTGTGACTGTTTAGCCTAGAGGAGGGACAGCTCAAGAGGGATCTCATCAATGTGTGGAAGTACCTGAAAGAGAATGTAGAGAAGATGGAGCCAGGCTCTTTTCAGTTATTGTCTAGTGATGGGACAAGAGGCAGTAAGTGCAAACCAAAACTCAGGAGTTTCCTTCTGAACATCAGGAAGCACTTTACTGTGGAGATGTGAATGAGCACTGACACAGGCTGCCCAGAGAGGTCATAGAGTCTCCATCCTTAGAGATATTCAAGGTGCCAGGGTGACTCTGCTTAACCGGGAATTTGGAACAGGTCCCTTCCATCCCCAGCCAACTGTGATTCATTCTGTGGTTCTCTGGCAGCATTATAACATTCCTGCCCTATAAGTAAAGTTAGAACTGATCTTGTCATTACTATGCTGTGGAAGTCTTTATACCTTGCAGTAATAACTTTCCAGCCCCAATAAAATAGTTCTGCAGCTTATGTGAAACGCAAGACTATTAATAAAGACACTCAACACTTGAGCTTGTATATATGTCTGTATGTAAGCAGTCATACGTGACAGCTATTGCTCAGCAAGAGTCAGGGGTTGGCACTAGATTGCATTCAGTAGCTTTAGATTCTCTAAGTAAAAAATGAAACCCACCTTCAAACTGAGCTCAGCCATGCAATATTCAGATTCTTTTCAAAATTCATTCTCCAAATTTACCACTTTTACATAATTCACTATATTTCCTAAACTTAAAGTAAATGTCAATAAACATCTAAGCAGAAACTTTTTTTTTTTTTTTTTTTTCCTTGCGGTTGTAACAATGGGGAATACTTCATTAAACAAACAGAAAAGTGGATCCATAATACCTATATTTTATAATGTGTTCATGAATGATAGGAATGCATACAATTTGCCTCTATCACCTCAATAGCCTCAATGGAAAGTTACCTGTTTTACCTAGTATATTCTGAAAACATAAAAAGAAAATCACAGGGGAAGTGGAAAAGCCCTGAAGTTTTTCCTGCTGGCACATTTTTTAAATCACTTTTGAATTTCCTTAGCCTCAAAAGGACAGTCCAACCTGGCCTTTTATTCTGCTGAGTAACTAGACATATTAGCCTTCACAATCTGACCTTTTATCTCCAGAGAACTGTTTCTTGTGAGTATAAAGGTGTTAATAGAAATCTTCAGAGTTCACAAATTTCTTTTGTTTTATATTTCATAGCTCCAATACAGTTCCTAATTGCTAAAATAGATCTCTCCTCCCCTCCCCCTTCTTTTTCTGTCTGAGGCTTGTAGGCTAGCAGAGTACAAGCTTTATTGCTTTATTTGAGAAAATGTTGCTTTAGTCATTCGAAGTCTGTCAGGTTATGACCGCAGTCTCCTGAGATTAGTATTTAACTGCCCTCAAAAGGTAGCTCAATCTATGATTTTCAAAGCTGCTGTTTAGCCAGAATTTTTCTTATTTTAGATCTCAGAAGTTTATGACCAGCAGCTCCTTTCTGTCTTCCTTTCCCCCAATCCACTCTGAGCTATATTAGTAACTTTCATTATTGCCATTTCAGATGTTTTCCAGGCAATATCTGATGCTTCACACTCTATCGTTTCTGCACTCCCTCACTGTTTCCTCTCTCAGAAAATGTCCTGCCTCATTAAGGTGCTGATTATTCTGTGGACAGGCAGATTTCAGTGCCATCCTGCAAGCTTATCTAGATGGTGAGCAGATTCAAGGGGAGCCTTCAAGTGGAAGAGAAATCCACTGAGAGCCACGAAGCCTTTAGTCACTGCCAGAAATTACATGAACCTTTGGTCTGCTCTAGTACAAGGGCTTTTGGGATAAGATCAAATTTAAGTCCCACATATTAAAAGTGTTTTATGTGGAGTACCATCAAAGGATGAAGAGTTGCAATTCAATTTAGAGAGCTGGGGGGAGTTTTGATTTCACCTTTGAAGATCACATAAGGAACTGAACCACAGTGGTATCAGAACAAGTGTTTAATCATACGGAATGTGAAAAGCAGAACTGTCCTTCATATGGGATAGATGAGATGCAAAGCTTCCATAGTTTCTCTTCCTTGTGGGAAAATAAAAAAATAAAAATTTGTTTCAAGTTTTAGCCCTCATGTAGCAATATCAGGAACAGAGGTGCAGAAGTTTGAAGGCACACCTGCAGCAGGTCTGGGTGTGGCAGCAGGTGACACCTGTGCTGTGGCGGCCTGGGACATTCCACAGGGACCTCCAGACATCTCGTTCTTCCCCACCACAACCTCCCAGTGTTGTAAGGGAGCATGGCAATGGTGGGGCCCATGGCTGAGACACCCATGTAGTACTGAGATGGTGTTGCAGGAAGATAAATGACTGCTCCTGTTAGTTTTTTTTTTTTTTTTTTTTTTTTTTTTTTTTTTTTCTCACTAGCAACCTCGAGTTCTGAAGGCAGTCTTGCTGAGGGGCACTGAGAATGGCTTGGGCTGCAATGAGAGAGGTGTGGTGTGGAAGCAGACACATATGTTCTCTGCTTCCACTCTCACATGCATGTGTACCTAGGTTTGGCCTTGAGGCAACACAAGGTGTGTAATTCAAGGGCAAGAAAATGAGATAGCAAAAATGCTGTCCTTGATGCCAATCAGCATTTAGTTGTTGTTGCTGTTTTCTGTGTTTTGAGAATCTGTTGTACTGTTTTTAGTTGTAGATGAACTCTCCTTCCTTTGTGTAATATACTCTTGCCTTTATCACAAAACACTTAAAGGAAGGAAATGTGCTAGACAGACCATACAAGCAACTAACAACCTTTTGTCGATATTACCTTGTGAAGGATTAATTTAAGCTTCCTCATATCACTAAATCTGCTTATATCACGTCTTAATTTAGCTGTAATTGATCCTTTCTGTCTCTAAAGGGTAAGCCTTAGAATAATCTATATTACATTCATGCTAAAATATATACCTGTTGTAGACCTAAAAAAACCTGGTTCTCAACATGTCTTCATTTTCATCAGTAGAAGAGACATTGGAAATCCTGCATTTCAGTCCTGCTATGGCACTGCTCCCTTTACTTACAAAGGCCCCCAGTCCTGGCATAAAACAAAGAAGTGGTTTGACACATAACAAGTAACAAAGGATATATAATACCTCCCATCATCCTGCTATATTAATTTCATGACTGCTGTGGGTCAAAGTCTCAAGTGTTTTTATTATTATTATTATTATTATTATTACTACTATTTTTTCCTTGTGCAATTCCACTAAAAGCAATAGAGCTATTCCAATCTGGCTACATTTTATATCTCTCAAGTTTTCTCTCTCCATGTAGACATGACAGAATTTATACAACAACATAGCTAAGAGAGCAAGCATTTTATCCTACAGAGTTATCTTCAGCAGTAGTCCCTAATCATGCATACTGTGTCAGCAGAGCTGCAAATTAAGAAGACACATACTATATAGGAAGAGACATGAGACCTAGAGTTCGTGCAACAAACTGTTTTGCTGTACAGTTATACATATAACAGCAGTTGTAAATTGTTGGAACTACTAACATAAAATAGAGTTAGAAAGGTAAAGAATATTTTATAAATGTATTATCCAGCACTGGCCCACAAGACCACCAACAATAAATATAATAGTGGTAAATCATACAACACTTCCTGAAGACTTATTATAAAGCTGCTGCCAACCTTCAGTTCTAAGCAAAATATAATCCTGCACCTTGTGTAAATGTTTTGTTTGGTGTAACAGCCACTTTCAGGGAGTGCCACTTGGCCAGAACTTTTCTCTTATTCCAAGAACAGCAGCTATGCAAAATTGTTGGTAGAAACTAGTATTTCTGTCACTGAAATGTATATGTGATAACATCACTACTGTGATGACTTTTTTGTTGTTTTATTTTATTCTAAATCTGGATTATATTGCCTGTAAATTCAAAAAGTAAATCACTAATCCTGAAATTTGTAAGGCTGCTTATACTACTGAAAGTGAAGTGGGGCAGAAGGGCAAACCTCTAAATTTAAAGAGACAGGGAACAAAATATGTTGAACCCACCAGGTTTAACTTATGGCTGTGTCAACAACAAATTTACTGTTTTAATGAATTCAGTGAAATTTGCTTTTTTTAGACACATTACATTTTTAAACTGGTAGACTGTTTCATGCTAATACAAGTATGACCATTACTGTTGCTTAACCCTGCATATTTAATTAAACTATTGTCCCCTTAAGGAAAGGAAAGGAAAGGAAAGGAAAGGAAAGGAAAGGAAAGGAAAGGAAA
>CM021731.1:171694433-171727525 GCA_011075105.1 Heteronetta atricapilla
AAGGAAAGGAAAGGAAAGGAAAGGAAAGGAAAGGAAAGGAAAGGAAAAAAAGGCTTTCCTCCTTATTTACTAGAATGGACAAGAGTTACAGGCAGAATCTCACTGTTTTAACTTAGTTGGTTAAGAGCCTGATAAACTTTGAGATATTTTGGAACTCTCTCTAAACACATTTTAATCTTATGTCACTTCTTTAAAGTTTATTTCTGTAGTGCAATTGTGAGTTACCATCTTTCATCTTGTTCTGACTTGTGCTGGCAGTAGTGTAAATAGACATATCTTGGATTCAGGCAATCTCTCTCACTGCCTTGGAAATCAACTTTTAATGACAGAATGTTTCCTTTAATCTTCTTTAATCTTTTATTGTCTTTCTTGCTTGCTTTTTAAATATTCCTCTACTTTCATGAAGAAATACAGTCAAAATTACATTAGTCTCAGTCCTAAATGATTATGAACACCTATCATTTTAGTTTAATCTAGCAGGATCTGACAATGCTTGGCACCATTTATCGTGCCCATCAAAGAAGAGACAGAGAGGTTTGGCAGAGCAGTTGATTGAGTTCCCTTTTGTTAATGAAAACAATGCTGCCGACAATCCATTAAAAACATCCCATTTCTTTTTAATATTCCTAGAGCAGTAAGAATAAAGCCAGAGGGAAAGCTGAAATTGAAAGAATTGTTTTAGACTTCACTTGTCTCATTTGTGTTTAGACCTATAGGGTACTGGGTCCTCCTGATAATTTTTTATTCTGATCTCTGTGGCAGGAGATAAAAGTAGGAATGGAAATGCCACATAAACTTGCTTTTGATATTCAAAAGCAGCTGCACCAATCCCTGCTGTCTAAATATGTAACCCCTATTAAAATGGATTTATTTTAGGTTCTGTTCCTTCTGAAAATCAAATCTGAGTGTCCAGGCTTTCCTGTCTTCCCTGAAGTTTTTTTCCACTGAAAAACTATTACTAGTGTAGCCTGTGTATGTGCATGAAACTTGATAATATCAGATTTGGATCTGAACTTTGCAGCAAAAACATGTATCTAGAAATTAGCTTGTAGGTCACATGTGCTTCATCCTGTTAACATTTTAGCAAAAATAGGAGAAGTGGCAATAACCTTCTGCTCCAGTTACCAATGATATATTTTTCTAAATTTAATCCAAAAAAACGTCATGTATGCATTTTGATTTGCTTCAGTGTTTAGCTTTTAGCAAAAAGAAATCTAATTGAAAGTACAATACATATGCTACAGAATAGCTTAAATTATGGAAGACCATTTTAAAAGAAAATTATATCTACAAATGTAACTGTTCTATTTCCTCTCAGCACTCCCACCTTTTCAATCCCAGAATGCACAGAGATGTTCTTCTGCCCTGTGGCTCTTTGTCTGACAGTCTTTCTTGAGGGTCATAATGCAGTCTTTCCATCTGTGATAGGTGCCCAAATCAAATCCACAGCTGAATTGTAACATTTACTGAAAAGATAAGCTTGAACTCTGCAGACCTGCCAAACAGAACTCAAAAGAACCATTCCAGATTATTTCCTTTAGTTTTTATTGTCTTTGAGTCTTTGCAATTGTGTAATAATTGCACAAAATAGAGATAAATTAGAGGTTTTAATTAACATAAACAAAATCTATGTAAATTATTCATAGAAATTTACCATTTTCAATTGCCAAAGCCTCACTTTTGTTTCATTTAAACTTTTTTTTTTTTTTTTTTTTTTTTTTTTTTCATGGTAATAAGTTTGGTTAGATTTTAATGCAAATTAAGCTGTTATAAATTAAGGCTTGCTTCTCAAACACTTACTGCAAACAAGCAGCACATACCTTATCCTCCTACTCTGCAGAATAGTAATTTGAAAACAAAGGTAGAGCAGATAAATCAATTCAGATTTAATTTGATCATTATATATCACATACATCCACATATGCTTCTTATTAGGATTGCAAAGCATAAACAAAATAAGACACCATAAAAATGACAAAACATCAGCATATTACATGAAATGAAAAGTGAACATATTTGGGCTTGCTAAGTAAGATAAGGAAAAGACTAAACTGATTTACAAGTTTTGTTTGTTTAAGTTAACTTCAAGAAGCAGATTAAAAAATACAAATTTCTTCCAAGTTTTTTTGTTGTTGTTTGTTTTGTTTTTTCCTCCTCAGTGAAAACTGTGTTAAAATGCAGAGTGACTCATCATCAAAACTGTTTGACTCAGTTTCCTTTCAGTTTTCCCTCAGCCTCGAATGAATATTCTGATATGCAGACTGTGACTGTTTTCTCACTGATTTGCAGGCTTGGCATCCATCCTTTTGGGGCATTCATTGAAACTATTTGTGGACACAGAGACCTACACGAGAAGCCAGGATGCATAATACTGACAAAAATACACTTTCAAACCCCTGGAGTATGGCATCAATGTAAATAAACAATATACAAAACAAAAATGTCATACAGAGTCTGTGCAAAAGCTATGCTTTTTTAATATAGAATCGATTAGTTTATAAGCTATGATTGATAATATAGGAAATATCATTACAACAGAAAAAAAATGATCTGCATTAAAATAAGGAAGTATGTTTGTCATAAATGTTCACTTGACATTTTGCCATATCAACAGGAGTTGTACAAAATATCAGGAAACATTCATAGTGCAATGTTCAGGAAAAAGTAAACAACAATAACCATAGTCTGTTAAAATGCTGACACAAATTATGTACTTGATTTAAGGCTGTTCTTAAAATAATTCCTCAGATCTATTAAATGGAAACAAAATAAAAGATTTTTCATTTATACTGAATTTTGCTTTGCCCATTTGTGAACCTAAAGGTAAAATCCAGCTATTAGGAAGACTCTGGTTTCTCAAGGCTTGCTTACAAATTATACCAAAGTGAATTTCTCTGAAATAAGTATTTTAGGTAGGGAACATATCCTCTGTGAGCACTAGCATTATTCTCTTCACCTCTGTTTCAGCTAAGTGAACCTCTAGCACTTAGCAGTAAAAATTGCTTCTAGTTTTCCTTATATGCTTCATCTTTCAGGAATAAAAATAATAACAATACTGCTTTTATTCTTACAGGAAGCCCTTTTCTCCTCTTCTCTCTCTCTCTTTCTCTTTTAAAATAGAAGTGTGCACATATGTGCACATACTATTACAAAATCTTTGTTGCTTTAAGAAAAATGTCGCATAGAGATATGTCATGTTACAGTCACACTTATTAATTCCTTACAACCAATTTTTCATAAAATAATTTTGGACTATAGCTGGCAAGTCTAGGCAATTTTTTCCTCCCCTGTATTTCTTTCTTCTGACAATACTGAATTTTCTGCCACCTAAGTCAAAATGTCCCTTCCCTTCCCTTCCCTTCCCTTCCCTTCCCTTCCAATATAAAAATATTTATGCAGTTTTGACACTCAGCAACTCCATAACAGTCTTAACAATACTTTAACTGAGGATTTTCATTTGCACATATTTACACAATGCTTCTCCTCAAGGAGCATTGTAGTTTCTTTGGATTCACCTTAAAAACAAACAAACAACAAAAAAAAAGATCTACAGTAAAAAATGAATATGATACTGTAAAGATTGTTTTACATGTGCTCTGGGAAAGGAGGGTAATGTAGACATATATGTAAAAGTTCACAGAAACTAGTTTTTACATGTCAGTATATCAACAAATCCATTGAAATTATTGGAGACAAATTTGTGAAGATATCAGACATCTCTAGCAGAAGTGAGTACTATTAGAGTCAGAGCTAACTTTACAGAAAGCTATTATTAATTGCTATCCAAATTGAATTTGATATGGCAGTGTCTGAAATATTTGCTCAAGAAACTACAGAGCATGTCCGTCTATTAATTCATTAAGAGTGTAGTCTCCCAGACGCTGGCAGAACACTGGCAGAAAAATTGTGGTTAACAGCACACAGCTCACTGGAGCTAGTAAGCATCAGCTTTACAGAACCTCCTTTACATTAATATAATGCAATGCTTTATGATGCAAATGATCAGCTTTCCTGAATTCTGAACAAAATACTTTCAGGGACACCAGTTTAAAAAAATGGATGTTTGTTGATGACTATTTTCCTTCTTTCTACTAAAATCAGATACAGAGGTTGTTACTCATCAGAGGCTGACTTCTACAGTATCAGTGAGCCTGTTACCTTAGGCTGCCTTGACAATCAGTGGAGAGATGTAGGTATATGTTGGACATGTAGTCTCATCCTAATTTATACAAATCATTCTGATAGAGACATGTACTTTTCCCATTACTGACTAAAATGAACCTAAGGTCATTAGAATAGACCTCCCAAATAGAAATACTTGATGTTACAAGATACAATTGCATGACACCTTTTATATACTTTTGCAGATGTACTGGGTCTGGCTGGGATGTTAACTTTCCCTGCAGCAGCCCATACAGTGCTACGCTCTGCACTTGTAGCTAGAACAGCAGTGGTATCACACCAGTGTTGTGTCTGCTGCTGAGAAGTGCTGGCACAGCATCAGGACTCTCTCTAACCCTCTTAGGGGGTGGGCAAAAAAGTGAGAAACATCATCAGGGCAGTTGACCCAAACCAATCAAAGGGATATTCCATACCAAATGATGTCACAATCAGCAATAAAAGGTGGAAAAAGGAAGAAGAGGGGAGGGGTGGGCTCTTGTTGCGAAAACGTCTGTCCTCCTCCTGACCACCGGCTATGTGCGTTGAGGCCCTGCTTCAAGGACGTGGTCAAACATCACTCACTTGTGGGAAGTAGAGAGTAATTTCTTTTCTCTGCACTTCCACATAGCCTTTACTTGTTTTGTTTTGTTTTGTTATTCCCTTTCCCCCTTTCTCTCCCCCTTTCCCTTTTTTCCCTTTAGTTGAATTGTTTAATTAATAACAATATTTCCTTAATAATACATTTTTCTCTTTATTAAAATTATTCTTATCTCAACCCATGAGTTGTTCTTTCCTTTACTTCTTCCCCTCCTCATCTGAGGAGAGGGAGTGAGAGAGTGTTTGTGGTGTTCAGTTGCCTAACACGGTAAAACCACCACATGTATATAATGTTTGTACATGACTAATCACTAACAAACTAATGTTTGCACATAAAAAACATATATTTGTATATAAATTTATTGCTGTTGGAGTGACATTTGCACCTCTATATTACAGTTGCAATCTACTCAGTTAAAACTGCTTACTAATTCCATGGGCTCTGGTTTATGTTTGATGTTTTCTTCTGAGGCTACAGTGTAACACATATTTAGTGATTTATACTGAGATTACCCAAATTTAATACGCAGAAGATACATGTGAATATTCTTGATATGAACAAGATTTTAATCATGTAATTAACAAATCATTAATGGTTGATTTTTTTATTGCTGTCCAAATGCATTTTTTAAAATTAATTTTGCTGACTGAAATGTACTGTTCTTCATAAAAGCATATGAAGCAAAGCACACAAGGAATTTTTACCAATTTTTACCAAAACATAAGAAGAGAATATTTCTTATCTAAAGACCTTGCAATCTATGTATATTTACAGATTAAATAGGAAGACTTTTACTTGCAACAGAAAAATAATTCCATGTATAAGAGGGTGTGTCTTGATTATGGAAGGCTAATTTAAGACTACAGTACAGTACTTTGTATGAATAGAGTAAGATAATAGCATATCTATTATCTTAGAATAATGTAACAATCTGAAATGCTATGTTGATCTGTTAGAACAGGTCCAGAGGAGGCCTACAAAGATGCTCAGAGGGCTGGAGCACCTCTCCTACAAAGAAAGGCTGAGAGAGCTGGAGCTGTTCAGCCTACAGAGACCTCATTGTGACCTTTCAATACTTAAAGGGGACTTATAAAAAAGATGGAGAGTGACTCTTTGCTCAATCAGATAGTGACAGGAAAAAGGGAATGGTTTTAAACTAAATGAGGGGAGATTTAGATTAGAGGTTAGGAGGAAATTCTTCACTCAGAGGGTGATGACGGACTGGAACAGGTTGCTCAGAGCAGTTGTGGATGCCCCATCGCTGGAAGTGTTCAAGACTAGGTTAGATGAGGCCCTAAGCAACCTGATCTAGTGGGTGGCATCTCTGCCTATGGCAGCGGGGTTGAAACTAAATGATCTTTGAGGTCCTTTCTAACCCAGGCCATTCTATGATTCTATAGTTCTATGATACTAAAGTTCTAGCATGAGGTTATTTTCCACATCATGTTAGTCCCTTTTCTGAATAAAACAACTACAAAAACAGCAAGACAATCTACATCCAGTGGAAGATGATGGCACTGCTACATAAGAATTATCAAGTGGGAAGTTATGAAATGGTATAACATTGTGTTTTTATGTTAGGAGTGGGAATTTAATGGTTTTGGTTCTCTTGATGGATCTGCATCCATGGAAGTGGGCAAATTTCCAAGGTGGTAGAGAAAGCATATCAGTGGAATGAATCTGAAATTACCCATATAGAAAGAGATCTGGAGACTTAAATAGAGAATAATCACCTTCCTTCAGGAACTGTAAACCTCTCAATAGCAAGGATATAATTCTCTATTAAATTCTACAGCCTGGGTTACACCTTGAACAGAAAGAACCTGATTTCTTGTTAAATTTCTTAACTTTGTAGAGAAATTTCTTTGTAACTGTATTTTATTCTACAGAACCTATAGAAATGGATTTTCCACTTCACTACATCTGCTGCATACTACATATCCTGACTTTAACAGATAGCAAACAAAGGATCAGCCTCTGTAAAAGGCCACATTTATGTTTCTGCCCAAGCCAGTCTCTATTCTTAGTGTCAAAGGCTGAAATGAGTAAATGTCAAGGATGCTGGGATCTTCTATTGAGAGAGAATAGAGCACAGCGGAACCAACGCCCATTCCACGTAATTCCCATGACAGAGGGAACATAGTCACAAAGAGGACTAAAACTTCTACTGTATTTTATGTCTACCTGGGCCATCTGTCTTAGGACCACAGTTGCCACTTACAGGATATATCAGCAGATATCTTGTGGTACACAAATTTATCCTATAGTAGTCATCTATGTTTTGTCACCTGGGAGGCTCTCCAGGCTCCTCTTACTGTGTTGATCAGAAATGGGATACATATCTCATTATCTGAGAAGCCCAATGGTATCTCAGATATCCACTGAGGCTGGCAGATATAATGTAAGACGTATGGGAGAACTGTGTCCTGAAAGAATAGTAAGGAAAGAAGAAGAGATGACAGCTTGTGTGTGGACATTTCAATCAAGCCAAAGATTCCTGATGAATATAATGGAAACTTTGACAGCTAGTTCACATCCAGAGAGACCTTGACAGGCTTGAGAGGTGAGTCTGTGCAAACCTCATGAAGTTTAACAAGGTCAAGTGTAAGGTCCTGCATCAGGGCCAGGGATGTCCCAAGCACAAATACAGGCTGGGTGGAGAATGGATTGAAAGCAGTCCTGATGAGGAGAATCTGGGGGTGCTAGTAATGTGTGCTTGTAGCCCAGAAAGCCAATCACATCCTGGGCTGCACCAAAGGAAGCATGGCAAGCAGGCCAAGGTAGGTGATTCTTACCCTCTGCTCTGCCCTCATGGGACCCCACCTGAAATACTACATTCAGCTCTGGGGCCTTCGGCACAAGAAGGACATAGACCTTCTAGAAGGAGTCTGGAGGAGGGCCCCAAAGATGATCAAGGGGCTGGAGAACCTCTCCCCTGAAGACAGGCTGAAGGATTTGGGGTTGTTCAGCCTGGAGAAGAGAAGGTTTGGGGGTGACCTCCTTGCAATATTCCAATACCTAAAGAGGGGCAACAGGAAGGGAGGGAAGCTAGGGAGGGACTTTTTCAGGGAGTGCAGTGATAGGAGAAGGAGTAATGGATTTAAGCTAAAAGAGGGTAGTTTTAGGTAAGATAAAAAGAAATTCTTTACTGTGAGGGTGGTGAGGCACTGGAAGAGGTTGCCAAGAGAAGATGAGAATGCCTCATTCCTGGAAGAGTTCAAGGCCATGTTGGATGGTACTTTGAGCAACCTGATCTAGTGGAAGGTGTCCCTGCACAGGGCAGAAGGGTTGGAATAAGATGATCTGTAACATCTCTTCCAACCCAAATCATTCTATGATTTTGTGATTATGTGATGTACAGATGGACTTCTAGGCACCTAAATTTGTAATTAACTGTGAACTAAATCCCACATACTTTGTCTATTAGGGTCTGTTCATTTTTCTAAACAAAGTTCTTGATCCATTCAAAATTTTCTAGGTTATCCGGGAGATACCTGAGTCTGGGAGACTGGGACTAGAAGCAATGGGAGACCCGCACCCAGCATCTAAAAGCCAGAGGGAATATTCCATGGCCTGTGTTTAGCTCGTTGCCAATGTCAGAGTTTCACTTCATTTTGAATCTAGTGTTATTTCTAGATATTTTCATGCTTTTTATAGAATAAGATATAAGAATATATAAAAAAGATCTTAAGTATACTCTTGTGGACTGTCACTTGCCTGAGAATAAATTTAAAGGGTTAAGGTGTCTTCTTCAGTCCTATATTCCTAAGTGAAGAGACTGTTAATTATTAGTTTAAATGCTTGTGTTTTAAAAACTGATTATATGGATCAACCATCAGTCCTTAGGATAGCATGTATACATGGGTACATCAACAGTATCACACATTGCAACAAACGAAATCAGTCATTTTCAGATAGCTTTCCCAATATTTTTCCTATCTGATCATTGCCTGCCTTTTGAAGTATCAATTCTTCATGCCAAAAACCTATACTAGGAATGGAAATGAATCCTGTTTCAACTTCCTGTGTGAGCACATATGTTTGTAAATGTTGTGAGGCATCAAGCCAATCCTGAAAAACAGCTTCAAAAAACTCAGAGGAACCATTATAGTAGTAGAGTACTGTTTCAGTCCAAAATGGCTCTGGCCATGTTTCTTCTTCAGGAAGCCTGTGGAAGATGGACAATGTAAGCAGGAGAACTGCTAAATAACGTATTAAGCCAGCTGGTCCAAAGCTCGGTGATAGATTTTATTTCAGCACCAAGCATTATATAGACATGATTAAAAATAATGACAGCAAACAGATGGTCACTCTTCATGGAATTATACTGAAGGTATTTGTGATTTTTTTTTTATTTGAATGTATTGCAGCAAAATAATATATGTAACAATCATACAGTCTCTTAAAAAGTGAAGAAATTTTCATGATGTCCTAGTCAGGTTAATTAATAAGTAGTTTTCACCTAAAAAGATGATGGAACTGAAACATAAATATGCTTCCAAATATTCTGGATACCAGATATTACATTTGCTTGAAATGTGTATAGAACACCAATGTAATATAGCACATTAATAGCATTTGCAAAGATTATCTTCCATGTTCAGGAATATAAACATATTGTTTAGCAGGGAGATATATAGACATTTAAAAGCTTTAATCTCTAGAAAAGCTTGATCTGGACAGGGTATATGATCCCTAAGTTGTTTCCAGGGTGAATAACCTTTATAAATATGATTTTTTTAAATAATGATGAAACACATAAAACTAACAGTATACTCCCTCCTCCTCATGAGGGGAGCAGAGTAGCAGGTGCTGATCTCTGCTCTCTGGGTACACTGACAGGATCCGAGGGAATGGCATGGAGCTGGGACAGGGGAGGGCCAGGCTAGGTGTTAGGAAAAGGTTCTTCACTGAGAGCGTGGTTGGGCACTGGAACAGTCTCCCTAGGGCAGTGGTCATGGCACTGAGCTGCAGGAGTTTAAGAAGCATTTGGAAACTTCTCCCAGAAGCATGGTTTGATTTTTTGGGTGGTCCTGTGTGGAACCAGGAACTGGACTTGATGATCCTTGTAGGTCCCTTCCAGCCTACGGTATTCTATGATTCTATGGTTCTATGATGCTGTGAACAAAGGGTTACTGGGAGAGACCAATGATCACATCACAAGCATCAATCATACCCATGCCATGAGCATGTCTCTTCAGTTATTTCTCTACAGTGTGTCAATAAGTCCTCATCACAAATTTCTTAGTCGCGTTCAATCCTATGGCTTCAATTTTCTCCAATTGAAAAACTTACATTTGTTTTTTACTTCTGTGAATGATTTATAAGTTTTAAAATAAAATCTCTCTGTGTATTTCAGCTGAACATTGTCACTTTTCTGTTAGGTTTGCTTATAGCAGTTTTTGCTGAGTATAGGAGGCAGGAGTACAAAATTGAGGTATTGTACTGTTAGCCAGTCTCTCTGAAACCCCACTGGGGCTGTGTGCAAGCAAACAAAACGTGCAGTTTCTCCCCTTTGGATGCATGTCCCAGAGGAAGAATGGCAGTGTGTGTGGCAGCATCTGTAATAATTCCATTAGCTCAAGGTACAGAGACCTGCCCTATACAGCTACAGATTCCACTTTTCTTGTTAGCTCTTCTTTGTAACAGAAAATAGACCTAATTTTCAGTTTGATTATGCAAAAAATGGTAATTATCAAAAGCCACAATCTTACAGTGTTGTTTTTACACTTTTTATATTCAACAATCAGAATACCAGAGCTGCAAAGTTAATCAGTTAAATTATCAAATATAGGGTACCTAATCAATCTTAAATATGACTCTCATTCAGTGTACACTTTTGAGATGCTATCACATTGTGTTTTTCTAGTGGGTCCCCTACTTCATTGTCACAAAACTAGATATTGTCAAGACTAACTGAAGGAAATGTCTGGAAAAGATCATTAGGTTTTGTCTATAAGACCTGTCCTGGTTTTGGGTGGGATATGGCTAATTTTTGTTATAGTAGCTGGTGTGGTGCTGCATTTTGGATTTAGGATGAAAATTATGTTGATAATGCACTGATGTTTTAGTTGTTCTGAGCAGTTCTTGTACTGTGTCAGGGACATAGAATCATAGAATCCCTAGGTTGGATAAGACCTCCAATATCATCTGGTCCAACCATCCCCCTACAACCAGTAAACCATGTCCCTAAGCACCAAGGCCAACCTTTCCTTAAACACCACCAGGGACAGTGACTCCACCACCTTCCTGGGCACCCTATTCCAATGCCTGACTACTCCTTCTGAGAAGAAATGTCTCCTAATTTCCAACCTAAATCTCCCCTGACACAACTTGAGGCCATTCCCTCTAGTTCTACCACTAGTTATCTTTGAGAAGAGGCTGACTCCCAGCTCCCCACAACTAACTTTCAGGTAGTTTTAGGGAGCAATAAGGTCTCCACCGAGCCTCCTCTTCTCCAGACAAAACAACCCCAGTTTCCTCAGTTGCTCCTCACAAGACTTGTGTTCCAGACCCTTCAGCCTTCAGCTTTGTAGACTTTCTCTGGACAGGCTTCAAGGCCAAAATGTCTTTCCTGTAGTGAGAGGCCCAAAACTGAACACCGTACCCGAGATGTAGCCTCACCAGAGCTGAGTACATGGGGACAATCACTGGTGTGGTAATTATCCACAGGGTGTATACCTGTGGATAACAAGTACCTTAATAATGTGGATATATGTGGATAACAGGTACCTTAATAACAGGGTGTATGGGGACACCCTGGTCCTGCTGGCTGGAAATTTGGTTGCTCTTATTACTCCATTATCACATGCCATAAACTCTATACACCACCCTATACTAGTGTGCATGTTTACACTGTGAATTCAATAAATAAATAAATAAATAAGTTTTAGAAATATTTTAGCTCATTTTCTTTTATTATTACTATTTTTCATGCCCTTCTGCCTTGAGTCAGATTGGCTATTTTTATTTATTTATTTATTTTACCATGCCTTTCAGAGCATGGCATACAGAGGAAAAGGAAAATGATAGCTAATAAATTTTTGAGGCCTCTAAAAATTACTTCCTGTAAAATAGCTTTTCTATACATAATAATGTCACAGTTTTATGGCCTGATGTTGCCTGACCTTCCATTATGAGAAGTTGAGGGCCCTTTTCAATGGCATAAAGCTCATATTTATAGCCTTATGTGATTGTAAGATATTGGCCCTTAAAAAAGTTACTTACGGGATAGAGAGAATTGCCTGTTTTGGGCCTCAGTATTATTTGATGACACAGGTAGGGAACTGGGGGAAACATGATTTTGATAGTGTCTGAAAACATATACTTCAGAAATACATTTACAAATAAATTTAAAATTTTGACTCTAAAAGCCCTAACATATCACTGACTACCAAGGTTTTGCTCCTCTGTGTTGATTCATTACCATGGTTCTGCGTGGGAATACAGTACTAGCTAGAGTAGAAGTCATTTGGAAACAATCCTAATAAATTTATTCCAACATGCGTTGAGTTAATAAGGCTTTTAACAACATAGAGTAAGAGAAGAGAAGAGAAGACCATAACTGGGTAGTTCTACAAAGTTATGCATATTCCCATGCTTAAAGTTACTCACAAATGAAATCTTTATCAGTAAATCTAATCACTGGTGTTCCAAAATCCATGAAGTTAAAATATCTCTGTTCAACAGAAAAATGTCAGGTTCTTCTGCTTGTATTGTAAAGCAAAAATCATACACTTGTTGCATCTGAAAGATACATTTCTGTGTAGTCATCAATTTCTTCAAAATATTTTTGTAAAAAAAGTGGAAATGTTCAATTTTGGATGACTGTTTCTTTGCTGTTTTTAAATGTATTTACCACCTGTGGTTATTAACCCTCAGCATTAACGAATTCAGGACTGCAAACACCTGCCACTGCTTCTAGTTTAGTCCCTTACCAGTCTCAAAGTTTATGGTGTTGGAAAGGAAATTTCATCTTTCACTGCAGAAATTATGTACATATTTTATATGATCAAAAATATGGGGATCCCATACCCTTGTTGGATTTCTTCTCACAGTTTGGAGCAGATGATGAATAAATACGAAGTGGGTAGGATGCAAAAAAGGGCTAGACACTTCAGCAATTTCTTTTATTGGGTATCTCATTTGCAACTATAAAATTCGTACAGTGCTCCTGAACCATATTAAGATTCAAGTTCACATTTACCATATCTATGTGGGAAAGAGCTGATATTATATTTGATCACTCTCTGCATGTTGGATTTTTGGAACACAGGTTTCCAAACTCAGTGACATTATATTTAATCTTTTCATATGGTTACTTTAACTTGAAAATCTTTTTCTACTTACTAAAATCCTGTGTATGACGGAGCTGTTGGAGCTGCAGAGGCAACTTATCTGCAGTAAATCATCTTGAAAGACCAAAATATTGAGTCTCAGAGGTTTTACATATACTGACATTCCAATAGGATGCTAAAGTTTTTTTTTTTTTTTTTTTTTTTTTTTTTTTTTTTTTTTACTGGTAAGAACTTAGAACTTGACGTAACTTGACCTTATAATAAGAAAATGGGATTATTCTACTAAGAATTTTCAAATGCAGTATCAGTGCAGATGTGGGGAGGGAGACATCACAGTGTTTTAAATAGCTCATAAAATAACTAAATTTTCAGTAGTGGTGAGGAACATATATTTGGGTTTTTATTTTAGGAAATCAAAATTAAGTACTCCTGTTGTCGTCTCCTCTTCATATCACTCATATAAACATTGTATTTGGCTCTTCTATGGGAAATATTGCAGAGGAATGGACATTTTGTGAAAGAATGCCTGATCAGTTAATTTAAGATTAATAGAAATTTCAGCTGAACACAAAAGTGGTCCAGAAGCCTTGAAACATTTTTTTTTTTGATTACTGTTTTCATGATTGCTCTTCTGTTTGCTATTTCTGCATTGCTATTCTGTTGTATTCTGTTTATTTTATTTATTATTATTATTACTATTTTTATTACTATTTTTATCCAGTATGAGTATTTTAATATTTTCTGGATATTTTCAGATTTAAGTCCAGATACACTAGAAAGTTATTGCTATGGCAGGCATACTCACACAAAATAAGACAATATTGATAATAATTCAAAAGCTTGTTTTAAATGTTCTTCTAGCTCAAAAGTACTCCAAAGCCTTTGGAAAGCAAAAACTTGTATGCATTGCCTTATTTTATTTTATTTTTTTCCAACTACTGTCACAAGGGCAAGCATAGCGTACTTCCAGGGTCATGGTAAATTGATTTTGTGTTGTACACTTAAAAGGAGATTTCTGAAGTTTTGTTTTACTATTACTTGCTCTGAAAGATTTCCATTTTTATTATTGATTTTTTTAAAATTTTATTTTCTGTGAGATGCTTGAGGAACAAATGGCATAATTTCCATGGGGCAAAAATATATTCCTGAATGTAATAACTGTGAGCATTTTGGTGTTGTATACCAAATTTGAACTAAACCTAATAAAAGAGAAATAATGCACCAGAAAAGAACTGTATTTTTTTTTTTTCCATAGATCTGCTACTTGAAAGGGCTTAACCCTCAATAGAGGAGGTGAGCATTGGAGGGCAGAGAGCTAATCAAGGGATTAATATAGATTTCATTGATAATCCCTCTTTTGTTTATATGCTTTTATCCACTGTTAGTTTGGAAATGGGACAAATCCCCTTTTAATTCTTGTTATTAATGAAGATTTGTCCAAAGGCTTTATCATGCCTTTTGTGGAAGCCCTGTGCTTGGGAAATGCATAAACATACCACTGCAGCTGGAGGACTCAGAGGTATTATTCCTCAGGGACTTGCAGTGCCATCTCAAGTTCATGATATGTGCAGGGGAAGCACATCTGTTTATACATCATACCAAATTGCAGTCTGTTCTGCTATGAATATATAGCCATAGTTGGCTGTGGGGAGCTGTTCTGGACACCAGTCTCATGCTGCTATTCATCCTGGCTCCCAGTCAGTGTCACATACTTATGCTGAGCTTCACTAAACTACATTGAAGACTCTGTAAATCCCGACCAGGCATGTAAATGCCTGGTCGGGACACTCAAGTACTGGAATGATTTCAACCCCTACAGGACACTTAATGTTAGTCCTAGCTCCTTTCTGACCCTTTAACTTTTTGATTTGTAGTTAACATGGTAATGCCTGAACTTAGAAGACAGGAGGATAACTTTTGTGAATCACACAGGGAAAGTGTGTATTATGTACGCATTGATTTCACCAGAGTTGACCATTGCAACTTTGTGCTTTCTTGGCTGGAGCTAAATTGCTAAAATGCCTTCTTCCAAATGCTGAACCAAACCAAACCTCAGCTGAGAAGCACAGAAAGTCCTTTGCCAGACTTCATGATTGGAAGCACCTGATCCAAGGACCTGATCCAAGGACCACTTCTACATCTAGAACTTCTTAGAAGGCACTTTTGAGTTTTTTTTTGTTTGTTTGTTTTTGTTTTTTGGCTAATGGACAACTCTCTAGACTGTACTTTTTGAACATGCCTTCCTCTCTTTGCCGAGTGTACAGATGCAGAGGTCTTAGCTTGAAGGTCTGTCATCCTTTTGATTTAAGGTGCTGTGTAAGAAAGACACCTAATATAAGCAGCATGGTCTTTGTTTTTTTTCATTATTGACCACACCAGCGCGGGATTGTTTGTCTGAAATTTCTGTCTCTGAATCCTAACCAGTTCATCTTAAAGGCTATGTTATAATCAAATGTTTTATTATCTTTGTTTCTGTTGATGTTATATCAGATAATATGCTGTTGGGAGCTTGTGTCTGACCAATGTACAACACTAATAAATAGACTGTTTGCCTTTCCCTTTGGTCTGACTGAGCATTGTAGAGTGTGCAGGCTGGGATACAAAAGAAAAGTGGAAGGAAAAAAAAATCCAACAAAATACTCACCAGATTATAGCACGAATGACTCAAATTAGGAGGGAGAGAAACCTTACAAAGGTTTTGCTGATGAAAGTCATTCACTGCATGAAAATTAAAGAATCCCTGGACCCAAACCCCTTTAATACCCCAAACAAGGCTCTTGCCACCACAGGAAGACAATTATCTCCATAGCAACCAAACCAAATGATGAATATTGCCTTAGCAGCCACACAGAATAAAAGGTGCATCTAAAATTAATTTATGTCTTGGGATCAGACACTTGAGATGAGAGAACTGGTCCATAAAATACTCCAGAGGAACTAGTAAAAGGAAAACAAAATAAGTCCCTTGTTGAGTTATCAAGGGAGTTGTGCTTGTAGTGCATAAATCTCTTTTTTAAGAAAGAATATTGTCAACATGTCCATATTTACATGGATACTCCCTTAACTCAGCCCTATAAATATAAGCCTTGACAAAGAAGTTTTGGTGATAAGTGCCTGAAAAAAGTTACCTCTTAATCTTCCTCATTGTGCAGAAGAATCTGTTTTTATTGTGTTAATTAATTTGGGATGAATGATTTTCATCCTATGAATTCTCCTGACTAAAAAATGAAACACCAGAATTTAGAAATATTCCAGTAAAATAAAGAAAAAAATATTAGGATGCAGATCCGGAAATGTATAATTTCCATTAACTTTAGAAAATAAGGAAACATACTCCTATAATTACTAGCAAAATACATCAAAATAGGGAATAAGTCACAACAGTGGTGTGATTTCTGCATAACAGACAATCTATATATTTGTCCATTTGCACCCAACACCAATATCTTATTTCTCCTCAGAATCCTTTTCTGGACAGCTTCTTACTGTTGCAGGATACAGTGCTGTAAAAACAATTGCACTGTGTATGTCTGATTTGTAAGCATGCTTTGGTTTATCCTGCAGGATCTATGGAATCCTACATTCTCCTAAGTTGTAAAAAGAAGACTCTGAGCCATTAGTAAAACACAGTAAAAAGAGTCCGAAAAAACATAGGCAGGGTAGAATTTCCATTATTTAAATTCAATAATACTTTCTATATATTTCGGCACGTGCTATGAGCTAACATCTTTCTATATTCTAGTACAAAGAAAAAAAAAAAAGTAGATAATTTTTATCCATCTGCTTTCCACAGCTGACCACATTCTCTCAAACATAAAAAATAAGAAAGTTAAAGAAGATTTCTTACCATTTGATTATTATTATTACCAATTGTTAAATGATGAAAAGATATTATAGCCAGCTTTAAGATGTCCCCAAAGAGAAGAGATTGTGCTTGGTACATTTTTTTCCCTTTTGTTCAGCTATTAAAAATATTAGAGAAAAGTACCATTTTAGAAATATTTTGAAATAGTGGTCTCTGAGCTAAAATTGAATGCAGAGTGCTGTCTTTTGAAAGAATTCATCACACCTTTTCCTTTGAGCTGTAGATACTCATCCTCTTTCCTAAATGTTAGGGTGAATCTGAGCTTTAGATGTTGATACTTTTTTCTTCATTCATTAAATTTCATCAGAGAAAATACATTTGTTTAAAATAAAGTCCAGCTATCACTTTAGCAATTGTTTTCATTTGCTTTGTAATTGCAGATGAAATGCATAATACCATGAGATAATCTTTTCCACGAGCAATTTAAAGTTTAGACATCTAGGCCATATTCATCAGAACATTCATCAGAATTACGGGAACAGGGCAGGCTGACTGGTGCATAATGCCCTGTGTCTTTTGCTAGTAAGTTGTAGACCATGTGACCACATGTGAAATACCAGTTAATGACTCCCTAGTATGCTCTAGTTCCTTAACTTTGCCCAAGAACTGTTTGGGAAAGTGGTAATTGGCATTGCCAAAAATCATGCTGGGCAATGTCTGAGCAGGTTGGTTCCATTGCCCAGACAGCCCAGAAGGGTTCCTGAGCATTGCTTTATTAATTAGTGTGCACCTATCCCTGTCTTACAACAGGAAGAATCTTGCCCCCCTGTGGAAATTCCTGTCTTTCTATACTCATTACTGAATGAGTACAAGCAACCAGTTAGGACCAGTTGCCTATATTTTAGATGTCTGTATTCAAGGAATATGAATATTATTTCTACATATATTTATTGTGTTTAAAATGTTTAAAATGTCTAAAATGTTTTCTTAGGATGCTATCTTATACTTCCTTAACACAGAAGATCCACACAGGATCTCAGAAATGAGAACAAGAATCCTTTAGGTGAACTGATGTACTTCATGTACTTACTTCCATGGACCAACCAGGGAACTTCAAAAAGAATCAAAGTATATATAGTAAGAGAAAATAAAAAAAGGAAAATTATTATACCTATATGTTTATTTACTGAATAAAAACAGAAACTTAAAAACAATCTGGGATATTTTAGTAACTGTAATGTAAATATGATTTAAGTGCTTTAGAAAGCATGTCTACTTAAAGAATCAGATCCTGAAGAATTTTTTAGTTTTGAGACATTAAGTCTTAGAAGTTGCCGGTAAGAAATAATTCCCTGCATGATTAACACAGCTAGGTGTTTTTGCAATGCTACAGCTCTGTTGTTCAATGTGAGCTAATAAGTAATGGAAAAAACTTGAACATAAAATATAAAACAGTGAAAGCCAAATTCAAAATTGTGAATAGAGAAGAAAGGAAAGATTCAGAACATGGAGGCATTTTTATGCTAAGAAAGGGTTAAAATTTGAAGATATAACAAAACATAACAAACAAAAGAGAAGAATTCGAGATCTTGCACAAAATTAATGTATTTCATAAAAAGACAAATGAACAAGTGGAATAAATTATCAGTAAAGTCAATTCAAATAAAGACTATAAATAAAATATGGAATATAAAGTATAAATGAGGTTGGAAGACTTAGATTTATTTCCTGAGATAGAGGAAAGTGAATGATCATAGGGGGAAAAGTAGGAAGGTGAAACTAATATATTAAAAATGGAAGGTTGCACTTGCATTCATTAAGTTATTCTTTAAACTTAATTGAAGTAGTTATTAAAGATAATTCATACTATATAATTAATAAGCAGTAGTCAAGATGACTTTTTATTATTGTTATTTTATTTGTAATTTTTTTTTATTTGTAATTTTTTTATTTGTAAGACCCTTGACAAAATGGAAAATGGTCAAGGAAGGCAGCAGCACAAATAATGAGTATTATGTATAAGCAAGTACCTAGTACTTTACCCAGAGAAGTTACAGTGTAAATATTTAAAGAGAACAGATGAATGTGAGGACTCCCAATGTAAAATAAAATAGGAATAATAAATACCCTACAAATTTGAAAGGTCAAAAGTCTCTCAGACACAGATTAAATTTTCATGGTGTTTTCTGTAGAAATATGACTGTGTTCCCCTAACACAAACATGACCTCAACTAATTTGTGTTCTAAATAGAAGAAAAGAAATAAAAAAGAGGATTTTTATTGTTTTAAAATAGAAATAAGAAACTAAAAATCTTCAATAAAGAATAAGCAATTGCTGTAACTTAATGACTGTATTTTTTTTAATTTAATTCCTCTTGCATGCTCAATGGCACAACCATTAAGAGTCAAAAGATTTACTGTGAAACATCTACAAATGTCTGTTAGATAACCACATTCTTATTTTTTTTAATATAATTATTTTTGTAGTTAAATAAAGCAACAGGACTGTATAAGTATTCATCTTCAACATCATTTAAAAAAGGAGAAAACAGGGACCCAAACCTGAAATAACCTGTCTTTAGTGGGACTCTGACTGTGTATAAACATACTTCTGTTCTGAATCCTGGTAGTGCTAATATCTTCAGCAATATGTTACAGAAGACAAAGAATTTTACTTTTGCAGCCAGTGCTACAATACTAAGACTTCAAGAACACTAACCTCAGCCAAGCCTTTTAAAGCTGATGTTCTTTAGCTCAGTGCTTTGACAATGGCTTTCTCAAGGGTATTTCCCTTTTAATGTTAATTTATTTGCAGTCTTTATCTCCATAGGAAGAATCAATGCCATTTAATACTCATACCTCCTGGAGGGGAAACAGCAGAAGCTGGCTTAGGTAAAGTCCAAAATGAACTTTCAATGAGCATAGCATGAAAGTATACAGAGACCTTGAATTTATTCCCAATAAATTGGGAATTTATTATTTATCCCTCCCCACAACTCATAGCCTACAGTGTGATGGATACATTTCTCTGGCCACCTTTTCCTCAAAAACTGATGTATAACAGTCTAATATCTTGCTTACTTTTGTGTAGTCCTGTATTTTTATTTACCCATGCCACTATCACTGCCTGCCTGCCTGCCTAGGAGGAGTATCAAAGCAGCTGGGAGGCATGTCTCTTCTTGTAAATGTGAGTGGCCCAGGAAGGAACACTGGGCTAAGTCTCCAAGAAGGGACCTCAGCTGAGATTTTTTTGTCTTAGTTGTAACATATATCTATGGTTTTGATGGGAGTCCATAATATGCAGGAGGGACCACAGATGTGAAAGATTTGACTAGAGCTCACAGGAGGCACTCCAGAACTGGGATCTGGTCTTGTGGCATTTAATTGGTAGTGTTTTGGCATAGGTTTTCATTATCACTTCAGTAGAATGTTTCAAACACCTGAGGCAATATAAATGGAAATATTTGCAAAGGATAACTTTAAGTTAACTGAGATTATAAATTTTGAGTTAGGAGCATAAATACAGGCACCTAGTGCCATCCGAGATTCCCCATGTATCCAAGACAGAAAGATATAACATGCAGGACATTTTCTGCTTCATGGAATTAGTCATTGTACTGGGTCTGGCTGGGGTGGAGTTAAGAGTTAGAGACCTGATGCTCCACCTGGACTGTTGCAAGTCCATGAGGCCAGATGGGATCCACCCAAGAGTACTGAGGGAGTTGGCAGATGTGATTGCTGGGCTGATTGCCATCATCTATCAGCAGTCATTGTCATCTGGAGAGATCCTAGATGACTGGAGACTTGCTCATGTGACACTCATCTATAAGAGGGGTCGTAATGAGGACCCAGGGAACGGGACTTTCAGCCTCACTTCAGTGCCAGGAAAGGTGATGGAACACATCATCTTGAATGTAATCACATGATATATGTGGGACAACTGGGGGTTCAGTCTGCATGGATTCATGAAAGGCAAGGCCTGACCAACCTCATCTTCTTCTGTGACCAAGCGTAATGGGTGTACATGGCAAGGTTTTGGTAGCAGGGGGCTATAGGGGTGGCTTCTGTGAGAAGGATCTAGAAGCTGTCCCATGTTTGGTAAGGGTCCCACTGCTGACCAGAGCTGAGCCAATAAGTGATGTTGTTTTGCACCTCTGTGAGAGCAGATTTAAGACAGAAAAAAACGCTGCGCCACACAGCAGCTGGGAGAGTGAGAGGAGTGAGAAACAGCCTTGCAGGCATCAAGGTCAGTGAAGAAGGAGCGGGAGAGGTGCTCCAGGAGCCAGAGCAGAAGTCCCCAGTGGCCTGTGGTGAGGACCATGGTGAAGCAGGATGTCCCCCTGCAGCCCATGGAGTACCATGGTGGAGCAGGGTTCCATGCTGCAGCCCATGCAGGAGACCACGGTGGAGCACGTGGATCTGCACCGACAGAGACTGTGGCCTGTGGAAGACCCCTGGAAGACCCCGGAATCTATGGAGCAGATTCCGGGCCAGACCTGCAGCCCGTGGAGAGGAGACGACGCAGGAGCAGGTGACCTGGCAGGAGCTGCTGCGCGTGGGGGACCCAGGTTGGAGCAGTTTGCTCCCGAGGGATGGACCCTGAGGTACGGACCCATATCTGGAGCAGTTCTTGAAGAGCTGCTGCCTGTGGGCAGCCCACGCTGGATCAGTTCAGCAAGGACTGTATCCCATGGGAGGGACCCCACAGCACAGGGGATGAGAGTGACTGAGAAGGAGCGGCAGCGAAGAAGCGCTATAGACTGACCATAACCCCTATCCCCCCATTCCTCTGCGCCGCTCGGCGGGAGGAGGTGGAAGAGGGTGGTTGGGGGGGGAAGGTGCTTTTGGTTTCTTTCCTTTGTTTCTCACCTCTCTAGCTTGTTACTAGCAACAGGCAATAAATCTTACTGTCTCCCTATGCTGAGTCTGTTTTGCCCGTCACGATAATTACTGCGCAATCTCTTCGTCCTTATCTCAGCCTTTGAGCCCCTTTCATTATATTTTCTCCCTGTTCCTCTTTGAGGAGGGGGAGTGAGAGAGCGGTTGTGGTGGAGCTCGGCCATCCACCCGAGCAAAAC
The DNA here is from genome assembly GCA_011075105.1 of Heteronetta atricapilla. NCBI lineage: Eukaryota > Metazoa > Chordata > Aves > Anseriformes > Anatidae > Heteronetta > Heteronetta atricapilla. The sequence goes on from CM021731.1 coordinate 171,716,373, forward strand.
CACCAGAGTAGGTGACCCACCTGGTGGATTAATGAAAGGTTGGTGACATAGTCTACCTAGAGTTCAGCAAGGCCTTTGACAAGGTCTCCCACAGAACTCTCCTGGAGAAGCTGGCAGCCTGTGGCTTGGACAGGTACACTCTTTGCTGAGTTAAAAACTGGCTGGACATCTGGTCCAGAGAGTAGTGGTAAATGGAGTGAAATCCAGCTAGCGACAAGTCACCAGTGGTGTTCCCCAGGGGCTGGTGTAGGGGCCCATCCTCTTTAATATCTTAATTGATGGTTTGGATGAAGGAATTGAGTGAAACCTCAGTAAGTTTGCATATTACACCAAGCTGGGGGGAAGAGTTGATCTGCCAGAAGGTAGGAAAGCCCTGCAGAGGGGGACAGCTGGGATCGATGAACAGAGGCTGAGAGGCTAATGGGATAAGGTTCAACATGGTTAAGTGCCAGCACTTTGGTCACAACAGCGCCATGAAATGTTACAGGCTTGGGGTGGAGTGGCTTGAAAGCTGTGCAGAGGAAAAGGATCTGGGGGTGCTGGATGGTGATTGCCTGAACATGAGCTGGCCGTGTGTCCAGGTGGCCCAGAAGTCCAGAGGCATTCTGGCTTGTATCAGCAATAGTGTAGCCAGGAAGACCAGGGAGGTGATCATTTCCCTATGCTCAGCTCTGGTGAGGCTGCACCTCGAATACTTTGTGTCCAGTTTTGGGACCCTCACTACAAGAAGGATATCAAGGCCCTGGAATGTGTCCAGAGAAGGGCTACAAGGTGGTGAAGGGCCTGGAACAGAAGTCCTATGAGGAACAGCTGAAGGAACTGGGGTTGTTTAGTCTGGAGAGGAGAAGGATGAGAGGAGATCTCTATAGAACTACCTGAAAGGAAGCTCTGGAGAGCTGGGGATCAGCCTCTTCTTGCAGGTAACTAGTGATAGGACTAGAAGGAATGGACTCAAGTTGTGTCAGGGGAGATTTAGGTTGGAAATTAGGAGACATTTATTCTCAGGAAAAGTAGTCAGGCATTGGAATAGGTTGCCCAGGGAGGTGTTGGAGTCACCAGGCCTGGAGGTGTTTAATGAAATGTTAGACTTGATGCTTAGGGACATGGTGTAGTGGGTGATATTGGTGGTAGGGGGATGGTTGCATCAGATGATCTTGGAGGTCTTTTCCAAACTTAATGATTCTATAATTCTATGAACTTTCCCTGCAGTGACATGTAAAGTGCAATGTTTTGGACTTGTAGCCAGAACAGCACTGGTATTACACCAGTGTTTTGTCTATTGCTTAGCAATACTGGCACAGCATCAAGACTCTCTCCAACCACCCCACTACAAGCCTGGTGGGCAACAGGTGGAGAGGGGACATCACCAGTGCAGCCGACCTAAACCAACCAAAGGGATATTCTATGCCATATAATGTCACAGTCAGCAATTAAAGGTGGGAAACAGGAAGGAGAAGGTGGCTCTCATTATGAAGATATCTGTCACCCAAAACAACCGCTACACATATTGAGGCCCTGCTTCCCAGAACATCGGTCATTTATGGGAAGTAGAGAATATTTTTATTTATTTATTTATTATTCTCCTCTTTGCTTCCATGCAGTCTTAGCTAGTTTTTCCCTTTCTTTTCCCTTTAATTAAATTATTCTTATCTCAACCCAAGAGCCTTTTTCTTTCCCATCATACTTTCTTCTCTCCCTCTCCATTTGAGGAAGGGGAGTGAGAGGCATTTGTGGTGGTGTTTAGGTGTTCACCACGGTGAAACTACTAGAGCCATAAGTGAGGAAGAATACTCCACAGCCATAAAATACTGCAAGATTTTGTTTACACAATTTAGTTTTATTGCAGATATTTACAACACAGGGCTTCAGGTTTAAGCTGCAATGCCTACAAGTAACCGTCTCTCTTTTGAGTTAGCATGAATAGACCAAAAGGCTCCAGTGACTGTATTAATGAGTTCTTCATTGTCTATAGTAAGAACTAAGGCAACTATCTCTGTACTGGTTCTCTAGCAGAAAACAGGTAGAGAGAAATATGCAATTATAGCAAGAGACAATTCTGAATCCAGTTTCCATACAATGTCTACAACAGGAAATCTAGCAGATTAGTTAAAATGTAAATATTTATTTGTACCACTTGAAAGCAAACGCAGGATCACAGAATCACAGAATCATCAAGGTTGGAAGAGACATACAAGATCACCTAGTCCAACCTCTGACATAATGCTAACAAGTCCTCCACTAAACCATATCACTAAGCTCTACATCTAAATGTCTTTTAAAGACCTCCAGGGATGGTGACCCAACCACTTCCCTGGGCAGCCTATTCCAATGCCTAACAACCCTTTCAGTAAAGAAGTTCTTCCTAATATCCAACCTAAACCTCCCCTGGCACAACTTCAGCCCATTCCCCCTCATCCTGTCACCAGGCACATGGGAGAATAGACCAACCCCCACCTCGCTACAGCCTCATTTAAGGTACCTGTGGGGTGCAATAAGGTCGCACCTGAGCCTCATCTTCTCTAGGATGAACAAGCCCACCTCCCTTAGCTGCTCCTCCTAAGACTTGTTCTCCAGACCCCTCACCAGCTTTGTTGCCCTTCTCTGGACTTGCTAGAGCACCTCCATGTCCTTCTTGTAACAAGGGGCCCCAAACTGAACACAGGACTTGAGGTGCGGCCTCACCAGAGCCAAGTACAGGGGGACAATCACTTCCCTAGCCCTGCTGGCCACACTGTTTCTTATGCAAGCCAGGATGTTGTTGGCCTTCTTGGCCACCTGAGCACACTGCTGGCTCATATTCAGCTGACTATTAACCAATACTCCCAGGTCCTTCTCTGCCAGGCAGCTTTCTAATCCTTCATCTCCCAGCCTGTAGCACTGTTTGGGGTTGTTGTGCTCTAGGTGCAGGACCCGGCACTTGGCCTTGTTGAACCTTATACAGTTGGCCTCAGCCTTCAGTCTAGTCTATCCAGATCCTCCTGCAGAGCCTTCCCCCTCTTCAACAGATTGATACACACACCTAACTTGATGTTGTCTGCAAACTTACTGAGGGTATACTCGATCCCCTCATGCAGATCGTTGATAAAGATATTAAAGAGAACTGGCCCTAGTACTGAGCCCTGGGGGACTCCACTGTTGACCAGCCTCCAACTGTATTTGACTCCATTGACCACAACTCTTTGGGCCCGGCTATCCAGCCACTTTCTAACCTAACACAGCGTATGCCATTCCAAGCCAAGAGCAGCCATTTTCTTGAGGAGAATGCTGTGGGAAACAGTGTCAAAAGCCTTACTGAAATCAAGGTAGACTACATCCACAGCCTTTTCCTCATCCACTAAGCATGTTACTTTGTCATTGAAGGAGATCAGGTTCGTCAAGCAGGACCTGCCTTTCATAAACGCATGCTGACTGGGCCTGATTGCCTGCTTGCCCTGCGAGTGTAGCATGATGACACTCAAGATAATCTTCTCCATGAACTTCCCTGGCAATGAGGTTAAACTAACAGTCCTATAGTTCCTTGGGTCTACCTTTCGGCCCTTCTTGTAGATGGGCATCACATTTGCTAGCCTCCAGTTGAGTGGGACCTCCCCCAATAGCCAGGACTGCAAATAAATGATAGAAAGCAACTTGGCCAGCTCCTCTGCCAGTTCTCTCAGTACCCTTGGGTGGATCTCATCTAGCCCCATCAACTTGCACACATCTAAGTGCTGTAGCAGGTCACCAACCATTTCCTCATGGATTGTGAGGGCCACATCCTGCTCCCTATCCCCTTCCACCAGCTCAGGGTACTGGGTATCCAGAGAACAACTGGTCTTGCCGCTAAAGACTGAGGCAAAGAAGGCATTAAGCACCTCAGCAAAGATCATAATAAACCCTCTTTTTTTTCTTTTTTTCTTTTCTTTTTTTTTTTTTTTCCCTAATCTCTAGCCACAACTCTCTGTTCAGCCAGGCCAGTCTTCTTCCACGCCGGCTCATCTTTTTGCACATGGGGACAGACCAGTCCTAAGCCTTTAAGATCTTCTTCTTGAGGTTCTTGAGGTGTTCCCAGCCTTTCTGGACTCCTCTGCCTTTCAGAACTGCTTCCCAAGGGACTCTGCCAAACAGTGTCCTGAACAGCTCAAAGTCCGGAAGTCTAAGACAGCAGTTTTACTCATCCCCCTCCCAACTTCGTCAAGAATAGAGAACTCTACCATTTCACTCCACCCAAGACAGCTCCCAGCCAACACATCTCCCACCAGTCCTTCTCTGTTTGTGAACAGAAGGTCCAGTGGGGCACCTCCCCTGGTAGGCTCACTAACCACCTGCATTAGGAAACTATCTTCCATGCACTCCAGAAATCTCCTAGACTGCTTCCTCTGAGCTGTATTGCAGTTCCAGGATATGTCAGGGAAGCTGAAGTCCCCCACGAGGAGAAGAGCTGATGATTTTGCAACTTTTGCCAGCTGCCTGTAGAATTCCTCATCCATCTTGTCATCCTGGTTAGGTGGTCTGTAACAGACCCCCATCAGGATGCCTGACTTGGCCTTCCTGCCAATCCTAATCCACAGGGACTCAATCTTATAATTCCCAGTCTCAGTCTCAAGCTCCACAACATCAAAACACTCCCTAATATAGAGAACCACACCACCACCTGCAAAAGTCCATAAGAGTTTGGTTTAAGGAGGGCCTGTTTGCAGATCTCTATCTCTGCTCATGGGCTCATCCAGTGTTTACCTCCTTAGAACTGCTGCAACTGAAGCAAAACCTTTGTTCCTGGACAGGAAACCCACCAAGATCTATATATTCATGATGAATATATTTACATTGTTTGAAGGGTGTGTTGTAGCAGAATCTGTATTCTCTATGCTAATCACACTCTTGTCATGCTTGCTAATCCTTTGTTTCAGTGCCCCAGAAGTCTTTCCTATGCAAATCAATTCACGGGGGCACTTTAACATGTAAATCGCAATCTGCCTCACATGTGAAGCATTGATGGATTCAAAATTCCTTGTCTAGGGGGAAGTAATGAACGGTACTTATTTAACATATACTACCACACTAGGTGCATCTTCAGTACTTAGTGGCAGTACTATACTAAGACTAGTACTGCATCCAGTTTTATAAATATAAAAAGAAAGAAGCAAAAATCTGTGATAAATATATTTATTTTCTTCTTTTGTGGACCAAAGGTAGTAATCCTGATAAAACACTCAGTGGTCTAGGATCTTGGCTGAGAGTGTGATGTTGTTCTTTCATTATGGAGTGGATGTTAGCTCTTGTGGGAAAAGGTTGCTGAATATTTGTAAGCAGATACAAGATATTTCATACCAAATAAGAAAGAATATAAAATTTGTCAAGTCAAAGAAAATAAAAAAAAAGCCAAATGAAAATGTGGTATCATGGAAACAGACATACAGAAGGAGTTGGACAAGCTAAGCAGGACCAAATTAGGTACAGGAATACATGTGAAGTTTAAACACAGAGATTAAAGATTCTGAATAATACACATCCTATTGTATAAAAGGAATTAGTAAAATGATATTACCCAACATTTTTTTTTGAAAATTCAAACAGACTGTAGGATAAGGTAGGGGGATGTAAGGGATTTGGAAAAAGCAATTGCTATTCAAACTGATAAAAAGAAATTATAAAGTCCTGAAGACTGTACTTACCAGAGAAATGTCACAGACAAATAATCTGATACCTGTAGTTGTGTCAATATGGAAGAATTCATATACTATTCCAGAAAGAATAGACTGTATTTTTTACCATGTAAATAGAGGGTTGGGTTTGGTTTGGTTTGGTTTGGTTTGGTTTAGGAAGAAAACTGAAAAATTACCTCAAGAAACACATAATCAAATAGTAGAATTCTGCAAACCTTTCTCTAGCCATGTAACATGCAGCATAGTGCTCCATTCAATGAATGAAAATAATTCAAATGGTTGAGTGGATTATTTACACGTGCATCATGCATATTTACATGCATAGAGAAGTTCTCTATGGGTCTTTTAATAAAAAAAGTTAAGTTTACATTTATTTCCTCCTAAATTTGGTCTTTATTCTATGTGCAGCATCTGTTTACACAAAAGAATGACATATGACAGAGGTTTTTTAGAAATGTGACAGGTCTAGGTGTATTTAGTTGGTAGTAAAGAACATATTATATAGACATTTTTAATTATTGCAATACAATGCAGCTATGTAGGCACATTTAACAGTGCAAAATTGCAACATAACTTCATTTAGCACTGCAACTCGAAGGACTCCTTTTAAAATGGGCCTATAAAAATCAACAACTTGTCTCCTCAGAAGTCTTTCTTAAAGGTAAAAAAAAATAAAAAATAAAAAGGTGCACTGCTGTTTAGGAGATCAGAAAAAAACTTGTGAGTGAAAATAATGTGACCTGGCATGCTTGGCAAGCCAAAAGAATGAAAAATATATCTACCAATTTCTGAGAATCTCAATTTTCAAACCAGTTTGATGGAAATTAATTTCAGCTAAAACTAAAATCCAGAACAACTTTGGAATTACATAAGTACACATATACACCCTTCTTCTCTTCCCCCACCTTCCACCCTGATCCCAAACATACACTGTAATATGGATATAGTCCCCTTCATTTGTTACTGTTATGGAAGCAAAAATGCAATGTTTAATTTTCAGTCTTACCAGGTTAAGAAAACCACACAAAGTTATGCAGAAACATTTTAAAGGACAAACATTTCCTTTGTGATCAGTTGTGAGAAATAATTATTTCAAGACATGATTAACATCAAATATTAATGGTCTATTGGACAAATCTTTCCTGAGAAGTACCTTTTTTCATTCTTTGGAAAGAAACTCCTGTGTGCTAGCCAGTCTCAATCATAATGAAGGTCTATATTGCTTACTAAAAGTAAGTGAAGAAGCAAAGGTTTGAGTAGTCACACAAATTAGATGTTATTTCTCTCCTTGTCTCTGTTTTGGACTCTTCCATCTGGCTCTGTCTTACAAGGACTGATGGGCTGAGGCCAGCTGTATAAGGTTCAACAAGGCCAAGTGCCGGGTCCTGCACCTAGAGCACAACAACCCCAAACAGTGCTACAGGCTGGGAGATGAAGGATTAGAAAGCTGCCTGGCAGAGAAGGACCTGGGAGTATTGGTTAATAGTCAGCTGAATATGAGCCAGCAGTGTGCTCAGGTGGCCAAGAAGGCCAACAACATCCTGGCTTGCATAAGAAACAGTGTGGCCAGCAGGACTAGGGAAGTGATTGTCCCCCTGTACTTGGCTCTGGTGAGGCCGCACCTCAAGTCCTGTGTTCAGTTTGGGGCCCCTTGTTACAAGAAGGACATGGAGGTGCTCTAGCAAGTCCAGAGAAGGGCAACAAAGCTGGTGAGGGGTCTGGAGAACAAGTCTTACGAGGAGCAGCTAAGGGAGGTGGGCTTGTTCATCCTAGAGAAGATGAGGCTCAGGTGCGACCTTATTGCACCCCACAGGTACCGTAAATGAGGCTGTAGCGAGGTGGGGGTTGGTCTATTCTCCCATGTGCCTGGTGACAGGATGAGGGGGAATGGGCTGAAGTTGTGCCAGGGGAGGTTTAGGTTGGATATTAGGAAGAACTTCTGTGTATAGGATCTTGGATATCAGAGTAGTATTAAAGCTTCTCAGCTTCCCGAAGCAGGAAAAGCAAACAAACAAACAAACAACAAGAACAAACAACAACAACAACAACAACAACACAGTTCACTCAGTTCAGTCTTTAAGAAAAAAAGAAAAAAAGAAAAAACAGTGATATCCTGAATTCTAATAGCACAGAGCACAGTTAGCAACCCTTACTTTCTGGATGGAGCCTAGCTTAAAATACGACATTCATAAAATAAATAGACCTATCTTCACATCAGTAATTGCAGGCATGGGGAAAAAAAAACACAACAACAAAAACAACAAAACTGAGAAAGACTGAGAGATTGTAGTAAAGCAGATGTTTAGTGGTGTAGAGTGGTTGTTGTCAGTGTAATGTGTGATAAGAAAATAACTTGGAAAAATGACTGTTAGAGTACAAATAAATTTACAGTTCCCGAGTTTTGGCTGCTTCTGGCATAACATTTTACCCCCTCTTGCATGTACCAGTTTGTGTATAGATGCAATTAGAGAACAAAATGCATAGCATTTTTCAAATAAACAGCTTGAAGATAAGTACAGCATTCAGCAGAAATTTAAGCTTTGGTAATGGCATTGTTTGAAATGTTTGAGAACCACTAGCTGCAGGTAATAATCTTAATTTCAGACCATTTAATGTGCCATTCAACTTTTGTGACGCATTTTATTATTATTATTATTTATTTGCACAGCATTGTTCAATGATCATCAGATCATGTTCAATGATCATTCATCAGATGATCAATTTTATTTTTCTAGATGTTGCTTAAGCATAATAAAAAGATATTTTATCACTTTTCCCCTGATACTCATGCCAAAGTCATTAGTTTTAGTAATCCAATGTTTTTCTACAGTTGTTTAGTGATTTCACTTCTGTTGTAAGACAAAGCTGCACAAGATTTGTTAATCCATCTAACAATATTCCTTTTTGCCTTCCATTGAAGTTTTTCAGAATTAGATTTGATTAGATTTGATTAAAACTGGTAAATTTTGTGTTAAATCCATCACGACTTCTCTGAAAATATGTCTATTTTCAATTTTATTTCAGAAGAGCTTCTGAGTCTTCTCAGAAGCACTTCTGAGAGTTTGGAGACTTCTAAGTCTCCAAAATGAGAGTGAAAAATACAAAACCAGTAGTGAATTATTGTTCCACCAACTTCTAGGCAAATTCTGGTTGCCTGAAGAGGAGCCTGAAAGAAATGTTATGGCTTTTAAAAATGTTTAAAGTATTATTTGTGGGTCAATTGCAGCATACGAAGAGGTGGTGACAGTAAAAAGAAGTGACCTTTATTCATGGTCTTTAAATGTTTTTGTTATATTTTTTAAGATAAGTCTAACAATTTCAGTGATCTAACGGGAGTTTTTTGTTTTATTTTGTTTTCTAGTGTTTGAAGGTTTAGATGAGATAAGGTCAATAAGAGACTTGTTCCGACTCTTTACTCCTTCATTTCTGCTGATACTAGCAGTATTGAGATTTTTACCCTTTATAGAAAACAGTCTTTTTTTTTTTTTTTTTTTTTTTTAAGTTGACAGTATAATGTGCACAAATTTTTTGATTCTGTTTCTCATGTTTACATCTTAAAAAGAATATGCTGCATACTCTCCAAAACACACAAGTAGGGCAAAGAAAATGCCATTGCAATAAATATATGAGAAAGTATATTAGCAGCATTGTACCAAGGGATAGTCCAGTTATTTTTATCTACTCTTCAGATTCATTCTATTTGTGTTTGCTTGTATATACCTGGGAGTTATTAAGGGGAAGCAGTGTGTAAGAGGAAAAGTTTGGTTTTATTGTCATAAGTTTGATACTTATTCATCAGAGTTTCAGAGTTTGCCTGTCTTTGGTTTTATTTTGTCGTGCATCTAAAAATCTTTGAACAATGAGAATATATGTTTGTGCATATTTACTTATATTACATATATTTTAGTAAGGGGATTATTTTGTCTGGGCAGGACTGAGGACACCTGCTTGCTGACATGAAAATGTCTCCAAACCTCTTTGCTGCCAGCATGGAGCTAGAGTGTATTTCTATGGAAATGAGCTCCTTACTATTTATATTTGCCAGCTCTCAAATGATTCATTAATAGTATCACCTTATGTAGCTTGGCAAAACTATACCTTCATGTGCGAGCAAAGTGCTATTGCATCAATAAAAACAGCAAAAGTGCTGTTCATTATACTTTAACAAATGAGGAATTTAAAATCCATTAGATTGTCATGTGTGAGACAATAACGTGATTTACATATTAAAATGCCCCTGTGGGTGGATTACCATAGAAAAGATCATTACATAGTAGAGCTGTTTTTCCCCTTCATCAAAATCTCTTTTTAAATGCTCTTAGAGAAACAAGTGAAGTGAAAACTGTCTTGATTATATATCTCATTTCATTTCTCTTGTCTTTAAAAATCAGAGAAGTTGAAGAGCCCAATAAAAAACAGCTTAAGAAATAAGACAAAAAAAATACCCTCCCCCCCCCAAAAAAAAACAATCAAAAAGACAAAACAAAACAAAACAAAACACCAACACCCAACAACAACAACAACAAAATTGACAGTTTTGGAGAGAGGAGGGGAAAAGTGGAGCAGAGGGTGAGAAAGGGATACTCAGAGCCTACCAGAATGTGAGGTGAGCTTGCCCTTGCACAAGCAGAATAGGTCTTAAGAAAATAATGTCAGATACAAATGAGGAACGATTATTCCATGATCTACTCCTGTCACACATACTAAAGCCAGGAACCAATTTATCCTACAAATTAGTTAATTCTACAAATACATTTTTATTTTTGACAAATATATTAACAGTACAATAATGACATGCTTGTAGGGTTAGAGAAAATAATATAGCATACATAAGTTAAGACCATGAATGAAGGAAGATCTCAGTGTAGCATTCATTCATACATCTGGAATTTTGTGCTCCCATTTCCACAAAGAGTGTTTTTGTATGATGGATAAATGCTAACAATGAGAGTTGCTGGAGTTAGAATTTTTATGTGTAAAACATAACCACATACAAGAGCATATGTATGCAAATTTACACTGTTGTGAAAAAGCATCCATACAGGTGTTCTTACACACAAAGTTTCTTGTCTCTTTGACACAAAGGGTGTCAAGAAGATGGAGATGGTTTCAGTTGTGCCCAGTGACAGGATGAGAAACAATGGTCACTAACTGAAGCACAGGAAGTTCTGGCTGAATCTGAGGGAACACTTCTTTACTATGAGGGTGACAGAGCATTGGAACAGATTTCCCAGAGAGTCTGTGGAGTCTCTTTCTCTGGAGATATTCACAACCTGCCTGGATGCCATCCTGCACAATGTGCCCTAGGTGATCCTGCCAAGCAGGACTAGATGATCATCAGAGGTCCCTTCCAACCTTCCAACTTCAGCCATCCTGTGATTCTGTGATTATATACAAGCAGAGACCAATTTGAAAATTAGGCTCTGGAGGTGTCGTGTTCCCCCCCCCCCCCAGGGCCCCCCCGGGGGGGCGCGCGGGGGGGGGGAGGGGGGGGGGGGGGGGGGGGGGGGG
>CM021731.1:171727625-171778422 GCA_011075105.1 Heteronetta atricapilla
TTTTTTTTTTTTTTTTTTTTTTTTTTTTTTTCCAACAAAGCACACTGTATTGCTTTTTCCATGATTTAAGTCTGCTTCCTCTAATGAAACAATGCAATGAGGCTTTGTAGCACAGGATCAGCTTGAACAGTTCCCTAAACTGTAGCTTGTGGACTGCCTATGATTTTCAAAAAAATGCTTTATCTGAATAAATTGTTGCAGATCACAGAGCTCAGCCCTCTTAATTTTCTCCTCTCCATATAAGCCATATATATATATATATATATATTTAAAGATAAATGAAACAGATCATCAGATAATTTTCTAACATTATGTTTTCATGCAAATGATTGCTATATGTGAAATCATTACTTAGAAGTTAGTGGTCAATGTGAACAGAGGGTGGTCCATGAGACAGATTCTGTGTTTAAATGTATCCCATGAAGAAGTTTCTGGAAGCCTTATCTTTTCAAAATGAAATTGGAGCTGACAAAATGTCTCACTACAAACTGCCATAAATTCCTAAAGCCTCAAGCTGCTGATTTAGAGTTTTTTTTGTGACATTCTATATTCTTGAGGCAAGTTTAATAAAAGCATTATGTTTTTGTATAATAAATCTTTTTGTCTGTGTATTTGCTCTGATCCAAAACCTATTAAAGTCAATTAGAGTGACCGTGTAAATGAAGTGATGTAATGATAATGTAAGAGTCATTGTGCTGTTGCATTAAGCTCCACTCCAACTTCCTGTAACTCAGCTATCTCCATAAACCTCAGCAGATTTAGACTGACCAAGTGATCATTCAATTAATGAAAATGTCATATTCTGTCTGTTGATAAAACTCTGTGTAAAATGGTTACTAACATTACAGAGGTTATTCCTTGTCATTGTCCCTGAAGTTCCTTTTGATTGCGGTTTATCAGTGGTCCATAACAAATATCGTCGACATTCTCTGATATGTTATCATGTAAAAATTATACTAAACTTATAAAATGATTATTAATACTACATTGAAGACATAAGAAATGAGAAAGTCTTATTTTTTAAATTTGTTTTAGCACATTTAATCTCTTTCTGCCTAGTAGGTGCTTAGAGGGAAATTTTCTTTCTTGACCACCTTTTTAGAAGAGAATAATATAATTAATTTAAATTGGTTGTTTCTATGTTATTTGTTTTGTTTTGCTTTGAAGTCTGGTATTTTTTCTTAGGAGAAAACAAGATAAATGTATGGATGGACAGAGAAGAAAATAGGTGAAGATAAGAAGAAAGTGGAATCTGAAGATGTATGCCAATTAATTTGTTAAAAGACCACAAGAACATGTCACAAAACCACAAAACCACCATTACCATGCCAGGCTCCCTATTGCAAATTTTTTATTATTATTATTATTTTTCCTGTCAACTTATCATTTTCTGTAAAATGGATTCATCATCTATTTTAGCATGAAATAAAAAGACAAAGAAGATAGAAGAATAAGTGGCACAACTGGAATATAGAAGATTGTTACGGTAACTAAAGAAAGGTAGATAGCACTAGAAAGGCTATCTAATTCTATTTTGTTACAGAGGACATACCAAAAGGAATTTTGTTATTTGGTTCCTTTTCTTAGTTTATTCTATGCAAAACATCTTTAGAAATTAGGGAAGGGGAAAAAAGGCAGAAAATAACATTGTTATCTTGGGGTGGTAATATTGACTAAAATTCCCTACATGTTAAGAGTTAGAAGTAAGCTACTAAAAGTTTTTATTTTAGAAATGCTTTATTAAATTGGCTACCAAACTTACCTTTACAGAATTATCCATCAGATCAGTACTACAGTAGTGTTAATGTATAAACTTGCCCCGTGGTAATAGCACTGTGATCTTGTTGCTTTAACAGTCCTGTAACCTTACACAGGCATGTGAGCATGTAGCCAACAGTTCTAATTAAGTCAATCCTTGTCCTTCTGAATTCTTCACCCAATTTCCGTATTTTCTTTCAACAACAGTTGAATTACAGCCCATGATGTAATTTTCAAAAGTGGTCATAGTTGTCACATTCATACTTTTGCTGAAAACAAAGGGGTTTTTATTGACTCCCATGACAGCAAAGTTAGGCCCAAATTTCATATATGCAAACTGCAAAACATTACATCTTCACATCTTTCTGCACTGTTTCAACCCCGCTAAGCAATGTAGTTAGACAGGGAAATGTTAAATATTTGGTCTGAACTAGATGTTGCCCACCCTCTGTAGCCAAAACAATTTATCTCCAGAATGTCTTCTACCATCCCAGCATGTTTAGACTAGGTATTCTGAATTTCAGTGTTAATGATGAATTTCACCTCATTAATAATGTTAATACCTTTTCTTTATAATCAAACTTCAATTTTATGCATAATTACTAGCTAGTTGCAACTAGGTGACAAAGTCTGTACCTTGGGAAGAATTTGACTCTTCTTTGAGCATATATCCACCATAAAGTATCAATATTGCAGAGGCTAAGATTTCTCATAATTTCTCATTTGGGAGATTTTCTCTAGTGCTATAATTTGTGCAAGAAAAGCTTCCCCAGATTTATCAGCCAGAGGTAGAATGCTAAGGATCACCTCACAGCACCTTAGAGTCCTATTTTTTTTCAATGGAAATTGCAGGCCTCAGTCTCTTTAGTTTTTTTGTTGTTTTTTTTTTTTTTTTTTTTTTTTTTTTTATAAATTACATTCAATGTATTCTAATGCACCATTAAAAGTACTGTAAAAATTAGAACAAAACAGGAAGATGAATATTATATTCAGTGAAAAAAAAATAAAACTGGGTAAGATAGAGTCTGCTAACAGAATTTGTGCCATCCTGATGAATGACCATCTCCTGCTTGCCTCCTACTACTGGTGTGCAGATATAAGGCATTATCCATTCACTCCTTCAATAAACATTCTGTGTGAGCATGAATGACAGGGATATGATGCACATTATAAATGTGTAACAGACCATTTAAATTTGTCTGTTATTAAGAAAATAACATGAAAATAAAGGCATAAGGAAAGTACGTCAAAGCTTCAGAAGTTGTCAGAGGTTTTTTTAGGTAACATAGTAAATTAGAGCTAATTATTGTAAAGTACCAAATTCATTCTCTTCGTGAACATGATAAAATTATTTTGTCCTATTCTCTCATTAATTCACTCTTACCTCTGCGTAGTTTCTGCTGAAGTCACCATGACTCAGGTTTAACTGGCTTTCAAAAAACACTGACCCACACCACCTCAGGAGGAATGCTTGAAAGGTTTTTGCAACATTCTTCAAAATTTTCTGTGCTTGTGATAATATGTGTGGGTGCTATTACAACATCTTTGACATTACCTTTGGTAATGTCATTACCTTTTGGTAAAGTTTCATTTTGTGGGAGAAGTTAACTGTATCACCATCTTCCTCCCAGTAGGAGCACTGAGTCTCCTGGAGGAGTAAAGAAGGAAGAGTCCATACACCTAACAGATCTGATTGGTCTTTATGTGGGATAATATAGATTAAAATATAGTTCTGTCTTTTCCCATCTTTAGCATGAAGGCCAAGAAGAGTTTGCTCCTATATTTGTCACGTGTAGAAGATATATAACTATTAAGTTTGAATGTTTTACTACTGCTTTACTACCAGATGAGAAAAGCAAGGAAAAAAAAAAAAAAAGAAAATATATGTACCTGAAAATATCTCCCTTGAGTTGAGTAAACATCACACTTAGTAATAAAAGAAGGATTTTCATTTTACTTGTCTCCTAATCAGCTATCAAAAACAATGCCCAGATGCTTTTGTGTTGACATTCAAAGGCTTCGTAGGAAGCTAAAGCCTCATATACTTATGTACATATACATATAGAAGACAGGAATTATATGCCTTACAAGTCAAGACTTTGCTGGTACCAACTGGGGCTAGCTGTACAGTTGCTGTGTAAGATATCTGTAATAAAATTTTACTCACCTATGGGGACAGTTGAAACACAGGTTTCCATCCTTCTGTTCCTTTTGCTGTGTGTGATCTCTAGTGCATCTTTTTTGTTGACATGAGCATTGCTTACCAAAGAACTATCTTCAGTAAGTATTTTAGAGTGGAATAATAATGAAGTTTCTTTAAAATTGTATTCTAAGCTTGTGAGTGACACCAAAGAAAACAAATCAATTTTGTTTCAGTGAGTTAAATAAGTGAAATATACTAATTCACATGAAACTTAAATTGCAGCAACTCAGATTTTCCCACACCTTAAATTCCCCTTAATTTACATTTGAGGGAAGCCTTCACAGCAACAATTTTAGAAGATGCACTGCTGAAATATTTGAGTAATTTCATTTCACTTAAAGTCTAGAACTACTCTACAAAACAGCATTCCTGTTTGTGATTTGTCACACTGTAGTTAAAATCAAAGTCTGCTTGGGTTTTACAGGTTGAACCAGTGATACCATTTAAAACAAGTTTTAATTTACCAAAATGGTCTCAAAATTGTGTTGGGATGGAAGATAAGATGTAGTTTGTGAAAGTTCTATTAAATAACTTACAAATGTTCTGCAATTTACAGGACAATTTATGCAGATAGAGTGTTGGATAATATTTTGACTCTTAGGTGTTCTAATGATTGATTGATTGACAATGACTTACATGTATAAACATATTTTCATCCATAATGTTTAAAAGTGCATTCAGTAAAATTAGCATACAAAATAGCTTGAAAAACTGAAGACACATATTTACATCTGTATTTCAAATTCAGTAAGTTCGTAACATAGTACTTATAAAAAATGCATAGTGGGAAAGGAATATAGTAGAAAGGAATATAGTTTCTAACTGAAAAATTGTAACAGGGAATCAGGTTTTAATAAAATTACTCACATTAGTATTTTCTTTTCTCTTCTACCCAGGTTCTTATTCAGCCCTCACCTGTGTAACATACAAGTATATCCAGAACATTAATTGATGTGACAAATATTTGTCACAATTGATGTGGCAAATCTCTTCCTTCTGTCCTTCCTTCCACAGGAATATTATCTAAAGCTTTTTTGATATAGAAAGATGTATATACTTATATATTCCATGTCTGAGATACTATAGATATTTTTGATTGAAAATGAGATCAAGAAAACTCTTACTGAATGTGAAATGAAGGCTGTTGAAAATCATGTAATGATCATATGCTCTGGAAATTTCTTAATTTCTTTGAACTTTACAAGGGGACCAGAAGAAACTTTATTCAAAAGTATTTTCTTCCAGAGTAGAACTTCTGGTCTTCTGGTCCTTTTTTATTTTTTTTTTTTTTTTTTTTTTTTTCTGTTTTTAAGCACTCTTCCCTTATTTATAATAAAATAGGAGTTTCACCGTGCAATAATGCAATAAACTTCACTGGTATTTACTACATAGAAATATATGAACTATGGATAATCACAGGGGTTAGTAGAATTCAGTAATGCTATCAATTCTTCAGAAAAACATAATAATAAAAAAGAATAAAATTGCTATATTGCTATATTTCTTATTTTTATGTTCATGTTATTATGTCTATCACATACCTAAGTTTTTGGGGAGACTTCAATACTCAACTGCACTGAGATCCACTGCTTTTATGAGTAACTAAAAAACCACATTACTGTTATAGAATACTTCATTGCAAGGATTTCCTTTGAGTATGTAGGCAGCAGAATTTTTTTACTTCTTTATCTTCAGTCCATATTTAGATATTTGTAGATTCAGAATCTATCAGGAAATGTGAGCATAATTATTACATTTTCTCTCATAACATAGTAATGTTCTTCCTCAAAGCTGTTGAGGAAGAAGTGGAAAAGAAAATGAGAAACTGGAGAGGTGTTTGGGAGGAAACAAAGAAATATCAGTCAGAGCTTGAAAGTAAGTCTCAAGAAACAGATTTTATGAGATAAATAGAGTAACATGATAAGAAGACGACCTCATTAATCTCTCATGTTGTTCTCTCACTACAGATTGAGCACTAAAACAGAATTAACGCAGCTGGTTTGAGATCAGCAATTTTGTTGTGAATGGAAGTCTGAGAAAACAGATCAGTGAGCACCAGACTGTTAAAGAGAAAAAGATGCAGATTCTTCCTTAGCTCAGCCTTTCAAACCATTTCAAGCTAGAATGATTGTTCTTGAAGGGATAAGAGAGGAAGGATTTCCAACCCCATAAATCATTTAGGAGTCAGTTATGTTCAATTTAAAAAGGAGAAAAAAAAAAGAAAACGCTTGATGTGTTGCCATCAAGTGCTGATTTATTTCATTCTGGCTTTAAGATGAGGGTAAGATGATTGTTCTGCATTTGACTACTTGATGGAGTAAACCACAGAGAGGATTTTTTTCCCTTTATTAAAAAAAAAGAAAAGAAAAAAAGAACATTTTGATTGATTTTTTTAAATAAAATAGCAAAAATTGTAAACAAACCATATAATTTATTCTAAGTTTACTTTTGAAATTTACAAATTTATTTATAGGTTTGTTTCTTCAATTCAAGAGCAAGTAGAAACTGAAGATGGATATATTCATTCTGATCCTATTATCTAAAACAGAAATCTATTCAATTATTATCTCGTAAACAGTATTGTGATGAAGTGGTCACCCCTCTCCTTCTCCTCTGATCTGCAGTGACCCTGGGAATTATCCAGACTTGAAGATTCTTCAAAAGATCAAGGCTAATCACAAAAAAAGCTTATCCCTTTTCACTGCTTCATTATCTACACTACCTGTTCAAAGCATCAGTGCCATATTGCACTTCTGTAACAGAAATTCACACTGGCTGCTGTGGTCTGAACCCAAGCACCATGATGCTGTTGACACTGTCAAAGGCGTATGTTAATTAGCATGTTTGGAAGACAGTTGTTTAATGTGATACAATCTGAATTAGCTTTAGAAGGCCAAGTGAAAGATGTGAGTTGCTCCTTGAACTCTCTCTCTCTCTCTCTGTACCTGCATTATCCCTGGAATGAGCTGTACCTGAATTATCCCTGGCATGTTGGTTTTGAACAATAAGACTTCACTTTATTGTATTTGTCTTTTGACAGTCTACATCCAGGTTTCTGAAATGAAGATTTGAGATTTTGTGCTGGTGCTGCACTCTTGGTGACCTTCAAGACTCTTTGTCGTTTCACCATGTAATTAAGTTCCACACTTTATGTTAGTGAGATGTGTAGGTCAGCATATTTTCCTTTTCATCTTCTTCAAAATTATATTGCATCCATTCCTAAATGAAGACAAACATCTATGGTTTGTGACTGTACATTGGGTGTGGATGTAAAATACAGTATGAACCTAGCATAGATACAGACAGATAGATATTGTAAAATGGTTCCCAGATCTCACAGAAGGAGGGCAAGAGACAGAACAATGTCATCTAGAAAATGTGTGATGAAAAAAGTCCAAAAGCCAAGAAGTTATTGAAATGGTATCAGATGTGAATGCAGTATATTACTTATAAGTTTATTTTTATTATAATTAATATTATAACTAAATTAAAATTATAAATTAAATTATAATTATATTAAATTATAATTAAAATAGAAAATATAATGTATTTTATTATTTTTATATTTTTTCTTTTTAATTATAATTAAAATTTATAATTTTATTATTTATAAGAATTTAATAAGAATTTTTTGATTGATACAGACTTTCAGCAAATAATGCAAGGTTTCTATAATAATCAAATCATGCTAATCTTTCAAATGAAGTTAGTCCATGGAAAAGTGAGCTTAATTTCTTATTTCATAGAGAAATTTCCTAAAAAGAGGTGTAACAACTAAAGACACTGAACTGTAGGAACTAAAAGACACTGAACTGAATCAGGATCCAAGACCAAGTGAGCAAGAGAGCACTGCATTCAGCCTGTGGCAGCGCTGTTGTATCAAATTTAATTCAGAGCATTTAATTTATTATATATTTTTTTAACTTGTCTTCAGTTTTGTGTAGCATTTCTATGGAAATTTGAATGAATATAAAAAGCGTCATTCATTTCAATCTGAGAGACACAAGAGACAGTTGATTAAGTGATGCTCTGTTTTATTCTTAAATAGAACAAATATCTGATGCAGGTTTTGATCTGGCATGTATATTGTCACTCTTAACTGAGTAGGGACGCGTTATCACACTCCTTCTTTCCTCTCCCCTCTGTATTATCTTCAAAATAGACATAAAGTCTTAACCTTTGGAATTTATCACAACAGCTTTTCTTGCCTTATCAATTTTAGTGGGTTGAGCTCTCTGTATCTGTTTTGAGATCTTTCCTTTCTTGCTTTTCTCACATTTCAAGAAATCTGTATTGCAAAACTCTCATTAGAAAAGACTGTATGATTGTCTTTGGGATTCTAATCTCTTTGAAAAAGAAGTGTCTTCACTCTCCAGGAATTAAAATTATGTCTAGAAAGGAAACAGCTCTTCAAGAAAACCCAATGTCTATAGAAAAATTATCTTCAACCTGATCCCTTCACTCCTATTCCATTTAATGTTTTTCTTCTCTCTTCAGATTTGATCACATTGCTGCCAGAACATTTAGTTTTATTTAAATGAAACAACATGAATATTGCTAGGCTGGTTTCCTTTCATTCGAGTACTTGCTGTCAACAATGGTTTTATCAGCCATCAAAATCCAATTGGAATGTCAGTGCTGCATGTAGTCATCCAATAACAATGAAATAGACTGAAAATTCAAATGCATTTGAAAAACAACAGCTCCTAAAACAACATAAATAGGAAAAAAAAAAAAAGGTAATTAAAGTGTCCCTCTGTGATTTTTTATTTTCTAAAATAAATATTTATCTAAAGACATCACTTCTAAGCTCCAGATTACTGTGCATAGTTGCTGTATTACAAAGAGAAAGTTGACTGGATGGAGTTAATAAGGAAAATTGTTCTCGTAAATAGCACAAAAAAGCACTTCATCACTGCACCACAGAGACATGCTTTGCTTTCTCTTCTGAGAACTCCTGCAGTAATACACACACAACAGTTAATAATAGATTATAAAAAGCAGTGCCCTTTATCGTCTAAACACCAAATCTTTAGAGGCTTACAAATAGAACAGTCTGTTCAGTGACTGTAGAAATGTGACGTCAAAAGGCTGTTCTGCTCCTTGTTTGAAATCTGATCATGTTATTCCATATACTCCACTCCCTACCACAAGAAAATCAGGGTTGCAAATTGCCCAGACTACAGAGTTTTACCTTAATGGATACAATATAGCATTAGCGTATTTAAACTTCTGAAAGAAAGGGTAACAGAGCTCTCAAAATAAGCCCTGGTCGTGAATGTATATATATAGTCCTGTGATGGGTTGGCATAGCAACTATTTCTTAGAACTCTGTTGCTGCCTAAGTAAACAGCTAAAGCATCAAGCTTGTCTCTGCTAAGCAGTGTCCATCTGTAGTACAAGCGTGTATAAGAACTGAATGTTTTCTTTCAGACATGGGGATATTTTAGTGATGTTCACTTATACTGCCATTGTTGTCAGTGTTTTTATTGTAAAGACTTAGTTTCTCACAGTTTTAGCGATGTAATTGAACAGATAATTCTATTATTATTATTATTATTATCAATTTTCAATTCAGATTGAAGCTTGGCATAAACAATCTCAGAATAGACACTTTTTTATGCCATTGGTTTGTGTAATTTTTAATAGCATATTTTTGAGAGAGCTAACAAAAACTAAATGTGAACATAAATTAGTCATGGCAATCACTTAAATGAGTGGCACACCAGATTGCACATATCATGAAAGGCTACTTCTTAATTCAATCTTTTTATGTGTGTTAGTGGCAATTTTTATTCAATGTGTTGCGCTAATATATATTTTAAATGGCTGTAGTTTAACCTGGCAGCCTTTCTTTACTGAAAAACATGTATTTAGATGCATATCATCTGATCTTGAAAGACAAAGAAGCTTGTTATACTTTAAATAAAAATTAATTTATGAATAGTTTATAATGAGTTTACAAAATGATTCTTTAAAATAGTTAATCATTTATAATAAAGTCTAATTGAATCGTATGTGGCTTACATTCAGTTCTAACACCTATCAACATGGTTATAACTATCAGCAACAGATGGTACTAATGCCCATTATATGCTGGTAAACTGTTAATAAATACTTCATAGATGGTTATAACCTCATCATTGGAAGTTATTATTGATAGATAAAAGCTACCTGCTATTCTGTTATATCCTTAAAAAAAAAAAAAAAAAAAAAAAAAAACTATTTATCTAATTTTAATGAATGAAAGAATGTAGCAATTAGTAAATTTTAAGTGCCTTATTCCCAGAGTAGAATCTTAGGTTCTCTTTGATGTGGCTTCTATGAATGTTTTGTTCTGCACCTTTCTCCCAAATAAGTGTGTCATCAAATCTAAATAGCATACTCTCCTCTCTGTCTTCTACCTTCATTTCTTTCTTTCCTGGGTCCCTTTATAGTTCCTCTGCTCATTCTGCTGCTTAGAAAAATATAATGCAGGGGAGAAAACCCTAATTTCCCATCTGAGAGCATGGCTAAGGGAAGGAACAGAGGATGGCAGGGAAACAAAATTGCTCTGCTCCTGCTCTGATCTGTTTGGATATGTACTATAGGATGCAGTGGGTATTAAAATACTTCACTACCGTGTTGATAGAAACAGTGGTAATGACTTGTGGTGGGATTTGTCTCACTTCACATTAGTTCTCTCTTGTCTCCTTCAGTGGAATGCTTCCATAGCCAGTGGAGAGAAATAGGCATCTCTTAATAGGCATATCATATCTTAAGAGCCTTAGGAGGTGTGATGACACAACCTCTGTAAGTGCTTACCTCTCAGGCATCTGCTAGCTACTGAAAGAAGGTGACAACATGCTTTGGCTAGATAGTAAATTTCAGATGACTGTAGTTAAGTGACATGAATGACATTATTACAGTGGGATCCAGTTCAAGGCTAAAATTTAAATTTAGTTGTATGTAATTTATCTACACAGCTATATTTGCACCAAGTGTGTAGATTTCTATCAAAATTGGTAGTGGCCTATCAGTACATCAACCTGGAGACTGAAGAGTAGTTAATCTGCTGCAAAGTAGGCATATATATTTAGTCAGGTGAACAGTCCTCAGGACTTCATTAGCTGTATTGACTATTTGATGTCCTGTAATAGGATCTTACTCATCTAACTCTCATATAGGCACTTATGTCTGCAGAAAAAAAAAAAATAGACAATATGAATTTTACCAGTGATGCATGAATAAAACACTTCAATGAAGAAACAATCTGTGTGGTCTGCAAAGAAAATTCCCAGTTATAATAATGAATGATGGCTGTTGCCAAGCCTGTTGGGATTTTGTGTAATTTCATTGCTCTTTATCAACTACTGTCATTAGAATAAAACATTTGGGCAGGCATGGTTACCTCTAAGCTCAGATAGCTTAGAGCAGCACTGCTGCAGAGTATGCAAAGTAACTGCATTATGGATGAACAGGGCACTAATCCTGTATAGGCTTCAGTGTGTACCTGAAAGAATTTATTTTTACTGACCTTGGTTTTATGATTCAATTTTTACTTTATATATGATGTTTGTTTGGATTCTCAGCTCATCTGGGCAGTTCCAGTACTCCTGGGAAGCAGACAAAGCTTCTCCCACAGCATTTGGCTGTCCTGACAGTGTGAGAAAATGATAGATGCAAGTACTTGTGAATCTATGTCTTGTATAATTTGTTCATAGATATGCTGTAGCCCCTACCTTAAACATGGCACATAACAGGCTGAGCTTATGCTTCTGTTTCTCTGCATTTTCTATATTAACATTAAGCTGGAGATTTCACATTCTTGTTAAGTTGCTGTAGATGTGCACTGCAAGGCTGCTCTGGATGAGAAATCAGCAATGTATTTGTCATCTCTTTCATGCTTATACTTTGCAGTTTCAGTAGCGTACAATAAAGGCTTTCTGTGACTGACAGTCTTTTTTAAACAGTACTCCTAAGTGATTTATAGGTATTTCTAACTGGAATTGTTTTCTTATATTTGACTTTTTTTTTTCTCCTTTTTTTTTTGTTATTGTTGTTCAAACTTTTTATATGCAAAGACAGTGTTTGTTAATTGATAAGACAGTGTTTATCAATTTCGACTTATTTGGATTTGGGCAATGATAGTAATTCTAGACATGAAAACTTCATGCTGTCTTTTCCACAAGAGTGCTGCTTTATGTCCCCTTGCAGCAGAATCTCACTGATGGCAGCTTCTTTATTCACATCCCTATGTTGATACATCTAATGACTGTGTTTCTTTGAACTGTCATATGATATCTTCATTCAGCAGTAGCTTGAAACATTTGCACATACAGGGTTTTGCTTGCTTGTTTGTTTGTTTCCATAAATGTATTTTGTAATTATTAGTAGCCTCTGAGTGTCTCAGTTATGGACATCTCCCATTTTGTGTTTACTTTCTTAGGTTTACCATGTTGGGAATAAAGAAGACTGGTACGGCAGTAAGGGCTGCTGATCTTGAAGTCATCCTTGCACTTAAGCAGATTGTGACTGACTTTCCTGATTCCTTTTTCACACAAAGGAAGTTATGATTGTGGCCTGCCTAACTGTCTACCGAAGTGTTGCTGTCCAACATGGACATTTGGAGCTGGAAGCCATCATGCAGCAGGCAGGCTACGACTTGGTTGCCATCACGGAGACGTGGTGGGACCACTCTCATGACTGGAATGCTGCAATGACTGGCTATAAACTCTTCAGAAGGGACAGGCAGCACAGAAGGGGTGGTGGTGTGGCTCTCTATATTAGAGAGTCTTTCGATGTTGTAGAACTCGAGGCTGGGAATGACAAGGTCGAGTCCCTTTGGGTTAGGATCGGTGGGGCCAACAAGGCTAGCGTCCTGGTCGGGGTCTGTTATAGACCGCTGAACCAGGATGAGGAGACGGATGAGGAGTTCTACAGGCAGCTGACAGAAGTTGTGAAATCTTCAGCGCTTGTTCTCATGGGGGACTTCAACTTCCCTGACATATCCTGGAAGCACAACACAGCCCAGAGAAAGCAGTCTAGGAGGTTTCTGGAGAGCGTGGAAGATAGCTTCCTGACGCAGCCGGTTAATGAGCCTACCAGGGGTGGTGCCCCGCTAGACCTTCTCTTCACAAACAGAGAAGGACTGGTGGAGGATGTGATTGTCGGGAGCTGTCTTGGGCAGAGTGACCATGAAATGGTGGAGTTCTCTATTCTTGGCGAGGCCAGGAAGGGGACCAGTAAAACCGCTGTCTTGGACTTCCAGAGGGCTGACTTTGTGCTGCTGAGGACACTGGTTGGTAGAGTCCCTTGGGAGGCGGTTCTGAAAGGCAGAGGAGTCCAGGAAGGCTGGGCACTCTTCAAGAGGGAAATCTTAATGGCACAGGAATGGTCTATCCCCACGTGCCCAAAGACGAGCTGGCAGGGAAGAAGACAAGCCTGGTTGAACAGAGAATTGTGGCTTGAGCTTAGGAGAAAAAAGAGGGTTTATAATCTTTGGAAAAGTGGGCAGGCCACTAGGGAGGACTATAAGGATGTTGTGAGGCTGTGCAGGGACAAAATTAGAAAAGCCAAAGCTCACCTGGAGCTCAATCTGGCTACTGCCGTTAAAGATAACAAAAAATGTTTTTATAAATACATCAACACAAAAAGGAGGACTAAGGAGAATCTCTATCCTTTACTGGATGCGGGGGAAACTTAGTTACAAGAAATGAGGAAAAGGTGGAGGTGCTTAATGCCTTCTTTGCCTCGGTCTTTAGCGGCAATACCAGTTGTTCTCTGGATACCCAGTACCCTGAACTGGTGGAAGGGGATGGGGAGCAGGATGTGGCCCTCACTATCCACGAAGAAATGGTTGGTGACCTGGCACAGCACTTGGATGTGCACAAGTCAATGGGGCAGGATGGGATCCACCCAAGGGTACTGAGAGAACTGGCAGAGGAGCTGGCCAAGCCCCTATCCATCATTTATCAGCAGTCCTGGCTATTGGGGGAGATCCCAGTTGACTGGTGGCTACCAAACATGACGCCCATCTACAAGAAGGGCCAGAGGACTGACCCGGGAAACTACAGGCCTGTCAGTTTGACCTCAGTGCCAGGGAAGCTCATGGAGCAGATTATCTTGAGAGTCATCAGGCGGCACTTGAAGGGCAAGCAGGCAATCAGGCCCAGTCAGCATGGGTTTATGAAAGGCAGGTCCTGCTTGACAAACCTGATCTCCTTCTATGACAAAGTGATGCGCTGGGTGGATGAGGGAAAGGCTGTGGGTGTGGTGTACCTTGACTTCAGCAAGGCTTTTGACACTGTTTCCCACAGCATTCTCCTCAAGAAAATGGCTGCTCTTGGCTTGGACTGGTGCATGCTTCGTTGGGTTAGAAACTGGCTGGATAGCTGGGCCCAAAGAGTTGTGGTGAATAGAGTCAAATCCAGTTGGAGGCCAGTCACTAGCGGCGTTCCCCAGGGCTCGGTGCTGGGGCCGGTCCTCTTTAATATCTTCATTGATGATCTGGATGAGGGCATTGAGTGCACCCTCAGTAAGTTTGCAGATGACACCAAGTTAGGTGTGTGTGTCGACCTGCTCAAGGGTAGGAAGGCTCTGCAGGAGGATCTGGATAGGCTGCACCGATGGGCTGAGGTCAACTGCATGAAGTTCAACAAGGCCAAGTGCCGGGTCCTGCACCTGGGGCGCAATAACCCCAAGCAGAGCTACAGGCTGGGAGATGAGTGGTTGGAGAGCTGCCAGGCAGAGAAGGACCTGGGAGTGGTGGTTGATAGTCGGCTGAATATGAGCCAGCAGTGTGCTCAGGTGGCCAAGAAGGCCAACAGCATCCTGGCTTGTATAAGAAACAGTGTGACCAGCAGGGCTAGGGAGGTGATCGTCCACCTGTACTCGGCTCTGGTGAGGCCGCACCTCGAGTACTGTGTTCAGTTTTGGGCCCCTCGCTACAAGAAGGACATCGAGGTGCTTGAGCGAGTCCAGAGAGGGGCTACGAAGCTGGTGAGGGGTCTGGAGAACAAGTCTTACAAGGAGCGGCTGAGGGAGCTGGGATTGTTCAGCCTGGAGAAGAGGAGGCTCAGGGGTGACCTTATTGCACTCTACAGGTACCTCAAGGGAGGCTGTAGTGAGGTGGGGGTTGGTCTGTTCTCCCACGTGCCTGGTGACAGGACGAGGGGGAATGGGCTTAAGTTGCACCAGGGGAGTTTTAGGTTGGATGTTAGGAAGAACTTCTTTACCGAAAGGGTTGTTAGACATTGTAACGGGCTGCCCAGGGGTGGAGTCACCATCCCTGGAAGTCTTTAAAAGACGTTTAGATGTAGAGCTTAGGGATATGGTTTAGTGGGGACTGTTAGTGTTAGGTTAGAGGTTGGACTCGATGATCTTGAGCTCTCTTCCAACCTAGAAATTCTGTGATTCTGTGATTCTGTGATTCTGTAACATCAACTACATTAGTAGGACTAATCTTCAAGCCAGGGAACATCCTCAGACAGTTTGGATTCTCTTCTGTTGTACAGAATGTGGTGAGGTTACCACTTTTGTTATTCAGCAGTACTTGCCATTATCCATATTTTACATTTTGGAATTTGGCACTATATCTTTTTCCTTAAATTTTTTAGTTTGCTTTTGCCATGTCAGGTAATATCTTGTGACTGTAGACATTTGGCAGTGATCACTTTCTGAGTTTTATTAAATATAATCAAGAGTTTATACAAATGTGATTCTTGCCTGACATTTCAATAACTACCACAATACTTAGCAAACTTGTATACTCTATGACTTTCACAAAGATGTCTTTATCTATCATGTGTTTTTTTTGCTCTTTTATTTGTTTAAACAATGCTGAGGAAATCTTCATATGAACTTTCTATTTACCCTTAAGTTTCCTATCTGTTCTATCTTGTCTTTGCAGTTGATACCAGATAACACTTTGCAATTATTATTAATATTATTTTGCTGATTTCTACTGCATTAGTGTGATATATATGCCAAAAAGTGATTCTTAGAATCAATTCTTGCTTTTTTTGATTTAGCTTACCAATTTCTCTTTCCCGCAACAGTAATGTGTTCCTATATACAAAGCTTTTCTACCACCCAGGTTTCAAGTCTTCATTTCAGCCTTAGTATTTCTTTGAGTATATATATATATATTTATTGTTTGGGGGAATATTTGGGTGTTTCTTCCCTTTCTGTTTTCATATTTTCTCAGTGTTGAAAAATGATATAGCTGCATGCTCCACTAAAACTCTTCACTTGGCTGTGTCAAGTCTTTTGGTTTTGCATGTACCTGTTCCTTTCTGTAGATCTTTAGGATCCCTGAGCATTTTAATTTCAGCTGCTCTATTTTTCAACTCTAATATGAATTTATCACAAATTAGTTTGTCTCCTTGTGCTGAGTTGACCCCTACCGGCAGCAAAGTTCCCACCCAGTTGCTTGCTAGTCCCTCCACTCCCTTCACCCAGCAGGTTGGGGGACAGAAGCAGAAGGGCAACTGTGAGAAAAACTCATGGATTGGGATAAATGCGTTTTAATAAATGAAGGAAAAACCAAGTGATGCAAAAGTAACTACTCACCACCTCCCACCAGTAGACCACTCAGTCTCTCGGCAGTGGCTCCTTTAGAAAAACTCCCTCCCCTCTGTTTTATTGCTGAGCTTGACATTATAGGAAATGCATATCTCCTTGGTCAATTCAGGTTAGCTGTGCCAGCTGTGTCCCCTCCCGACCTCTTGTCCACCCTCAGCCTGCTCACTGCAGGGAGAGAGTGGGAAACAGAGGCCTCAAAACCATGCAAGAACTGCTCAGCAGTAGCTAAAACATTGCTATGTTATCAACTCTGTTTTGGTCACAAATATAAAACACTGCACCCTATGGGCCATTATGAAGAAAATTAGCCAACCTAACCAAGTCCTAAAATTTCTGAATCACACACAAACCATCCTGTGAAGTTTGGCAATATACTTATTTCATTAGTCTTCATTTTCAATTATTGAGAAAATGCATATAACATCATTGTGTGTATATAAAGCTTTTGGAGAGGTCTAAGATTTTCTCTGAAATACATAAATTTCATTAGTCTAAGGCATACATTGCAGTTTATACAATATTGGGCTTGTCTGTGCCAAGGTTTATAACAGTGTTTCTCAAGTCTGATCCCTGCTGAGTCTGCCTGCTGCACTGTCATCCGCTTTTTGGGTGGTATCATCTCCTTCCCTTCTTCATACCCTTGTTCCCATATGGAAGAAAACTGCATTTACAGGAGAGTCATGGTATGCTTAAGTTTTGACTTCCACTTTGAGCACTTACTGGTCTTGTTATTCACAGTCCCTCCCTATGCAATTACAACAATTTATTTTACTGTCTTTTAGAGCTGTTGAAAGTTTTCACTAATTCTTGCAAATAGTGTTAATATTCTTATCTGAAAAGTTTATAGAAGTGTACAGAAATAATAATAATTTAAAAATGTATTTACTTCTCAGAATTTTATCTTAAGTCAAAGTATTCTCTGTACTAGACAATATGATGAAGGTTTGAATATTTTTATTGGACAAATAAATGCATTGAATACTGAGACTTATCAAGCAGTTGCCTTGAATACAATGGGACTGAATCAATAACAGCTGTTTAATATGCAGGTTTCTTGCCTGTGCATGGTGTATGATACCAATTGTAGATTTATTTTATAATGATAGACTCCAAGTGCTCTGAAGGAGGTAGTTTGATGTATTGATATGCTGTAGATTAAGACTCACATAGTTTCTTTTTAATAATAACACATAAGAATTATTATCATCTATTGCTATCAACAATCTGAAGGTTCATTTGTATGTTTTCTTTTAACAACTTTCAGAACACAGAAAGAGGCAAAAGAAAACATAAAATCTAGGGAAAATTACAAACTAATAAATTCACATTTAAAGTTTAGTACTATTGCTTCTGAAAGAATGTATTGATTTCACACCCCTGGGAAACAACACCAAGGAAGAGCTTCAGTAATGATGTACCTACATTAGAGTGCAAGTAAAGCTGAAATTCTATGCCACTGCTATTGAAAGGTTCAGAGGGAAAAAAATGTCTGACAGACTTAAATTTTGTGGCTAATCACATGTGATCTTTTCTCTTTCAATAGCATAAGAAACAAATCAAATGAGTGTTGCAGAGTAAGGTGCAAGAGTCGTGTCAAATTCTTGCTGGTCAAGCAGTTTTCTGTGTATGGCTACATGATGGGGTTACAGAATAGGGATGCTGCAGGCAGGTAATAAAATGGGTGAAGGGGAAATGGTATAAGGGTCTTGTCTGAGATGCTGCAATGGCTTACAGCTTAGGTGTTGATGCAGACTGAACATGCCTGGGGCAAGCGAAAAAAAAAAAAGAAAAAAAAAGGAAAAAAAAAAAGGAAGGAATAAGGTTGAACTTTAAAAACACCTAACTTTTATGCCCCAGACCCTGGATTGCAATCCAGGCCCTTTGTGCCTTTGTGTATGGAGAGACAGATACCTGAAGAATATCTTCATATGAAGTAGAATAATGTGTAGATAATATCTAGAGGAAAATCATAATGAAACATGGAAGAAAAAGATGTTTCTGAATGCCTTCATATTGCTTAAATGTAGATAAGCAATGTATGTAGATAGTGTGTTTTTCCCAACTAGAGCTCCTCTTGGGCTGAAAGTTCATAAAACTAGCAAGAGAAAACCTGAGCATATATTTTAACCTTTATTCTATATGAATTCTACTCTTCAGAGATACTAGAAATTGTATGGAGAAGAGTCAAGTGTTTAGATTACAAGAAAAGTAGGTTAGGACTCATGCGTATGGTGGTATCATGGAACAACCACAATGAAATTATTGTACAGGGTGGGCAAAGAGTAGACTCAAGATTTCTCATAGAATCATGTATAAAAACAGCAGACATTTCCATATGTTGACTTTGGAGCTCATCATGTCGGTGTGTCACATCTTGAAGAGTGGAGTTGTGCAAAAGAACAAACTCAGTTGCCCAAGTGTCGTAAGTGACATCTCTGACTGAGCTTGTGATCCCAGCCTTTCAGCAGAGCTAGTTGGTCTGAAAATGCACTCTGCTGATAGCTTTATACCCCTTCTAGGTCAGGAGATAACAGTGATGAGGCTGTTCCAGGGTTTTCATACTACACTCCATTGCTTGTTGGAGACATGCCTGAAATGTCCTGATTCCCTATTGACTGCTCCATTAGACTAATCTGTATTTTCATACTGATTTTATTGGAAACTGTTCAATGCTTTTGGAAAACATACTGTCTGTGCTTTTTTTTTTTTTTTTTTTTTTTTTTTTCCATTAGATGGGCTAACTGGCACTTTGAGAGTTCCACAATCATATATACATGTTATATCTATTCAGACAGATGTGTGTATTTCTACCATTTATGTGACTGTGTGAAATTTGTGTGAGTATTTACAATATGAAAATATACAGATGCATACCTGTTACAGGAATATTACCCTTCCTGCCCCCAAACTATTAAATATAGTTTGCAGTTTAACAAAATTGGAAACTAAGGTTCATTGGGTATATGAAAGCAGGCTTTCATTAAAGCTTCAGCTGTACCTAATGAACAGTAGTAACATAAATAAGGTCTTGCTATATTAACCCTACAGAATCCATTATTAAAGTATAAATCAGCACTTTTTAATCACAGCTGTTAATAACAACAAAAACAAAAATAATGTATTTTTTACTTTTTATTCTTATTTATTTTATTTATTTATTTTTGTGGAGAGAATTTAATTTTCTGACAATTTTGTTATTGACGTGCCATTTGTTTTATTTAAATTCTGATGGATCCTTGGGGATCCATAGTGTTTGTAGCACTGATGGAGAGATGCAAATACTGTTTGTATATATAGGGACCTTGGCTTTCCTGGTATTTTTGAAAGATAGACTCTTGTTCAGACTAGCAGAGATCTATTGATTTATACCTCTGTTCTGAGCTCCAGATTGAGACAGGCTACATACAGACTGTATGGGAGGAAAAAAATGTTAGTAAAAAAAATGCTGTTAGAAAAAAATACCAAGTAGTAATAAATTCTGTGAAGAATTATATGTATTATTAAAAGAACTTAACGTGACATTACTTTTAATAATTCAACATATAGGGTAGGAATGACTTTTGTAATACATATACCAATGAACCTGCAGTTAGTACCCATCTTTTCATTTAATTATCCAATAATTAATAATCACACATGCACATGCACATGCTGCCTTAGTCTATCATTCTCTCCTATATGTTTGTAAAGCTCTGGGTGAAAAATCCTGAACAAAAGCAGCATGTTTATTTTAGTATATTTGAAAGGGATTTAGAGGGAGCTTCTTTCATTAGTGCACTTATAATCACATTGTTGACAATTAGTAACTTATAATCACAGTGTTGACAATGGCCTCTAAATTTTCCCTCAAAGATAAAACAGTTAATATTCTGATAATATTTATAGTGAAATGCTGGAATAATTGGAAGTCTTATCCACTGAGTGCTAGTGCTGAGGTATTCATGAAGTGTATACAGGTTATCCTAAAACAAGATGTTTAGCAGAGGTTTGCTTCACTCATATTTTAGTTAAAATTGTTTCTGTGTTATTTCAGCTTTAAGATTACATTACATTATGTTATGTGAGCATTTGAAAAATATAATGCCTACTTGTTCCTTTCCCACATAAATAAAATATAGGTTACTATGAAAAACAGAGACTCTTTTTTTTTTTCTTTTTTTTCTTTTTTTTCCTTTTAGTTATGAATAAATCACATCATTGGAAAAATCATTTGGGGTTTTATTCTAAGGAGAAATGTTTATGCCTGAGTGAAGTGAAAAGCTCTACAAATGTCTAATCAACACCAAAAATAATTTATGTCATGAAAATTAAGGTCCTTGTTCTTCTCCAGATATCTAGGTTTTATACAATCATTTTTTTTTTTTTTTTAGTGCAGTTTTCACTTCAAAATAGAAAAATAAATTCAAGTATCTTTTTATTCTAAAATCAAGATATTTGCTCTAGTAATATAAATGTGTAATGTAAGTTAACTGAAAATGAAGTTTTTTATTTATTTATTTTTCCTCAAAAGAGTTTCCCAGTCACAATTTGTACTTGTAGGTTTCTCCAGAGATATTAAAGTGTTAGTTACTGTATGTTTGGCAGGAATGGGTACAATATATATAACCATCTAGTCAGCTGTAATATCTATTTGCAAAGCTGCCTCCTGGAAATGAGACTAAGAGTGTAGAAGCAATAAATTCTTCAGTTAACTTAAACAAATCTGTGCCTGATTTGTGCTCCAAGTGCAGTTCCTCCTGAGTCACAATCATGAGTTCATTTTCTGTCTTGGCTTTTGCTTTCAGTATGTGAGGTAAACATTAATATTTACCTCCCAGATATCGTTTCCAAACATCGTCTTATATTTTGGTACCCCTGCATGATCTTTCTTGATGTTTTTCAATGGTTTGCATATTTTATCCAAGTCTACTATTTTCAAGGGAGTTTCATATGAAGTTGTGAGCTGTCCACATGAGGCTAGTGACTGGGGATAACCACTCCTGTCTGCAGAGAACTGACCACTTTCTGCAGCTTCCTCACCCGAGCAATAGTTCTGAGAGTCATTGTCTCCATACTTTTCTAGGCTATCTTTTTAAAAAATCAGTTTCATTTTTATCAAGTATCTTTTTACCAATATCTTCTACTTGAATCTGCTCCACCTCACTTCTGCCAAATGTTCCATAAAAAGAGTCTGCAGTCTTTAATATTTTCTTAAATTTGTGTTTGCATTACAAATCTATTATCTGTAATCAAACTTATTTATTTATTTATTTATTCATTTTTCTTTTTAATTTGGAGAATGGGACTCACTTGTTCCGCTTTGGTTACCTAACAGGCAACTACATTTTATCAGCTAATGAACCAGTTTTCTAAAAAGGCATGCTTCACTTTCTTATACAGTCAATAAAAAGCAGTGGATGCCTGTGAATGCCTCCAGAGGGAGATCCTGTCTGCTTAAGTTTCACATGCCTAAGTTTTAACAAAACATGTCAAAACAAGCAGTTTGTTTTTAACTAATGCTGGCTTCCTGCAATTAAAGATAGGAGCCATACTATACTCATTTACTAAGGCTACAGTCTCCTGTGTTTGACTGCACTGACATACAGGTTTCATTAACTCTTATGACTCATCAGCCAATTTTGACCAGATTACTCTTCCTGGAGAGAATATTTATCTGGAAGCAAATTAATTTCCTTTTCAAAGCACCTTTGGACTAGGGAATCTTCTCTTAAGGTCTTTGAAAGTGTTTATGAAGATTCGCAAATGACTGGCTTTGTCTTTCCTTCCACAGTGACACTCTTGTTTTCATTATAAATGTTCTTTCATGCTTTACTACTCTACGGACTTGCATCTCTTCATTGTCATTTTGGGTTGGCATGATTACAACAGTCTTAACCAGATCAAGAGCAAAACTACAGCCTTTTCTAACTCACTGTATTTCCCAGGTTTATTAGTCCGAAGGATTTAAATGTTTCATTGTTAAAATCCATTACTCTGTGTTTGTCCTCCCTCCAGCCCTCCCTCCACTCCTCTTTTTTTTTTTTTTTTCTCCAGAACAAATCATCCGCCTTTTCAGTATTACAACTTTCTCTGCTGTCAGAATCAAAAGACATAGTAAATATATTAAGTAGATTTTTTTACTTAGAAATATATTCCAGAAATCTTTTGATATCTATAATATAAAATGTTATTTGGATTGGCTAAATCCTTCAGTATTTCTCCTTTTTAATGTTTTATTTTTTTTTTACCTTTTTAAAAGACTGACACATATTTTTTAACCTATTCTTAAGTCAAGGCTTGTGATCTACCTGGATTTATGCAAAGCATTTGACTCTGTTCCACATGACATTCTTGTCTACAAATTGGAGTGACATGAATTTGACAGATGGACCACTCAGTGTTTGAGGAATTCACTGGATGGTAACACTCAAAGATTTGTAGTCAACAACTTGATGTCCAGGTGGAGACCAGTGATGAGGTAACTGTCCCTCTCCCCTCTCTGGCTTAAGCAGAGCATCCAGCCCAAACAGATAATCATCAATGGCAGTCATGATGTTTGTATCTGGTAATGATGGCTGTATCCTGGATTTGAGGGAGACAGAAGAGAAATAGACAAAGGATAATTTGAAGAATGCTTCCTACCACCCTAGCCTTTATGGAAGCAAGAAATTACTGTGGACCATATGCTGGCACCTCCTCTTGGGCAGGGACATCTCCCAAGTTTGTTTCTACAGATTGAGAGGCTTAGTGAATTGTAAAAGAGCATGCTAATGCACTGTAATGGTGTTTTATAAACACTTTTTAAATCTTAGCTAAGTAGCATAAAGGAATTGTGTAATACAAATAATCCTTTAGACATAAAACATTGACCAAGTCTGGGACTAGGTGTGGATTCAGCTGCACCTAGGTTCCTTATCTTATCAGTTCAAGGGGAAATAGAAATAGAGTTGGGCCCACTCTGAACCCTGTGACTCAACAGGAAAGTTTCCTAGATGCAATGTCGTCTAACCCAGATCATTATGCAGACTCTGTCTAGTATATAATGTCTTTCATGTTGTGTCTTTGAGTAGTACATAGTGTCTATTACATGGTGTGTAATTAAGTGTATCTTCCAACTATAATCAGGTGTACCTTAAGTTACATAAAATCACATAAGGCAAATCAAAAGTTAGAGAAATTAGACTTCCAGTCTTTAGCTTAAAAAGTAATGGAATAAAAGACACAACGTATATCTTATAACATTTTGGAGAAAGTAGAAAGAACAGTTGTATTAATTATATTTCAATTAACGTGACCATAAATTAATTTTAAAAAGACATCCTTGTGTTAATCATGTTTATATGGCCATATCTAATCATGTATCTTTGTGGAAAACATGTACTTTCATATTTCCTTCTCCAAATAACATATAATTCTTATTCTTAATCAAGCAGTGTTTTTCAGTTGTTATTTGCATTGCTGTTTCATTCATGTTTCTAATGGCAGGAAGATTTGGAAGACACCAAAAGCACAGTTTGGTTCTTGTAGATGCAGTAGAGTTGAATAGAATATTTATTTGAAACTGTTTTCAAAGGATGTGACGATGCTATAATTTTTTGCTTATTTTCCAGCTGCAGTTTCTTAATCCTATTATCAAAAATCATATTGCTGCTTTTCTCTTCTAAGTGAAGTGTACATCATTTTCCACCCATGGCAAGGGTCTGTATTCGGACTGACACTATTTAATATCCTTGTCAGTGACAAGGCCAGTGGGACTGAGTGCACCCTTAGCAAGTTTGCTGGTAAGTGGTGCAGTTATCACACTGGAGGAAGGGATACCATCCAGAGAGACCTTGACAGGTTTGAGAGGTGGGCCCATGCAAACAACTTGCAGTTCAGCAAGGCCAAGTGCAAGGGTCAGGGTAATCTCAAACAGGAACATAGACTGGGTGATGAGTGGATTGAGAACAGCCCTAGAAGGACTAGAGGATGTTGGTGGATGAGAAAGAGAACATGAGCTGGCAATGTGCACTTGCAGCCCATAAAGCCAATCGCATCCTGGACTGCATCAAAAGAAGCGGGGCCAGCAGGTTGAGGTAGGTGACTCTTCCCCTCTACTCTGCTCTCATGAGACCTCACCTGGAGTATAGCATTCAGATCTGGGCCCAGAAACATAACAAAGATGGGAGACATAGTATTTGATCTTAATTTTGAGGCCTTTTGTGTCTCTTTTTTTTTTTTCATTGATAGGGATTTTGGGATTTTGAATAAGTTTTCATATTCACATCTCTGTAAAATTTTGTATAAATACATTTTTTTTTTAATGAGGTTGAAATATAATTGCTGTTTTAGTAAATGTCTGAATGCATGTTTACAATCTGTTTAGGTAAATATTTTTTAGGCCTTTTATAAAATATGTATTACTTACTGGAATGATATATCATAACATATATCTTAACTAACATAATTCTGCAATTGGCTCCATCTGAGCCATTAAATGGTATTGAGAAAATTAGTGTTGTGCAGATATTGTAATGTATCCCTCAGAATAATGCTTCCATACTGAGTTGTACTGAGCCATCACCATGTTAATGTAGATACTGGTATAAAAACATTTTAAAAAGTTCTTTGTAACTTCAGTAATATTTTTTACCTACCACTGCCATTTGGGAGTTTTTGTACTAAGACAATATCTACCTTAATGTAAGTAAATTCCTAATTAAGAATAAAGTGAGGCAGGTTTTTTATTAATGAAGGAACAAAAATTCATTGCCTTGGTTTCTCTGTTTGCTGCTGAAAATTTAAAACTCAGATTTTATTGAAAAATATATTTTTCAGTTATTCACATGGGAACATGTTTTTCTGTATTAAAACCTCACACAGATAAGTAGGTCCTTTTCATCCCACTTTGTTTTGGAATCTGTTCTTCTGGGATTTTTCACTTATGAAGGCAGGAAGGGTAAAATGTGTCTTGCTTCCTCTTCACAATTTCCCAGTAGACTGTGCTGGTAAAACGGGGAAAGAATCTAAATGTCTGTTAAAAAACAAAAACAAAAAAAACCAACAAGGCTTATACTATGGTGTAAGATTCAACCTCTACTTTGTCCACCTTCTACAACTTGCCTTATATATACCGAGTGTATGCTGTTTCTTTCTTGCTTTCTTTGAAGTTATATAGAAGGTCTGGCTTTGGGCTGTTGAAAGTTTACCTAGTGCTTTGGATACTAACAACTTGGCCCTGTGCTAGTCAGTGTTTTCTTGCTTTACTTTAAAAATAAAAATGTTTTACTTGTATGTTGGGGTTTCATATCTCCATCTTCAACCAAGAGAGTACCAACGATGTATTGCTTACGCCTATACAAATTTGAGGCACATTACTGTGACACATACTGTGACACAAAACTCTATAAGACTTACCACGGAGTTAGATTAATAAAAAAGAGAATGTGCAACAAGGAGATCTTCAAGTTGAAATGTGATTTCACAATAGACTCTATTATTCTTTAGTAGTAGCATCCTGGTCTCCAAATTGGAGAGGGATGGATTTGATGGGTGAACCATTCAGTAGATGAGAAATTGAAGGTCACACCCAGAGAGTGGTGGTCAATGGATCTATCTCCAAGTGGAGGCTGATGACAAGTGGTGTACCTCAGGGCTCTGTCCTGGGACCAGTACAGTTTAATATCTTCAACATAGACAGTGGGATCGAGTGCACCCTCAGCAAATTTGCAGATGACACCAAGCTGACTGGTGAGGTTGATATGATAGAAGGAAGGGATGCCATCCGAAGGGACCTGGACAGGCTTGAAAAGTGGGCCCACGTTAACCACACATGGCATGTGAGGTTCAACAAGTCTAAAAGCTGGGTGCTGCACCTGGGCCAGGGCAATCCCTGACATGAGTATAGGCTGGGAGAAGAGCTAATAGAGGCCAGCCCTGCAGAGGTTAGGGGGTTCTGATGGATAAAAAGCACTTATGGATGATCTAGCACTGTACCAGTCTTTTGGTATGATACTTCATCTACTATGAAAAACAGGTGGATTAGTTTTACTGCATAGAATTTCTGGAAAGAAATATTAATAGGTATAATTTGTTAAAAGTACTTTTAATTAACTGGCTGAACTCAGGTTATAACATTTCACATACTTTTTTTTTTTTTTTTTTTTTTTTTTTTTTTTTTTTTTCTTGAGAAAGGCACTTTAAATTATCTTTTATACCAAGGAGGTGTGTAGAAATCTGAAACTTGCAGGATTACAGTCTATGCAGGTCTTTACATTCTAGCTTCAAAAGATGATGTTAGGCATTTTCAGACATCAGGTAATACTGGCTGGCATTCATATGGATATTATTGCTTCTGTTGGGAGAATATCGTAGACAGTTGTATGAGGTTGATCTGCAAAGGCTGAAATTAGTAACAGTAAATTATTTCCAAAATTTGTTAACAAACTTTCTTCTTATGGAATTTAGGACATGAATTGTGCTGGCTTGTGAGGGACAGAGCTGGCAATTGCTGCATACACAATTCCCTACTTGTCTCTGCCAATACACTGTAATCTTGATTAGTGATACTGCCTGATATTCCACTCTTTCATGTCTCCTGAGTCCAGACTTTCAGCCATGCAGAACTGTGCCATATTTGGAGGTTCAGTGGGGTGTGACAAATAACTCATTTGAGACTAAAAGCAGTATTTGAATTCATGTTTCCCGAGGTAAAAGGCTAGTTCACTTATAATTTATGTTATCTGGCTCACTCATGACAAAGATTTTCTGCACCAGAAATACCTTGACAGGTGTTAGTACAAGGCACCATAGTTGCAATTAATGCAACAGCTTTATTAAATTTGACTTTGACATATGTATTAATAATCCTTGGACTGGCATAAAAAAAATCACTCAGCTATATTTTAAAGGTTTAATTATATCTGTGCCTATTTGTGTTTGGTGTCTCTCACACCCACAGTCAAATTTCCTTGCCTAATTCCTTCTGTCACGTTGGTATTATAAAGCAGATGTTTATTATAAATTATACTTCTTTAATATATGAGTATGCAAAGATGCAAAGTGAGTTTGTGACTTCTCAAGATTGTGTCTAACGAATTAAACTCCATATGAACATCAGTTATACAGATTCATTTACAAATAAGATTACCTGAAATGCAATATTGTATAAATGACTACTTAAACTTTGGTAGAGAAAGAAAACATTTAAGAATGGTTGAAGTACAGAAGTGTACCAAGTCTAAAAGAGACAAAAGACTCTAAAAACTTCTCTGTCATACTCAGTTCT
The DNA here is from genome assembly GCA_011075105.1 of Heteronetta atricapilla. Classification (NCBI taxonomy): domain Eukaryota; kingdom Metazoa; phylum Chordata; class Aves; order Anseriformes; family Anatidae; genus Heteronetta; species Heteronetta atricapilla. Next base: position 171,755,396 of record CM021731.1, read on the forward strand.
TCTTCCCATTAATACTCTTACTATCAATCTTCTCTGCTGTTTAAAAGCTTTAAAAACTTTAAAAAGTAGTGCTCATAAACTGTGGTCTTTTCAACTGCTTACAAAATATTCCACAGTCCTATTTTTTTGTAAAGTGAAAAGAGTGTAACACAAATAAATCTTAAAAAGACTTCTTTCTTATATATGTATCTTCCTATAACTTCTAGAAAAATATACTTTCTCATCCATTGATGGAGTGAAATATTTCTGCATTGCTTTTTTTTTTTTTTAGTGTTCTTTTTCATTCTTGGTTGCTTAAATTTTATATCATTCTGAAAAAAAAAAAGGTTTTCAATATTTTAAATTATATGCCATTGTAATTTGAAAATTAAAAAAAAAAAATCCCGGAAGTAATTGTAATTCAGTGTTATGAGGTAATTTAATCTATAAATCTTTTAATTACACTTTGACCCCCTTGCTAAGTTGATGACATTCAGTCCAACTATATGCATAGTACAACAGTTTAACCCCCCCCGTTTTTTTTTCTTCACAATTAGTAACTATTATGTTAAGTAGCTTAACATAAGTAAAAATAGTATGAATTATTTAGCAAGCAGGAGAAGGAAATGGATACAAAATAGGATAAAATATTCACAGTTAATTGTGGAAAAATAATTCTCAAAGGGTGCTTTTTAAAAAACATTTTCTTCTTTCTTAGGGAAAGAGTAATGTTCCTTGAGTTCATATATTTTGAGGCCTACAAGAACAGTTACAAATGTACAACACAGAACAAACTTGCAGTGGGTGGTGGCCTAGATGACCTTTTAATATTTTTTGGCTAGATGACATTTTAATATTTCATTTGAGGAAAAGCTCATGTGTTTTTTTCATCTTATCATGTGACGAAGAACTGAGATCTCCAAGTACTTTCTGAGATACCTTTTAATTTTACATTTTTTTTTTATTTTTTATTTTTTAACTTTACATTTGTGCTTTCATAGCTATTAAATCTTGGCTATTAAATCATTGCATATACTATACTAATTGCTATATACATTGCTATACTATACTAATATACATTGCTATACTATACTAATCATAGCTATTAAATCATTGCATACTGTGGGCTCTGGTTTTCTGATGTCTTCTTAAATCTTTTTCCTTTTCCCTTGTTTGTTTTTTTTTTTTTTTTTGACTGAGAATTATATGACCACCTGGAAATGCCTGCCATGAATTCACATCCAATGTGGATGTCTAGATATCCAAATATCTGTGACTTCCCCTAGGGAAAGTAAGATACTAATAAGAGTACAGTTGATCTCATCTCAATGAAAACTGTTAAAAGAGGTCTGAAGAAACTGACCTGATGAAATTTTTAACTGTCTGTTCCTCCTTATTGACTGTTAAAAATGTCTGGGGCGAATAATAAAAAGGTAAGTGTCAAGAGTTTGGGCATCTAAAAATCACACAAATCCCACCTTGTTATCTACTCTCTTATTTAGTATTAACTTCCATCAGTGCTGCTGATGTAAGTTCAGTCTCAGCCATAGGGAAGGCTGTTCCTGGCAAGTCTCATTCTGCTTTCTATTCTGATTTTTTAAAGGAGCTGATGCCTCTCCTATTTACTGGAGTGAAGGGAGGTATATCAATGTTAAATAATGGTGAAGGAATAGAACAAAAGCAGCTCATTAAATTATTTTTTGTTGTTGCTCTTTATTGAAAATAATATTTTGACTAAATAAATTTAGATTAGATTTTTTCATTTTAGTTTTGTCTGTCTCTTCATTTGGAAAGGAGTAACTTTTACACCTTGACAGTTTTTTTTACTAAAACAAATATAAGAATGGAGCAAAATATTAGGGAAAGTAAAGGAGAGGTGGGATTTCTTTTTATTTTTATATCCTTGCACTCCTTTTTCTTTTTCTTGTCAGAAAAAAAAAAAAAAAGTATTATAAGTCAACATTCTGAAACAGATTTTCCTACCTTCTTCATCCAATGATATAAACAGAAGGTCTGAAGCTTAGGCCATGTTCTTTCTGCAAGTATATTTCCATGTCTCCATATGCCAGATTTCTTCTCCAGTTCCAGCAAAGATGATCTGATCTGTTATTTAAGCTTGTGTTTCTAAACAGATTTCTTCTGGCTTAGCTTTGGGGTCAGTTTATTTCAATCAGGATCCCTACTGCATTGCAATTGTTCATGAAATGATGCTGTTAGAAATTGGTTATGCTTTCTAGTTTCATTAATGAATGTAAACAACATTGCTTCATTTTGTGATAAAGGTGAGAAACTGTGAAATTTCTCAATGGAACCAGACAACTGAAACAATAGCTGTCACCAACAGGACATTTGAAATGCATATCAGAGTGGAGGGATTCTCTTGGATAAAGTGTTTTTAGGGTTCTGAAAGCTTGTGACAGAGAAGTAAAAGCACAGAGGAAGAAAGAAAGAAACAAGACAGAAAGGAAGAAACAGACCTGGTTTCTGTAGCTGGGTATTTTGAAATAGGTAAAACACTGAAAGGGCTATTTTTGAAGCCGAATGTTACCTAAAAAGAGCTTGAAGCAGTCAGTAAGCAAACTGCCTCATCTTATTCTTGCTGTGTTCAAGGAAACAGTGGTACACTGTTTCGGTACACTGGTACATTTCGTGGTACACAGACAAGATTGAATCAAACATATCTGATGACATAATCAATATACTCCTCTAAATGGTTTTCCCTTCCCCCAGGCTGTCCAAAATTAAGTTAATTGATCAAGTCAAAATTATCTAATAATACACAGGGGAGTAGAAGATCTGGCATTGTCCCAGGTGCACAGATGAAAACAATCATTTCCATTTAAATACTGGTTCTTGCCTCTTTTTTTTCTCTTACATGAAGAGGCCCATGGGCTCTGCTGCCATTCCACTGTCTACTCATTAGCTGCACCAGTGGCAATATACTGTTTTCACGTCAAAGTGACCCTCCAGATTTGCTTCACCAGATCTGAAGGTTTTTTTTTGTTCATATATACTTTTTTTTTTTTTTTTTTTTTTTTTTTTCCCATAGCTATTTTTGTCTTTGTTAGATTACTCCTGTATTTCTTATTAGTTCAAAACTTAGGGCTTCTTTTTTCATGGCATACTCTGCTGAGGGCAATAGCTGCAAACACTTTGAATGTCAAACTCTTCATTACTGAAATACTTGAAAAGCCTCATTAGTATGAAACAAAACAGAAACACCCACATCCATTTTACTTCTCTGTGTCATCAGTGACAGTTAGGAAAGACAAACATGCTTCCCCTCTATTACTGGCATAAGAAGGAGAAATAACCTTATAAAACAATTTAAAAGAGAGAGAGATAGAATTATGTATTTCGTTTTTGATCTAAAACCTGAAAGTAACTTTACTAAAGATGAGTCACTAAGGAGTACACATATGAAGCCTTCACAGACTGTTTTCTTGTGTAATAAATATACAAGACCTGCTTGTATGTTATTAACTCAATTAGTTTTTTTTTTTTAATTATTATTAACAAGCACTACTTTTTTTAAAAAAATATTATTATTATTAGCAAAGCAGTGTCTGCGAGCTTTTGGTCAAACAGTCATCTGCAAGATGAAAAAATATTACTGATAAATGTATAAACAGCACAAATATATGTACTACAAGATGAAAATGCTATGAGTGCAGAACTGTTATCACACTCCCCCCAGTCTCATTCTCACTTGTTTCTCTGGTATACATGTGTAGTTGGCTGGCAAGTCACTTGATTACAATGTGGGAAGTGTCTATGTTCAAAGTTGGACTTGCATCTTTGTTTTCCTTTTGTAGATTTTTTCTTCTCATATCGTCTTTTTCTCATCCCCCCCTTTATTTTATTCCTGAAACAAACCATTCTGTCTTTTTATTTCAAACAAACTTATTCATTTCAAATTCTGCTGTATATTTTTCCCCCAGAGGATTAGAAAATGACTGAAATAACTTGAAAACAAAGCCAAATATTAAGCTGAATTTTTCTTGTTGGATTCTCAATGAATATTATATATATATATAAAAATTCACTGTTCACAGAGTTTTACTTGAAAGGCTTTTGTGGTGAGTGTAGCTATACATATGAGTAATTATATGGTACATAACTCCATGCAGTGCATGTTTATTTAACTTCTCAAATGAAGTACCTATAGAATTTGGGTTAGGAGTAGTTAGTTGTGCCTGTGTGCTGTCTAGGTATTTTGAGATCTTTTTTTCATGCTTTTCATGCTCCACCTGGGTTCATGATTTACTTTTCAGTTATCCCATCATTTACACATTCTTTTTTTTCCACATAGCTGCTAGTCAGTAAAACCACTTGTGCCTATGGGGGGGACACACTCTTTCCTTGAAAAGTATCCAATTATATGCTTCAGCACTTGAAATCTGACATGGTTTCAGTTTATTTTTATATTGTTTGAGGTTGCAGTGGTTTATGTATTTTGATGTCTCTTGTGTACCACATGCTAATCACTGATCAGATTTTTTTTTTTTTTTTTTTTCACAGCTTTCTTCTATTTTTTGATGTTTATTATTCAGGGTTTTTTCTATTACAATGGAGGAATTAGAAGATACTAAATCTTTTTTTACACTGCATCTTTTAAGTATGTGGATTTTAGAATTCTTCAAAGGGATTGTTTCTACTACAGCAGCAAAGCCTGGATTTGTGAGATATGTTTGGAAAAGTATTTGTTTCTGCAAATGAATGCACTAGCTTAGTAACCTTAGTCTGATACCTTAGCTGAGCTGTAGGGGGGGAATAAGCAGGGAATACTAGGGCACACTTTGAGAAGTGTGCCCTTCTGTTTTGAAAAGAAGGTACAAGAGAAATGGCCTAGGAAATACAATATTATATTGATATAATATCTGTACCCAAAGCCAGGGAGATGTGTATTTTATCTGCCTGGAAAGCTAAATAAAGGAGATGAAAATGCATAAATGTTATAGAGGATTTTTTTTTTTTTTAATTATTATTATTTAAAAAAAGAATGTTACTAAACTTTTCTCAGATTTCTGGGTAAAATACAGTAAGTTGGAGAAAAAATAGACTGGCTACATTTAATTGCAACAGTATTTCGTCTTTCACAGTTTCAACTATTTTTAGCATCACAAAATTCTAATTCTTTAGAAGAGATGTTGTTTCTGACCCTTTATTTTTGAGCTTTACGTAGAATTTATTATCGATTATTACTGTTTCAAAGGGAAATCAGCTTCTTTGTAACCATCAAAACAAATTGCTTGAAATTAAGGAACAAATAATTAGTGTTTTCCATTAAAAATACCCCCAAGTATGTATATTCCTTAGATATTTATTGTTTACTTTCAACGTTCTACACTGCTGCGGTAGAATATTTGTAGAGAGCTAGGGAAAAAGTTTTGATACCTGCCCCCTTTTCACTCTGTCCTGGTTTTGACTAGGACAGAGTTAATTTTCCTCCTAGTAGTTGGTATGGTGCTGTGTTTTGGATTTAGGATGAGAATAATGTTGATAACACACTGATGTTTTAATTGTTGCAGAGCAGTGTTTACACCAAGCCAAGGACTTTTCAGCTTCTCACACTGTCCTGCCTTTGAGAAACCTGATCTGTTGGGGGCTGACGGGGTACACCTGTCAGAAAAGGGAAAAAGCATCTTCAGTCATAGTTTTACAGAGGAGGTATCTCCCTCTATGTCAATGATCAGTTGGAGTGCATGGAGATCTGCCTGAAGATGTATGAGGAGCTGACAAAGAGCTTATGGGTCAAAATAAGGGGAGGGTAGGGAAAAGTGATATTATAGTGGGGTCTGTTACAGGCCACCTGATCAGGAAGATGAAGCAGATGAGGCCCTCTATAGGTAGTTAGAAAGAGCTTCATGTTCACAAGCCCTGGTCCTCGGGGAATTTCAACCACCCCAATATCTGTTGGAGGGAGCAGCAAAATAGGGCACAGACAATCCACAAGGTTCCTGGAATGCATTACGATAACTTCCTTCTCCAAGTGATAGAGGGGCCAATGAGGAGAAATGCCATGATGGATCTCATTCTCACCAGAAGGAGGGGCTGGTGGGGAATGTGAAACTCAAGAGCAGCCTTGACCGCAGTGACCATGAAAAGTTAAAATGTTTAGCATACTGAGGGCAGCCAGGAGAGAGTACAGCAAACTCACTACCCTGGGCTTTGTGAGAGCAAACTTTGGCCTCTTCAGGGATCTGCTTTGTAGAGTACCGTGGGACAAAGCCCTGGAAGGAGGAGGGGCCCAAAGAAGCTAGTTAATATTCAAGGATTACCTCCTCCAAGCTCAGGAGCAATGCATGCTAACAAAGAGGAATTCAGGCAAAAATGCCAGGAGGCTGGCATGGATGAACAAGGAAGTCCTGGCCAAACTCAAAAACAAAAGGGAGGCCTACAAAGGGTTTGCCAGGAACAAGGGCAACAAGAAAGGCTTCCATAAGTACATAAGTGATAAAAGGAAGACTAGGAAAATTGTGAGCCCTCTCTGCAAGGAAATGGGAGATTTGGTTACTGAGAATCAGGAGAAGGTTGAGGTACTCAATGACTTTTTTGCCTCAGTCTTCACTGGCAAGAGCTCCACTCCCCACAAGGCAAAGACCTTGCTGGAGAATGGAGAGAATGGAAGAATGAAGAATCACCCAGTGTAGGAGAAGATCCAGGTTCAAGACCAGATAAATGTACACAAGTCCATGGAACCTGATGAGATGCATTTATGGGAACTGGTGGATACAGTGGCTAAACCACTATCCATCATAACTGAGAAGTTGTGGTAGTCTGGTGAAGTTCCCACTGACTGGAAGAGGGGAAATATTACCCCCAGTTTTTAAAAAGAAAAAAAGGAAGACCCAGGTAACTGCAGGCTAGTCAGTCTCATCTCTGTGCCCCACAAGATCATGGAATAGATCCTCCTGGAAAGTATGCTAAGGCACATGGAAATTAAGGAGATGGTGACAGCCAACATGCCTTCACTAAGTGCAGATCATGCCTGACAAATCTGGTGGCCTTCTACAGTGGGGTTACAGCATTGGAAGAGAGGGTAAGAGCAACTGACATTAAATATCTGGACTTGTGCAAAGCATTTGACACTGTCCTTCATGGTATCATTGTCTCTAAATTGGAGAGACATAGATTTGACAGATGGACCACTCAGTGGGCAAGGATTTAGCTGGATGGTTGCACTCAAAGAGTTGCAGTAAACGACTCAATGTCCAAGTGAAGATCAGTAATGAGTGATGTTCCTCTGGGGTCAGTACTGGGACAGCCACTGTTTAACAACCTTGTCAGTAAAATGAAGAGTGGGATTGAGTGCACCCTCAGAAAGTTTGGGATAGCACCAAGCTGTGTGGTGCAGTTGACATGCTGGACAGAAGGAATGCCATCCAGAGGGACCTGGACAGGCTTGAGAGGTGCGTCTGTGCAAACCTCATGAAGTTTGACAATGCCAAGTCCTGCACCTGGATCAGGGCAGTCCCAAGAACAAATACCAGCTGTATGGAGAATGAATTGAGAGAAGTCCTCCAAACCCATTCTATGATGATTTTATAATGATTCTATGACAATAAAGTCTACTGATTTGAGTAGATTGTTGGGACAGGCTGCAAATGAGCTATGATATCAGCCACACTGCTCCTTTATTGCTATTTTTTAGTCTTTTCTATCACATACAGCTTTTCTTTCAGATATTGGATCATCCTAGTGCATCCTAGACTAGACATATTAACTAAGGCACATTGCAGCAGTCACAGTAGTCATTTGGCTTGGAAGGGACCTGCAGGTATGCCCATTAGTTGGTGGCTCTGAATTGTGGCAAGTTCAAATGTTTAATTTGTATACTTAGCTGTTAGTCACCTAGATGGCTCATAGAGTGTCTCAGAATCCTTAACTATTTGCCCTTCCAGGATCTGTGGGATGGTGGGAATTGCTTTTGTCATTGTTTTACAGCTAGGGAGCTGAAATGCAGTGCTAACTGGCTTGCCTGGGGTCACATAAGAAATCTGCAGTGCAGTAAGAAACTGGCTGGAGTCCTAACCACTGTGCAATTCTCCCTCTACCAGCTTTAAAGCAAGAATAAGCTAAAACCTGAATCTCAGAGGGAGTTTTTCAGGTTTCTTTGGCAGAATATTTTGTTTCAAGCTGTTCTATTAGTTAAAGTTTTTCCTTTACACTTAACCTAGATGTTCTCTACTGCAGTATAAGCCCATTAGTTCTTTTTCTGTCCTCACTGACTAATGAGAATAATTTGTCCCTATCCTCTTTATAGCAACTCTTTATGTATTTGTAGAAAGATCATTCCTCCCTTCAGTCTTCTTTTCCTTAGTCTGAACATGCCCAGTTCACTTAACCTTTTCTCATAGATCTTACTTTCCAAACCTCTTATCATTTTTGTTGCTCTCTGAACTCTTTCCAATTTGTCTGTCTTTAAAAAAAATATTGTGCCAAAAATTAAACACAGTAACTCAACAGAGACCTAATCAGTGTTGATGAAAACACAATAATTATCTTACTTGTTTTACACGTGATATGTCTGTTAACACTATTTAATATAATATCTGTAACACTATTTAATATAATATCTCTCTGAGATAACGTACTGTTGTGAACTTGTATTTAGCTTTTCCTTTAAAGTAAAGCCATTTTTTTTTCCATGTAGCTTTATTCCTGTTAACATGCATGAATATTATTTACCTACTGAGCCTCTGGATCTATTTCCTTTATTCTTCTTATTCCTGTTATCATTTATTCTCTTTTACTAATCTGAATTGGAAGAAACATGTTGAGTCCCTGGAGGTCTTCAAGAAATGTGTACATTTAGAACTTAGCAGCATGGTATAGTGGTGGACTGTAGTACTAGATTAAAGGCTGGACCTTTAGATGGTCTTAGAGTCTGAATGATTATATGATTCTAAGACTTGTCACCTGTGGATAGGGTCCATTGCTGTTCTGGAGGACTGAAGGACTTATGAGAGAGGATGGAGAGAATTTTGATGGAATTAGTCAAACCACTACCGCTCACCAGCATACTACTTGCTTTTGATCCCTGCTTTCAAACTCCTTGTCATGTTCTTTCAAATGTTTCTGCCAGGGTGCTAGTTACTCCATGACTTATCTATTTATTTATTTTAATTTATTTTATTTTTAACAAAACACATGACTCTGAGTAACAGACAAACGTATTTTTGGTCATTTTCTACATGGCAAGGAGCATTCCTCCCACCAAGAGGGAGGAATAAATTCATATTTATGAATGATGCCAAAGAAACATCTAAACACTTGTTTTAGATGGAGGGATTTTTGGTGGAAAGCTAGCATGGGTAACTGATGAGTACATTTGATTATGCCATCATATAGTAGCCACTGTGGAGTTGTCTGTTGAATCACATTCTACTGATTTCAGAAAAAAAAAATATTTTTAACAGATCAAAGTCATGCTGTATTGTAATTGTGGCATTCAAAATCCATAAAATATTCTTAAGGGTGTACTCTTTGTTTAAAATTGTTTTGTTAGTTCAAGTATTGTCTTATAGGTAATGTGTTTCTTTGAGATATTAACCTTTGGTTAGTTATTATATATCTGCCAGTCTTAAGTTTGGTGAACATTTGAGTACTTTTATGGTGTAATACATATAATTTCAGCCTCAAAAATTGCTGCAAGAATGAATAGTTCCCCCTGGTGACAGCTGGCAGACAATTATTTACATTTTTCAGTGTGTAGCCAGATTTTCATTATTTGTGTATGTTACTTCATTTACATAAAATATGGAACATAAAATCATAGAAGTATTAAGGTTGAAAAAGACCTCCAAGATCATCTAGTCCAATTGTCTCCCTACCACCAATGTCACCCACTAAACCATGTTCTTAAGTATCACATCCAACTTTTCCTTAAACACCCCAAGGGACAGCAACTCCACATTTAAGTTCTTAGTCTAAATATGAAAGGACAGCCTGCCCAGTGCTAAGTATCTTGGTTCCTGTGTTCAGCTATTATATAAAAATCCTCACTAGGTAATAGAAAACTAAGCTCCAAGAGAGCTGCTGAGAAGATTTAAACTAAACCTGTTTGAGTGACATATTTACTTCCATTGTTCATCAAAGGCCATAGGCTGAGTCAGTTTCTAATCACACCACACTTCAACATGATGCACCGTAAGTCAGGGTAAAGGGAGAAAGCAGTTTGTTAACAACTATAAATTAAAGCCTCCATTAAAGCCATCCATACCTCACTTCAGTTGAATTAACATCCTTTTGTTCTGAACTGTTACCTGTCATGTTTCTAGCTGGGCAGTCATCAGAAGAGAGTATGTAACTTGGTTAATTATTTTCTGGTAATTGCATACTCACCTTGAACATCTGAGAGGAAATAGAGAAGTAATATTTCCTTTGCGTTGAGTTAAAGTTTGTTTTGTCATCATCTTCCACTGTCTACAGTAATTACCTTGTGTTTTAGTATTTTGTTAACCTTGCAGGCAGTGTGGTTTATTTGTAAAGTTGAATCCAGTTTTAAGGAAGAGCAACTAGAGCATCTGCAGTGATTGAGACAATGGGGACCACAAATATCTGTTTTAGATAGCAATTTGAGTAATTTATGACATAAGAAAGGAAAACCCATAAAAGAACATCGGCTAAGGGCCCCTTCACTGGCATCACATCAGCTTGGTTTTCAGTCCATTTTATTCCTTTTTATCATTGTCATTGGAATCAGTAAAAAGTGTGATAGCCTTCATTTGCCTGGGCTGATCAAGATTGTTCAAACCAGTGCAAACCTGGTCATACTGGAGCCTGGGAACAAACATGTAGTCTCAGAGTCTCTGTGTGCTACAATGCAGCCAGTACATTTTAAAGGGAGAGAATACAAGGCAAGATTCTGTGACTGTTTATTCTCTATAATTTACAGTGGGACTTAAACTCTGGACCTGTTTAATGGTCCTAACAGCAGAATTTCTAGGCCAACAACTAAATCAGCCATAGTGCTCTGCATTTGCAGACAAGCCTTAAGATTTACAAGATTTAATAAGCTGCCCTCTTACGACTTTTTCCTTTCAAAGACACAGCTTTTATAATAGTTGCCAAGAAGGTTGTCAAAGGTACAAATACCCATGGATATTAATGATTTTTCATAGAATCATAGATTCACAAAATCATAGAATGGCTTGGGTCAGAAGACACCTTAAAGATCATCTAGTTCCAGTGCTCCTGCCATGGATAGGAATACTACCCATGAGATTGGGTTGCACAGAGCCCCATCCAGCCTAGCCTTGAACACCTCCAGGGATGGGACATCCACAACTTCTCTGGGCAACCTGTTCCAGTGCCTTACCATAGTCACAGTAAAGAATTTACTAACATCTAACATCTAATCTAAATCTTCCTTCTTTTAGTTTAAAACATTTTCTATTGTCCTATCATTATCTGCTTGAGTAAATGTCACTGTCTACCTATTTTATAAGCCCTCTTTACTGTAAGGCTGCAACGAGGTCCCCCTGGAGCCTTCTCTTCTGTAGGCTGAACAGCCCCAGCTCTCCCAGTCTTTCTTCATAGGAGAGGTGCTCCAGCCCTCTGATCATCTTTGTGGCCCTCTACTGGACTCACTCTGATAGGTTAGCTTTCTTGTTCTGGGAGCCCCAGATTCAGTGTTCCAGGTGGGTCCTCACAAGGGCGGAGTAGAGGGGGACAATTCCGTCGCTTGACCTGCTGGTCACACCTCTTTTGATGCAGCCCACGATGCAGTTGGCCTTCTGGGTTGCAAGCACACACTGCAGGCTCATGTCAAGCTTTTTTTTTTTTTTTTTTTTTTTTTTTTTTCTTCCACCAGAACTGCCAAGCCCTTCTCCTCAGGGCTGCTTCCAATGAGTTCTTCTCCCAGCCTGTACTCTTCTATGGGATTGCCCCGACCCGGGTGCAGCATCTTGTACTTGGACTTGTTGAACCTCATGCTGTTCACGTGGGCCCACTTTTTCAGCCTGTCCAGGTCCCTTTGGATGACATCTCTTCCTCCTTTGGTATCAACTGCATCACTCAGCTTGGTGTCATCTGCAGACTTGCTGAGGGTGCACATTTTCTATGTCACTGATAAAGATATTAAAGAGCACTGATCCCAAGATGATCCCCTGAGGGATACTATTTGTCACCAGCCTCCACCTGGGCATAAAGCCACTGACCACCACTCTCTGGCTGTGGCCATCCAGCCAATTCCTTATTCACTGAATAGTCCATCTTTTATACCCAAATCTTTCCAGTTTAGAGATATGTTAGCAGTGTGGTGAGCTGCTGGCAGCTGGAGGGCAGGCACAGAGAGGAAATACAGACTATGTCACGTGTTGCTTACTTCTCTTTAAATTAGGGTTGGAAGAAGTTCCATCTTTCACCCAGACATGCTTGTTATTACTGAGCTTCCACTATATTTTTAATTAATTAAGAAACTTTTTCTAGTCTATTGATTCCTATTCATGGTATCTTTTATATGTTCTTTAATTAAAAAGACTGATATATGTCGAACACCCAGGATGACTTTTAATGTTGATGGGTTTTATTTATTTATGCCAGTTAACCATAGCTGTCTGTTGAGCATTGCTGTTTGAAAGAAGGAAAAAACACAAATTTTAATTTTTCACTGAAATTTGGAATTCATGAAGACAATCATAGAAAATTCTTTAAGAACTGTAACATTTTATGCAGGCATGAAGACCTTTAAATACTTAGTCTCCTGAATGTGTCATCAAGGTTCATTATCTTAACCTGTCATATTTACAAATCCAGTGACCAGCTTCAGAGCTCTTTGACTTCTAATTCTACATTTCTTTATTTATGTTTCTTTCTGTTAGGAAAGAACTGTGTTTCTTTCTGTAAGGCAAGAACACGCCTAACATTTAGGGTATTATTTCCCCAAATTTACAGTCAGTACCTACAGGCAGAAACAGTTCCTTTGTCAAAGGGAGAATTTCTCAGTGTAATACTTTAGTAAGTACTCCATATCAAATATTTACTAATGCTTTGATGCAATTCTTCTCTATGTGGTTGTAAGGCAATTTGATTAATTATGAAGACTCTAGTCTAATAAAGCAGTATATTCATTCTCAGATTAAGCAGTTTTGAAAGTCACCTCTTCCAATAAAAATGTGAATATAGGCAAAATAAGGAAGATATTTGTTCTTTTTAATTTAAAATTTTAAAAAATGAAAACAAAAAGTTTATATACGTTTGTAGTGGAAGTAATTTCTATTTCAACAAAATCCACATGTTCAATAGCGTCACATTTCCTGAATTCTTTTCTAATTTTTATGTTTGTGTTGTTCAGTACAGCTATTGGGCTAGCCTGTGTTGCTTGTGTATCATGTAGAGAGAAATGTGAAAGAAGTTGTGTTCCTCTGATTTTCTTTTAATATGTAAGGTTAATATGATTGTCCATCTGGACTTGAAAAACAAGGTGAAAATACTAACAACTGATCCAACAACTCTGAGACATAAAACTCCTCGTGGAGTTAACCCAGAGGCACTTGTCTTCCGTTGCAGGGTACTGTTCCTGTCAAGGCTACTGTTCTTTTGGTGTTTTTTCATTGTTTAAAACTTAATCACTCTTCCTTTTTAAGACAGTTTTCCTATAGCAAAAATAACTAGACATTCAAAATCTTTAAATTAGTTTGTTTTCTGTTTCCTGTTTCCTGTCTTCCATTGTTCCATCCCCGCTCTTCCCCACACACAGTTCCTCCAGCTTTCTTTATTACAGGATTCCCATTCATGTGAATTATCCCTACTGTTTTTTACTCAACTAACCCTGAGGGGATATTACCCCTATTACTAATGCATTTTACAAAGCTGTTTGGGAAGAATGGCTTAAATGTGGTGATAAATACAAGAAAACAGTTATGTTCTTATCACATCCTGCCTGCAGTATTTTCTTTCCATTGTAGGTGATTTTCATGGATGTATGGCAAAACAAATTGCAATCACTGGCATTTTTCCACTCTAGTTATGTATTGCAATTGATAAGTGGTGTTATTATTGTTGTTGTTGTTATTAACATTATTGCGAGAAATAACTTTTTATATTTTTCTATGTAATTTGAGTAACACAGCAAAAATGTTTTGTTTCTGTCCCAGAAGAATTCCCCTTTTTAATTTACTGTTTTACTGTTTAGCATTGTAAATATAAAAGATCTGTGTGGGACAGCTTTTAAGGTCAAGCAGAAAGGAAGATTTTCTTTTCCAAACATCTGTCAACAATCACGTAGAAGAGAAGACAGTACTCGCATAATTTAATGTGCTTTCACTCAATGAAAAATGTTCTTTGGACACTATGTCATGACTTGTACTTCAAGTAAAGCTTTTCTCAGGTGGTTTATCTTCACTGTATTGCTTTGCTTCTCTAATACTGATATTTCTTAGTTTCCTCTTTGTTCAAGACTACAAACATGTCAGAAAAGACTCATAAGCATTATTTATTCTTTTGGCATTCAGTGCTCACTGTGATAAGAATAAGCAGTTGCCATTCTGCAGATGGCAGGAGAACTTGCAGGTTTCAGTGAACTTAGAGGTCATTCATGACTGTGCTGGAACACAACTAGCTGGTGATTAAGTGGCAGGTTTGACAGACATAGCTGTGGCAAGACCTACGTATTTGAAACATCTCCTTTTCCAGCAGGGGCTGCTGCAGAGCAGTAATAACCACACATCCCTAAGGGATTTGAAAATTATTTTCAGTTCCCTCCTCCCTGACCCCCAGTATGTATTTAAGATAAATATGTCATGAAGATGTTTCTCCTTTTGAGTCAAGAGATACTGAAAAATCACAGAATCACAGAATTTCCAGGTTGGAAGAGACCTCAAGGTCATCGAGTCCAACCTCCAACCTAACGCTAACAGCCCACCACTAAACCATATCCCTAAGCTCTACATCTAAGCGTCTTTTGAAGACTTCCAGGGATGGTGACTCCACCACTTCCCTGGGCAGCCTGTTCCAGTGCCTCACAACCCTTTCAGTGAAGAAGTTCTTCCTAACATCTAACCTAAAACTCCCCTGGCTCAACTTAAACCCATTCCCCCTCGTCCTGTCACCAGGCACGTGGGAGAACAGGCCAACCCCCACCTCGCTACAGCCTCCCTTGAGGTACCTAAAAAGAGCGATAAGGTCACCCCTGAGCCTCCTCTTCTCCAGGCTGAACAAGCCCAGCTCCCTCAGCCGCTCCTCATAGGACTTGTTCTCCAGGCCCCTCACCAGCTTCGTCGCCCTTCTCTGCACCCGCTCAAGCACCTCGATGTCCTTCTTGTAGCGAGGGGCCCAAAACTGAACACAGTACTCGAGGTGCGGCCTCACCAGAGCTGAGTACAGGGGGACGATCACCTCCCTAGCCCTGCTGGTCACGCTGTTCCTGATACAAGCCAGGATGCCGTTGGCCTTCTTGGCCACCTGAGCACACTGCTGGCTCATATTCAGCCGACTATCCACCAGCACTCCCAGGTCCTTCTCTGCCTGGCAGCTTTCCAACCATTCCTCTCCCAGCCTGTAGCTCTGCTTGGGGTTATTGCGCCCCAGGTGCAGGACCCGACACTTGGCCTTGTTAAACTTCATGCAGTTGACCTCAGCCCATCGGTGCAGCCTATCCAGATCCTCCTGCAGAGCCTTCCTACCCTCAAGCAGATCGACACACGCACCTAACTTGGTGTCATCTGCGAACTTACTGAGGGTGCACTCGATGCCCTCGTCCAGATCATCGATGAAGATATTAAAGAGGACCGGCCCCAGCACCGAGCCCTGGGGGACGCCACTAGTGACTGGCCTCCAACTGGACTTGGCTCCATTCACCACGACTCTTTGAGCCCGGCTATCCAGCCAGTTTCTAACCCAACGAAGCGTGCGCCAGTCCAAGCCAAGAGCAGCCAGTTTCTTGAGGAGAATGCTGTGGGAGACGGTGTCAAAAGCCTTGCTGAAGTCAAGGTAGACCACATCCACAGCCTTTCCCTCATCCACCCAGCGCGTCACTCTGTCATAGAAGGAGATCAGGTTCGTCAGGCATGACCTGCCTTTCATAAACCCATGCTGACTGGGCCTGATCGCCTGCTTCCCCTGCAAGTGCTGCATGATGACTCTCAGGAGGATCTGCTCCATGAGCTTTCCTGGCACTGAGGTCAAACTGACAGGCCTGTAGTTTCCCGGGTCTGCCCTCCGGCCCTTCTTGTAGATGGGCGTCACGTTTGCTAGCCGCCAGTCGATTGGGACCTCCCCCGAGAGGAGAAAGCCCCTGAAGAATATTAAATTTGGACTGAGATAAAATAAATGCTTTTGGATTCTTGATTAAAATATGCCTAAGCTGTGTTGGAGTCATCTCCTTTGACAGGAAAGACATACATATGTGCTTACATATGATGTAAGCACACAGAGTCACTGCAAAACAGCATATCTGAAAGGAAACAATATGCTGTAAAGAAGGTAAGTTTTAAGCTTAGTATGAAAAATCACACAGTAAACAATAATATGCTATGTAGGGTTCAAAACCCTAACCACATCACCTGACCAGAACAATCAGGAACCCAGGGATTCAGTGGAAACTGAAACTGAACTATTCTGAAGCTGAAAGATACTGTATGATATGATATAAGAGGCTTCAGAGGCACAAAGCTTGTAAGGAGAGATCACATTTCAGACCAGACTGTACAGACAAAAAACATAAACTTCCAAACACAGAGTCCATTCAGCAGGTTAGAAAAATACTTTTTCTAACTTTATAAGAAGATATAGATATATGGCTTTTCTCTGTTAGCTTTGATTAAGATTTGTCTTCTCAGATAGGAATTGTACTGTTACATTACAATATCTGAGTTAGACTCTAAATTGTCTTTACAGAAACAAATAACTCCAGAGAGGAATTCACCTCATCCTAAAAGTGGTATTTAGGGTAGATTACGTGAATTACCTCTGGAGGCCATTTATCACCTTTAACTATAAAGAAAGCTAAGATTTTAAGTGTTTACATTCTGTATGTTATGATGACATGAATCCCAATCCATGTGTTTCTTATATGCTTAAATCATCACAACTAAAACATAGTTATCCAGTATTTTGTTATAAATAACATATTTGAAAGGGATTTATAGTTTCTCAAAAAGCTGCTTCTGCTGTCTGTTTATACTGCAAGTTGGTATAACAGTTTGGTTACATTGCCAATGTTTCACTTATTGAAAAAAATTATGTGATTATATTGCTCCATACTGCTACTTATCTTCTGAAGGAATATAATAGATTGTGGTGCCAAAGGAACTTACCTGCTGATATAGAAAATTGTGACATATTACCACCATACAAATGGTTGTACAAGTACAAACTTAAATTAATAAATAAATAAATAGCTAGTGAGGTGAAGAAGACTTGTATTATTTTTGTTGAGACATGATGTTATACTAGCTGTCTGTAAGAAATAAGCCTTTCCTTAAATTGACCATAACAAACACATTTACACTTTTGCCATTTACCCCTGAACATAAAAAAAAAAAAAAAGTGGTGAGAAAACGTTTTATTTTCAGAACACAGTAAGAACTCAGTGCAGATAAATTTGCAATAAAAACATATATGTTATACAGAACAATTGAGGAACAATGTATTGGCTTAAAAATAATGACAAATATAAGAAAGTGAATTGAATAAATTGTTACATTTTTCTTTATATGACTACTTCCCTGTTCATTATTGGTTGGGGTTTATCTGGATTTATCTGTCAACTACTTCACTAACTTTAATTCTTTCAGTAACTCTTTCAAAAGTATCGCTAGGCCCTGCTAATGAATATAATATCTCTCTTCCAGTTCAGTCTGGACAAAATGGTGTTTTCATACCACTAATAATATTTCCCATTTTTTTATGTTCTTGCCTGCTATGTTTTGATGGATCATGATTTTATTGAATTGACAAGAGGTTCTTTCTTTAATCATAGTGTAATTAATACATATATATATATATATATTTCAGGCTGAATGAGTTCCACAAGTACTACACAATTGTCTTTGAAAACCAAAAGGACTCAGTTCTGATATTTAACTGACTTTTGCCCTCCTAGAGACTGTCAGATTTATTTCCCTTTTCCAATCATGAGGCTTCTGGCTACAGCTTGCAAGGCAAGGTCTGATTCTCTACAGTAACTCCATACTTAATCAAGAAAGGAAGTGTCAGAATATATATATATGTATGTATGTATGTATGTATCAAACAACTTCTTCTTACTGTCAACATTTCTTGATTAATTTTAAACAAAATCTCATGTGGATGTATATAATTTTATTTTTGGATATTGTGGGTAGATGGAATTTTTACTTAGTAAAACAGAGAATTTCCTATATGGCATGTAGTTAGGTGCTTACTGCTGTCATCTGAACTGTGGAAGAATCACCTGCAGATTTCTGATTTACGTCTGTTTTCAGACTTGGTTTCACAACACCAACTGTAAAGATTGTTTGAATTAATAATGAACCAGACTGTGCCATATTTCATTGTTCTTTATTTTAGGCACTTAACCAAAATGTATAAACTAGCAGTCTACTTGTGTCTTATTTTATGCTCCCCTCTATCTTTCCATGTGAAGTAAAGACTTCCCAGCAGAATATTCAGTTCTTCTGAAATCCAATTTTCTCTCTGGAGATCATCTGCTCTTTATAAAGTGGATAGGTAAATGAATCTGTATTTGCATATAAAAAGTTGAACACATCACTTAAGTGTACAATCTGAAATCATCAGATTAACCTTTTTTTTTTTTTTTTTTTTTTTTTTAATGTCCTTGTTCCTTTCCTAAAACACAATGGAAAACAATGGTTGAACCTCAGAAGTTTTCATAAAACAAGTTATTATTATTATTTTCCCCTACTCTTTATATTAAGTTTTGCACTGTTATTTATTATCCTAGTTATCTACTTGATTCTGTTCACTCAGAGGTGGTGATGCACTGGTACAGGTTGCCCAGAGAAGCTGTGGATGCCTCATCCCTGGAGGTGTTGGATGGGCCTTTGAACAACCTGGTGTAGTGGGAGGTGTCCCAGCCCACTGCAGGGATGTTGGAACTATATAATATTTAAGGTTCCTCCCAACACAAACCATTGTATGATTCTACTCAGGACTGGAAACACTGAAAAGCATAATTTCTGATACATTTTAGTATGGCATGCAGGAAGCTCATCTTATATTTATGTCAACAAAACAGTAGCCATATTTCAGAAGAATTCATCAGTGGATGTTCTGAGCTCGAGGAAAAGATCCCTACCTAATGCACATATGGGCAAAAAGTTACAGTGAGAGACACCTACTCCAAAAAAAAAGTCTCATATTATGTTGCAGTAGACACTTATCAAGTCTAAATGAAATCTGCACTATTTAGATCAATGTTTGTTTTGATATGTTAGTTTTGTTACTGACTTAACCTATTGTCTTTTGTTATATTTGATTCAAAAGAATTTGTCTTTCATGCTTGATGACACAGAAATGTTCAGGCAACAGGATAGAGAGATCTTTCTTCCAGCACACCATTTTAGTAAAGGTGGTGGGTAAACTTCCTACATTCTCACAGACAGTAGGCACACACGCTTGTAACTTGTTCAGATGTCATCTTCCTTGAAGGGGGCTCCTGAAAAAAAATGATGCAAAAGAGATGTTAAAAAAGATCAATGACAAAATGTCACTGAGAATCAAACTCACGTAAAGATCCTTAGAGTGGCAGAATATAAAGGGAAAGAAATGCAGTCACTCTGCTTTTATCTCTTTGATCCTGTGTTCAAGACTATCACAGGCCTGCAGCAGTGCTTAAACTGTAACACTGTTACAAGAGCAGCTATTGACTTTGGCATTATTGAGAAACTAATAGCATTTATTGGAGTCAGCTCTTACTGATTTTTAACACTGACAAGACTTCTGTAAGAGCAGATCTAGTAATGGTTTCTCAGGAACTTCCCCTAATTTTCAAAACAAAACAAAAACAGAAATAACAAACAATAAAAACAAAACATCCCAGAACTGTGCATAGAGTATTTATAGCAGCTCGTAACAGATATGATAGAGAAGTGGAAAATACATTTCCGTTTTCTAATTTATTTCCATATAATGACTGAAAAAAGCCCAGATGAAAAATAGTAATTCACCTTTTGATGCATGGAGGTTTTCTTAAAATTACAGTGTCTGCAAATGTGTATTTTTGAGGAAAATGTTTTATTTAACACATTTAGAGGTATTTATTATTATAATAATAATTATTATTGCAAAAATCATTAAAAATAAAAAGGATTGATTCTTAAATCTGTAGATATGCCATTTCAAAGAGCTCCTTGGTCTCCATTATATGGTTATGTTGATGATTTGTTTTCTAGGTCAGCTTCAAGTCAGTGGTAACACTCATGTATTAACATGAATTCCTATGCTAAATTCAGAAGAAACAAACTGCCAACTTGTGAGTTGCAGAATTTATCCCTTAACTGAAATTAACCTGAAGTTAGCACATCACAGATAGGTAATCTTGTCAAGAAAAGATGAAAAATCAAAATTACATATGTTAGAGTCAAGTTTTGCCTCATACAGGCCTGGATTCCCAAGCCATGTGGAAAAACCTAGAAAAATTTGGGCTTTTTACCTAACATTACACTAGTTTGAAACAAAATCTTCATGTATTTGTGAGCTGAAAGGAGAGAAAAAATAAGAGGTACTTTTCTACCACATTTTTCTATGAATGATCAGATTCCTATTCTGTGCACCTCAAGTATCCCTGCTTAAGAAGTGGCTCAGTAGAATTTACCTATTCAGAGGTAGAGTTTTCCAAATTGTGATTATGTTTGCTTCTAATGCATTGGAGTGGGAAGCCAGTGGTTCATTTTTATATGTAAGAAACACCACATACAAACTGCATACAAACACCACATACCACATCTGCATGTGGTAACTATGACAGATCCTGTGAGAGATGAAAGATCATTTAAAAAATGTGTTTGACTAATTTTCTGCTCAATATCACATTTACCATTTCTTTCTTGCACTTCTTATTATTGTATTATGAAATAAAGCTATACGATTAATGTTGCACTCAGTAATAAAAGGTGAGGAGGGGAAAGGGGGGGAGGGGAACTCTCATTGTGGAAGTGTCCTCCCGAACAACCGCTATGTGTACTGAGGCCTTGCTTCCCAGGATGTGGCTGAACATTGCTTGTTGATGGGAAGTACAGAGTAACTGCTTTTCCCTCTGTCTGCTTCCAAGCGGCCTTTGCTTTATTTTTTATTTTTTTAAAAATCTTTTTAAATATTTTTTTTTTCTTTTTTTTTTTTTTTTTTCCCTCTTCCTTTTCCCTTTAAATAAATCATCCTTATCTCAAACCTTGAGCCCTTTGTGTCACATTTTCTTCCCCTTCCTCTTTGAGGATGGGGAGTGGGAGAACAGCCGTGGTGGCTGTCCACCCAAGTAAAACCACCACAGATAAATGCTGGAATAGCCAAGTCTTGACTGAAACAATGAAAACTTATGAAATGTTATTATGTATCTGAAGTATTTTCCCCTTTTTATTAAAATTAGTGTGAGAAAAAGAATATATTTCAAGGATGATGTATGGTTTTTTATATGTTCCCGTATATCAGCAGAAGAAAAAACACATAAACCTTTGTGTACACACAGATGCTAATATTCCACTCTGTAGTTCATATATGTATACGGTAGAAAGCAGAACTGAAAATCACCAGTCACTTAAAATGTCATAGTCTAGAGTATGCCTGAATTGTGCTGTCAGTATGGGAAAAGAATTCGAATAATAGGTGCCATTATTGTAGCATGAAACTATTAGTTAAAGTTCACAGTGCTTGACTAGATCATTTAAACCTTTATTAGGAAAAAAAATGAAATTTTGAATGTTTAAATGTTTTTTTCTTCCTTAATTTGAGTAAGGGCTCAAAGTTTAACCAAAAGCATCTGGAAACAAGTTCCACTATTGTATTCGTGGTTCAAGTTCCACAGTACAGAAGGCAAAATTCCCTGTGCATGGTGCTAACAAGTATCACGGGGGTGTCAAGCTTGGCTTAAGGTGGATTGACATGTCATTATTCCTCTCATTCTTGCTTCTTTTTTAATGATCTGCACCTGAGCTCCGGTGTGTATTTTGTGACACTTATTAACAATCTACAGGTTTGAGAAAATGGTTGTTTATCCATCTCTCACCTGTGAAAATGTTAACAAGACAAGACGTGCAGCAGCGTCTAGTGCCAGCTGAAGGTCATGGATAGACTGAAGGAGCATCTGACATCTGTTTCTCTCAGTGGGCATTTAAGCGCTTTTCACTGAAAGGAGCAGGCTGAGCGATCTCACACCATTAATATCAATGGGATTTGAGTGCATTGCTACCTACATTTGTTCCTCAGTTCCAGGAGTGGAAGTGTGGAGCTATTAGCCCACCTTGCTCACGTCCTAGATAAGAATGTTGAAATAGTTCCACATGGCAGATGAACAAAAGAAGTCATTAGGCTTATTCTTGTCCACATGCACTCAAGTGCTTGAAGGCAACTGCCCCTGCTATTTTAAATCAAGACTGAGAGACTCAAGGCTACCGATTTACTGAATTTCAATCAACTCAAATTCATCTTTCTTTCCCCTTATTTTTCTTTTGTGAATGGCTGCTTCAGAACAACTAAATCTCATTGACTAAAATGGTTACTTTGATTTCCAGCTCTGCAGTATTTTCACAATAGGCTAGTATTAATGACATTTGCATTTTGGAAAATTAGCATTTTTTTTTAGTATGTATTTGAAGTTTTAAGGATAAGATAGATGCCTTGCCTGCAATATGGTTTTAAATTACCATCCTTCTCCTTCTTTGTGTCTATGAGAGCATGTATGAGTGAATGACTGTGAGTGAAAATATGGATTTATCTGTCAGTATACATGCATGTGTGAATACCTATGGAGACAGTCAGAAAACAATATATGTGAGTGACTATGAATTTATTTTTTTCTCTTATTGAAATAGAAAAATATATTTCAGAAGTACAAGTGTTATCTTCCCTTTCCCTTTCCCTTTCCCTTTCCCTTTCCCTTTCCCTTTCCC
>CM021731.1:171778432-171789207 GCA_011075105.1 Heteronetta atricapilla
CTTTCCCTTTCCCTTTCCCTTTCCCTTTCCTTTTCCCTCTCCCTTTCCCTCTCCCTTTCTTCTTCCTCTTCCCAATCTTTCCCTTCCCCTTCTTCCGCTTCCCATTATTCCTGTCTCCTTCTCCTTCCCAGCCTCCTCTCCTTCATTGGCCACTACACTCACTCTGCCTCACCCTTCCTTTTCTCATTCCCTCCATCTCCTTTCTCTCTCTCCCATCTTTCCACCCTCCCTCCTTCTCTTCTTCTTCCCCTTCCTCTTTTTTATACAGAGAAGCTTCTTCCTTCCTTCCTTCCTTCCTTCCTTCCTTCCTTCCTTCCTTCCTTCCTTCCTTCCTGCCTTCCTGCCTGCCTTCCTGCCTTCCTTCCTGCCTTCCTTCCTGCCTTCTCTCCCTCCCTACATGTTCCTCCCTCTCTGCCTCCCTCTCTGCCTCCCTCCCTCCCTGCCTCCATCCCTCCCTGACTCCCTCCCTGCATCCCTCCCTCTCTGCCTCCCTCCCTGCCCCCCTGCTTTCTTCTCTTTCTCTCTCTGTTTCTCTCTTTCTGTCTTTCTTCTTTCTTGCTAGGAACGTTATTTTTCTTTTACAAATCATTCAGGCACTTCAGTCCATGCTGGGCTGGCACAACAACTAATAACTTCACAAACAAAAAAACAAACAAACAAACAAACAAACAAAAACCCCTTCAATTTCTTGTACATCACACAAAATGATGCCATTAAGCAGGCAAAGAGAGGAAGGAAGATGTTCAGCCCTTTCAATTTTTATTAATGGCAATGAGGAGCATATTGCTGGAGATACATAAGATCAGGTTTACTTTCTGAAGGAGCTAAATCCTTCTCAGTTGTCTCTGAGTGGCAACCTATCTATCCCAATAGTCATAGTAAACAGTTCTCCTGATCTCCCTCATCTTACTCTGAATTTTAAATATATTTTTACGAATGGTTAAATACCTCTACTCTTCATCTCATTAGTATAAGGGTCTTGTCCAAGACCAACTGAAAGTGGCAAAAAGGCATTCACTAATTTAAGTAGTCTTCAGTCCTGGTACTAAAAAATGTCCTATTGGCTTTGCCTTTTATAAGTCAGACAAATGAAAAATAATTTTATGCTGTTCTATCAAAAATAAATGGCAATTGTTTTCTCAGGTCTTTTTCTCAGCAGTTCCCATTGATGCAGGCTATGCCAAGCTTTGGAATGTGACATTCTTTTATTGTCTTGTTCCTGTGGAAGAAAACTCCAGATCATTGTTTTGTTTTGTTTTGGGGGCTCACTGGTATAAAACAAACTCCCAATGTCTTGCAAAGTAGAATTGTACTCATAAGTATAGTACTGGGCAATAAATAAGAAAGATTAAGCATTCTGTAGCCAGGTTGTAGTGGAACAACAACAAAAAGAGAGACTGCTGCATTCTTTCTAAGCAAACAAAAAGCATAATTGGAAAAAATCATTTTTATGTTCTCTTACATTAGATGGGACCACTGAGTGAAACATCCACTGATGAATTACTCCTCTAATCTGTAGAGGAAAAACAGCTACTGGCAAATTAAAGAGTCCTGGAACAGAGCCATGAGAACTAAATGGCTAAAAATGAAAACAGGCAAACATTTGAAGAGTATTCTACAGAACACAGATCTTTCAACACCTCCCCCTTTTCCATGGCTAATTCATTGTCATGGAAACTGAATTTATCAAAATGTTCCTGTTCACTCCTAGTGACCCAGTGAGTCGACTTACAGAGCTGGTGAAAGGTAACGCAGGCTGAAGCAATTTTTACAAATGATATGCAGCAGTTCATAAATTGGTAAATTTTGAATGGTACCATTGTGTTTCCCGGATAGTTTCCTCTAGTCTCAAAAGACTCTTTGTCTGCAAGCTAGAGGTGTCTGAAACCCTTACTAATAAGTTAGAATGGGAGGCATGTCTGACTTCAGCTCCTTTCTTACCCTCTGTTCTCCTTTAATTTGTTTTTCTTCTTACCCCATGACTTTATGCTAAAATCCTGTTATTCATGTCTTTTATTTACTTCATGCATTCTCTACAGCATTTTTCTTTGCTGATCTGTAGCCCAAGGATGCAAAAACCCTTCATCACCTCATCACAAATATCTCTCCTTATCTGTTGCTGAAGGTAGGTGTTGACTATCAATACACAATGACTAGTATATGCAGCACTTTGCCAAATCTGAAATAACCCTGGAACTCCAGGTGCTTTCATCCTTTCTCAGAACATGGGGTTGCTTGTATTTCTTCATCACACAGGAAAATTGTCCTATAATTATTTTGAAGGTTTTTTGTTTGTTTGTTTGTTTGTTTGTTTTTTTCAGTTTCCATGTCACTCCAAATTCCATCAAGGTTGATTTTTACTTTGTTAGCAATTAGTGATTTGTTGTCATGGAAACCACACTTCACATGATTCTTGAACTTATATGGCTGAACGTGATCTTATAGCAGCCCTTCCTTCTTTAGCCTTAGTGGTTAAAGTCTTGCTTTTTGTCTGTGTGTGTCATCTTGATTATAGAATCACATAAAATATCTATAAACACACAAAATAATAGCAGAGAGCTACATCAATTAAAATTGAGTATTCAGTAATTCATTCTTTAATTAAAGCTCTTCCTTTTCCTATTTCTGTAACCTTTCAAGTGTTAAAGCAGAATAAGAGCTAATATTTCTGTGAAATATATTTTCTAATTTGAAGGTTGTGAGATAATAATAAACAAAAAAAATCTGCCTTTCAAATACTTATGCTTTTCATGTTTAATGAAAAAAAATGAAAACAAGAACAGTTTAGAGAAATTTTCTTCAGGATAAATCCATGTTTAAGGTTATAGATGGAGTATATTTATATGTATTTATATACAAAGAAAGGGAAGCAGTCAATTCAGCTTTTTGTCGGTAAATAGATGAAGTGATTCAGGACATAAAAGTCAAAGGATGTGACAGTATATTGTGAATAATAGGCATGTTTGAATTTAGTCATCCAGTAAATATGTTTGTATCTGTGAATCATAATTTTAAAACTTCACTCCAGAGGCTACATTTTTCAATAGGAAACACACTGAAGGATTACTTGATTATTGTTTTTGGTTTGTTTTTGTTTTTGTTGTTGCTTTTTTTTTTTTTTTTTTTTTTTTTTTTTGTGAGTGATATCTCAGCCATTTAGAAATATTCCAGTTAAAGCTGCATCACTAGGATCTGTTTCCATTGATTTTTTTGTGTTGTGTTGGTAAAATGGTAGTGGCAGACTCAGCTGAAGTAGACTAGTATAAATATATATGTGTGGGGTTTCCTGTTCCAGAATAAGAATAATTCTTTGGATTTGGTTAATCCACTTCCAACCTATCTGGAAATTTTTATACGTATGTATACACATACGTATAAAATATGTATTTATATACGTATGTATATAAATGTATATATACATATGTATATAAATATATATGCATGTGTGCATACACATGTATATGCATATACATATATTTTTTTACGTTTATATATATATGCATACGTATATATATACACATCATTTAGAAAAAAATATATAAGCCAGAGTTATGCAAATGTAACTACAGTGTTTTAAATTCACACTTGGAATTTAATTGTCTAGATAAATAGTCCATGTAGTTGTATGTTCATGTTTTTCTCTCTGTCTGACTCTTGAAAAATTTTTAATGGCTTGGAAACAATGAGAGTTCAAGGTATTTACACTCATAGGAAATGATAAAAATCAACTCTGGGTATGTGGAATTATACAAGTCACTCTAAAGAATACTAACAAGTAGAGACAGTGATTTTTGCAGACTTTTTTGATACATGGAACATGAGAAGACTCAGTCTTGAAAGAACTTTTAGTTAAACTTTTAGTTAAACTTTTCAAAAGTCTGTTTAGCATATAAGAACTAAACTGATATATGGGTTAATGTATCTATCAGAGAGAACTGAAGTTTAAAGGCACAATAAGATAATTCTTCCCTGAGGTAACACAACTGAATTCAATGTTATTTTCTCTTGTCTCTCCTCCCATGTATTAGAGACTCATTAATTGGACTCATTACACAGTAAAGAAGATTGTTTGCTTTCAATGATGCAAAGGCAAATATGGTATGATTTCGGCAAGCAGCTCTTAAGTTGGCTACAAAGAAGCAATTTAGAAGTATTTTAAAGGAAAAAATCCACTTACTTATCCAGTATGCTATATTAATGTCAAATTTTTATTGACTTTTTTTTTTTTTAAGAGAAGAAAAAGAGAGATAAAACACTCAATTTCCTCCTATATTCTTATATTTGTAGTTGTAAATCTATGTGCCAGAAGTTAATCTAGTTATGAAATCTATTATATTTATTATGTTTTTATTATGCATTAAGAGAATAGGTAAATTTTTCACTATTTGTCTTATGTTTCTGTACTAACTTTAGCCCTAGGAAATCAAAACAATTATATTAAAAACCATGTAGAAAGCAGTGTGAGACCAGAATTTGCCTTGTGTTATGATACTCTGAATTCTAGTTCTAAGAATGATATTCTAGTTCTAGTTCTTAATTCTAGTTCTGAATTCTAGTTCTAAGAATGATATTTCAAATGATACTTCAAATGTATGTTTTCAGTAATAAATTATCCTAAAGTTTCTTAAGTGTACAGTCTAAAACTGCAAATGTAGCATAAATAACTGTCCTAACCATGTAGTAGATGCAGCACAAACAAAATCTTTCTTGAACATCACCTTTCATGACCGTGCAAGGTCATGTACTTTTTATTGTTGTAAAAAGTTGCATTAAATTAACATTTCTTATCCATTGTACTCTGGATTTGTTTTCACAAATATGTGAAATTTAATATTTTACTTCATTAAAAATTCAGAGAGGGAAGAAGATCAACTTATTAAAGTTTATGATGGAGTGAAATATTTGACCTTGCATAAACATTCCCCATAACTACTGCCACTATTACAGCAATTGCAAAGAAAATTTTATGAAAATGGAAACTAGTATTCTCCAATATACACATTTAAGCAAACAAATACTCCTTAGAATCAGATGTAAGTGTAATTTCAAAATAAGAAGCTGTAAACCAAGTGATTTTCTTCACTGCGTGTGATTTCTTTGGGGTATTATTTCACTCTTGTAATCTGTTTAACATTTTTGTACTTCGAAAGACAATAGAATATGACAGGTTCTTTGACAGTTTGTTAACACAAATTAACCTAATTTATGGGAAAACTAGCTGTGTGTGAACATCTAGTTTTGCAGTGTTTTCTAAAACAATCTTTACATTGTCATTCTAGGAAGCATGCTTCCTAAAATTTCAGCATTCTGCTCAGTAATAACACTTATAACATATATTTTATGATGGTCTTGTATATGGATGATCTTATAATATATGCAAAAGAAAAGAAGGAAAAGATATTTACTTGATCCTTTTTTCAAGTTAATTAATATTCTTAGCCTTGCACCTGTAAAAAATTGTTTGCATTAGGGTAACCAAGCGGGGGATGTGGCAATGGTTTCCTCTTTAATTCA
This sequence comes from Heteronetta atricapilla, assembly GCA_011075105.1. Lineage (NCBI taxonomy): Eukaryota > Metazoa > Chordata > Aves > Anseriformes > Anatidae > Heteronetta > Heteronetta atricapilla. The sequence continues at coordinate 171,783,947 of CM021731.1, forward strand.
TAAAGAAACCATTCAAATGAAGTCTTATAACAAATATTTCATGATAGGAGTTAATCACATATAAATAATGTTAGCTTAAGGGAAATCCATAAAATTATATTTGTTTCTTTATTTCTATCACGTGTGACAAATGTATAAACGATTGTCCTCCAAAAAAAAAGGAGAATAAAGAAGAATCTGATGTTGGTGTATTTCCCTTACAAATTATTTATAACCAGAAGAAGTGTGAGACTTTTCTTATTTTCTTATTTTTCATCTTGATTATGACTTTAAATTCTTTCATAACTAGTTGATGGGTAAGATATAAGTGAGGATGATGAGAAATATTTGTTAAATAAAATCAAGCTCCAGTGGACTTCGTAAATACATTTATAAATGAAAAGATACAATAGCAGCATTTACATCCTGAAAGCATTTATATTCCTCCTTTCAGTTTAATACATATTCTTGAATACATTTTTAAGAAATCTAAATAGCAGAAGAAAATAAGAAAAGTTATATAATAAATGTGTTACCTCATGAGGCTGTAAACCAGAAAACCTTGGCTTTGTTTGTCTTTAAATAACAGTTATTTTGTTCTGTAGAACTCCTCATGATGAAGAAAGGACTGAAGAATTTTCATTTGGGGTGCAAATGGCTATTTCTAACATGAACTTTGGAATGAAAAAGCAGTATCTTCAATGAGAAATATTTCTTTTGTGGAGTTACTAAATAAATACATAAAAAGCTGACTTATTCTTTACCTCTCTCAGCCTGGATTGAAATTTTCACTTTAGGCTACCTTTTCTGAAAGTCTGTGCCATCAGTTGTATTTGTTCTGGATGACCTACATTTATGGTAGTAAAGCCTTTAATGTATAATCACATCATCATATTTTCTGAAAGTATCACACATTAGAAATAAACTATTTTAGGTGCATTTCAAAGCATTAAAGCATGTTTATGGATTATCTCTTGAACTGTTGATATGAATTTAGACCCCTTGGTTGCTGTAGGTCCAATTGTGTGCAGGTTTCAGAAGAAGCCTTTGAAACTTCTAAATATAGCTTTAAAGAGTTTCTCTATATCTAAAATGTCATGACATTAACATCTAGTATCTTGGGATACTCCAAAGTTAGAAATTGGGAAACTGATCCTTTCCAGTAGCATAAAACTGTAATTTCTAGCCTTATGTGTCATCTAAGAAATGGACTTAACTTCTGACATTTTAGATATAAAAAGAGTTTTGTGAGTCCTGCTCATCCTGTATACTAGGAAGTCACATTTTCTAAGGAAAAAAAAATATGGATTTGAAAAGAGAAAGAAGTAATGCCTCCCTTTTACTTTTAATTTAAAATAAGTAAATAAAAAAAAATCCCTACTGGTTCTCTACAAGTGTTCTGTAGTTCAGATTTTTAGAGAAAGGTAAACTATGTCATAATTTATCACAATAAATTTATCACAAAGATATAGAATTTATCATATAATCAACTATATTTATGAAAAGTGGACATACTTATGTAGTTCTTTGTAAAACTAAAGTTTGAAGATGAAAACATATATGAGCAGAGAAAGGAGATTTTACTTGCTGCTATTAAGGAGAAAGTTCAATTAAAGGGAAAAATACAGATGTAGTGTGTGCTTAGCTTTTCTTTGACCCAGTGCTCATCAGTGGTGATTGTCTATTCTGGGCTTTTTTGGATGTGAGGCTGAATCTGTAATTAAATGTAGATATGAATATGAAAAGAAATTTTCTATCTCAGTTTTCTTTAGAAAAGCATTTTAGTTGAGCTGGATGACAAATCTATGTCTGAAGTTGTATGTCACGGTCAGACTACTTTGCATTTAGGGCCTATTGCACAGTGACTGAAAAATGGTATAGTGGTTCAGCTCCATTTGCTGAATAACCTGGAGGTCCTTAGGGGAAAAGGGGAAAAATGTACTGTGTCTCAGAGACTGCTAGATTTAACCTGAATTCTAGGCATGCAAGAAGAATATTCCTCTTACTCACAATACCTTGTCTTAAGCCTGGTTTGACTAGTGTGATGGGAATATCAGATGTCTTCCCAGAGTAACATTTTGCAATACAACAAAAATAATATATTTTTATTTGTGTTTGTATGATAAATTCAAGAATTTAATTCAACCTTTAATTCAAGAAGTTTGAACGTGTCAAATTCCTTTTTTTTTAATTTTTTTGTATTTTTTTTGTCTAGATACATTGGAAAGGCCGTGTTTTTAAATTGTGAAAAATTCACAGCATTCTGAAAATCATATATTGTATGATATAGAAAGAACTTATACAACCAAATTCTATAGCTTATGTAGTACAAAATAACTTCAGAAACTTATCCACCAAATTACACTTTTGTTTATTTTGTTTTATTTTTGTTTATTTATTTATTTATTTATTTATTTATTTATTTTTGTTTATTTTTGTTTATTTTTGTTTATTTTTATTTTTTGTTTATTTTTTATTTTTTTATTTTGTTTATTTTGTTTATTTTGTTTTATTTTTTTCTTACATGCTATCTCTCAGAAATATATATTATGTGTAAGTATATGTATATATGTAAAAAATAATGCACTGAAGGTGTAGATACAAATACATTATTGATTCCTGTAATGTACAATAGTTTCAATAAAATGTATAATCTAATATAGGTCTAATTGTATGTATAGGAAAACAGGACTTTTAATCATCTTATGGCCTAAATGTTGTGTTTGAATCATGCCTGACTTACTGATAATAAAAATGGTTAGTACTAACATTAATGACTGAGGAAATTCTAACAGTCACATAGTGGAAAAAGTGGAACAGTTAGAGACTGAAAATTCAAAAAATATTTGAATTTATGTAACTGACAAGTGCTTGCTAAATAGTGAAAGCATGCCTGGTTCAATATAATTCAGATGTCAGTTGCTTTATTTTCTTTTTTTTTTACATTTTCTCTCTTTTTTTTTTTCTGTACTTTCTAATTCTGTATTGTGTACTTTCTAAATGTGAGGTTCTAAACCAGTTATTCTTAGTCATCTGGCTATCAAAGAAGACTCTTAGAAAGATAAGAATGTATAAAATTGGGTAGTGTTTTTTTTTTTTTTTTTTTTTTTTTCCTCCAGCTTTTCCTTCTCTCTAACAGATGTCAACCATGATCTGAATTGAATTTTATCCCTAAAGTAGCTTTATACAGCAATTCTGAAGTAACCTTCAGATATTGAGTTCATTGTTAACAATTATAAACTGTATTTTCACATTATCTATCATAGCTTATCATGAAGAATCCCCATTATTCTCTCTAGCCAATTCAATAGCCCTGACAGTGCTGTAGTAGTGGTTATGTGTGTTTGCATGTAACTGGGGCATTGCAACATCCTTCACTGATATTTTCCATTCCTGGGAGGCTATACATAGAGAGAAGATTGATCAAATGGACTCCTACAGGGGTGGCATTGCTGCAGGCTGGTCATTTAGGGTGGCCAACCAAAAATAAAATTGAGACAAATAAAATAAAAAAGAGCACTCAGTGGTAGCCAGAGGCAGGAAAAAAAAAAAAAAAAAAGTCAGTCCATTCTTTTGTTATAGCTGTGCTTCAAGCATCAATGCTTGTAAGAAGCTCAAAAGTGGCCCTAGGATGAAGCTCTGTAATTGGAGGCAAGCAAGGCACAGATGCTAGCTTTTATTAAATATCAACAGAATTTAACAGTGCCAACAGTCCAGTGCTGAAGAAGGAAGGATGGAAAGGAAATTCCTTCCCTGGGCTAATTTCATGCTTACTGTCCTTCAGACCTACTTATAAGATCTGTCATTATACTCTGCATCCTTGACAAAGTCAGGCTATCTAAAATACCTGGATAACTTTATGCACTTGAGTCATGCATAAATAACCTCTTGCTCATGAAATGCTATAGGCCTAGCTCCCAGCTGTCGTTACTGAAGGCTGCAGTTCCCTTGCATTCCCATATGACATCTGTCAACCCTGCATATACATCTTGACTTCCCTGCAGTATCTCAAAAGTCATTAGACACTGATGTTCAGGCAACTGAATACTTCCCAAAATATTAAGTGGACTCCTTAAGTAGAGGAAGGCATATACCAGAGACACTGCTAACACCATGCAGTAAAACATTCCTTGCTAATATCTTTTTCTCAAATTTAAATTATGAAATCTTATAGAAAGAGACAAAAATATTGGGTCAGACTTCTCTGTTCATTAGCACCTTGTTGCCTTTTTTGATTCTTTTTTTGTTGTTGTTAGTTTTGTTTGCTTTGTTTTGTTTTGTTAATTTGTTTGCTTTTAATGAAAAGGAAGTAGTTAATTTGATATAAAGATGAATATTCTTAGTAGTTGGCATGGTATGGCTTCATCCAGCTGGAGAATGGACTCATTAAGGCTATTAACACTGGGAGATTTACTGCAGCTCTTTGGACTTCTCTGAGTTTGAGAACATCTACAATATGAGATTTCAGGTGCCCTGCCCCTTCACAGCATTCCAACAGAATGGAAGAAACAGAGTCATTTAGAAGTGTCCTGAAGCACTAGAAGAAGAAGCCTTCATTCTAGAAGAAGCCTTGTTTGTTTAGGTTATATCTCTCTCCAGATTATTTGAATAATGTTGTGTTGTGCAGATCTTTGTTTAAGATCATACAGGAAAGAATGTTATATAAAGCTTGTTTACTTTGTTTACTACAGCAAATTATTATACTGAATTGAAAAATTAGCTGGTTTCAACTTGTGTTGTGTTGTGTCGTGTTTGTCATTGCACCCACAAAGTACTCTGTTTCCTCAGAGTGGTCATATACAAACTGTCTTTATGTTCTGGAATGCCACCATGAAATGGCTTCCAAAGTTGCTACCAAAGGCAACTGCCAAGCTGAAAGATATTCAGAGCTAACAGTACCCCCATTCCTCCTTTACATCCCCTCCAATTCCCCATACTGCTACAGGAAATGTTAACTGTATAGATGATCTCAGGAGAGTTGCTTTGCTTTGCAATATTCATGCCAAAAGACAGCACTGTTTTTGCCAGAAGTTCTCTTTTATGACATCTACAGATCAGCATAAAGTATCCTGCAAAATTAATTGAATTATTCAAGAATTCTTTTAAAGCCAAATGCCATGCAAAGCCTTAAGATATATATGCATTTTCAAATGTCCTTGCAGCCTGATTTGGGCCATTTACCTCTTGAAATCTCAACTTAAAGCTGAGTGAATTAATGAAACTGTGAGTCAAGGTACATTCCCTTTTTCCCTCCCCTCCCCTCCCCTCCCCTCCCCTCCCCT
>CM021731.1:171794207-171855676 GCA_011075105.1 Heteronetta atricapilla
CCCTCCTCTCCTCTCCTCTCCTCTCCTCTCCTCTCCTCTCCTCTCTTTGCCTTGCCTTGCTCCTCTCCTCTCTTTGCCTTGCCTTGCCTTGCCTTGCCATGACTTTGTTTTGTGCTATTGAGGACATGTTTCTTAGGTTTACATGATTTATCCACCTGTTGGTGGCAATATGAGCAAAGATGGGGAAATAACCATGGGCAGAAAGAGGAAGAATTATGTCAAAGAAGATTAAGAGGAAGTATACACACACACACACAAATCAGCTTAATAGTTCTAGGAGATTTAACAGAGAAAGGAGATCAAAGTTTACTTTTCCAAAGCTGTCTAAACAGTGGACAATATACTCCTTTGCAATGTACTGCACTGGTTCCTGCTGCACAAGCTCTTTGATTCCTCCGAACTGGGGGTCTACTGTCATGGATGCTGTGCTAAAATTAAGGAATGAACTCACTGTACTGCCACTTAGTATTAAAAATGGGCACTTGTATCTCCTCATACAGGAAATAGAGGTGAGTTTGGTCAAACCAACCGGGATCAATGAAGATACAGAAGGAGGACATTGTGGCACTGAGAGGATTATAGGGCCAAGCTCTGACTGCCACACAAAATCAGCAGGTGTTTTCCTTCAAGGATAAAGTTTAAAGTAGATCTAAGATGTTAAAGTTGGTTAAAAATGAAAATAATATTTTGTGGATAGAAATGTTTTTTCTTTGTTTGTGTTCGTTTGTTTTTAGTGTGGAATAGTCCCTATTGTGACTATATAACACCCACAAAGAATTCAGATGTAAAATATCAGTAGTTATTGTCTACATTTACATGGATAAGTAATTGAACATGTTGACATTTACATCTGTTATAAATGAAGTCTGGAGTTTTAGCTTTGGACTGCTTTAAGCATGATTCCCTAGGCTGAACATCTCTGCTATAATTATGATAGGTCACTGATTCACACCTTTATGTTCCTGTCAAGACATGACTGCACACATGAAGTGACACTTTATGTTTAGATTCTGGTTAAAGGAATCAATTTTGTTATGACTGAAATTACTAAGGGCTGAATTCTATGTGATTTCTTGTAGATGAAAGCAATAAATACAACCATTGTCTAATGCCAAATAAATACATAAAAATCACAAATCTGATGTCAATAGCAAAAGAGTTTATTCTTCATAAATCAAAAGTTATGTCTAATTGTAACTCCAACTTCAGTTAATTTATTCCTAAGTATACTTGAACAAATGAAAAACCTGTCTATCTCAATTTGAAGACACTGATTACCAACACTAAGAATGTCACCATCTATTTAGTTGTCCCCCCACATGCCTATTGTACTTGAAACAGTGAGATACAAGCTTTAACTGGTGTAAGATTTTTTTTTAACTTTTCATGCATTCATCAATTTGTATGTATGCATACTTAAAAAAATATTATTAGTTAATTAAATTATTAATCTAATACAAAACCTGTTATATGTGATGTTAGTACATGTTGCTGAACAGTAAGTGGTAATATTACCACTTATTCTTTTTATTTATCAATTTAACAATTTTGTTTTCAAATGTAGTATATTTCTCATATTTTGTATACTAGATCCTCTTTTATTATGCAGTTTCCCCCTCCTATTTAAAGCCCCACTAATTCACCTCAGTGCAGCTATAATGAGTAACTAGGAAGGAGTTTGGAAGGAGAGAGAGGGAGAGAAAGCTATTGAAGTAAATGAAGCATTACCCATGACTGCTGCACACACTAGTGTCTGTTCCTATACTAGCATCATTTTCCCTCTTCTGTGCATTAGAAAGATAACTCATTTCCCAGAGCATTCCATGCTCAAGGGCAATAGCTACCTTCACCACAGAGAGAATTAGCACTGGCTGGTATAATTTTGGAAATATGTAGCAATTACTTGCAGCAGAAACTCAGCTCTCAGAATCCCTTAATGAAGAATGACAAAAACGCTGAGTTCAGAGATGGTGGCCCAGAGCTTCTAGGTTCACTGTTCTACACTGCTAGTTCACTGAATCCCCATGCAGATCATCTTCCCTTTTCTATTTTGCCTCCTCCTTTCCACCTGTCTTTATGATCTGATCAAATTAGCATTTCAACTGTATTACCCTATTTGTCCTTTGCACTGTGTTTAGTTATGATTGCATTTAGCTCATTTTTTTTTGACTTAGAGCAACAACAACAAAATGTTTAAATGAACTATGTTATATCGTTCCCTTAGATAAGCTCATAGTCTTTCTTGTTTTCCTTGGAAGTTCCTAGGATACTTGCCTTTGGTTTATTTTATTGGTTTCTCTGTAATACACAATTAAAATCTGTTTTAATTCGAAAGTCAAGGATGTATAAGCGAGATGTGTAAATTTAAACTGCTGCAACTAACCACATATTTATTCACATATTTATTCATGCTGCTGAGGGTAGTGATATTAGACAGATCACATTTGGGATTGTGCTGTTTGTGATAAACTCAATCAAAAAGATAATGTTAACCTTCTAAATACATGAACACTCTAATGGCATTCATTTCCAAACTGACTCCCAGCAAATCTTAACACTAAGGATGATGCCTTAGCCTCTGTATAAGTTTCACTTTTATATTTACATAAATAATTTTGACAGAAAAAGAGTGTTCTAAGTAATGTCTGAAAAATACTGAGGATAAATATCTACACTGTTTTGAATGTATTCTTGCATGATACTAAAACTTTCCTTTCTGAAGGGATCTCGGAGACTCTTGTGCTTGAAACACTCATGATTAGAAATGATATCATAAGCACACTGGTGTCTCAGGAATAAAAAATAATTGAGAGTGGAAAGATTATGGGAGATGGGAGTTTTCACAGAACCCATCAGTAAGATGTTAGTTCTTGAACTGATTAAACTGAGACTGGAATAACATTAGAACTTTTGTTAACTCAACAACTAACTTAGCATACTTCGGTCATGATGTTTAGAAGCTGTATTTTCTAACTGAACATTTTCAAAGGTATGATGAATCTGGCATTAAGATGAGAAGATGGGTCCATCTTCTTTGCACCCACCCTTCAGGTATTTATGCATATTGATAAGATCCCCTGTTCCTTCTCTTCTCCAAGCTCCTCAGACAAGAGAACCTCCAGTCCTTTAAATATTTTTGTGGCCTTTTGCTGGACTCACTTCACAACATCCATGTCTCCTCTGCATTGGAAAGCTCAGGACTGGACACAGCACATCTCAAAAGGGCTAAGTAGTGGGGAAGGATCACCTCCCTTATCCTGCTGACAACACTCTTCCTCTTGCAGTCTGTTGGCATTCTTTGCTGCAAAGTGACATTGATGGTCACTTGGTGGTCAAATGTTTATCTGCCAGGGCCCCTGGGTCTTTCTCTGCAAACCTGCTTCTTAGACAGTTGGGCACCAGTTTATACTGGTGCATGGGGTTATTTCTCCGACAGTGATAGGCTTGGCATTTCACTTTGTTGAATTACATGAAACTCTGACCATTTTTCCAGCCTGTTGAGGTTCCTCCAAATCACAACTATCTGGAGTATGAAGGCTTCATCCCAACTCTGTATAGACTGCAAACTTGCTGTAAAGGCACTCTGTCCAATCATCCAGGTTATTAATAAAAACGTTAAACACTGTTGGCCCCAGTATTGAGCCTTGGGGCACACCACTAGTGATTAACCTTCAGCTGGATTTCACATCACTAATTACAACCCTCTAACTCCAGTGGTTCAGCCAGTTTTCAATCCATTTTACTGTCTACTTATCCACAGACAGTCTCAAAGGCCTTACTAAAATCTGAACAAAAACCAGCCACTTCTCTTCCCTTAACCACTGAGCCGAGTCATTTTTGTTGTGGAAAGCTACAAGGTTCATGAACACCAACTACACATTTACAAATCCATGTTGACTATTCCAGTGACCTTCTTTCCCTTTATGTGTTTGGAAAATGTTTCCAGGTTTATATACTCCCGCACCTTCTCACTGACTGAGGTAAGGCTGACTGAACTGTAGTTGTCTGGATCTCACTTCTTGCTTTTATTCAAGTTAAGGGTGTCATTTGTTTTCACAGAATGTTTAAGTTTTGGAAGAGACCTCTGGTGGTCATCAGGTCCAACCCCTCTGCTCAAGTAGGGACACCTAGAGCAGGTTGCCCAAATTCCAAGTCCTCAGAAACTTCTTTTGATATGATGACCTTTCAAAGATGATTGAGAATGGCTTCACAATGACATCAGACAGTTCTCTCAGCACTTATAGGTACATCCTATCAAACCCCAGGGATTTGTGCATGACCAGTTCATTTAAATGCTCCGTAACCTGATCCTCCTCCATTGTGGGTAGGTATTCCTTGTTCTGAACTTTTACACTGAGAGTCTCAGAGACCTGTGGTCTCTGTAAGATCATAACCTTGCACCTGTGCACAGATCTCCAGTTCCTCTTTTTTTTTTTTTTTTTTTTTTTTTTTTTTTTTTTTTTTTTTTTTTTCCCCATACTTCATGCCTGAATGTAGAACCCCCAAAGATGGGTTGCCAGTCTTACTGATTTCCCAGAAAAGGTACAAGATCACCCCCCATTGTGCGTTCCTGTGAGCATTCCTTATTTGTGTGCATATGCTTAACATTGGTTTCCTTCAGTCATGTAATGCTGATTATTTATCTCTTGTACACATGATCTGTTGTCCTTTGTTTTTCCACCCCAATCTACCATATTCTCACATGATTGTTAGTTATCATCCCCCTCTCATGTTGTTCTCAGTTTAAAGATATTCTCACTAGGTTTTCAGGCCTGTTGGCGAAGATACTACTTCCCCACATAGTCAGATGGATTCTACCTCTTCCTAGAAGACTGTGATCCTTAAAGAAGGTGACATATTTGCAAAAGCTGAGTTTCTGTTGTTAGCTTCCAACACTAGCTATTCAACCAGTTGTTAATGCACAGGATAGTTCTCCTCTTCCTCAAGCCTTTCTCCCTCAACAGTAGACTGAGGAGAATACTGCCTGGGTCTTGCTACCTTCTATCCTCATGCCCAGTGCAGTCAGCCCATGCAGCCACACTCAGTATGATCTAGGTAGCCGATCATGGCAGCACACCCGTTTGGTGACACTCTGGAAAAGTAGCATGGAGTGATGGTCTGAGGACTGAACAAGCCTCTCCACAATGTCTCTCTCAGATCCAAGCATTTGGCAAAGAGCAAATATCCCAAGGTAGCAAGCCAGAAAAGCAGATAGGGCCTCTGTTCCCTGCAGCTAGAGGTCTTCCATTGCTTTTATTAACCCCTTCTTCCTAGTGCTGCTGTGTGGGTCAAACTTAGCTAGCTCAGAGTCTTTGATGGACACAACCTTCTGTCTGCTGCCAAGGCACTGATCCTATTCTGTAGTTGCAGGTTTGTAGGTGGAACAGACGTATCAGAAATGGTGAGCTTTGAGGCTTTGCCATCCTGGAAGTCTCCATTTCACGACTCCATACGCACAGGGTCTCCCTGCCCCTCCTTCAGTACCACTGGGGTCTCAGGCTTATGTATCCTCCAGGCTCTCAGAGAAGATCCATCCATTCTCTTTCTTACCATTCCTGATGCTGGACAGCCTGTTGACCTTTGCCCACAGCTCCCCTGCTTGGTGACACAGATTCTCTCTGGTGTTCATGTCCTGAAGGCAAGAAGTCCATTTTCCCTTGCCACAGAATCATCAAGAGATCCCAGGCAACCCTGAAGTCACAGTAGTTGCTCCAGTGGGTGTTGGGGACTGTACTATGTGGCATGTCATTACTGCTACTGAGGAGGTGTACACTACTCATCAGAATTTCCCTCTCACCTCACAAACTGTTGTCCCTGTGAGATCCATGCTAGGGACAGCATTTATACCAGAACCTTTCTAACACTTGCTGAAATGTTGCTAGCCCTCCTTACTCAGAAGACAGCTGGAACAAAGGCTCAACATACACTTTGGTCAAGTTTCTGTAGAAACTGCAAGCCACCTTCTAAGGAGGAGTCTCTGAAATTAATAACACCATCCTGAATAGCAACAAAAGTCACATAGTTTTAGCCCATGACAGACAAATATAAATATGAAAGAGAGAATAAGAATTAAGAATTGTTAATGAACAAAGCAAATGAAGAATTTCTAAACAGTGCCAGAGGGGCATCATGTTAATTCTTTGAGAGAGAAAAGCCTTACAATTTTAGAATGCCTCAAGCACCACTGTTTTATGTTAAGGTCTTTGTAAAAATGCAATAAAGACGATGGCTTAGTTAAAATACTATCAGTATACTTGGTTAGGAAATGAAAACCTCAGTCTTCCTTGCATTGTATTCAAATGAGTGAATCTTCCTATCCTCCCTTTAAGAATTTCAATGTATACCTGCCAAACTTTTTATTTTATTTATTTATTTATTTTAATTTATTTTTATTTTATTACCTGCCAAATTTTTTATTTTTATTTTTTCCCAGTAAGTGGGGTACAGGGTTTCAGACAGATATGATACAGCGAACAATGATGTTTTTCTTTCCTCTGGTCACCTCAATGCAGTAAATTTTAGCTAAATTGATTTGTATTCCTAGTTCACTTGAATGCTCAAAAAAATCCCACTCCTGATATAACTAAAACATTGCTAAGGACTTTTATAGATTTTGTCATGCCTCTGTGGAATAATTGCCTGAGGTGACTTGGAAATTAAACTGATACTCACATTTTTAAAAAAAGGTTGAAGCATTGAAGAAGCTTCCAGGGTGGAGTGTAGCTGAACTACTTAGAAGTTCCCTAGGCCTCCAACCTTAGATGTTAATCACTCTAGGGGAACTTGGTGTGCTGAGTCTAAAAGGAACAGTACAGAGTGTGAAGTGTAGATACCACAGCAAGGCTCTGTGATAAGATGGGAACTTGATTGTTCTTGTGCACACTGAGACTGGTAAGCTGCACATTTGCTACCCTGAGCCAACAACCTGTCATGTTTTTGACAAAATGCTGTACTTTAGTGAACTTTGCTCATTATAATATCATTATAATACCAAAACACACCTCTATTCCATTCCCCTTACTGAGTATGTGCTCTGAATTTCTGTGAGCCTATACCTCTAAAGGAAAGTGAGAAAACTTTGCACCAGTTGTAACAAAGATATGCATAACTAGAGTCTCTCAAGCTCCACCTAAAAGACAGAAAATAATATAAATTGGATTAAGAGAGAAGGGATGTTAGGGAAGATGCCACTGTGGCTTCTGGGATAAGTCAAGGCTGAGTGTTGTCATCCCCCTTAGTTCCTTCCCGCCCCCGCTCGCGAACATTGGGAGGCCTATCCTCTGGATAAGATTTGAACACTTGGTTATGCCAGGTGTCTCCACGGGAAACTTAGAAATCTCTATAGAGTCTTTATACCTTTTAAAGTGTTTATAGCCAGGCTGTGTTACTCATACTTTCAGTATTTGAATGTGCTTTGCAGACAGTGAATTTATCATCGGCAATTCAAAGAACCTGTATACCTGTTGCTTTAATAAATTGCACTGCTCATGAAATTTAGCAGTGATCGTTCTCACTGAATGCAACCAAACTCTTTAAGTGTTGCTGTGGTAGTTCACGGAACATGACTAGATTGAGGGTGTATTACGTTATTTGTGAATCTGTAATCCTGATAGTTCAGTACCTGCAATGCGACCAGACTTATAACGGCTAATTTTGTATACCCCTAACACAACAGCCTCCCTATAATATTTTTTAAAGTCACTTAAGCTGTCAGTTACAATATGAGTTGTCTGTATCCTGATGTTTTCCACAATGATGTTGGCTCACTGTCATTTATAAGAGTATTAAGTCTTCAGTCAGATATTGAACCTGGATGTTACATTACTAACAGTTCCACTGGCTCCTACAAACATTGCTATTATCTTCAGGACTTCTTCGGTGCCATCCCTTTGACCTTCTATTTATGGGCTATATTACTATATTATAATGATTCTGCTACTGTGAGGTAACCATTACTGCAAGTCTCCAGATATTGTCAGGTATGATGTTTTTCCAGATGACAACTGGGACAGTATTTTTCTGTGACAAGATAACAATTTTATTTTTTCTCCTTTTATTCAAGGACTTTCTGTGAACCAGAATGACAAAATTAACATCTGAAGAGCTGGCTTTTTTTTTTTTTTTTTTTTTTTTTTTAATGTCCTATTAATCTTTCTGAGACGAATGCTTGACAGAATCTGAAGACAGTATGTTAAAACAGAGATGGTTATAATATTAAAATAAAATCTATTCAAAATGTATTGCTTTTTAAAAATGTATGTGCAGACATATATGAAGAAAGCAAGTACCATTAGGTCCATTTTATATACAGTGAAACAGATTATAGAATGGGACCTGCTGAAGTTTGTGGATGAAATTAAGTAAAAAGTTTAAGATCATAAAATCATAGAATAATTAAGTCAGAAAAGACTCTTAAGATCATCAGGTCCAACCACCCACCTAACCACAAGTCCACCACTAAACCATGTCCCTAAATGCCACATCTCTTAAATCCTTCCAGAGATGGTGGAAGGATTGAACTTTTTCAATCTACACCACTTTATTGGCCAGCCTGTTCCAAATGCCTCACCACTCTCTCCATGAAGAAATTTTTACTGATATCCAATCTAAACCTCCCATGGTGCAACTTGAGGCCATTGCCTCATGTCCTGTCATTTTTCACCTGAGAAAAGAGAGCAACACCCTCCTTGCTGCAACCTCTTTTCAGGTAGTAGTAAAGATCAGTGATGTCACTCCTCAGCTCCCTTTTCTCCAGACTAAACAGCCACAATTCTCTCAGCCACTCCTCATGTCTTATTTTCTGTTCCCTTCATCAGCTTTGCTGCTCTTTTCTGCACATTCTTGAGCAACTTCCTACCTTTTTCTACTTGGAATTCAGTACTTCAAAGGATTAGACTCTACTCATAGCAACCCCTTCCTGTTGTAGCTAGATACGTCTAGTTTTAATATTTCTTCTCTGTTTGTCATCTAGGAAAGCTCAATGAGCACAAAGTAGCAATCAATTAAAAGTAAATAGGTATATCTGACAGCTTAAAAGAGTCCCAGAGAGGATGACAGGAAAATGGTACAAGACAATAAATAATTTATAGCTGGAGAAAATTAATCAAGAACCCCCAATTCCCTCCGTCCCCACACACAGGTGCTCAATTACAGTACCTCTAAGAAGAGGCAGGAGACCAATAACCAAACATCTGTGACATAAATGAATTTAACTATTAGGGAAGAAAGTACTGAAACATATAAACACACTGAAGTAACCAAACCAAATTACAATACAGTGTACATTTACTTTGTATAATGCCTTTCATTATATCATTTCCCAGAACTCTTCATGTAATTAAATACGAACGCTATAGAGTATAAGTGAAATACAGCAGTAGTAGGGAGATTCTCGAATGGAGGCAGAGTATTGAATCATAAGATAATACATAGAAGAGAAAAAAAAATAGAAAAGCTGAGATAGAGGAAGTTATTAAGTTAGGCCTTAGCACTGGAGTATTAAAATGAATGGAAGTTACTGCATTGTCCTCAGTGGAAGAAGTATAACTCTGTAGGGTAATGAGTTGTTTGCCAAAGGCACTGGAAGCATTGATGGATAAGGGTAAAGACAAAGATAATGACAGTGTCTGGTCAGAAGAGGGAATAGGAAGAGGAGAAAAGAGATACATGAGGTCCCCAAAGTATTTTGGAAACACTTGCCTGTCTCATTATTGGTTTTCTTCATTTTGATGCCTGAATAATGCAGATGAAATAAGTCAACTGAATTAGCAGACCAGTTTAAAGCACAGAAGGGACACAACAAGACAGCTTAAAATAATTCCTAAATTGACTGTTGTTTCATATACATGTAGGACTATTCCTTTCTATTCCAATTGTACTTCCACTGTTTTATAACAAAGTAGTGTGTGAATCTATCTGGAACATTTATTGTGACTTTTGAGACTCTCAGGGCTAATTCAGTGCATTGCTCATCTGGTTACTTCACTGTTGAAAGATAGTGTGGCAGCTACTCCTGTTATTGAAGACCATTTCTGTTTGACTCCTGACAAATTACTTAGGTAAGAAGTTACACACATAGTTCAATCTATTTACCTAACTTTATTTTTACTTTTTGAATTGACTAATCAATATGGTAGTCATACCTGTAGGTTTTTATAATAAATTTTGTCTTTATATAGAGATACATATATATAACAAATTAAATTGAAAGCTCATTTCTTATTACCTTATTATGGAGGACATCTGTGATTCTACTTCAATACTATTTTGGGAAGGTTCTTCAAAAATACATAAGACTCAGTGATCTGCCATTTTTGCTTTGCATTGATTCTTCTCTAGCCAAAATAATTTTTCCTACTCCTTTTATGTATATACATATATATATATATATTTATTTTTACTCAGAAAAATGCATATAGGCGGACAATTTGCTTGGCTGCTGAAGAATAAGTTTTAAAAATTTCTTTCTAAGGATCCCTGAATTTATAATTAAAATAAAAAATTAAATTAAAAAAAATATATATATTTTTCTCATGACATGCTATAGAACAATTATTTTGCTCTTAGTCAAAATCAGACTTCAGCTTTTGTCATCTTAACCTTACCATTCTTGTACTGATATAGTCACAAGACTTATTTCTACTCTATTCAGTTTATGAATCTCACTAATAGATAGATTCATTTGAACCAAAAGAGATTATGACCTGTAGCTAATGAAGGTACAAGGCCTGATGGCTTATTATTTGAAACAAATAATTGTGAATTTTTAAAAAAATGAAAGATATAAACCATGATTAGAACACGGTATTTTTGCAGGACATGGATGACCATCCAGGATGCTATTCAGCAGCGCACAGGTCTCCTACATCTAAATGAAAATCCTAAAAGGCTCATGTATGTGTATGTTTTGTTGGATTAAAAAACTAGCTGGGTGGCAGGACCCAAAGAGTTGTGGTGAATGGAGTTAAATCCAGCTGCAGGCTGGTCACTAGTGGTGTTCACCAGGGCTTAGTACTGGGGCCAGTTTTCTTCAACATCTTTATCGATGATCTGGATGAGAGGATCGAGTGCACCCTCAATACATTTGCTGATGACACCAAGTTGGGCAGGAGTGTTTATCTGCTTGAGGACAGAAGCTCTCTTCAGAGGCATCTGGATAAGCTGGACTAATGGGCTGAGGCCAACTGTATGAGGCTAAGTGCTGGGTCCTGCACCTGGGGCACAACAACCCCATGTGGTACAGGCTGGGGAAGGAGGGCATGGAAAGCTGCCTGGTGGAAAGGGACCTGGGGGTACTGGTCGATAATGAGCCAGTGGTGTGCTCAGGTGGCCAAGAAGGCCAACAGCATCTTGGCTTGTATCAGAAATAATGTGGCTAGCAGGATTAGGGAAGTGATTGTTCCCTCGTACTCAGCTCTAGTGAGGCCACACCTCGAATACTGTGTCCAGTTTAGGGTCCCTCACTACAAGAAGGACATCAAGGTGCTGGAGCACGTCCAAAGAAGGACAGCAAAGTTGGTGAAGGGTCTAGAGAACAAGTCTTATGATGACTGGGTGAGGAAGCTGGCATTGTTTAGCTTGTAGAAAAGAAGGCTCAGGGGAGACCTTATTATGCTTTACAATTACCTTAAAGGAGGTTGTTGTGAGGTGGGGATAAGACTTTTCTTCAAGCTTTTCTTTTCTCTTCTTTTCTTTTCTTTTCTTTTCTTATCTTTTCTTTTCTTTTCTTTTCTTTTCTTTTCTTTTCTTTTCTTTTCTTTTCTTTTCTTTTCTTTTCTTTTTTTCTTTTCTTTTTTTTTTTCTTTTTTCTTTTCTGTCTTTCATTTCTTTTTTTTTCTTTTCTTTTTCTTTTTCTTTTTCTTTTTCTTTTTCTTTTTCTTTTTCTTTTTCTTTTTCTTTTTCTTTTTCTTTTTCTTTTTCTTTTTCTTTTTCTTTTTCTTTTTTTATTCTTATTCTTATTCTTATTCTTATTCTTATTCTTATTCTTAATTTGTTACCCTTCTGGGATGCTCTTCATACCCTGCACACAAATTACATGTGGTAAACTGAGATTTGAATTGTTTTGTGTACCAGACCTAAAAATGAAATGCTACAGTGTATCTAAGTTAGATAATCATTTTAGTCTAGTCCTCAAATTAGCAGATACCCTGCTTTACTCTTGAAAGATTGCACAGCAAAGAACATTACACAGTCTTTTCTAATAGAAGTCTATATGAAGACTTTTTCTTCAAAACAGTTAGTTGCATCTAGGACTCAGTAAAATGAGTTACAATGAAAAGGAACTAGTATAGTAATCCATGTAATATTTTGTGGATTTAGACAATGTCCCCCCATTTCAAAAGTGCAATTCATAATCTTCAGTTTGTATATTTGAATTTATTAAACTACAGTTTGACTCATCTGCTTGATAGAATATGTGTTTCTGAGTTGATTAGGAAACAGGTTTTATTCTGAGAGCTTTTCTGCCAGCTCTTCAACATTTCTCATCAGCTAATAAATTTCAAAGCTTGATTTAAATTGCATGATTCAACAATATTAATCCATACTTAAGATTTTTCAATTAAAATTCTAGAATTAGCACCAGCTGTAGTTTGTTCCATTTACTTTGAATAATCTAGGTGTCCCATATTATCAAGTCTAGTTTTAACATCATCATGAAAGAGTACATATTTTCTTTCTTTGGTAGATAATTTCTGTATTATTTTCCATTCTACAGTCAAATAGCCTAAATTATGTCAGTTTCTTTTGTGCTTGCTTTAAGGAGCTTATAAAAGCATTGTAGGCCATAGAGTGGAACTGTTCCATTCTTTTCTTACAGAAAGAATACTGAAGATACCAAGATCAATCTTTATATCTTTGAGTCCTTTGTTTTGTCATAAGTATAACAAACAAACAAACAAAAATCAGAAATGAAGTCGATCAAGGAAAAAAGTTTATCTTTCTTTTCACCAAGCAACTTTTAAACTGAACAATTTCAATACAATCCTAATCCCTCTCATTTATCTCTGCTATGAGAAAGTTCCTTATTTTTCTCATAAGTTGCTGGGCTTCATTTGCATTTAAAATTCCCCATTTTCTATGTGCTTCTTTGCCTGCCTCACTGTGTTATTCAGATATTTCTTCCAGTGGAGCTTTTTCAGCTTTGTTTTTGAGAAAAGGCCAAATCTTCTGGAGCAGGAAGATTTTTTACTTCTGGTCCACAGTAAAACTAGCATAACAAGGAGTAAAGGAGAACTTCCTCTCTTAGTTAACCCCAACTACTTCAATTATTTACAACTATCTTTATGTTCACATGACAATTACATACAATAAATATACTTTTTGTTAGAACATTTTGCATTTATGTACAAATCAGTGAATTCTCATTTGAGCTAATTCTCATTTGCTTTACTTCTGTTCAGTTGTGATCATTGTAAGTTTAAAGTCTAAATTTGTTCAATGACAAATATATATATATATAATACATAAATAATGAAAATAATGGAAAAAAAATTCTTACATTTTCACTGGTGAAAGAGGACTGGAAGAAGACTGGAGACAGAAGAATCTGAGAAGAAGAATTTTCTGAAAAACTAAAAGTTCTGAAGCAGGAATCTCTATGGGTGGAGAAAATTCTGTAAGATTTTATTACTGCATAAACCATTTTTTTTCTGTATGTAGAAACATTTCTTTTTGTTATCCCAAATATTTTTAATCACATGCATCTCCATTATAGTAATAGCGAGTATAATAAACTCTACCAATGCTATATGTAAGTGGTAAGATTCAGGAGCGTAGTCCAGTGTTTTCAAGGTGAGTAGCTTTTTGGATAACACAGACCTTCTATTTTCTTACTTAAGAAAATTAAAACTGTATTTTTTAAAACAGCTTTACCTCAGTGCTCTTTAAAATAGTTTTTCCTTAAATTATATCATCTTAAAAACTCTGTCACTTAGCAGCACTGGAAGCTTTTGAAAGTCTCAGGTCTCAGGTGAGTTACCCAAACCATTCTTCAAGGAGTAAGGCACAAACTTTATATATATATATATATATATATATCTCTCTCTCTCTCTCTCTATATATATATATATATATATATATCTAGTAATATATATATATATACATCTATCTTTTTCTGTTTTTTGTTTGTTTGGTTGGTTGGTTGGTTGTTGTTGTTGTTGTCTGAAGTGATCGTAGGAGCAGATTTCTGCTTTTTGTTTGTGTTTGTGTTTACAGACATATCCGCTGAGGCCTAACACTGAGGGGGTATTTTGGATACAGTCTGGTCATCTACAATGCTGCTGTCAAACCAGTAATCAAGACAACATATTTTGCAGGAAATGTTTACATATAGACTTTTATTGTGAAAGACTGAGTAATGTGCTCTGTTGTTTGATCTTTATGGGGGAAAGAAGGGCTTTTACTCATCTGATCACAGCACTCTAATTTCCTTTGTATGCTTGTGTATTAACATAGCAAAAGCTACATGAGAGGCAGTAGCAAGAACAGCCAAATGGCATTTACAGGTTTTTCATCCCACTACTCCTCCCAAAGTTCATCCTTTCTTATCACCAACCTCAATGTACCCTGACCTCTATAAGCAGACAAATAAATTATTCTTCACCATAGTAGATTCTCCTGTTCAAGGAGATGCATTTCCTTTTACAAAGACAGCATCTTCCTTAGATGTAACAAACAGAGTCAGCTTGCAGCACAAAACTCCAACAGTCTTACTAAAACTATGGAGATGGATAATTTTTTCCTTCCTCTAAATCAGACATATCTCACCAGGGAACTCATTATCTTTGAGTCCTTTGAGGGTTTTGTTATTTTGCCCTGCTGATCCACTCCATCTCTGTCATCAATATAGTAAAATGATCAGTGATGTTTTGTCCTGTTTTGTTTGTTTGTTTGTTTGTTTTCTTACAATATAACTGATGATCTCAAAGTTTGTTTTGAGAAGAGAAAGAACAAAGGATTATTATTTTTTTTTGTCCTGAGGTTTATAGATGTTAGATTCCAAAACAGTGTAATTGGATTTACAAAGTTTTTATCCCTGAAGTAGCAATAAGCAAAAAGTCAAAATCTGCTCCAGAGCACCCTATGTTTATGTGAATAAAAATAAGAAGATCTTGACATGAATTAAAAGTGAGGATTTTGAAATCTGAATACACATCCAACTTTACAGATGGACTCCAAACTATGATGAGACTAGTTCAAATCCCCAGAATATAACACGCCTGAACTTTGTAAGGAGAACTAAGTCCAGATCTGGATTTGAGTTTAGCTGGTGGAGCCCATCTGTATTTTGAAATCACATTACCCGAGTGTATGGGATACATGTGAGAGTGGAATACTTGATGAGGGTTGCTATCAACCTGAAACAAAATACATTTTATGAACATGTGTGCTCAAAGAAAAACTTGACAGGTGGCACCCTAATGGGGTGAACCTGCACAAATTTGCCACCCTTAACCAGCACACTGTTTGTAAAGCAAACTGACAGACCTGACTGGTTTTGCTTGACACCGCTTTAAAGTAGGCCATTGTTTCAGAGTGCATTAGCATTCACATGCATTGCTAAGACACGCTTGATTTCAGGTATTTTTTTTGTTTGTTTCTTCTTTTTTTCCTCTTTTTTTCTCTCTCTCTTTTTTTTTTTTTTTTCCTCTTTTCTTGTCACTGATGGTGCAGAACCTGCTCCTGCTCATCACTTTCTTTTAATCTGGCCCAGTGATGAAGCAGACGACTGGGGTGAGCTTGGCAGTTGAAGGATCCAGATGCTAAACTCCAGGATTAATTTCTCTAGCAGAGGCATCTGGGAGTCAAATCCTCTCCTCTGACTTTCCTGGCAGCTTGGTTTAACCCCCAGCAATCCAAAAGGCTTATTTTTGTTTTAGACTGGGAGTTGTTATTCTGGCAGGTAAAGGACTGCCAGATTGCCTTTGTAAAATGAAGGAATTTGTATTTAAATATCAGTGCCTCAATTTTCCCAGGTTTGGGAGCTCAGTCATCGAAGACCTCTCTATTCAATAATGATGCTTTCCTTTGGCATCTTCCTCAGAATATGACAAAAGAATGAAGTTGACATTAGTGAGAGAGAACAATGAAGAGGAGGCAAAACATAGAAAAACAAAAAAACACAACAACACAGATACAGTGACATTAAAACAGGGAAACACAATCCTGATCCTTGAAGAGTGACAGTCAAAGTAGCTTTATTGATGTAGACGTGTAAAATTTGTGTAAATGAGATCAGGTCAACATCATTTGAACTTAGCCTTTTCTTCCTCTTCTTCATTATTTTTTTTTTTTCCTTGAGAAATGACCTTCTTTTATACTTCATGACAGGGAAATAATCTACAACAGAACCACAGAATGAAGAAATCTTGCATTCTTCCAGTAAACCTTTTCCCCCTGTAGCAGTAGTACTTCATAAAATTAAGCCCTGAATATTAAACTCATTTCAGATTTTACATCATGCATACTGTAGTTGCATTGACTATCAGTCATCAGAAGCCCTAAAGCTGTATAAACACAGTATGGATTTCTAGTGATAGTATGAATGTAATGCACTGGCTTTTAAAAAATAACTTTTTTTTATTGAGCATTACAGGTTC
Source organism: Heteronetta atricapilla (assembly GCA_011075105.1). Classification (NCBI taxonomy): domain Eukaryota; kingdom Metazoa; phylum Chordata; class Aves; order Anseriformes; family Anatidae; genus Heteronetta; species Heteronetta atricapilla. The sequence continues at coordinate 171,810,806 of CM021731.1, forward strand.
AAGATGCACCACAAATACATATAATTTCACAGCAATTTAATTAGGAATAGAATTAAGATAACAAATGAGATTGAAAGTGTAACTACTATATGAAATACTTAACAACTGTATGTAATATAGTGAATGCTCAGTTTCACTTTTGAAACCAGTTCCTTTTATATGTCCATAAGTAAACTAATATATGAACTTTTGAAGTATCACATTAACTACTGGTTAAAACAACATTGAAAAACAAAAACAAAAAGAAAAACATATATAACCACAAATATAGCCCACATATAGCCCACATTTCAAAAACAGATGGGGTTATGTTCAAACTTTTTTGTTCTCTTCCTGCTAATGGGTCATTCGAACACATTTTACAACTTCTCTTTATGAATACTTCTTTAAAACAGTAATTTCAGTAAGCTTTGTGGAACAGTAGGAAAAACTGAAAGTCCACAGTTAGCATTGCCAGCACAGAGACAGAAGGTGATCTTAAATGTTGCATTTATGTTAAAGAGTTATTCCGCTGCCTCTAGTAGTGTTCTTGTCCAAAAGGGCTCTCTAGGGGAGAAGAAGTTAGAATCCAGCTCTGGCAGAGGAGAGAGAAAGCTACAGTATGGGATTACTCCTTTGCCTTCTTGGGTGAGTACATTCTACCTAGAACGTAGACATAAATCTTACCTTTAAGGCAATCAGTGAGTTTATGTGCTTTGTTTCCACATTTGTGTTATATCCACGGTTCAGCTAACATGCAGTCAAGATCAGATGGATTTTATTTAAGATGATAATATCGTGTGCACAGTTTAAGTAGTGTGTCTGCTTTTGTGTTGATCTGAAAAGTGATCTGAGAGTTTTTTTGGCTGCTATCAAGCTCTAATATGATGCCAAGATCCATGACCTATGGTTCACTGGTGGGGGCAGAGGTCTCGGAGTTGTTTGTGAGCAATAAATTACATGCTCTTGATTAGAGAATTTTGGAGTATGGCTTTGGTCAAGGCCTTGTCAAGCAAAATAGAACCAAGAAATGATGGATCAGCAGAGGGATTAAAGTCTGTTCTGAAGAAATACATTGAGGTGTCTCTGAGGATAATCAGACCTTTACTCCAATTAAAGAAAAGTCACCAGTATTATGTATCTGAAAAGAACATGAGTAGTCTCTAACCTGTGTTCATGGCACCTTGTAAAATTTGAGTTTTCTTGCCTGGGGCAGGATCCTTTATAACAAGTATGTTGCAAGATGGTATTAAGTCACCTGTCTGCATTTACTACAGCCCCTCTTCCTTCCAAGCATGGTCATCATGGGCTAAGTCCTGACACCACCAAAATCAAAGACAAAATTCCAACTAACTCTTCTGCTGCTATGATTACTGTGTTTTACATTACCAACATATCTTATCTGATTTGTGAGAGATAGGAAATTTTGCATATTGGGCTGAATAGGAGAAAGAAAAATCATTGCTTCTTATTGAAAGGAGTTTATTTGTGAACTGTTTAGTTTTATGTAATTTGTAGTTTTATCAATCTGCAGACAGCCTCTGGTGGGAATTTTGGTGGTAATGACACCCAATGTCTTTTAATTTTTAAGATATTTTGTTCTTTTCTTCCAAACTGCTGCAATTCACACTGAGTTACTCTTTAGAACATCCTAGCTCTGGTATCAGAGAACTAGCACAGAATATAAAGCCTCAGGAAAAAAAAAAAAAAAAAAAAAAAAAAAAAAAACTTCCTTGGGAGATCACTTCTGTCAAATAAAACAAGAAAAAGCCTTGTCATTTTTTTTTTAAGCACCTTTTTCAGAGTTTGTAACAGGAGGCATGAAGTCACTGTGAATGGTTCATCATGTCAGAATAGTGAATTATTCAGATATTTGAATCACTGAAATAGCTATTTAGCACTGTTTTATAAAACAGGACACGGGTGGTGATGTCAGAATTATTTAATTTAGTCATACCATTTTCAAAATAAGAATTTGAAGGTATGTTCTTCGATCATGTCATTAAGGCATATAATCTCATTGTTTAATTTAGAGACTTTATGTCGTCTTTAAACAATGTTGATATTATGCTTTTATTCATTTATATGGGTCCTGATTATATCCTTCCTTGGCAAATTGCTACTGTGAGAGACTCTGTAGATCAATTTAATTTTCAGTAAAACCTTGCTACATAAACAACCCACCAACCAACCACAACAAAAAACACCATCCTATGATTAATCAAGCAGAGCAGGTAAAAACTGTAGGAACTTTTCTTAAGAGACGTAAATTACTAGTTTTATCCACATATATAAACAAATTGGTTTGAATAAAGGAACATTCTGAACAATAGCAATCAAACCAGCCATTTTTCAAAACTGAAATTTTGTGCCAAACTGACTTTTCCTTATCACATCTATGTCTGTTCCTAAAATACTTGAGAATTTCAATATGTTTTTGAATCAGATGCTTGAAGGTATGGGGTTGTGTCATGCTGGCTGGAAATCAATAGCTCATCTGAAAATGCAGAAATACTATATTGCATTTATAGAAGAAGTGGAAGGTATAGTGGCTAAATATGAGCAAGTAGTCATGATTTTTTTTTTATTTTTTATTTTTTTTTAAAGGAAGCATTACACAACATCTCTGTGGTTCTTCAATCGGTCTTCTACATTTTTTTAATACTTTTTACAAACCACTAAATAGTCTTTCCTTTTCAAAACTTTATCAAAATGAGATTTTTGAATCTCTGGTTGATAAACTAATCTAAACAAGTGTCTAGAAACTGGATGCAAGAACCTAAGACCTTAAAAAAAAATAAATATATACATATATAAAAATATTCACTTTCTTCAGTTTTATATTTCAGAAAATGAAAGGGTCATTAGGTGTCAATTTTAACAGAATGTTCCTTCTTGAGTTGCACCTAGGAAGGATTGTCAATGAAAAATGTTTACTTGTGAAGTATTTCAGAGAAAGTAATTAAACTGCAGCTCCCTCTGTTCCATGGCTTTTATTTGGACTTCAGTTGACTGTGTCATCCTTTTGCTCAGATAAATGCTGTTAAATGCCATTTTGAACTCATGCTCTAATAATGCATTTTTCTTTAGTTCTCTTGACATACCAAATCAGCTGTGGAATATGAAAATATAAGTATATAAGATACATATGGCATATTTTGCCTTCTTCCTCAGAAGAAAATGTAAGGCCAACAGATCTGGCAAGCAGTCTTTGCCTTTTGAGCCTTGATAACATATTTTACACATGAGGTCCTGTAGTAAACTTTTGAATCTTATCTTGAGTCAAACACTTCACAGCAGAGATTGTGTCCTTTTTTTTTTTTTTCTTTTTTTTTGACAGAAATCTAATCTAAAGCTATGAGGCAATCAAAAGATTGTCAAGGATGTTATTATGCTCCATACGCTATATAAATATCAACTTGTGGGACATAGTGTACAAGACACAGTCAGAACAAAAATTATCATAATTCCTATGTCCATATATGTTCAGTCATTGCCATAGTATTCTATTGTGTGTGTGTGTGCGTGTGCTTTTTTTTTTTTTTTTTAAATAATGTGTCATTATTAGGTTATTTGTGTTCCAGTAGTGCCATTTCTGCAGAGTGAATGTCTGTATGAATAAAATGGAACTGTATTCTTATTTCTAATGAAACAGAGATTTTTCATTTAATTAGAGATATGTAATTCCATTAAGCATCAGATTAAGCTAATAGATGTTAGGAGCAAGGGGTATTAGAATCAAAGGGTTAAGCCTTTCAGCTGACAGAGGCAGCTTTGTCCTAATGACACCTTTCATAAAAACATCTGCTTAAAAAAGTTAGGTTATTGCCCCCTCATTCCTATTGAAAAGTGGTTCCACAAACGAATTCATCTGTGTTAGAAACCTTTTCTTAATGTCCAAAATAAATGTATTCATAGCCAGATAATATGGATTTGTATTTGTGCCAAGATCATCCTTTTGTTTAAGTATTTCTTATCTCTCTCTGGTGTTTACTCCTGATGTACTTGAAGTGAATAGTCACAGCCTCCACTGGCTTTCATTTTGTTATGAGAAAACACTGGATGTTTATCTCATAATTCCAATGATCCTACAAACTCTTATTTGTACCCATTTTAATGTGAATGAATACATTTTATCACGAATGGCAAAAACTGTGCACGATAGTACACACAGGTCTTTACTAGTGTACTGTACAATGGTGTTTGTGATTTCTTGTATTTCCTGGAAATATTTGGTCTAAGGCATCCTAAGTTTGCCTGTTTTGCGGCTACATCGCCTTCATAGCCTATAGTCATCTTGTGATCAACTGAATGCAGCTCTTACCCTTTCATTCTTTCAAACTGAGGAACTCCCGTTTGATAGCAAGGGCATTGTTATTCATTCCAAATTACTTTACATTGTACTCTATACTATTCACTTTAATTTCTGTTAGTATAATTTACTAAATCAAATTCTTTATTGTAGTACATATCTGTCACTTGTTCTACATTTCCTTTATCTGCTAGTCATTTAAAATCATCTACTAAGAATATCTAGCTAGTCTATTAGCCTGGCTATCATAATTTTAATGAGTTTGCTTTTTTTTTAAGAAAAAAAAAGTTTACTTTTGTATCTTAACTCATGTTTTTCTTCAAACTAGTTCTACATTAGTACCTTTAGTACATAACAATAATTATCCAAGTAACTTTTACTATCTGGCTTGAAAACAACAGATACACCCCTCTGGAAGAGTTAAAATTATAAAATTATATGAGTTATCATTTCATCTTTCTGATAGGGATTATCCTGTCCTCTATTTTGAGTGCATTGAATATGTAGGGGCACTTTTTTTTTTTTTTTTTTTTTTTTTTTCCACATCTTACTTATGGTAATTTACATTTGCAGACCCTGATTTCTAAAAACTAGCTTGCCTCTTTTGGTATGCTTAATGCCCTCAACTTTACTGAAAACTGCGGCAAAATATTAATTCAGTTTTGGGGTCATATCTAGATTATATTTAATCTCTTTCCTTGATCTATCTTTAATTATGTGGATAAAGAACTTTTCAGTATTTGTTTTAATATCCTTTGCAAGATGTAATTTATCTTGGCTTTTGCAGTTCTCACTTTTTCTCTAAACATATTGACCTGTAACACATAACTCTTGCTACTGATTAAACCCTTTTCTTTTTCTTGCAGCCTTACTGCTTTTCTCACTTTTGAAGACACTATTCATCCCCTTAGATCTGAGGCTCTTTTCTACAAGTTTCCTTTACTTTGCATGTAATGAAAATTGAAGAAAATTCCTGTACTTTTGACTAAGTCAGATTCTAAGCCATTCAACATTCCACATTCCACTCTTGTAAATTTTCTCTTTTGAATTTAAACCTTAATTATAGAGGTGATTTTAGGTGGTTCCCCTTTACTTCTGCTGAGTCACTCACAACCACTTGATCCAAAGTTATACCACTTACAACCACTTGATAAAGAGCTTTTAATAGTAGTGCCTCATGTGAGTATACTATACTACATAGAATTCCTATTAGGAAATATAATTAATATGAATTCACATGAGTTTATCAGAAGTAGACAGTCACCCCTTGTATATATAAGTATACACAGCTGCATTTCTACCACTGTTAGAAGACTGATTCTATTCCCCATTTGTAGGAATGACTGAGGAGGAATTTCCTGAGGAGGAAAACTAAACAAAACAAAACAACAAACAACAAAAACAAACAAAAAAGAGGAAATGATCACTGGTAAGCTTTGGAGATGACACAGTAATTGAAGGAAGACAGCCAAGTAGTAGTGAAGAAAAAGGATTACTGCCACTACACTATTCAATCTGTCAAGGCAGACTGCACCAGCAAATAAAACGTATTTTATTATGGCTCAAGGTAGCATTTAGAATAAAATAACATAACTATATAGACAAAGAAAATGTCCATGAAAGAAGAGAATAAATTACTTAAGATCTAGGACTAGATCTTGTCCCAACTCCTCTATCTAAAATCTACCAGAAGAGCAGGGTCACTATGCCTGTTGGGTTAATTCAGTGCTAATTATTCATTGAAAAGTAGAAAAACTTGTAGGAGATGGAGACCTTCTCTCATGAAAGAGTCAAAATATTCAGGAACCCAATTTACAGGAAGGATTGTATCTTTTGTATATCATGGTGTAATGGGTTTATGTGGCAAGGTTTTGGTAGCAGGGACCATGAAGTTGGCCTTTGTGAGAAGAATCCACAAGGTGCCTCATGTTAGGTAAGGGGCCTGCTGCTGGCCAAAGCCAAGCCAATAAGCAATGTTGTCTGTGTCTCTGTGAGCGCAGATTTAAGAAAGGGGAAAAAAACTGCTGGAGAGAGAGGACTGAGAAACAGCCCTGCATATCCCAAGGTCAGTGCAGCAGGAGGGCAGGAGGTGCTCCAGGTACGCAGCAGCAGTTCCCCTGAGGCCTGTGGAGAGGCCCCTGGTGGAGTAGGCTGTCCCCCTGCAGCCCAGGGGTCCCACATTGAGCAGATCTCCACGCTGCAGCCCGTGGAGGAGCCCCTGGTGGAGCAGGTGGATGTGGCCTGGAGGAGGCTGCGGCCCATGGAGAGCCCCAGCAGGAGCAGGCCCCGGGCTGGAGCTGCAGCCTGTGGAGAGGAGCCCACGCAGGAGCAGAGGGCCTGGGGGGGAGCTGCCACCCGTGGGGGACCCGTGCTGGAGCAGGTTGCTCCTGATGAATGGACCCTGTGGTATGGAGCCATGTGGGAGCAGTTCTTGAAGAGCTGCTGCCTTTGGGCAGCCCCCTCAGGATCAGTTTGGGAAGGATGGCATCCCGTGGGAGGGACCCCGCGTGGAGCCGGAACAGAGAGTGACAGTGAAGGAGATGCAGCCTTAGGCCTGACCACGGCCCCCATTCCCCAATTTCCCTGCACCACTCAGGGGTAGGAGGTAGAAGAGGGTGAAGGTGGGGGCCGGGGTGGGGGGGGGGGGGAAGGTGTTTTTTGTTTCTTTCCTTTGCTTCTCACTTCTCTGGCTTGTTAGTAATAGGCACTAAGTTTTACTGTCTCCCTACTCTGAGTCTGATTTGCCTGTCACAATAATTGTTGAGCGATCTCCCTGTACTTATCACAACCCTTCAGCATTTTGCATCGTATTTTCTCCCCCTTTCTCTTTGAGGAGAGGGACCTAGAGAGTGGTTGTGGTGGACCTCAGCTGCCAACCCGAGTGAAACCACCACACATGGAAGCCCAAAAATTAACCTGTTAATAAAAATGCAGTAATTATTTCTTTCTCCAATGGCTGAACTTTATGAGATAAGATGGGCCCAGAAAGGTAAAAGCAGAAGACAAAATAAGATTATCTGATAACCATTTTTACACTACTTATGTCTTCAAGAGGAAAAATTCTTCTACTTTTTGCTGATGTTATTTCCATTTTTTTCAGAGAATCACTTTATCTTTCAGTCATTCTAGTTCTAGGTTTGGTGATTTATTTATTTATTTATTTATTTATTAGTAATTGGTTTGTCTCTTCTTTTCTCTCTTTTCTCTTACTATTAGGGCACTCTGATGAATTTTCCGCTGACTGGAAGAGGGGAAACATTACCTTGATTTTTAAAAATGGAAAAAAGGAAGATGCAGAAAACCACAGGCCAGTCTCACCTCTGTGCCTGGCAAGACCATGGTGAAGTTCCACATAAATGCAGGCTGGGCGGAGAATGAATTGAGAGCAACCCTGAGGAGAAGGACCTGGGGGTGTTGGTTGATGTGAAGCTCAACATGAGCCAGCAATGTGTGCTTGCATCCTGGAAAGCCAACTGTATCCTGGACTGCATCAAAAGAAGGCTGGCTAGCTGGTTGAGGAAGGTGATTCTCCCACTCTTCTCTGCCCTTGTGAGACCCCACGTAGAGTACTGCATTCAGCTCTGGGGCCCCCAGCACAAGAAGGACAAGGTAATATTAGAAAGAGTCCAGAGGAGAGCCACAAGGATGGAGCAACTCTTCTACGAAGACAAGTTCCGAGAGGTGGGGTTCAGCCTGGAGAAGAGAAGGCTCCATGGAGATATTATAGCAGCCTTCTAGTGCCTAAATGGGTCCTACAGGAAAGCAGGAGAGGGACTCTTTGTCCGGGAGTGTAGTATTAGGACAAAGAGTAATGGCTTTAAACTAAGAGGATAGATTTGGAGCAGATACTAGGAAGAAATTTTTTCTTATGAGGATGGTGAGGCACTGGACCAGATTGCCCAGAGGAGTTGTGGATGCCCCATCCCTGGAAGTGTTGAAGGCCAGCTTGGATGGGTCTTTGAGAAACCTGTTCTAGTGGAAGGTGTCCCTCTGTCCCTGCAGAGGGTTGGAATTAGACAAACCATTCTATTATTCTATGATTCTATGATTCTGTGTATCTAGAGTGAGTCTCTTAGTCTTAGCTCAGCCATATACTTGTTGCATAAAATTGAATGAGCCATCTAATATCTTGCCTCAGATTTACCACCTGTGGAATGGCATAAATTATTTCTCTTTCTGCTTCTAAAGTGATATTTTACAGTATCTCTTTCTCTCTCTCTCTGCTCTCACTGCTTTCTTTATATTTTTCCAACTGCTGGATGATGACAATGCAATGCTCCTGGCACTGTTGTTTTCTCCCAGTATGTTTTACACATTACACTTTACATTTTAATCATTGAATAGAGACCATAAATATCCCTGGGAAAAGGCCTGGACTCTGCATTTACATGTTTTTGTCTTCTTGGCACCTTAATTCTTGATTCACAAAGGCTCAGTTTCACTAAATAGGATAGAATGTATTTTCCTCTTTCATTTTTTCTGTACTGCCATTAGGCTGTAGTCTGGAGCTTGTTCTGGCATTAGGGTTTGAAGGTTTAATCTTGGGTCAAAGTGGGCCTAGAATCCAATTTTATGTGTAAACACTTGAATCAAAAGGCTGTACTGTGAAAGGCCTATAGATAATCTCTTCCTTTTTATAAAGACCTTGTTTTACGTGTGAGCTCTACCTAGCTTTTTCAAAGGATAACTGATGATTAGGTTCTGTGCTTCTTAGCCTAGGTGGAAGTACCTCATAACAGACCTTAGAGGTCTGTCTGGGGAAGGGACAGGATTGCTAACACATCTCACAGATTCAGCATTTTTCTGTTGGAACATCCCTGAACTGAACAGGGAGTGGAAGTACTTCTCCATGGGCTTTAGATTCCACTCCATGCAGCAGATATAGGCTACACTATGTCCTATAGTGTAGGACATAACCCAATACGGACAGGTAAAAAAGATGTACAACATCTAAGTATGCACTCAGAGAGAATGTAGCATTTGTACAGAAGAAGTCTGTGAAAGCTGTTCTAAGAAAGGGGTGGCAGGGGCAGTCCATGCTTACTATTGCTGGTAGCATAGCCATTAGCACAATAAAACAGTGGGACTTAGATTTTTAGACTGGGCAAAAAAGAAAAAAGAAGTAGGAAATACATTTATTGTCTGCCTTTGATTCCTTAATTGGACCTCTGAAAAGGATTCTTATTACTAAGTTTGTAATCTATTACATATCTGAGAATTGCATTTTTAGATGCCTTTAAATGGGTGACTCCTTTCTTAAGACAGGATAATGGTGGATTACATGCATTATATATTTTACATCTGAAAGAGAGAGACTACTATGCTAGAATTTTTATGGCATGTCTTGATCTCTAATTTACTCACACATAAAATGTACTTAGCCAAATATGTAAACAGCAAGTCAAGCAAAAAATCTCTTTCCAGACTTATTATTTGGTACCAAATGCTTGTGAGACTCTTGTCCCCATCTGCCTGCTTCATCTTAGATAAGAAAACATCATATTAATTGTGACTATCATATTAATTACATTTGATTGTTTAGGACATGAGTTACTGGATGTATTTCTCAGTGCAGGTGGCACAGTTTCCAATATGATGCAGTATAGCAATCATGAAAAACTAGACAATTTATAATTTACTCTGAAATAGTAGAATTTAGTTTTTAGAGAAAATATGGAGATCTTTCAATCATTAAGGAAATTACAGCCACTTTTGTTGTACTAATTTCTCTTTTATAATAAAATTTTGCTTAAGGAAGAAAAATTACTTGACTGTAATTGATTTCTACTATATTTTATTCTTTTATGCTACACCTGTCATCTTATCTGCATATCTCTCAGATTTAAGACTACAGAAATGGCTGTAGCTGAAGGTGATATTTGTGATGTGCTGTGGATTGTATCGAAATCTTTTGAACTCATTTGTGCTATGACATCCTATGGCAGATTAATTAAAATAATTCACAGTTACTTCAGCCTGGGATGGAGAATAGGAAACTAGTCTCAGATGTGAAATTCACTCATCAGATTCATTCATTGCTTGATTACTCTTGCATCCATCACATTTGTTCTGTGGTGAGTTAACGTCAGTATTTTGGTCATGGAAAAAATGGGAGAAGAATGCTCTTGTGGTAAAAAGACAGGTCTTTTCTCACTGGCAACACAAATACGCTTTCTGTATGCCTACAGAAGTGAGGTGAACAATGGAAAATACTTCCCTGTTTTAAACACTCTATCAAAAGCTCTGTGCGATTCACCTCTGTGACCTGTTTGAGCCTCTGTTCAGCAGGGAAGCAAAAAGCAGGAGTTTGACTCTCTCTCAGCCCCACACTCTCACAGCACACTATTTTAGCCAATCTACCAGTCTGACCATATATGGCCTGAAGAGATGACAACCTTTTATTTCTCTGGGTATTTAAAATTCACTGCAGGAAGTAAGAAGTCGTTCAGCTGTCTTTCTTTGTTTTATTGTGTCCTTCATAAATGCCCGAATTAAAGAGTTTTTCGCAGTTATCAATAGCTACCAATCTTTTTAGCTTCAGTGGCCAACAGCTTTGAGTTTTTTAGGGAGGTGTATTCTGCAGTGAACAATGAAGAATTAAAAACTCATATAATAAAGCTGATTTCAACTGTCTTGGTGTTAGGAAAGAAAGGTTTTCTGTGCATTTAATGGTGCCATATGACTCAGATGAGACTTCAGAAGATCTTTGTATTCATTTTCTCATTTTTCAGCTGAAATTCAGCTAGGCTGGAACATGTTGTTAGTGTGTTTACCTTCAATACCTCCTGCTGTTCTTCCAGGGATCTGTGATGACACATTTATTATCTGCTAGTTCCTGCCTTATTCTGTCACATTGCCCAAGTTAGAATGTGTGTTATGTGCATTTCAGACCTTGAATGTGGTAATGACCTTTGGGTCTGAGAAGGGTACTGAGATGCCAGAACTGAGATGTGATGCTTTACATTTGCAGTCTTTGATTCATGAATACATTTGGGAAAATTACTTCTGAAGAAAAAAATAAACCAAAAATAAAGAAAAGAAAGATTACTTTAAAAACACAAATAAATTGTTTGAGCCTGCCAAGCTTGTGAACCTAGGACATGTCTAATTGAACTCAACAGAGAAAGATGCACATTGTGGGGTCTCAGCCTGCTGTGTTGTACATTATGCAATTTCCATCAGGAAGTAAGCCCAAAAGCTGAATTTGATACTGAAGCTACAGTGAACATCACAGCTTCTTGACAAAGTAATTTTTTTCCTTTTTTTTTTTTTTTTTCTTTACATTCTGATTCTAATTCTCTTAGCAAGACTAATTCATGTTTTACATATCCACAGTACTCTTAAAATGTGAATCAATCTTAGCAACTCTTTATGACAATTTGGCTATGGAGTCTGAAAAAGGGGTGGGAGGAATCAAACCGTAGTTAAAAAAAGATCATAGAAGAACACTGTGCTAGAAATTGTAGTACAATTCAACTGTTCCCAGATATTTGATAAAGATGTTAGCCCACATTTATACTTTGAGAAAATGGAAGTAATAGGGCTTTTGTATTCTAGCAATGGGTACTTCAAAATCCTCCAAAAGCTTCATAGTCTTTTCTAATTTTTCACCTGCATTTTACTTAATATCACGTTCCCATTTTAAAATTAAGAGGAAATAGATTTATTTATTTATTTATTTATTTTTGTGTTGTGACGATATAGACAGTCTCAAGAAAAAATCACAGCTCCACTGGCTAAATGCAGTACAAATATACAGCCAGACATAACATGTCTCACAAAAAGTGCCGATCTCAATTGGCACATTGGGTTCTAAGTGAATGTTGCAGATGTAGAGACACATTTTGGTTACATGAATTTACTAGGTGTTCTTCCTGCCTTCTGGCAGAAATATATTACCTGATTTAATTGGACAAACCCATGTTTTGTGTATTACGGAATCTTCCCATTAGGAGGAGAAGTTCATGACAAAGACTGATGTTTATTTCTTGCCATGCTGCTCACTTAGATAAAATGAGGCCCGTCTTTCTGTGAGCACAGTTAGGCTCCAACAACAGGCAAATTCTCTTGCTTCCCAATCTTTCCTTATTCAGTACTGTCTTTAAAATTTTAATATTCACCACAGACATGCTGAGATACTTGACTTGGTTTGTCCCTCAGGTATGCATAATAGCAGCATGCCATGATGAGAATGCCTGTCTTCGGTATCTGTTAACTGTGGCATCCACATCGTACTCCAATGCACAGAGTAGACCACTGTTCCTGTGCTTTGTCTAAAGTATTATCAACACTTTTCTCACTTGCATTTCAGTTCCCTGTTGTTTCCCACAGGCACAAATATGTTCAGTGGTCAATAATCAATAGCTGGCATTTGCATTCATCCCTCAGCAATGTACTCTGCATTTGCATATAGAATCATAGAATGGTTTGGATTGGAAGGGATTAGCCCCCCTCTAGGTACTGAAAGACTGATATAAGGTCTCCCTGGAGCCTTCTCTTCTCTGGGATGAACAATCACAACTCCTTCATTCAGTCTTGAGAGGTTCTCAAGCCCCTTGATCATCTTTGTGGCTCTCCTCTGGACTCTTTCTAATATGTTCCTGTCCTTCTTGTGCTGGGGGCCCCAGAGCTGATCACAGCATTCCAGGTAGGGTCTCATGAGACCAGAGCAGAGGGGAAACCTCCATCAACCTTCTGGCCACACTTCTTTTGATGCAGCCCAGGATATGCTTGGCTTTCTGGGCTGAAAGTGCACGTTGCCAGCTCATATTCAGTTTTTCCTCCACCAGCACCCTCAGGTCCTTCTCATCAGAGCTGCTCTCAATTCATTCTCCACCCAGCTGGTATCTGTACTTGGGATTGCCCTGGCCCAGATGCAGAACCTTGCACTAGACTTTGTTGAGCTTCATGAGGTTTGCACAGGCCTACCTCTCAAGCCTGTCCAGGTCCCTCTAGATGGCATCCCTTCCCTCCAACCTCTGAGCTGCACAACACAGCTTGGTGTCATTGGCAAACTTGCTGAGGGTGCACTCAATCCCACTGTCCATGTCACCGACAAAGAGGTTAAATAGTGCTGATCCCAATATTAACTCCTGAGGAATGCCAGTTGTCACTGATTTCCACTTGGACATTAAGCCATTGACCACAACTCTCTGAGTGCAGCCATTCCTTACCCACCAAGTGGTCCATCCATCAGTTCATGTCTCTCCAATTTAGAGACAAGGTTGTCACATGGGGACAGTGTCAAATGCTTTGCAGAAGGCCAGGTAGTAAATGTCAGTTGCTCTTCCCCTATCCACCAATGCTATAACCCAGTTGTAGAAGGCCACCAGATTTGTCAGGTATGAAGATATCTATATCTATTTAATAGGTGTTTTGTAAGGTGTTCTATTTAATAGGTGTTCAGCCATTTAAATCCGGGGGGGGCTTACCTGCTCCTTACCTCTATCCCCAGTGACACAAAGCTGTTCAAGCTGTGTTATTAGCTAAACTGTGTTATTAGATGAACATATTAGTGGAGTTGTATGTTGAGTGAAGTTGTATATTCCTTACCCTATGTGTAGAAACATTTCAAAGCTTCAACTCTTAAATTTTTTAAGCTTCAAAATGACCTTTTTCTTTTTAATCACATTACGGATATTTTACACACTGTGATATTTTTGTCCCAGAGTGTGACTGGATTGCTCTTTTAGGCCCTGATTCAGCAAAGCACTGATATATTTCCGGCTTTAAAAATCAGCAAAGCACTAATGTATTTCCTGCTTTAAAAAAAAAGATTAAAGGTCTTAAAGTAATCCTTGGACATTCTGCTCCGCCTTATTGAGAATTTTATTTAAAAATTCAGAAACTCTGTTATTCTTCAAACATATTCTTATTTCTTATATCTATAATCTTATATATTATAACTTAAACATATTTAATGAAGGAATATTAAGCTTTTTTTCTCATTTACTATCTTTTGTTTTCTATGGGAGGGTTTGCAAGGCTCTGATGGCTCATTTATTTGAATTACATTGCTTATTTGTAAAAGAATGTAAGACCCTTACATCACAAACCGTGTTTTCCTGTAGGTTCAATACACAAAAGCACACAGGTGATGCTGAAGAAATAATTAATAGTATTTGCTTGTTCCTGTTAACTACATTATTTCTCCAAAGAACAAACTTAAGATACTGGAAATACAAATCTCAGCACAGAATTTAATTGTCTCATGCTTTTGCAGACACTGTAGCTTTTCAGAAATGTGTTTTCCCAAGATATTAGTCGCTGGAGAAGTTTTGTTCTGTAAAACAGGTGTCCTATAGAATTGATGCCATCCTTGATCACACTACTCCCTGTTGAAAAGTTCATAACAGTATTTCATAGAGTAAATTACAGATTAAATTGTTGTATCATGAGTTTTTACAGTGGCATAATACAGGGGTTGCCAAATCAGCTGTATGACTCCCTGCAGAAAAGATACCATTTCAGGGCAACATTTAATTGACGTACAGCTGGCATTACAAGTGCAAAAAAATGCATGTGGACAGAATTAAGCTTGGAGGGATTGTCCCTTGCTGTTCCCAACTTGCTCTTTCTATCAAAGGGCTACTGCAGGCACTGTTTGGATCGGAATTGCTAAACTCCATTTGGATGCTTGTTCTTGCAATGCTAGAGCAGCATTATTGTCAGGCACTGGAACAACACCCAAGCAGCACAACACAGATCAAGAGGTTTATAATAAAGAGATTTCATGCAACCAGAGTTGTACATATGACACAGAAATACTGCTAAATAAGAAGGAACCAGATTTCAGTGTCCTCCTTTTGGCCAAAACTCTATACACTTCAGTAGTATTAGTTCACATTTATCACTGCTGTAATTGACAACCTTCCATTTATATTTAACGAATGTATAAAATGATTCAAGTTTTTATTTATGCATTTATTATCTTTATTTTATTTTTTTCTTTTGGATTATATGCTTCTGGCATAACAGGAAAGTGAAAAGCCTTCTGAAGACAAACTAAGAACTGAAACAATACTGTCATGATCCTTTCCTCTGCAAAGCCACAAATGAGACATTTGGGAATGGAAAACTGTTTTGAGGGAGCATTAAATCGGCCAAGAACAAATTGCTACAGAAAATGACATCCTCTTCTGAACAACCATTAGTTTCTGATAATCATGAATTCTCGGATGCTTGAACATTCCATTAGTACGAAGCAGTGAGTTAATTGTAATAATTATCAGCAGTTTTAATTGTTTTGTTATAATGTATTTTGCAGTTTGTTTGACAGTGTGAAATCAATATGCACCTCTAGGAAAAATATCTGGTATAATAAAATTAGGCTCTATTACACCTTCTAACCTTAGAATTAAACTTTGTACATAAATATGTATTTCTGTTTGTATACATAGACTAATTATACTGGATGAGTAGAGATGCATAAATATATTGGACTTCCTTGTTAAAGGGGAAAATGAAGTCTCTTCTTAAGAGTTGTTTCTGTATGTCAAACTTTCGATTTTCAGACTTGAAATCAGAAAAATGCTCCTATCTCTTCAATTTTATTGAATATTATTTCAGATTACAAAGAAGTACTTCACAAAGATATAATTTCTAGAATACTTTTATTGATATCGCTTTATCAAAAATGTGGTGAGGTACATGAATATTAATAGTAATAATAATTTCAGATAGGAACCCCAAAGCACTTAGAGAGTATAAAGAATTAAATGTTGCAACACCCTTGAGAAAGTCCTACTTGCAGTTTAGTACACCTGGTGTAACAAAATCAAAAAATTTTGAAAAAATAATTACCTGAATTTACATAACAGTCTTCAATACAATGCGAACTAAATCACAGACATTTGAATTCCCATCCTGCACTTTAACTACAAAATCATATTGTGTCTCTCACACACAGTGAGATTGTTACATCAATGTCTGTCTTTTTTCATATCATCTTTATACTATTCCTGAACATTGTATTCAGGAGTCTGATACTGGAATGGGATTCAGTTTGAGTTTGTGTTTTGAAGAAGATGTTAAAAAATTGGAGTTGGTACAGAAAAGAGTCGTGAGAATGTTTTTGCAATTTGGTTCTAGTGTTTTGGTTCTAGTTTTGTGAGAACACTTCAGAAACCCTACATAAGGGATTTCTAATCCTGTAAAAAAAAAAAAAAAAAAAAAAAAAAGTGGGTGGGGTAGTGGAAAAAAAAAAAGAACCAAGGGAAAGATGCTGCAGTAAGAAAAAATTAGACTGGAAATAAGCGTTTGTGTTTAACACTCATTTTCATGGACGGTTAACTAGAGGAACAGACTACCAAAAGAAGTAAGGTATGCTACATTTCCTCATTTCTTCTAGTTAACTTGCTAGTTCTGTTTTAGTCTAATGTAAGGCATAAAGGGGTTGCAGTGGGATGGTCTAAGTTACAATGGTTTGTGATATACGAGATGTCAGACAAAATACTATAATGATTCCTCCTGGTCTTATGCTGTGATCCAATTAAAAGAGATTATTACCTACACAATTTCTGCGCAGCCCCCACACTGAAGTCTCTTGGCAAGAGACATAAGTTTCTGTCATTGTCTTGAGAGTGTTAAAAACTTCATTACTGCTTGTTCTTTTTGTTTGTCTGTAGAAAAAGACAGTCAACACGGTGATTCCTGGAGAGACTGGAGGGGGGAAGAAGCTGAGCTGGATCCCAGAGGAATACAGAAGTCATCCTTCATCCCTGCATGAAGACAGGAATCAGGGAAGGCAAAAAGTTAGTGAGGGGAAGAGACAAGAGACAGGATGGGGGTGGGGAGCGGTGAGACCCACCTAATACGATTTGTGACCACTATACTTGGAAATGAGATGAGGTTTTTGAACTAATTTCCTACAATCTAACTTGCATGTGAAATCTGAAGTAAGGGTTTGTGCACACTCCAGCAAGAATTTATGTAAAATATTTTCAGCACACCTTTGCACAGTCACCCCAATGAATGAGTACTAACAACATCCTTGGCTAAAAGCTGGTGTCACGTTTTGAGGATACAATTGAAAGACATAGACATGAATAGTGAGTACTCTCTTTCACTGCTGCTCTATAAATAAAGAGAACTTTAACCTTTTGTAAGCTCAATGATAAGCTATTTGTTGGAGCAGTAATGTGTCAGGCCCTACCTGATTCAGAAATGACGCCTAAGGTGCAAGCAGGCTATGCTTCATGTAAAACCCAATTGTAGTGCCTTCATTATAAGGGAGGCTTAAGAGCTCTGTTGTCTTTTCAGTAGCTGTCATTCCGTTTGTCAAGGGCTTCATCTGTATTCAGAACATATACCTTTATTTCCTTATAATGACTAATGATGATTCACATTTTTCCTTTCCTCTGCCTTAGATTCCAACAATGCACGTTTTTAGACCTGCTGTCTTACATCCTTTTTGTCATTGTTAAGAGAAACTTCTAAAGCAAGCAGACTCATGTCTTCTATGTACTGTCAACCTTCCAGAGGATCTTCAATAGCTCCAGAGGATTCTGCCATTTTTGAATACTGACCCTTACTGTCTCAGCTATTCTACCATCTTTGAGGTTATAATTACTGCTGTCATAGCTGTAGCAAGAGCCTCCTACTTGGAAGCTACTGGGGGAAGGTCCAGAGGGAAGTGAGCTGCACCTTCTCCCTCCCCTGAATCCAGAAGGGCAGATCCTTCTCATCCCTGCTAGTCCCAAAGGCAAGAATCTTCTGGCTGTTCTTTAACCCTGACCTCTTGCTTTGCAGATGCTAGATCTCAAGCCAAATCACTGAGGTGACAATGTATATGATGCCTTACTTTATAGTATTTACCACTTTTTAAAACTCTGTCACAATTTCTTGGCTTTTAGCAACATTGTCAACTTTTGATGAAACTTGTGTTTCTTTTTTTTTTTTTTCTTTTTTTCTTTTTTTTTTTTTTCCTTAGGGGCAAAGGGGACTGCAGCTTCTGATGGTTATTGCAAGTGACTTAACACATTTCTTTTTATGAAGACAACTGGTACTATCTTCTTTCTCTGTCTCTCTTACAGAGACTGAATTTATTGCTTACTTTTAACTGTGTTGGCTTTTGCTGAAATTATTTAAGATCATCTCTCCCTTCTCCCCCCCCCCCTTTTTTTTGGATTACTGGGAGGACACATCTTAGTACTGTCTTTATATTTCTGAAGCTAATTATTCTGAGACTGTAGCTTTGATTTTATTTCAGGATGTCACTGCTTTCCTCTTATAGGGAAAATCCATACTGAAATGCCACGTTGTTTTGAGAAAATACCAAAAATGCCTACAGAAGGCTTCTCCAAAGAAGGAAAGTCATGTAAACACATCAGTGGTTGTATTCAGAGTCTGCCTAACTCATTTGTACAGTACACAAACTAGTGGATATGAAAAGAAAAAAGAGGCTATGGCTTGGGGGAAAAGGAGTGTTTTTAATGGATTATTTTTGTTCTGAACAAACTGTTGTTCTGTACAACTGATTTGTAGAAATTACATATTACTTCAGAATCCAGGTCTTTGCAGGAATAAAACTTGTGCTAGTATTACGTGATGTCAGAACTGCTGCAGACTTGAAAGGATCTTCAATGTGTTTTATTATATGCTTAACAAGAGCAGAAAAGTTTCCTCCTCACTCCCAAGAAAGAGGCTACTACTTCAAAACCTTTCTCTACAAATACATGAGAGCAGGGCGGAACTTCCCTTGGACTAGACCTGATGAACTAGTGTAACTCACTGAGGAGCAAGACTAAGCACCACAGGAGTATAACAGTCTCACCAGGCTGCAGTATATCCATTTATTTTTAGATTTCTGTGCCACAGCTGGAGCTGACAACTCCAGGAATAGCAGTTCTGTCCATGAAAAGTAAAGAAAGCCACATTCACAACCCATCCTCTGAAAGACATTAATAATAAAAAATAGTGCAATGTAAGAAAGATACTATTTAAAGGATGCTTTCAGGATGGTCTGTGTACTGGCAGACTGAAAGTAGAGGAAAATCTCTGAGGCAAATTTTGTTAACAAGATACAGGGTATTCAGAATGTCACACAGGCAATATCCAAACCACCATTTCCAAGGGTGGCTTAAGTGAGAGGAAAACAAAATGCAGATGTGCCATTCCAGTTTCTTTTTGCTGTATTAAGTGTCCCCATGGTATTTTTAAGTGCATTTTCTGCATATTTTTCCATTAAAAAAATTAGGTATCACATCCTGAAAGATGAACAAATTAGGAGGCTTCACAGCATACTGAAATCTTTGTACAAACTCTAAATAAATCATCTGGGAGGAAGAAAGAAACCTTTCTGTGTGAAAGAACAATTTCTTTATACTTTCATAAAAGCAAGAGGCAGTTCTCAGTCTACTAACCTGTGAGATCTTAAAAAAAAAATGAAGACAGCTATATCTCAAAGTCACTTCATGTTAATTGGGAAAGATGCACTTTCTTTGCTATACCTCAACAAAGAAATCAAGCTCAATTTTCTTTTCCCCAATATTATGTTTTTTGAATTTATCTTTCTTAACTTTCTCACTTATACCACTATAATAATCACACTACAAATAAACCATCGAACAAAATCTGGAAACTACCATAGTCATTGCTCATCTGTGACCAAAGCAATACCAAAGATGTACTAATTCAAAATACATGCTAACTCTGTTTGGTGTGACACTAAGCCTGCTCTGTAAAATCTGCTTCAGCATTTTTTTAAAGTGGTACCAAAGAAAGCTTAGAAATTGATTTAATATTTTTCTAAAATACACTTTTCTAGATCATTTTGACTCAAATGCCTAAACTTCTTTCATTCAATCAATTTATACATCTTTCAACATTTTAAAACTTATAATCTGTGTGGATTTATCATATAAAAATTATGGCGTAAATGTTCTATATTTCTAAATGTTCATTAAGCTTCTAAAATCTCTCTGTCTTGTGTTTTGATGCTTCTCTTCTCTCTTGGACACTTAGAAAAGAGGATTATAGGTTGAAAGAGGAAAAGTGGAAGTATGTCAAAGAAGAAAGACTCCATTATAGTGAACTAATATCAAGTATATATTGGTATATATTATATATTAAGTGCTTACTAAAGCATTTAGAATAGGCTGTGTTGCATGTTTGCAGTGAACTACAGCTGTTTCCACACTGCAGCCTGTGCATTTTGTATTTGTGTAAAATGATAATAAGAGTAATGTATTTTAAAATATGTTACATGATTCTGCTTTTATTTATTTCTTTATTTAAAGTAGAATATGTTTCTTTATTGCCATTACTGCAATGTTTGATCACCTTTCAGGATTAAAAAAAAATACTGTATGCTTGCTCTTAGTATAGTTTCTTCTCTCAGCTCTCCAGGAATGAATATGCTAAATAATACTCATAAGATGACTATTTTCCAGAAATGCTGAATTTCTCTCCTGAAAACCCATATCAAAGAAAGTGGGGTTTGCATCTGAACTGCACATCTGTAGTATCTGTGATTATTCTTGGCTCTTCTATAAATTCATAGAATCATAGAATCATAGAATATCCTGAGTTGGAAGGGACCCTTAAGGATCATCAAGTCCAACTCTTGACACCGCACAGGTCTACCCAGAAGTTCAGACCATGTGACTAAGTGCACAGTCCAATCGCTTCTTAAACTCAGTCAGGCTCGGTGCAGTGACCACTTCCCTGGGGAGTCTGTTCCAGTGTGCAACCACTCTCTCAGTGAAGAACCCCCTCCTGATGTCAAGCCTAAACTTCCCCTGCCTCAGCTTAACCCCGTTCCCGCGGGTCCTGTCGCTGGTGTTAATGGAGAAAAGGTCTCGTGCCTCTCGACACCCCCTTACGAGGAAGTTGTAGACTGCGATGAGGTCTCCCCTCAGCCTCCTCTTCTCCAGGCTGAACAGGCCCAGTGCCCTCAGCCGTTCCTCGTACGTCTTCCCCTCCAGGCCTTTCACCATCTTCGTAGCCTTCCTCTGGACACTCTCCAACAGTTTCACGTCCTTTTTATACTGTGGTGCCCAGAACTGCACACAGTACTCGAGGTGAGGTCGCACCAGCGTAGAGTAGAGCGGGACAATCACCTCCCTCGACCTACTAGCGATGCCGTGCTTGATGCACCCCAGGACACGGTTGGCCCTCCTGGCTGCCAGGGCACACTGCTGGCTCATATTCAACTTGCTGTCTACCAGGACCCCCAGATCCCTCTCTTCTAGGCTGCTCTCCAGCGTCTCATCGCCCAGTCTGTACGTGCAGCCAGGGTTTCCCCGTCCCAGGTGCAGGACCCGGCACTTACTCTTATTGAACTTCATGCGGTTGGTGATCGCCCAGCACTCCAACCTATCCAGATCCCTCTGCAAGGCCTTTCCACCCTCATCCGAGTCCACAACTCCTCCAAGTTTGGTGTCATCAGCAAACTTGCTCAAAATACCTTCTATTCCTACATCCAGATCGTTTATAAAAATATTGAAAAGTACCGGCCCTAAAATGGAGCCTTGAGGGACCCCACTGGTGACCGCCCGCCAGCCTGACGCAGCCCCATTCACCATAACCCTTTGGGCCCTGCCCGTTAGCCAATTGCTCACCCATCGGATGATGTTTTTATTTAGCTGTATGGTGGACATTTTGTCCAGTAGGATCCTATGGGAAACCGTGTCAAATGCCTTGCTGAAGTCCAAAAAAATCACATCAGCTGGTTTCCCTTGGTCCACCATACGGGTGATCTTATCATAAAAGGAAATCAGGTTAGTTAGGTAGGACCTACCCTTCACAAATCCATGCTGGCTGGGACCAATGACTGCTTTGTCTCCCAGGTGCGCCTCAATAAGTTCGAGAACCATCTTCTCCATGATTTTACCAGGCACTGACGTGAGACTGACAGGCCTGTAATTGCTTGGGTCTTCTTTCTGACCCTTCTTGAAAATCGGCACAACATTTGCCAGCTTCCAGTCTACCGGGACCTCTCCAGACTCCCAGGATAGTTGAAAAATAATTGAGAGAGGTTCCGCGATGACGTCCGCCAGCTCCTTCAGCACCCGGGGATGAATCCCATCCGGACCCATGGACTTGTAGGGATCCAGGTGGAGTAGCAAATCCCGCACACGTTCAGGGTCAATTGGGAGTTTGTCATCTCCACCATCCCGGTCCTCCAGCTCGGGGCACCCTGGGTCCCGAAGCCCATCATCGGCATTGAAGACAGAGGCAAAGAAGGCGTTAAGCGTCTCTGCTTTGCCTATGTCATTGTCTGTGAGGAGACCTTCCCTATCAAGGAGCGGCAAATTAATTCCATAGACAATATTCTCTTGCTGAGTAAGCACAGCAGTCACTCTTAATACCTCATCCACAGAAAGCAAGCAAGAAAAAATAAGATTCTCCAGAAAGCCAGTCAGACAATCAAAAGCAAACTGCTTTCATGGTGAGTTTTAACAAGGCCTAACAAATAAAGTTTTAGCATCTGTATGTAATGAAACTGATACACTGATACATTGTATCAGTGAGCACAGTAATATTTTATTCAAGGTGTGCTGTGGTATTGATACCACAAGTGGTATCAATATTACTAGTACTCCTATTTCCACAAGACCTGTGTGTTAGAGATACTTTCTGACCATGTAGCCTCCTTGTTCTGTCCCCATGCCTTAGAGAAGAGGGGCTCCTATAAAGCATCTTTAAATATCACTGCAATGTGTGACATTTTCTGATACTTTTTCAAAGATGTAAATGGTATTAGCAGTGTAAAATGAGTGACTTCTCAGAACTGAATCTTACTTTAGTTAGTGTATACTGAAAGCAGGATTTGCAGCTACCTTGGACAAAGCCTAGTGTTCATGAACAGTTTGAAGCCAATAGAGAAAACAGCTACCCTGAATTTGTCTCAACAGGGGTAAGTTGGAGGACTTTGAGCAACAGGACTGTTGCAGGACCAAGAACAACAAGGAAGTGGAATCATGGAAAATACTTTAAATTTTCTTTAGACTTGTGTCTTTGTTGTACTAGCTAAAGTGCAGACTGAAAAATCTGTTCAGTTTTACTGCTACCTGTGATGGCTTCTAAGACGATGGATGCTTAACATGCATGAGCATCCACAGAAAGTCAGCACTGACCAGGTGTGAGGAGAGGTGGAACAAAGGGAGAGAGATAAGGCAGTTGGGTCATTACATCTCATTTCTGTGAAGAAGAATGGACAGAGAGCTATGTTTAGGAAGTGTGCAAGAGGAAATCTGGAAAACGAACAAAGAAAACCGAAAAGGATGTGAATAGAATTTAGTTTGATGCAATAGAAGCCAAAGGCAGCAGCGTGATGAAAATCCAGCTTGGGAGGTATTATCTGGGCTGTATAGCAGAACCTATGTATTAATGTAATCAATGGTGAGAGTTTCAAATGAAATGATCTCATGAGATATTAGTGATATGAAATATCCCTATAAAATGAGAGGAAGTTCTTAGCTAAAATGAACATAAGGAATGATTCCTCCACACAAGCTTCAAAAATGATTTTTTAACCCACTCTGAGCATGAAAATTTAAAGAGGGGTTGGATGGAAAAGTGTTTCTATGTTTCACAGAAGAATGTAGAGCTAGATCTGTGACTAGTTATTTTCTGTTGCCCATTATGCTCCCTTCATCTTCATTACAGTTATGGCACTACTAGTTGGAGAAGATAAGGAAAAAAGCTCACTACCTCTTTCCAATAATTTAATTACCATTTCAAAACGGTTAGTTTGAACTTTCAAAATAGGCATCAGTATGATGGTTGAAACCATTAAAGACTATTATTTTGGATAGGGTGTTCAACTAGAAAACTCGCCTCCATGATGACACTACCTCTCCTCCACTGACTCATCACTAATATTAATTTATCCTGATTTCCATTTAGTAGACAAAGTATCTGTTGGCCAGAACTGACACAAAAGTATAATTTCAGAGCCTCACTCTTGTAAAGCATATAAAAGTAAAGAACCCAGAGAGTATTTGGAACTGAGTAATAAATAATAATAATAAAAGAATCTTGTGATCTCTTTAGCCTGTGAATCTGTAGCAAAATTACAGATGTTTAGGTAGTGAAGGCGTTGCTGGGGTTTCTGTTGTCAGCATACTGGAAGCCTGAGCTTGTGTGTCAGTCACCTTAGGAATGAAGCAGCAGTAGCAGTAGTTTAACTGTGACGATTTCTTCAATGTTAAGAAAATATCAGCTCTACAAATATTCCCAGTCTTCAATATATTTTCTCTCTGTCTCTGAAGCTGGTGAGAATTCTTCAGACTGACAGGAATTTTCAAAGTATGGTTGCTGGAGAAAAGCAGCAGTTGCTCTTTTTAGAGCAAGCAAAGTTGCAATAAAAAATAGTATGTGGTTGTGATTCTAGCAACCATTCAGAACACATAGCCAGTAACAGTCAGATAAATAAATAACTTACAAAACGTAACCAAAGAGAGATATAATTGGTGTGTTAAAACTTTTGTTAGGAAAGATCAGATATATCTAACAAAACAACACTTCCTGCCAACGGCCACTGTTGGAAACTTAATAGTAGAAATAGATGGATCATTGTCTCATCTAGCATAACACTTCCTCTCTTCCCTGTTGTTCAATTAGCATACTATTTTTAAAACAAAGAAAAACTGTATTTAAATATAGGAAGTACACTGTGGAGAAACAGTTTATTCTAAGAGACAAACAAATTTCCTCAGGTTTTTTGATGGATGTGCCATTTCCTGATCCAAGGATAATACTTTTTGGTAACTAGAATGTGTTTAACCCCTTCCAGGTTGAATGCAGTAAATCTTGCTTGTGCTCTAGTAACCTTGAAAACCTGTAATTTATCATGTTGTGGTGAAATTAGGTTATCTTGCATAGTGAAAGAATAGTTTTATCAAATACATTAAATAAGAAATGTTTTCATACAAAGCATCAGAAGATTTTGGAAGTACTTCTGCCTACATCAAATAGAAACAGTCCAAACATTGTGTCCCCTGTTTCAGTGCAAAGGGCCTTTCACCACCATGGCTGCACAGGTCTCCGAATAGGTCTAGCAATGGTCTCTGTTGGTAATGTCAGAAGAAAGTTGTCTGAGAATTCCACAGTGTGCTTGCATTTTGACTATGGTGAGACACTGATCACTGACTACTATGCGTCATGATTTAGGGTTCCTAGTATTGGTCAAATTAATACTCTTAAAAAGGGGATTTTTTTTTAAATGAAGTTACATTTCAAAATTCAAATTCTTTTGTAAGTCAGTGGGAATTAGGTAGCCAAATGTCTTCTGTGCCTTTGAAAATCTCTGCATAAATTCATAAATTTGATCACAACAGTCCCTTTTGGCCCTCTAATCTATGAAACTCTTAACCTTCCTATCATGGGATTTAAACTAATTTTCAGCTCATAGATTGGTTACGCTGAGATCCACTTCATTTACTTACTGATGGGATTTATTTTTCCCTGTTTTATGCTGAAGGAAATGTAAAAAACTCTCCTTATTCATGGCAGCTATTGTTGACTTTGTTTTCTGGGAGTTTGTCTTGCAAGTGTGTTGGGGGGGCATGAATGACCATTTCTGTGTGTGTTACGTAAAACAAATAACATGGTAAATCAAACAGTTTTTATTATGTTTTCAATATTATTTCAAAAGTAAAGAGAGTAGTTAATCAGCAAAAAGAGAAAGTAAGCACATTGCAGGGTTGGAAGAGAAAGTGTACTCTGATTTTTCCCTCCCAAGTGATGCAGGGATGAGAGGACATTATGGATTCAAACATGATTGCTGTGTCTCAGGAGAATTCCAAAGTGACTTTCTTCTTTCTCTGTAAGACCTACTCATGAAACAACAATGTGAGACAGAGAATGGATAATTCAGTATTTTTCTGTGCATCTCTTTTCTTGTCCTTCAAAAGTATCTTGAAAAATATTAGGATTTTTCCTGTGAAACTTAAGGTCCCATGAAATTTATATTACTTCTTTGTATTACAGAGAGAACAGTTTCCAACCCTGTAAATAGGACTAAGAAGACTAATCCCCACAAACCTTGCATTGCACAAAACTTTGGCTCACCACCATTGCTGTAATATTACAAGACACCATGATAAGAAACTTAGATTTATCTGAAATATAGAGTTACTAATTTGTTTTTAATGCCTCAGTCTGCCTCCTTTTAACATCATTTAATTTGCAAATTTGTGAATCATAAGAATAATACATTCTGAGATGCTTCTATATGCATTCAAAATGATTCTCTAATCCATAGACTTCGCTTGCTCAAAGTGAATCTTTACAAGTACAAGAATCTATACAGTTTACAGGAATATATATTTTATGGTGAAAGAAAAAAACAATCACCTTTATTGTGTTTAGAATATTTGCTTTCTGGTTAAGAAAATCCTCACTAAATCCACTTACAGCCATTCCACTGCTTTTAGAATTTCATTGTAAATGAAACTGTGTAATTTCATTTTAATTGTAAATTGTGAATACATATTTTTGCCAGTAGTATGTTTTAATAATATATTGGGGGCCAGTTGTTTTGAAGTGATAAGGATAGTTGTTTTTTTAAACAACAGTAATAATCATGGAACTAAATTCTAGGGTAGTTTGCATTCACTCTGTAAAAATCTGTGTTTAATCAAAGCTTTTCAGCAGGATACTATGGATTCAGTTCAGTTGCCTAAACTCAGCTGAGTGTTACCTGATATACCTGACCGTGTGCACCACGAGACCTTCAGCAGGTGCAGGATATTGAGTCTTTTACTTGTGCTGTTTTCATAAATGCCTCTGGTTGTCTCAGTGGTACTAAATACCTACGCATTGACAGCTGAATCCGGTTCTGTTCCAGTCTGTATTTAAGAATGCTCTGCTTGCATGCTAGCTGAGTGCTCATCTCCCATTATAGAAATCTGATCAATACAATCAGTAGAGAACAAATCTTCATATGGTAGTCATCTACATTTGTTCAGGTAACTAGTTCACACAATGGTTGTGTTGAGTAGCTCTCCATGAACTAACTGTGATTATCTTACACTTCATCTTTTTCAAGTTGGAAAGAAAGTCAGTGAACAACACAACAGAAATAGATTGAATCATAGCATAGCTTTGTTTTGTGTCTGGCATGGGATGAGTTGTAATAAAAGTCTGGATACTCCATCCTTGGCGATCTTGTACAGTCGCTGAGGGACATAAATTGTTGCTAATTTTCAAATGGGGGGGAGGGAAGGAGGGGAATTAGAGCTTTTTTTTTTTTTTTTTTTTTTTTTTTTTTTTTTTGTAACGATTTAATTGTTACATTCAATCACAAATTGAATGTACGAAGCTTAGACACTTAATTCACATGTAAATACATTTATGTAATCAAATCCAATATTGTAGAATCCTGAGCTGATTTCTACCTGATTTCATTTGAAGAAAACTAGTTATCAGTGGAGGTTGCTATCTGATAATTCAGGTGAATTGTTAGTGTTTTCTTCTTTCATTTAACACACATGATCAGAGAAGGATTAGAACTGATATATATCTATCTACATACACACACATATATATATGCATCAATATATAGAATCATCAAATCATAGAATGGCTTGGATTGTAGGGACCTCAAGGATCATCTAGTTCCAAAGACCTTGGCATTGGCAGGGACACGACCTGCTAGGTCAGGCTGCTCAGGGCCTCATCTAACTTGGCCTTGAACACCTCCAGGGATGGGGCATACACAACCATTCTGGGAAACCTGTTCCAGTGCCTCACCACCTTCTGAGTGAAGAATTTCCTCCTAGCCTCTAATCTAAATCTCCCATCATTTAGTTTTAAACCATTCCCCCTCGGCCTGTCACTATCCAATTGAGAAAAGAGTTGCTCCCCATTTTTTTTTATAAGTCCCCTTCAAGTACTGAAATGTTGCAATGAGGTCCCCTTGGAGCCTTCATTTCTGTAGGCTGAACAGCCCCAGCTCTCTCAGCCTTTCTGCATAGGAGAGGTGCTCCAGCCCCTTGATCATCTTTGTGGCCCCTGGGCTCCACATCCTTCTTGTGGTGGGGCCCCCAGAACTGGACACAGTACTCCAAGTGGGTCTCACAAAGGCAGAGTAGAGGGGCATAATCACCTCCCTCGATCTGCTGGCCACTCCTCTTTTAATGCAACCCAGGAAGCAGTTGACCTTCTGGGCAGCAAGCACACACTGGTGACTCATGTTGAGATTTTCATCCATCAGAACCCCCAAGTCCTTATCTGCAGGGCTGCTCTCAATGAGTTCTTCTCTAGTCTGTACTCATGCCCGGGATTGCTCTGGAGCAGGTGTAGCACCTTTCACTTAGACTTGTTGAACCTCATTTGCCTCATGTGGTTAACATGGGTGCATTTCTCAAGCCCATCCCTTTGGATGGCATCCTTTCCTTCTATCATATCAACCGCACCACTCAGCTTGGTGTCATCTGCAAATCTGCTGAGGGTGCACTCAATCCCACTGTCTATGTTGTTGATGAGGATATTAAACTGTACCGGTCCCAGATCAGACCCCTGAGGTACACCACTCATCACTGGCCTCCATTTGGATGTAGATCCATTGACCACCAGTCTCTGGGTGTGACCTTCAAGCCAACTCCTTATCCACTAAATGGTCCACCTATCAGATCCATATCTCTCCAATTTGGAGATCAGGTTGTCATGTGGGACCATGTCAAAGGCCTTGCAGAAGTCCACATACTTGACATCAATCATTCTTTATCTGTCAACTGATGTGATCACTCCATCATAGAAAGCCACTAGACTGGTCAGGCACAATTTAACCTTGGTGAAGCCATGCTGACTGTCTTGGTTCACCTCTTTGTTTGCATGTGCCTTGATATATAATCAGTATATTATTTATATATATATTATTTTGCCACCCCTTTGGCCCTTTAGAGAGTGTCAGATAGTACCTATAGTGGGAATTCATCTTATGAAAATCTGTTTTTAGTCTACCAAATGCCACTGGAAAAACGTTGTCTGAAGGAAAGTGTCTCAGATGGTTCAGAATTCAACAGGAAAACAAAAATTTTTAGAACAATTGGAAAATGTATGTGACAACAGCAGGAGTAAGAGTCCCAGCACTATAGTAATGTATGTATATAGTTTCTAGGACATAAGCTGTTATGTCTGCATGATACTGTACTGTTCCCCATATGTACAATCAGCTATTCTGTAGCTTGTTTGAGTAGAAATACCTAATTCTCTGTCATGGAGGAATAAAATTGGTTCACTCTGAGGGAAGATTTTGTAATGGTTGGCTTTGTATCCAAAGGCATTTGAATGTGTGCTTGAAATTACTGAGTTTGAAATTAACTCTGAGATGCCTTATGATACAGAAAAAAAAAGACTAGGGATTAACAGAGCACTAAATTTAAGGCCAGTTTCTTATAATGAGAAAACAAAGGATATGAAATTTAAGAGAAGTTAAGAAAACTGATTTAGAGTCAAATAA
Source organism: Heteronetta atricapilla (assembly GCA_011075105.1). Classification (NCBI taxonomy): domain Eukaryota; kingdom Metazoa; phylum Chordata; class Aves; order Anseriformes; family Anatidae; genus Heteronetta; species Heteronetta atricapilla. The sequence goes on from CM021731.1 coordinate 171,840,508, forward strand.
ATACAAAATAAAATATTTTATTGGGTATTCAAAGTTAGGAAAAAGAGTATGCATTAATTCTCATGGAAAATAAAATACAATTTAAACCTGTTAGGATCTCCTCCTTAACATCTTCAACATCCTCTTTTTCACTTCTCCCCCCTCCCTGCCCCCCCCGCCCCCCCCGGTGTTCAAAGACATTGATATTTAAAAGAATGCAGGCTGAATGACAAGTTAATGCTTACATTATACAAAAATGTAAATATGTATATAAAAATTGATTTTTTTCATCTCCCCCCACTTATATATCACTCCAAAGTTAATAAATGCCTAAAGTTCAGTGGCTTACACACAGTTATTTAGTGCTATTCCAGATATTTTGTATTTCAGTGATTTACATGAGGCAGATAGGTGCAACTCAGGACCCACTGGGATTCAGTTCCCTTCTGGAGTGACAAATGATCAGGTGAAATATGATAGCATATCTAAAGTGATATCATTTTTCTCTAGTTGGGCAACTGAATCACGCCTTTTAAGATAGATCAGGGGTGAAGCAAAAGCAAAAATTTTCACTGTTTTCCTTGAAGCAATTATTATGCCTCCTGGTTTTAACTGTGGCAAAATTTTTGTCACAATATTTCTTTGATCACAAAATCACAAGATTTGCTTTGATATAACAGGAATTTAAGCTTCACTTTATATCTATACTGATATAAAATTTATGTGACATTTGATTCAGGCTGTCCTAGCATAGTCCAGTAGCACCCTAATAAAAAGTTAATAATATAACATAATTTCAAGTGGATTCTGAGCAGCTATAAAGTATTTGAAATCCCAGAACTTATTATGAAAAAAAAATAAAGGTAGGAAATGTAGCACAATATCAATGATCCTGAGCTAGATTACTTGCTTCCTTCAAAAGTAAACACAGAGGCATGGAATACTAGGTTGCCAACCAACTACAGATTTCTATTGTTGTACTGTGCTAATAAAATGACTATCAGTTCCAAGAATTAATTTCAGCCTAGACATTAAGATGTAGGCATTAGAACTTTCTAATGTTCATTAGAAAACATTAGAAAACATGAGAGAAGTACCAAAGAAGTACACTGCAGTAGTTAGGTTGATGTCAAATTAAAAAGAAAGGTAAAAAGAGGAAATGTGAACTTTCAGCACAGAATTCTGATGCTGAGAACAAAATTAATCAAGACACCAAAGGATAAAGAGAGAAGAAATTCTTTAATCTTTAATTGCTTATATACCAATGTTAGGAGCATGGGTAATAAACAAGCAGAATTGGAATTGCTTATTTATGAGAATAAACATAACCTGGTTAGTATAAGAGAAACCTTAGGGGATGGTTCACATGACTGGAATGTTAAAACCAACATTTATGTTTCTTTTAGAAGGAAAATTTAGGTAATAGACAAAAGGGTGTTGCACTTTGTGTTGAAAAAGAAAAAAAAAAAAAAGATTCTATCTTTTCTTCAGTTAGGGACAATGTGGAAAACATACTTTGAATGATAGTCATTTTTTATATGATGAAGTCTGGGAAAGAACTGAAGCTACAAATATGTACTGCTTAGCAGCTATGCAGGTAAGAGCAAATTTGAAAATACCAGATCACCAAATCTTGCTGTAAACTGGATGTCTGACCCTTAAGTACATAAAAAAAAAAAATCAAGAAGAATTTTAAAACCTGAAATAGCCTTCAGTAGTCTAAGGGAGTTAATTCTTGATGGCATAAAATAGAAACCTCAATTTACTACCGTTAAAATATCACTGGAATTTATATGTAGGAAAAATCTCTGATGTCCCCTCAAAAATGCCATGAAAATAAACTAGAGGGGATCCAGAGAAGTACCAGAACTAAGCAGAGTAGGACATTACTGCAAAGTGAAAAACTTCTGATAATAGGATTATTTATCTTACCAAAAGGAAGATTGAGTCTATGATGGGCTATAATCAAATATAGTTAAAACATAACATCTCACTATATAAGTTTATTTCCCACTGTTCAACATTCCCTGTGTGTGCCTACACTATATTTTAGCCATAATGTGCTTGTGCTTAAATAGTTCCTGGATGATCAGAGCACAGATCCCTCTGCTTTCAGCTTTGTAATTGGGAATACAGCTCTTGCAAATGGAAGACAGTTATCCCAGAAGTGGGGTAGCTTGGAAATTACTATGCTACATTTTCAGGCAGTTTTAGGTTACTTTGTCAGTACCACATGACAACACCAGTCATTGCTCTTTTTGATTTCTAGGTTTTATCCATCTTTGATGAGAGTGTTTCGCATAGAAAAGTGTGTAGGCCACATAAAATGCTAGCAAGTACTGACTGAATAATGAATATAATCTCTGGATAATTAGAAGTCTGGCACAAAGGCAATGGGCATACTGTAGTTATGTAAGGCTGTATTTTTCTGTAGGTAAACTCAATTGCTTTAATCATGCAAACAGTGACATACCGAAGTCCTTATCTGACTGCTTTACTATTAGTTTATCACAGCACCTTCTTCTGAAGGGGATTATGTAGGTTATACAGATTTCATGCTTCTCCTATACTAGACAACTTCTTTGTCAACTGCTATAAATTTCATAGCAATGGAAGGATAACGAGACAAAGTGCTAAACTATATGGAAATCAAATTGTGTAAAGAGTTTGTAAACTGTTCCTGCTCAAAGGTTTTCATGAACTTAAACCAACTGTGTCTTAAACTATAGTATTTAAATGCCAGGGGCTCTATTCAAGGTGAGTAAGTATGTTTGGGCTGTGTTTCCATTAACATACAAGAAATTATTTTAAGTTACAGGAAAGTTGTGACAAATGTTTCTGCAATCCTTTATTTCAAAAGACAATTGTCAAGGTGTTTCTTATGATTTTTAAAATCTTTTTTTCTTCTTCTGCAGTTACAAAAGCTCAATGGGCATGTGAAATGGTAATGGTAGTATAATAAAAGTGATTATAACTCCTGAAAACTGCTGATATATATTAAAAATAATTTGAACTGTAATAAAGAATAATTAGCAGCTAGACATGAAAGTTCTTTCTAGATGATCTGATGACCTAGTTACAGGCAAAGGGGACTATGACAGCATCTGAATACATGAGAGAGGTAGGAAACTGGATTTTCTAAGTTGAATTGTACAGTCTTGTTAAACTTGATGTATTGCATAAATATAGAAAATCTTGACAATATAGCATATTTTTTGACCAACAAATTATATATCCTAGACGTTTTTGGAATAGGATAGTTCATGTTCTGATTCTGATCTCAGAATTTTCAGCAGCGTTTAACTGACGTTCTTTCCTAGGTGAGATGCCAGACTGCAGAGTACAAGCAAACTGGTGCATCATGTAATAAGTACCTGAGTCTGAATTTCAAAAGACCTGTGCTGCATAAGCACAAAATAAGTTAAATGTGTATATTGTCCCCATTATCCTTGCTATTTCAGATGTTCAGCACATAAAAACAAAACAAACACATTTAGTTATTCAAAAATAATAACTGAAGGCAGGTCACTTTCAATTCAAATCTCTGTTTCATTTCTAAGAAAATAGACTATTTTCCCAATTTTTGCATGTAAAATATTGAAAGACATGGAATGATCATAGAATGATCAAACAGGAGTTTGATCATTTCTCCTAGAACAGGTACAATCCTAACACAGCATTTGTCTTAGAAAATGAATGTAGAATTTCTAATTAACAGCTGTATATCAAAAGGACCAAAAATATGGTGACTTGTTCTCCTCGGAACAGTGTCTCTAAGTACTTGTTGTGTGCTCTACATCTGTTACATGACAGGTTGTTAATGATGTGTGTGTTCATTAAAGGTAAAGTGCCTCCTGTGTGTTGTAGTACTTAAATTTGTCTCTGAAATCCCTACTTGAGTATCCATGGTACATTTTCCTAGATAAGGTCCTTTGAGAGGTCTAAAGCTGCACTAGTAGCTGCACTACTTTCAATCAATTCTGTCAGTGGTCACCATTGTTCATTTATTTCAAGTCACATAAGAACCTTCACTGCTACGTTATTTAAGCAAAAGACAGTAGAACCACAAATCCTGATACACGTTACTACATATTGTCAAACGTAATCTCATGGATTTCTGCCATCTGACTTCCTTCACCAGTCCATAAGCATATTCACCATGTAAAAATGTATTCTTTATTTTATTTTATATGATACTACTTTATCTGCCTACAGATGGCATTGCATTATTGTGCAAAATTAGATGTGTAGAAAACATGAATAATCTCTTCTTCAACTTTCCCCTTCATCTTTTCGAAAATGAATTTTATTCCCATCCCTTTCCTTAACTAATGTCATTGATGGCCTATTCTCTAGTTTAGTCAAGGAAGTGTTCAGTAATTGTATTGTGCCTTTTGATCTTGATGTTTTTTCTTTCAATTTCTGCTTTCTCTATTGGCTCTGCTCACCAATCTTTTCCTCAGACACTAATGCTTCTGGTCTCCAAAACTTCCAGTACTGGTCCTTACATTCTCCCTGTCACAAAAATACCGAATAATTTTGGAATTTCTGTTTCTTAAATTGAAACTATGAACATCAAAAACTAACAAAAATATTGAAGTTTAGGTTAATAAGCATTCTTGAAATACAAAAGATTTCTGACAAAGTTGCTGAGTATCCAGAAAGTGAAATGTTAGCTCTGATATAATAGGATTTTAATAAAGCATTAGAATAAAATTTTCAAGAAATCTTACTCAACAAAGTGAGATCAATAGAAATGATTTGTTGTAGGCTGAGAACTTAGGAATTATAAACAAAAGACAATAAAGATAAACAGTAATATATCAAGTTGCACATTTAAGGATTTCAATTCTTTCACTAACACTTATAAGTGAGGGTGCTGCAAGAACAGTTAGGGTGCTGCAAGAACAGGGAAGGAAAGATTATAAGGAAGTAAGTTTGTAAGTTCCACTGTCATTAAAATAAATAGTTTAAAGGAAACATTTGAAAATATTAATAGGTTTGCCAAAACCAAATGCTTACCAGAGGTAAAAAGCAGTTCTGAAATATGCCATGCATGTTACTGGGGCCAAAATCTTACACCAAGGATAGGAAGACTTTTAAAAAGTAAGATTTTTACAGTTTTACTGAGTGCAGATGCACAGGTGTTGGTGGTAGGGGCTGCAGGGCAGCCTCTGTGAGGAGAGCCAGGGCTGCTCCATGCCAGACACAGCTTGCTCCAGATGGTTCCAGTGGCCCTGCCGTAGGGCAGGGGGAGGCCCAGCAGCCAGGATGGAAGTGCCTTGGGGAAAACGACAGAGAGCAAAATTCTGCATGGCAGGGAGGAGTGAGGAAAATTAAATATGAGAAAAAATCCCACATATATCAATGTCAGTGAAGAAAGACGTGAAGAGGTACTCTAGGCACCATAGTAGAAGTTCCCCTGTGGCCCATGGAGAGACCATTGTGGAGCCTCCATTAAAGCAGAGTAGAGAAGACCATGGTGAATTAGGTGGCTCACAGAGAAGAGCAGGGGAAAAATGTGAGGATAAAGGAGTGGCAGAGACAAACTACTGTGGCTTTCAGACCACCCTTTTCCCATCCACCTGTGCTGCTTGTAGAGTGGGGAGTTTGAGGGAGAGGAATTGGAAATTAAAGAGTGAAGTGGAACCTGGGAGAAAGGGGATGGGGATGGGGGGAAAGAGTTTCAGTGTTTTTAGTTTGTTTATTTGTTTGTTTGTTTGTTTTTACTTTTTTTTTTTTTTTTTTTTTTTCCACTGACCTATTCTATTTAACTGGTAATAAGTTATATTAGTCTTCCTGTAGCTGAGTCTGGTTTGCTTGTGACAGTAATTGGTAAGTGATCTCTCTGTCTTTATCTCGGTCTACGTACTTTGTCATCATATGTTCTCACCTGTCCTTTTTAGAATGGATAATGAGCAAGTGGCTGAGTGGGCAGCTGGCAGCTGGATTAGGTCAATCCACCACAGCAGGTAAATTAAAAGAAAATGTAGATTATTTATGAGTAAATTATTTATCTCTAGCTGTAGAGAACCTCAGAGGAGAATTGTGATAGCCCCATTGTTTGAGACATTAAATAGTCTGTAAAGAGTAATAAAAAGTCTACTCTGTGGAAGAAGATCTACTCTGTGCTGATAATGGGATTGGTTGGAGAGTTAATTCATCTTTTCACCTCTGACCTCAGTTATTCATAAGGATGTTTCTGCCTTTTGGTTTGTCATTGGCACAGAAGACTGGGACTATTATTGTGATGGAATATTCATGGTAGCATCTGTTGCATGTGTCCAAATTTGAGCAGTATGTCTTTTAGTTGTTGAATCAGAAGTAAAATAGAGTTGTTACCTTGTAAGAAATTAATTTCCAACAATAGGGTTTCTTCATGGAGGTTGCTAAGTTGTAGTTGTTACTGCTGCAGTGCTATCAATGTTCATTAAATGTCCCAGTCATATGCAGAGGTTGAACTGAAGTAGAAAATTTCTAAAAACAGAGATGCTTTTTTTTTTTTTAAAAAAAAAAAAAATATTATTATTATTGAACCTACCCTGTAAATCCTGCTTTGATGTAGACAAAATTTTTCATTAAACCACTTTGAATAAGAAAAAAAGTTACAAAGTGTTCTCTAAACAAGAAAAGCTTGTTAAAAGGTTTTATTCTCCCCCCCCTCAAATTACAAATGCATATGTACATGTACAATATCTAAACAAATACATGTAAATGTTTATTAATTATCACTGCTGAATGGGATACAAACAATAACCACTTAATATTTATTTATTTATTTATTTAATTTTAGATGTTAAAACAGGTCAAGATAATTGATATAGATAACATTTGAATTTATACTTCAAGTTGTATCTGAGTTACAGTGAAACAGTTTGACCCTTGGTTTTAAACGTAAAGACTACTCGTTTTCTCTCATGGCAAATCTCCCCAGGTTCCTTCTATAATAAATAGAGAGAGGTTCTTCCTGAGGGCAAAGCAGAATCAAAAATTAGGTTTAGAATCTCTCTTTTGAGTATTATAGAATCCTCTTCTGAATTGTCTCTAGAGGTGCTTTTGTCTCTCCCTCAGCTATAGTGGGAGTCTTTTGAGATTAGCCTCCGTGAGCTAAGGTTGGTGTTTTAAAGCAGTGCTTTTCTCTGATTTGTTCAAGGCATTTCAACATGAGCTGCAAGATTTCTGTTCATTACTATGATCTTTGGATCTAGTTGAGAAGGCACTCATCTAGAAATTGAGATCTTCGACCCTTACTAAGTCACATTTATTCTACTATTTTAAACTTAAAAAATGGAACGTGAAAGACATAATATACCATAGTACACAGTATCTATCACATTAGGCACCTCTTGACATATAAGAGAATAATGCTCAAAGAATAAAGGAAGTAAAAAGTGAACACTAATAAAAGAAAGTTTCATTTTGAAATAAAATACATTTTTTCCCTTAAATGAAATTTTACAAATCCATTTTTACACACACACATATATATAATATTAATTTTATATTAATTTATATTTCAGTATAAATACTGAATATTTCATTTAACTTTTTTAAGAATGGAAACCAATTTTGAATGGAAACCAATTAAAACAGGATTTTCCCTTGAAACCAGATTAATCACACTTGTCTGTTTGTAATAAAAAAATGTAGGCTTCTGAGCAGTGCTTGTTTAATTTTCCAAAAGACTCCTGGCAGATCTCTGATATTTAATAACTGTGTCCATACTGCTAAATATATGGTGGCCATGGACTGAACTTCAGATCTGAGGCTAAATCTGAATGGATTCACATCCATGCTGATTTAGAGAAACTATTCTGGAGTTGAGAAGCATTCACTTTACACAGCACATGGCTATCAGTCTCTTCACCATGTGTGTGTTTTCCTGCAATTTTTTTTTTTTTTTTTTTTTTTCCTACAATAATAAAGAGTTAGGCTACATGTAGCATGCCCAATGTATACTATGTCTCCAGTGGTCAGTTTACCCAGTAAAGATTTATTTGGGAAAAAAAATATGGGAGAATGTTTACATACAAAACTTTAAAAAATGCATGGCAGAGGACAGAGGAAATGGTGTAGGTGTAAGGAGCCAAAGATTTAATGGGCAATGTCTTCAGTCCTAGTCCTAGCTACACGAATGGGTGTAGGGAATCTAATAGTAAAACACATCAATTAGATATAGCAAATTAAAATATAAATTGCAAACCAATCTCCCCTCAACCCTTGTCATTGCAGGGTAGGCTCTTTCTTTTAAAATTTATTCTTAATCCAGCTTCTGGATTACCACAAACTCTACAGAATAGCCAATACCACTTTATTTCTGTCACTGACAAATATGGCTGTATGTCTGCTCCTGGGTTCACAGAATCAGAGAATGTTAGGGATTGGAAGATCATCTAGTCCAATCCCTCTGACAGAGCAGGAACACCTAGATCAGGTCACACAGGAATGCATCCAGGTGGGTTTTGAATGTCTCCAGAGAAAGCGACTCCACAACCCCTATGGGCAGACAGTCCCAGTGTTGTCACCCTCACTGTGAAAAAGTTTAATCTCATATTTAAGCGGAACCTCCTATGTTACAGCTTGCACCCATTGCCCCTTGTCCTATCATTAGATGTCAATGATAAGAGCCTGGCTACATCCCCCTGACACTCACCCTTTACACATTTATAAATATTAATAAGGTCATCCCTCAGTCTCCTCCAAGCTAAAGAGACCCAGCTCCCTCAGCCTTTCCTCATAAGGGAGATGCTCCACTCCCTTAATCATCCTTGTGGCTCTGCACTGGACTCTCTCAAGCAGTTCCCTGTCCTTCTTGAACTGAGGGTCCTAGAAGTGGATGCAATGTTCTAGATGTGGTTTCACCAGGGCAGAGTAGAAGGGGAGGAGAACCTCTCTCGACCTACTAACCACACCCCTTCTAATACACCCCAGGATGCTATTGGCCTTCTTGTCCACAAGGGCACAGTACTGGCTCATGGTCATCCCACTATCCACCAGGACCCACAGGTTCCTTTCCCCTTCACTGCTCTCCAGCAGTGAAGCTGGGGAGTCCCCAACTTATAATGGTGTATGGGGTTGTTCTTGCCCAGATGCAGGACTCTACACTTGCTCTCATTATATTTCATTAATTTTCTCAATTTTCCCAATTCTCCAACCTGTCAAGGTCCTGATGGATGACAGCACAGGGTTTTCTCAACAACATCCTGGACTTTATTCCTGATGGTGGCTCATGGAATCTTTGTGCTTCCTGCTTCCCCTGCAGCTCTTCTCGAAAAATGCAGTCTCCCCTCCTTGGAGTGGTCCTACAGTTGCAGAATATAGAAGTCAAGGAAAGATAAACTTTGGCCTCAGCTCTTTGGTCACATTGTTCTTCAAGAACAGGAAATACAATGAATACCTAGCAGAAAAATTAATCAGTTACGTAAATTATCATGTAAGGATATGTAAAATTGTGTGCCCTCAAAAGCTTTGAAATGTTGCTTGAACATTGCCTCAGGGGGTAGAAAAGGATGTTATACCTCACAGAAAGCAGTATGGTCATCCAGTCTGGGCTGAGCTAGGACAGTCAAGTTCATCACCACAACCAGAGAGACTAAAGCACATGTGTCTGTATGAAGCAGTTAGCAGGTGTGTTAATAACATAAGGATCTCAGTATTGATGAAAGGAATGGGAGATCAGCGGTAGGGAGTGGAAATTTGCATCTGAAAAGAATACTATAAGGATGCTAAAGAGAAGACAGCATAAAAATGTGTAGCTTTTCCCAAACTTGCATTCTCCCATGAATGCAATCTGTGGATATAATGATTGCACAAACTTTTGTTCACACAATTGCATGAGTGTCTGAATGTTTTTCTGGGGCTGTTGAAAAGCCCACTGAGCTGTACAGATTGGAACTTTTGAGCTTATTCTGCTGTGGTCTGCTAAGAAGAGTGTGCTGCTTTCATCATCTGTTGAACAGGAATAGCTGTAAAACACTTGGAAGAGTAATTGAATGCAAAAGAAGCTTATAGCACACATTTAAGCATTAATTTTGATATTTGAAAATTGAGATTACAAACCATATCTTGCTTTTAAAAGCAGGCAAAATTTTATAAGGACACTGCTTATATAAAACAAAACAAAATGAAACAAAGCAAAACCTCATAATTTTACTTAAATGTTATCATGTAAGTCATGTAAAGTGAATTTGAGGAAGCATTTTCAGTTACTTTAGAACTGGATAGCATGCCACTGGGAACCTACATACATACCTTTTTGCATAATGGCATATATAGAGCTTGTTGGCTATGCTTTTTCTCTAGAGCTGTAGTCAATGACTTGAGCTCAGTATGTTCAGCATTAGGCATTAGGAAGAAAGAGTTCATTACTGATTAGTTGCATCTACTATCCCCTTCTGAAAACCTAATTCTGAAAACCCCTTTCATTACAAAAACCTGAATCCCTCTTTAGAAAGCACAGAAAAAGAAAAAATATATCTGTGAGGCAAAAGAAAATCTTTTTCTTTGCCGAAGTCAAATAATACTAGCTTGTGAATAACTATTATTTCATATAATTTTTTGTCAGGATTTAAAAAAGGAAAGTGGTATCATTATAAGCAAAACCTGTGATAAATAATTGAATCTCGCTGAGATATTCATTTTAATAACATTTGTTCTGACTGCCCATGAAAAGCATAATGACTTCCAATGAGCTAAGTCTTTTAAAACTTTCTGCAGACCTGGCCTATAATTCAAAGAGAATAAGTCTGGAATATTCTTTGAAATTTAAACCTTATATAGCTAATTGTGTCAGAAGTCTGCTTCAAATCAAAATTTGAAGATGGTTTAGAGAACAAAAGTGTATAATACCTCTGCTTCTTCAAATTTGCTTATAAAACCAAATATTCTTTGTACATTTTCAAGATAATATTGGTTTAAGAGCAAACAATATACATTTAATAACATTAGGCAATGTTATCTTTGATATAAAAATATGTGTTAAATCTAACTCAGCTAATACATAAAGATGGACGTTGGACTCAATGATCCTTGTGGGTCCCTTTCATCTCAGGATGCTCTATGATTCTATGATAAAATTGCTAAAAGTGAGCATTATTTTCCTTTTATCTAAGGAAAATTATTTTTTGTTTGAAAGTATGAGGCATTCATTTAATAACCATAGTATACATGCAAAACTGTTCACTTCTTCAAAACATTTTTACTCATTTTAAACAACAACAAAAAAAGTAATATAAATTTATTTCAAAAACATGTTGAATTAGTATCACCAGTCATCAGTTATTGCATTAATTTTATTAAGACTAGCTTATAAAGAATCATACATTAGAAACAGGTTTTAACCTTGCCAGAAAACCTTGCCAGAAAACCTAAAACCTTGGTATCCAAGTGTATAGAACTGTGTAAGCATAAAGTGTTTCATTTATCATTTCTCTTAACAAGAAAAATGTCAGATAATTTACGAAGCACTGTCTAAATAATTCATTAGCTATTATGAATATTTGTTATTGAAAGAAGTGTATCTGAGGGAAGACATTATTAAGATAGTTAAAGTTGAAAAGTATCGAAAAAGGAGTGTGTAAAAAAGTAGTCATTTAAATGTTTGATATACCGATGAAACAATACTAACAATGCAAGTTTGATGTTTTGATATGTACTTGCTGGATATGTTTCTACCCTAGTAAACAAGGAACATATCCGCCTCCTTTTCTCTGCTGTAGCAACCAGGTTTATTTATTTATTTATTTATGTTGGCTCTCTTCAAGAAGATTATTACATTTCTCTGTCAACTGTTATTTTTTGAAAATACAATTAGACCTAAACCTTTCCAAGAGCATTTTATCAAATTTGATAGCTTAAATGAGAGATATTGTCCTTTGTAAATTCATATGTTTTTGTTAGATTAAAAGGCCTCCCATCAGAACTTTTCATTTAAATTTATATGAGATTTCTGTTGTGTAATTCCATGCTTAGCAATATTTGTTTTCTTCTGCAATATTACCCGAACACTTTATTTATTTATTTATTTATTTATTTATTTATTACAGTTAGTGTTATATTTCCATCCTTTGGTGCTCTTATGCTGAAGGAGATGATAATTAAAATTGTATAAGTTTCTCTTTTTTTCTTGTAACAGAAAAAAGATATTTTTATGGGTTTCAGAAAAATAATCACTAACAGCTTCACTAAATCTTTAAATGTAGTTCTAATGAGATAAATTTCCTTGCTGAATTAGATGCTTGTTAGCATGATAATTTTTTTTCTTTAACCTTTGCAAATTAGAATGTTAATGTACAGAATAATACTATTAACCCTAACAGAAATAACATTAGTGACTGTAATTCATGTTGTTGCCATTTTGATCAAAGACAACAAAAGTTTCAGATTTGAATCTGTTTATATTAGCAAAAGAAGTGCTGCCTGGTGATTGTAATGTCATTCTCTGTTGAGACAGTTAAGATAAGGGCTTGCTACCTGTAGAAATCCATCTTTTAGCTATGTAACGTCAATCTTGAAAAGCTGTCTGTGTTTCTGTTACATCAATATTAAACACCTGTGTTGTACACCTAACCAGCTTTACTCTTAAGTTTATACTTGCAGTGGGAATGTTACAATGGTTCTACTTGCTTGTTCCTCAAACTTGAAGTGAGGAAGTTGGCCAGGCTTGCCTCTCACACTCTTGGGTGAGGTTAGGTCTTTCTTCTGTAATAGATCATTAAGTTCTGTCAAGTGTTAAAACATGTTTCACCGATACATGGTGATCTGGCCTTGTGCTTTTGAGGCCAAAATTGTCAGACAGAAGTAACAAAATAAGAAAAAATATTTAGAAATTCTGTGTATTTGATATTTCTGAAAAGAAACCAGATGTTTATGATGGTTAAGTATGGAGCCATAGGCCCATGATTTCAGTAGATTATTTGAAAAAATAAACTGCACCTTTACATTCCTGAAAATCGACAAGAATTCTTTGCCCACATTAAGGAGGTAATCTTATATATTTATGTATATATATATATGTTTATATATATATATAATAATTATATATATAAATATATATATAAGCAGGAGTCAGCTACTTGAGCAAACCTGTTGCTTAGAGAAGCTGCGATTAATGAAAGGGCCCTGAGTGTTGAATGTAGTCAGACATCATATTCCAGAACACTGGAAAGCAGTGATTTCCACCAGGAAATCCCTTTGATACCAGACTGTCAGCAATGAACTTTTTAGAGTTAAGTATTTATGCTATGGCCAACTATTTCTCCTGGGAGGCAAGCAGCAAAGACTTCCCTGACACCTTTCAATATCCAATACAGCAGTCACTGGGATAAGGCTGGGCCTTTTCATCAAGTCTAAGCATAACTTAGAGAAGAAACATAAATCCAGGCTACCTACAGCCCATGGGAAAAATAAAACAGCAGTCTATGGGGAATTAATAATTTCATTATTTCCTCACCAATCTATTCTGTTTTTCTAATAAATATTTGTATATACCAAACCAAACAAACAAACCACCACCAACAAACAAACAACTAAATCAAACCAAACCAGCCCTCACCCCCAGCAACCTACAAAGAAACAGTTTTGCCAAGTCAGAGTTTGAACCACAGAACCAATAAGCAGGCACTTATTTTCTTTTTCTACCTTTTTGTCCAACCAATTCATACATTATCATGTTCATGGCTCAGGAGATTAATTAGAAGTCTGACCAAGTATAGGGGAGACCCATGGCTCCAAGACTCTCATCAAGGTCAGTATTTGGACAAATATATTGCCAACATACAGGTATCTGTCTATCGATGTAGATAGCAGTATGACTTTAAAGCAGAAATGTAGGCAACCAAGGGGAATGAGGCACTTGCAGCACAAGATAGCATTTGTATGTTTAATGTGAGGCTCTGCATCTTCTAGGCACTGTGTTTAGATGCACTGCCACAGTCAGACACCTACATTTCTGCATGAACTTACCTCAAAGAGCTAGGATTTTCAAAAATGTCTAAGTGGAATAGAGGGATAGATTTAATTGTTTTTCAATGGTACATGTGCTTTGAAGAAACTTTGGTGCTTTTTGAAAGAAAAAAAACTCATCAGATGAAATCAGCCAACTATCTGGAAAGGGAAAGGCAGATGTTGTTGCTCCTGAAGTGCATGCATTCCATCCAAATGGGAAGCATGTTCATTTTGTGTATAGGCCACTGCTTTGTGCACCAAAATCAGTTTGCAAATAGACTTAAGGGATCCATCCCCCTTAAGGGTTCACTGAATATAGCTAATATGCTCAGTGACACCGAGATAATTGTACTTGGCTGACATATTTTCCATGTAGATAATGGCAGGGAATAAAGAAAGGTAGTATAGCTTTTTCAGGCCAGAATGGAGTTGTTCTTTGTTATTGTTGTTATTTGTTTTGTTTTGTTTTTGCATGTGTGCCATAGTCTGTAGAGATGTATGGTACAGGCTACAAGGTTTTGGAAAGACATGGACAATGTCTTACAACCAAAGCCTGTATTAAAGAGAATGGATATAGTGAGGAGTTGTATTTGCTTAGTGGGACAGCCTGAGGACCTGATGTAACAAAATTTGTCTGATAATGGCAAATACAGTCATTACAGTTCTATACAGTAAAACCCTACAGTTCTATACAGGAAAACCCTACTAATACTGGCTGTTTAGCAGGTAAGGATGATTTTTTCTGAGTTTGTCAACTCTACTCTCTTCCAAGCAAAAGGCTTACAATAATAACAATTTCCTTTTCAAACTAACAGAAGGAAATTCTTGTCTCAAGAGTCTATTATTTCTCTTGTGATTGTATTACTCCAGGATCCTCTTCAGAGCATTTCTTTCTTCCCTTAAACAAATTTTTACTGTTGTGCTTCCAGAGCAGAATCTGTTGGCAGGAAATGAACTCTTTTGCTGTTGTGATCATGAACAACAACAGCACACAAATGGAGCTCTCATGTATCTTCTTGGACACTGATGCATGAGATGAGGCAAAGAAGAAACGGACATGAATTCTGTCTGCACAATTGTCCTGTATGTTAACATAGCATCTTAGGTGAATGTGCACCCTAAAGCTAGAGTGCTCTTTTGTGTGTATATAGCAGGTAGTTCTGATTTGAAAAACAAAAAACAAAAAACAAAAAAAACATATATCCACAAAGTGGTTTACTGTTGTGGTTTTCTTTTCTTTTCTTTT
>CM021731.1:171860001-171910205 GCA_011075105.1 Heteronetta atricapilla
CTTCCTTCCTTCCTTCCTTCCTTCCTTCCTTCCTTCCTTCCTTCCTTTCTTCCTTCCTTCCTTCCTTCCTTCATTCCTTCCCTCTATTCCTTTCTTCCCTTTCTTCTCTTTATGTTCTCTAAACCTCTATATTGATCCTTTGAACTTGTGAATTATTGCATATCATACGCAGTTTAAAGTAACCTTCACTTTAAATTCCGTGGCTTTTGTTGGCTAAGTACTTCAACAGCATTATTACAGTTTTCTTTGTGTGAATATTGTCAGTCGGGCACTTAGCACAGGTAACTATATTGCAGTTATACTTGGGGCTTAGCTGTGAATGTCACCTATTTGGTCTCTGCAAAATCCTCACGATTGATCAGAAATTCCACTGCATGGAAAAATTGTCTATTGTCAAGCAGAGCTTTAATTAAGGCTATACTTTGTTTTCAATCCAATTTAGGAACAAATACAAAAAAAAAGAAAGATGTAAAATTTACAATGCCTGGCAATGTATCCAATTCTGAGCTGAACAAAGAAGCTTATATGCTGAAAATCTTGTAGGAATAAAGCATGTAAGATAAATAAAAAGCTTCCAGTGCTTAATTCCAATCGTCTCCACAACAACTGGAGCAGCTGATAAGACACCTACTCAGAGTAATGATGCATAATGTGAAGAAGCAATAACCCAGACTGCATAAGTATGAAGGAATGCCATTCTTTTAAAGAAAAGTGTGGCAAATGTGAAGCTCTGTTAATATTCTGAGCTATTTTCAAAGGTATTTTTGTGAACACGGCAAATTGCCTAGGTTTAGTTTTTTTCCAAGTGTGATAGGGAGAACAAGAAATGTAACTAATATAAGGGCATCAAGCATTTGTCCATGTACTATCATGTAAATATTTATGTACTGTCAGTTCATTATTAGTAGAGGTTCTAATAGGAATATAAATATTATAAAGTGTGTTTACGACAGATAAATCATAGGGGTGCTGAAGTAATTTGCAACAGTAAAGCTCATTTTGGATAATTACAGAGCCCCAGAGATTGTATTTATGTTTTACAAAGGAAGGGGTTGTTCAGAAGAAAACTGTTTGGGGCTGCTGACATTCTGAGAAGGCTAGAGGCTGAACCTGCCTAGGACTGACTTAGGAGCATATGCAAATATTAATGAAGGATTTCAAGAATAGAAAGGAAGGAAAAATTGGTGTGGTTTCAATTGCATGCCTAACCTTATTCAGTCAAATTTCATGCAAATGAATTACTGTAACTATAGAAATAATGTAAGAAAAGATTAGTTAAGATTATTCTGGCAATAAAGTTACTAATGTTTTATTACAAACGGAGTTCTGTTTTGCATTTTATGTGAGGGTAAATTAGACTGCAAAGTTGTTTATCCTTGTTTTATGAAGGCTATTTTCATATCCATATTAAAGCTTAGTATTGCTCTTGCCTTCACTCCTCTCCCCATCCACATTTTATCTAAGCTAACTAAATACTTAACTTGGCACATCTTTTTTCTACATGCCTTAAATATAGTTAAAGCTAAGAACAAAACAAAACAACTGATCTCTCCTCCATCTCAAAAAGAGCTATGCAACAGAGCAGTAGACTTTGGAAGGTCATATTGTAATTAGATTAAAATGTAGTTCTCTAAGCTAGTGTTCAACTGCAAATAAATGTGGTTCAGCTATTTTCCATTAATGTTTTACTGATTAGATTAATTTCAAGTGAGATACATTCTGCCATTTTATGACAAGCCAGTCAATGTCTTTTTGGTAGATGATTGTTCAAGTAAAACACTGCGAGAGGGAAAAAAAAAAAAAAAAAGTTTTCTGAACTGTAATAAAAAACCTTAATTAGAATGAAGTCTATCCCAAACACATTTTTAGTGGTAGTAAAAGCTATCAATTCCTTTTTTGTTTGAAGATCTTTTTGTACTGGAGTGGTTATTGGAAACTGACTGTCTTTGAAGGACAATGTTTCACCTAGAAATTTGGGTATAACTTTTAGCACTTTTTTTTTTTTTTTTTTCCCAAGCCTTGGCAAGAGACATTTTTGGTGGTGGTGGTGGTGGTGGTTCTATTAAGGAAATGCATGAGGGTTAAAGCTCACTGAACTAGTTACTACACAGTTTATGGACTTTACGCCATACTGACCACTCTTTTACATAAATACCACACCATTTATCCTGAAGGCCTGTATGTCAGAACAAGACAAAACAGATATTTTCCCACAAATCAAACCTATTTCCTTGCCCAATCCAGCTTCCTCAGCTCTCTTATGCAACCAATGGGACTCCCTACCAAAGCAATTTAAGAGTTCACTTGACAGACTAGTGACTTGCATCTGTGGCTGACTAAGTGTATTAAAGGTTTAAATTGTACCACATAAAACAGAGCTGAAAGTTATTCCTCTACAGCTTGAGATGCCTAAAGCCTGCTAGGCTGCCTCTGGTAATCTGTTGCTTGTTCCCTCCACAAATACAGTATCATTTTCTGCATGTGCTCCCTTTTCACTTGATGACAGTGTTCATTGTTACTTTCCACCCTAGCCTCCCTCATGGCAGCATGATCTCATGCCATGGGATAACCCTGGAAAGACAACTTCAAATACTTAAAAATTGAAAATAGAAATTGACTTGTTAACTAGATACAAGAATATTACAAGTAGCTTCTATTTCTAGTACCGTATCTTCTGTGTGGCTCAAAGAATTAATTCAGACAGCGTTTAGCCAGATGAAAGTTGAAAATGTTTTCTGAGAATATAGCAAGCTTTAATAGATTTTTCCATTGTTATTTTTGTATAACCTTATTATCAGTCTTATCAGTCTTTCTTTTGAACTGTCATCCTTTTTTTTTTTTTTTCCCTGCATTCTGTCTTCACCTTCTGTTTTTCAGTGAACTTTGTCATCACTCCAGTTTCAAAAGTTAACCCCTTAATCCTTACCATTGTTTATCTAATGCAATATTTTCATAGTAACCTTTTACTTACTAATCCTTATATACTGTTATTTTTGTATGTTCAACTACTGAACATTTATTATTTAATTAAAGTGAATATGTTGAAAATCTGTTACAATAATAATAATAATAAAATAAAAGAAGAAATACAGTAGAAAAATCAGCTTCTTCCCTTATACCATTTTCATTGCACTGGAAGCTTTTATACACTTAATCTTCCTGACTAGTAGTTCCATGTTTTTAAGAGGATTATATTATTAATAGTTCAATTATTCATTATGCAGTATATTTTCAATTGTTACAAAGGGTTATTTTTTCATTTGGTTTTAAAAAAAAATATATATATTTTTTTTTATTCTTCTTAACTGTCATGACTCATTCTGGTTTTTCATGAATTTTGCTTCAACAAGGACACAAGTGTATGCCTGTAGCAGAAGCAGATAGATCTCCTGCCAATACAGTGACTCAACCTACTGGGGGACTAGTGCAGTCAAGCTGTACTCCAGAGACTATGTTTTGATTACTGTCACTACCAGCTGGATCATTAATCATAGCAGTGGTAGTGACAGCAAGTTTCTTGACCTTATCATGAAAGGCAAGGAGGCCATCCACTGGAGCAATTCATCCTTCAGGCAAAAGAAAACTGTAGGGAGAATTTTATTATTATTATTATTATTATCTAGCGTGTTCTCTTTTATCCACTAATTCTGCCTATAATCTTGGCATAAATGTGAGGGCTACAGGGAGGCAGCATTTCATATTTCTTCTGCTCCTAGGGAAATATCCTTTGTTTCTGATCACTGAAGTTCATGTTCTCACCCCTCTGTATCCCTCTACATAGTACCTTGGCATCAAAAGCCAGAAGTGTAAGTATTTTCAACTGAATAATACCAACAGTGCACGTGGCTGTCTGTCATTATATGGAGGTTGGTTGCATCCCCTTCTGAGCAGTAAAGTGTATATTCATTAAAGAATTCTCTAGTGGCTCAGGTGTATTTATAATCTGTTGCTGACAAAGGATTTAACCCTGAAAAACTAGAGGGGCTTCTTTTAAAACTGAAGATTACAAGGTAGAAAATGCCTAGGGTTTCTGTTCATTTTGTTGATGGAATTGACAGCATGGCAACCTGCTTTCCAGTCCACAAAACATGTAGCACTTATTTTAGGCTGTAACATCTATGCCATTTTGCTGGCAGCATCTGCTATTTGTTATGCTTTCTCTTTACCTCATGTAAAAAAACGTCATTTTCCGAGTTATTTGAACACAGTCTTCAAATAAATGATCTCAAGCAATCCCTGACAATTAAAGTGAAACTATTCTCCTGTTCCTTCAAGATTATTTGCAAAAACTGTTGCTTTTGTCAAGACAGAATCATAAAAGTGCATTTTTAGATCTTTATTCTTTCAGTATAAGCAGGGTCCAATGGCAAGATCTTGGTATTCTGAAACTGGGAAAATGATCAGAAATTCTAATATCTTTACTGAAAAGATTCAAAGACATGATCAAACACAGTAACATAGTGCTTGAAAGTCATATGAAAAATTTCAAAGTACCTATGTAAATAAATAATCACATAGGAGGATAATTAACATGGGTGTGCCAAAAAGGTCCCTTAATGGCTTCATTTCTTTTCTTTATTAATGAGCCACCAGCCATACAAAGTAGGCACTTCAATATCATTGGATGATTAACTAGAAACACTCACTTTTCAAGACCATCGAGAAACCTTCATTGGATTGAGTGTTTTCAGCAGTTTTCTAATTTATATACTGCACTGATAGTTAATGTGTAATTAAATGGTTTTAAAAGCAGTTTGCAAAATGAAATTTTATAAGAAATTGCTATAATAAAATTTTAGCCATGAATCCTGCCTTTGCACACAGAGTATGCCTCACTTGGATGTCAATATGTGAGTGAACAGCAGCTCTGACACACGTTCAAGTGTGCATTAAATGCCACTGGTCATGACTTCTATTCATAGCAGAGGACCTTGAGCATATTAGCCAAAGACAAAGTAAATAATATATTTAAATATATATATATTTACACAATTGTTACTAAGTTATGACTGAGTAGTTATATGCTTATTTAGGTGTGCCAACTGATGCACTTGGTATTTCAAATACAGTAATTCAAATAGCGTACTTCAAATGACAGCTCTAGGCAGGATCCCTTGACATCAGGGGAGCAGTACCATGTAATTGGGCATGAATCTCCAGTTACAACCAGGCTTCTGCTGCAGTCATTGGAGAGAGACAGAGGGATATCTGCAGAAGTACCTTTTTTTTTTTTTTTTTTTTTTTTTTTTTTTTTTTTCCTTTATCTCAGGCAGGAAAACCCTTATTGAAGGGTGTCAGTACTAAGACCTAATTTTTATTTTGTTTACTTAATTGGAACATCAACTTTGTACTTCATGGCCTACACTCCAAACTTCTATGTTTCCCAGATTTGTTGGAAAAACAGCCAAGGAAATTATTTTACTTTTTACATCTATTTTATAATTCACACTTACATCAACAGTTCAAATTTCCCGAGGAAATAGCCACTTCAAGTTAGATTCATTCATAGATTCTTGCTTGAAGTCTAAATCCCATCACTTTTTTTTATTTTTTTTATTTTTTTTTTTTTTATAGCATCAGTGTCCAAGATTTCTTCAATGCTAGGTTATTTTGACCAACCCAGATTCTCACTTCTTTAGTTCTGTGCAATGCCTATGTGTAAAATACGATGATTTTGTCTTCATATTTCAATATATATACATATATTTATTTGGCTCCTGCTGGGGCTTGTTGGTCTTTGGGTATTTGATCTGTAATTGGATATTCAGTCAGTGCTTTATTTATCACTTTTCTTTCTGACTCCTCTTCCATTCCCTTTTTTTTTTTTTTTTTTTTTTCTTTTTAATATTTTCACACAGCAGTTCACAGCTTTGACATATGTTCATGTAAAACTATTTGGTAAATGTCAGTATTCATACCAGTAGGTCACAGTTAAATCTCAGTTAGTGCCAAGTGTTAGAACTTTGGAAACTCATATAACTCACTTAAATATTTCAGTCTTAACCTCTGTCTCATACATTTAAATGATGTGAGCTTTACATTACAGTTTGTAAAGTGTACAGAAGTGACAAGCAATTATGTATTTGTTCTTTCTCTTAATATTTACAGAGGCTAATACAGTGATTTTTTAAGTAGACTTTGAAACAAAGACCAGTTAAACTTTTCTAACAAAAGTCCCCCAAAACATGGTATAAAAATAAGCCTGGAGGGGTCATATAAGAATATATATTTAAAGTGTATATCATCTAAAGCTTGGGAGTTAAATCAGAAGTTTACATTGACATTTTGGATTACAATTTTTAAAAATAGAAAAATCTGGCCACTAATCCTCACAGACATAACTTGCCAAAGAAAATACAAAATTAAGTAATATAATATGATTGAACATAAATATCTCAGATTTAAATAAATAAATATACTTGCTAATCAATAGAACATAAAGGGGAATTAGTCTCATGCTCTAATGCAGCAGTATTGAAAATGTGAATGTTTGGCAGGCTGGAAATATTACTTCAGCTGTAATTTTTCTGTTTCTGGTTTCCAGTTTCCTTTGCAGTACAGTTTGTAGGTGTATATAGAGATATGATATAGTAGAGATATGAGGGATTATAAAGAAAGCATGATATTGTTAAATGTTAAAGAGAGAAGGAAAAGAGTCAATGAAATGTAACTCGAGAAAAAAAAAAAAATAGAAAATTGAACTCTGACCCTTACATGCTATGGCAGAAGAAATGCTTTTATGCATACACTTGTTCTGTGATAATCATGTGAGTGTGAGTTTTTTGTTACATGCTCATGTGGACAAAATGAACAATCGTGTTCTATAATGTACTGATTTGTTTTCTATATAAAATCCTTCTATGTAACCTACTTTAGATATGTAATTTCCTAGTGACTATCCTCCAAACAATTTAGGAATAGACAATTGGATTGACATTTTGTTTAATTATCTCTATTAAAAAGCAAGCTTGTGGTATATTATTGTAATAAATTTTAGCAATGAATGAAATAATGCACTAGGCTTCCCATAAAGAAAAGCCTCTTTTTGGTGGAAATTTACATCATAAACATTAAAAACCTACAGTATTTGAGCCTGTAATAATAATAATGGCAATATAAATTATAACATAATCATATTCTTATCAAATATTTTAAGCGCTGATACCTGAAAAGAGTATAAATTAGCATAGTCTAAAATATTATATATATCCTGGTTTCCACTGAGCACTGTCCTTGAGTATGGAGGTAAAGCTTTGTCATTTTGGCACATCCCAGAACAGTTAAGATTCACAGATTGTACAAACAGTTCAACAAACCTTTCTATGTGTCTGCGAAATATGCTGTTGAGTTTCTATGTAATCTGAAGTTGACTAATATTTTTGTGTTCTTTACTGTGATCATAGTGGCATTTTCCATACACCTTAAAAACTTTAAAAGACTTGTCACCTGTTGTTTCATTTTTTTCTGTATCAGCCCAGTATTTTTATTGGCTTTGTGTGCTTTCTTGTAGGTAAAAACTTCACGATGCAATTTAGAAGAAGTAGCATTTGTGAACAATTCTAGTGGTTTTGGATATTAGTACCATAAATATGAGATGATTCCTAAGGAGTTCCATGATCCCTGAGGAATACTTTCTGAAAATTATTTTTTACAAAGGGCTGTGTCTAAAATTATGACTGTCTCATAGATATAACTTCTTGTGCTTTGGCTTTAAGTGGCTTTGTTTTGGAGGTATGCATCTGCACTTTCTCATAAAACAGTGCTATATAGTGAGTGATCACTTCTCTCTTCTGCCCAGCAGCTGAACAGATATCTAAGATACAGAATCACAGAATCACAGAATCACAGAATTTATAGGTTGGAAGAGACCTCAAGATCATCAAGTCCAACCTCTAACCTAACCCTAACAGTCCCCACTAAACCATATCCCTAAGCTCTACATCTAAACGTCTTTTAAAGACCTCCAGGGATGGTGACTCCACCACCTCCCTGGGCAGCCTGTTCCAGTGCCTAACAACCCTTTCAGTAAAGAAGTTCTTCCTAACATCTAACCTAAAAATCCCCTGACTCACCTAGAAAGCAAGTACTCAAGTTCCAACTCTTTCTTTGTTAGGAGAATGTGATAATATAAGCATCCTATTCATCCTACTCATCACCAAGCTCATGAGGTTTCTGTGGCATGGTTCTTCTGAGTTCTTTCTTTTGAAGCTGTTGCACTTTGCATTGAGTAATTAAAGATTCACAGGGCTAGAGGAAA
The DNA here is from genome assembly GCA_011075105.1 of Heteronetta atricapilla. Taxonomy (NCBI): domain Eukaryota; kingdom Metazoa; phylum Chordata; class Aves; order Anseriformes; family Anatidae; genus Heteronetta; species Heteronetta atricapilla. Next base: position 171,868,259 of record CM021731.1, read on the forward strand.
CAAGAGGGGGCAACTATTTGGTACTGCATAATAGAATTAGTGCACTTGGCAAGGTGAAGCTCCAGCTTGTTCTCCAAATGTTATGTCATTATATGGTTAGTTGTTTTGCAGATTTCTGATCTTTAGGGCCCCTAATGAATTATATACTTTTGAAATCTTCAGTCTTTGTTGTATTGCTTTAGGTAGAGGAAAAAAAAAAAAGTGTTTAAGGGAATGATTTAATTCCTCAGGATTACATGGTAGGTAAATTAAATACAGACTGTCTGGTTTAAGGGAGTTTCTAACAGGTGCTCTTCTTTATATCACAGCAGATGCACAGATTTAGCAATAATATTATCTTGTATGCATTTCAGTGCATAACTTTTCTTGCCAGTCCCCAGATTGGGGTCATACCTTCCAGGATAATTGCAAATCTTGAGATCATACTCTTTTAGTAAATAGAGAATTATTCATTCTCTGCACATTTTCTTTAACTTTCATTGGTTTTAAAACTAAATTAGAACTTGCATTCCTTCACATTTTTCTCATGGTCTATTTCCTTCTAACTACCAGGCAGAATATACAGCTTTTGTACTTTTAAAGCACCTTCTCTTCACTCTTACCCTACCCTGCCGCGCCCTACCCTGCCCCGCTCCACCCCATCCCATCCCATCCCACCCCACCCCACCCCATCCCATCCCATCCCATCCCATCCCATCCCATCCCATCCCATCCCATCCCATTCCATCCCATCCGCTTCTTTTCTGAGATGGAAATACAAAATATTATCTCATTTCTAGCCAATTTTCAAAACATATCCCATCAGCAATAATTAATATTCTCTACTGTCCATAATTTGGATGTACACATGCTAGTAATATATGCAGCAAAGGTGGATATATGCAGATATTTCATGATACAGCAGTTTTCATTGATACAGTTTTATAATGCTAGCCAGAAATTATAAATGGCACAGATTCCACAAACCAACACAGCTTCTTTTCTGTTGAAAATATTAAATGCTGTCTAAAACAGAGTCCAAAAAGAGCAAGATCCTGATGTTTTTCATGTTCCATAAGCCTGAATTCCAGTACAGGCAGTTGCAAATCCTACTTTCCTCAGTGAAGATGAATGAGGCTTTAAGGATCAAAAACTCTCTGTAAGTAAAAAATCAATTTTATTTATTTTTTTCTTATTTGTTTGTTTTGTCATCCCAATTAGCAATCAAGATCCACATTTGAAAATATTGTACATTAAAATAATGTCCTTTCATATGGGGAGAATATCAGCTTCCTTTAATACGTGCTTAGGTTTTGATATACCAGCATGAAAAGTGCAGTAGAAGACAAGAAGACAAGTTCACTTGAGTTTACCTTTTTGTATTCTTTATTTTTTGAAGGATCAATAAAATTAAATCCCACTAAAACAGATTTGCATACTTCTCCCTCTTCATTTCTACATCCTTTAAACTTAAAGTCAAGGCCTAGGGAGGTTGGCAATGTCACTGTGCAATCTACTTTGCAAAATCTGTATTGTGATATATGACATGCAAGAAAGTAGGCAGACGAAGATACAGAAAAAATTGGGAAATTACTTTCTATATTGAACTGTGCTGTGCAGTGAACACTGATTTTCTGTTATATCCTAGAGCTATCTTGTCATAATAATTTTTTTTTTGTAAGTCCTTTCCTTTTGTTTCTAGATTTTCCAAGGAGTAGCTGTCTGTCTGAAAGAAATAAATGGTAACTCTGAAAATTCCTTGGTACAGTACGAATACTGATTAATTTTCTGATGTATTTTTAGTCATGTTCCATTAAATATGTAAAATGATGAGTCGCTAGTATTGGTGAGAGGGGGAAGTGGAGTATAATTAATAGATGAAAGAATGCCCCTTCAAAATGTAGCTGCTATAAGTACACTTGGCTGATCATGAAATTTCTAATTCCAGCCTTCATATCTATATTTTAGATTGACTGTACCCTGGGGCCTCAGAAGTGAGCTTCATTTACTGAAAAATCATGGGAAGTCATGTTTATTGTCTCAGCAGGTAGCTGCACTTTAAGCATAATACTGAAAGACAAGAGAAAACAGAGGCTAGTTGATGTTATTAGAGGCACACTGTAGTTTCTTGACAGATGTACACAGCAGAAAAAAAAAATATGAGTAGCACACACATCAGATTCTATCTAGCTTTAAACATTGCTGCTTTAAAGACTTCAACCTATGTTCTTCCGTTTTCCCAAATACATGAGAATGGTGGAAGCAATCTCTTCTGTGAAAGAAAATGTGGCCAATCTAACTATGTAAGAAACTCTGCCTGTAATCTTTTGTGTAGCCTGTAAGCAATTCAGCTTTATCCCTCAGACTCATATCAGTTCTTTAACAATACACGTGGATGTATTTGTGTATTAAAACTGATGGCAGTAATGAAATATTTGTTTATTCAGTTTCAGAAAGGATACTTATCTATTTGAGATTACAAAGCAAAACATTATGCTTATATATTTCATATATGTAGGCAACAGCAAGGCGACCCTGGATAGCCTGCTCTCTTTTTTTCACATAATGTTCTTAGTTCCTAATAACATTGTGATAAAGGGGTTATACACTATCTGTGTAGCCATGTTTATTGCCATATAGTAGTTCCCAAATTACATTGCATTGTGATGAGTAGAAATTGGCCAAAACGGTCCGGCTGGCTCCCTGCAGCAAGCATTTGCTGACAAGGCTAGTGTGCACTAACGGTGGCAATGCAGCTAGTAATATAGCACTACTGATAGGGTTTTCATTGAGCTCCTTTTACTGCCAGGTATTGTTTTCTACCATTACAAAACCACATTTATTATTTACATTTATTATTAATTATTACACATCCCTAAGGCCTACCATGCATGCTTTCCATTAATAATACCTGCACTGGTGTATAGTATTAGCTGATCAACCCATTAACTAATTAATCAAATTCATTGACAAAGTTAATTGGAGGTGTCCTATTAACAGTGTCAATAATATCAGTTACCCTAACCCCTTGACTTCTGGAGTTGTTGCTGGTATTTCTGGGAGAAGTAGCATATCTCAGTTTCCCAAGATGAAGTGAAAAGCCAGAAAATATGACGAAACTTGGACCAACATTCAAATGATATATGTGTTATTATGTTTCTTAGCCTTCTTCCCTAAAATAAACAATGCACCTCACCATGTTGTTTTGACCCTTTCATAGATTTTACTGAACCTTTTATGATATGCTTGCTACCAATTTGCTGTATCGTTATTCTGATAAACATAATCCAATCCTAACCAGATCTAATAATTTTTATTCATCCCAACCAAACAGTCCTTGTGGATATGTTCACATTGCAGACTGTAGTCTTCACATTGCAGACTGTAATATAAAAGCACCCAAGCAAGTTTTAAATAAATCAGTTTATGTACTTAAATTAGTTTTCTCATGGGCCTGAAGGTTGCTTCTTAGGCTACCCTGGCTTCTTGGAAAAAATGAACAAGTTTATTTTAATTATTTTCTTTGATACATAGACATTTATATTATACTGCTATCAGTGGTATTGCTGTGCCCTATATTATAGTACATTTCTGGGTTCATAAATAACTCTAAAGTTATTGGAGTAAGGCATATCTAAGTCTTTAAAAGATGTACTTGCATTTTGGAATTATTGAATCGTACACAGAAAACCATAATTGCATCTCTTCATATTCTATTATATCTTGTTATCCCAGAGTGGATTAGCACTAATATAATTTGCAAAAATGTTTCCAGAACTTAAATACACTAGAAAAGTCAGAAGGCTTATACTAGTTCTTGAATTCACTGGGGAACCTTAGTCTGCTAGTACACTTAGCACTTCATAAGCTTTTGTTTAAGACTAAAACTGTAAAACAATCTGTGAAACAGAATGATGTTAAAATTTTACAGACACTGAAATTTATATAACATTGATCATTAAGTATTTTTATATCTTATCTAGAGTTTCGTGTATAAGTGATTTTTTTTTTTTAGCTGAACTTAAAATTCGAGAGAAAAGTATGATACAATCCTCTGTGCTCCTGAAAAAAAAAAAAAATTAAAATATGAAAAAAAAATATGCCACTCTGAACAGAATACTGCTGTTGGCTTAAATTCATTTTAAACTTCTTTAGCTGTGACATTAGGTCAGACTGTTGAAAAAAGAGCTGTGTCCCAGTCTCCCTCTGCTTAAGAATGGCATTCAAGCTGAGGCATTCAGCCTTGGTTCTTGTCTGAGCTGTATTACAGCTATGCCTGTTTCTAGCTGTACACCCCACCCATCCTGGTTGTGTCCCACTGGCCCAAATTACTGGGTTGGCCTCATCACTGTGGGCTCGCATGGTTGCTAGACTTGGTTACTGCTATTGGACTTGCTCTGCTTGCCTTGTTCGGGGTCTGCCTCATGTCTTCGCAAAGGTCACTGCCCTGCTAGCTATCCCCCAGGGCAGGGGTGCTATCTTTCCCTGACAGTGGGACTCACTAAATGAGAGTTTTCAGCTGTATAGTTACGCAGCTGGAAAAGCTCAGTTCCTTTATAGTGGCTGTAAAAAAAGCAGTGCTTTCCAGAAATAAATAGCAAAAAAGAAAATTACAAATAAATTTCTGTTTAGGCATGGACCAATGACAGCTCTAGATAGCTAACTCAGTACATTCAAATGACTAACTCTCCCATACTGATTAACATGTCCTTTGTGGTGAGAAACAGTTACTGTAAAGAGCCTATAGGTTGCAACCCTTGCAGATACATGTTGCTAAGGAGAATCAAAATGCCAGCAGAAAATTACTTGCCATAATGAAAACATCACTTGATTATCATTCATTCAGTAATATTATTTTCATTAAGTAAATGGAGATTTCAAGAGCTTTCATGCCTTAGTCTCTCAGAAAAGAACACTGAAAGCTGACCCTCAGCTTGAATATGAGCTAATAAAAGCTTTTCCAAATTGGAGGTAGGCAGTGGTGCCTACCAAGGTGATGTTTGTCACTGTTTGAATCGACCTTTCTGTGAAGCCTGAAAACCAATTCAGAAGCAAAGACTGCTTTTTGGTAATATCCAATTTTATTGACAAAAGGGGATAGGGTTGACTCATTTTCATAACAATCTGCTTGAAGCAATCCTTAACCACTCTATCATTTACAGTTGTTTTGCAATACAGCCTATGAAAATATTACAATATTACTGCCTTAGAGTAGGTGATAAGAAGGGGGAAGATTATTATTTTTTTTTTTAATAGCTGTTTTAAGAAAAGTCTAGAGTTAACGAGCAAAAAATGATAAGCAACTTTTTTTTTTTTTCTCTCTTTCCATTAGTCTATTTTAGCTTTGAAATATTGCTTTCTTTAAAACAGCAAGTAGGTTTTACTGAAACCTTTCACAAATTAAACAAATGGAAAAAGATTTTTTTTTTTTTTAAATAATAATACAATGCAAAGTAAAGAAGTGGTTTTCAAAAGCAGATAAATTTGAAGGGCTCTTTGTTCTGGAAGTGAGAGAAGACTAGTGACATTGGGTGGGTGATAAGTAGCTATCTGGAGACCTGTTTCTGGTTTTGGTTCATTACTTACATTTATGGTTTCAGTGAATTTATTCTGTTATCTGATTTTGGATTATCCTAGTTTAAGTCATAATTTTCACTGATTTCACTCATAATTGGTGAATGAATCATTTGCTTGGACAAATTGCTGCTTGTCAATTGTTCCTGAACAGTCTGCTACAAGTTATTCCTAATTTTTTGAGTTGCACAAATGGTGCAACTCAATGTCACATAGCAAAATGTCACATAGCAAAATTTTTGGCCTTGATGGGATGAAATATGCTTTCTAAACTACTGTGCCTGAAGAAAAAAAAAAAATGCAGTTTTGATTCTTGTCATTAATACTACTTAAAGCAGATTGTTCTTTGAGCATAGAGAATGACTGATAGAGTTAATATACAGGCATGAGAAACTGTAAGATATTCAAAATATTTTGGTAACTTCCCTTAGCCCGATACAGGACATCCTTTTCTATGGATCCTAGATTTTTAAATGCCTGATGTAACTCATAAGCAGATTTATTGGCTGTTTTGCATTCATTCAATTTTCTTGTCATATTCACACCAAGCTTGTCTCTAATAACAGACGTTGAACCTAAATGTGTGTTTTGTTCATCTGCTTCTTTCGCTATCTGAAATGAAACACCAGAGTCCTTAGGAAGCTGTTGTGTTATTTCTCCTACCTATAAACAATAGATCACTTTTATACATCTGCCAAAGAAGGGCATGGATTGAATACTCTTCTCTTCACTTAGTGTCGTGCTGTCACCAGCTATTTTCTATTCTTAACAGCATAAATGTGCACAATGGTCTTTGTCTTGTACTGAATGTGTTAGTGCCAGGTCTCTTCTTTAGGCTTTTAGAAAACAACATCTTACTGCTCTGCTAAGTATTCCAAAACAAATTAAACTGAAAGGTCATCTATTCTGTCAGTGCGTAGCTGTGTTCAGGCAATCAGCAGAATTACCAGATGCATCCTTGGTTCTCAGTGTCTTCCAGGATATTGAGCCCTCTTGAATTCTTGTGGTGGTAACACTTCACTCCGTGACTTCTATCTTCCGCTGCTCATTGTTTACTTTGGCTTTCTTTGCCTTCCCTTTCCTTTACTTAGATTTTGAAAGCACAGACACTACATTCTTATGTTCTCCGTCATATTTGTACCTGCACAAATTTTTATGTTTACGTGTTTTGCTTTTTTTTTTTTTTGAATTTTGTATAAAATCTCTTAAATGCTTGCAAGAACTATATGTCAAAATAGTTGGCAAGTGCTGTTATTTGAAAGCATATTTTGCAAGTTTTCTTTTGCTGTATTTCCCTGGTCCAGTGTAACTTCCTTAATAAATGGGTCATGAAGACTCCAGAGACCATGCTGCAGAAGAGGAAACCACTTCTGTTCCAGAGTTTAAAACTGCTTCACTCCTGCTGAGGACCTAGGCATCTATTTTTAATGACTAGTTTTGTGATTACTCCTTCAATAACACACTTTCCAAAGAGAGTTATTTCATTAACGCAATGTTAGCCAATTCAGCTACTTAAAAAAACAAACACACCCCAAAATGTTTGTTTTAATTAATTACAAAGGGCAAAACCAGGAAAACAAGCAAATATTAATAAAAGACAGCAGTCCTGGAAAGGGCAAGAGGGAAAGTAATACGTGTATGCACTATTGTATAGGGAGAAGACCTTTAAATAGAGCTGTGTGCAGAGTCAGACGCAATGGAATATCCATTCTTGCAAATTGTTCTCAGTAAATCTATCTAATCTATTTATTTATCCTCAGATCATGCACATTTAGATCAGAGTTTTGCCAGCTGAGTTAATAATTCTTATCTGAAAGTAATTATGTTGGTCCATAAGTTTTCACCACTGTGTTGTTCCACATCATATCAAACTGTGTGATGTCTCATCACATTAGCATAAAATGTGTTGTGGTGGTGCACAGCATGGTGTGGTGGCAGACTAGAAATGATGCAGCATTCCTCATGGTAGCAAACTAGTAAGTATCACTGATATTTTGAAACTTGTGCATATTGCAGTTTGATTGCCCTTTAGAGGATTATTTTTTTATCCTTTCCTTTACATTCAAAGGGCTTGAACCGGATGTTAACTTTTATGACCCAGATTTTGTGCCCTGGAGAAGGACTGTCAGAACTCCAAAAGCCTTCAGACATACCTTTTAGTTACAAAAATGTGCCAGTTTTGAATTTATTGACCATCTGTCAGACTTCACTCACTACTAGCTAGCTGTCATTGTTTGTTATTTGATGCACTTCTATAATGACTCACTGCAGGGAGCTACCAGTATCTCCATCACAGTGATTAATGAAGTCACTGTCTATCCGCAAGCATCTCAGTTTATAATTATTTCTAGTTGCTAATAGCTAGTACACCAGATCAGTTGTAAGTAATATGTTTAAACATAGTATTTGCCCCTAATAACAATATTTACCTGTTGTGAAGATATTCTGCTCTTGGTTTGCAATTAGTATTTTTCTTCAGCTGTAGTTGAGGCAGTTTTTAAGCCAGCCCCATTCAAAATCATCCTCTCAAGAGTGGTAAAAACAACTGGCACAACTGAGCTGCAGCACTCTTCTATTTTTCTACCCTAAAATATCTGTTCTAATTATTGTGTATTTTGTACATGAGTATTTCTTTTGTTTGTATAATATTTTTATAGATAAATGAAATTTTAAAGTATTCTGATTATTCTGCTACTGTTGGGGATCCTGGAAACTTGAAAAACCTGCAATATTTCCCTAATATCTTTTTATTTTTAGAATAGTTTTTCCCCAGGAACACTGTGAAGACTACAATTCCATTGTGTAATGGATTTACCAGTGTACTAGAAGACGTAATGCCCATCCTGAGGAGTTTAAAATCAAAAGAGACAATCATTATTGTGGTAGGAACCAAAAAGAAGGACAATGTATTTCAGCAGAATTAAAGAAGAATTTTCTTGTAATTGAAGTATAACAGTGAGAGGAACATCAAGGCTTATCTCAGGCAAATTATTTTGGGCCATGCAAAATGTCTTTATATTCTGGGTAGTTTTTTGTAGCAGCTAAGACAAAAATGGTCTAGTTTCAGAAACAGAATCAACAGTGAGTTTCTGTTCTTCTCCCTACCCAGTGCGTGTTTCATGTAGTGGCACAGAAGAGAGGCACAGGAGACTTAACCAACATAAGGGAAATGTCAGGTTCAAATCTCTTCCATCCCAAAATGATTTAGCACAATCCTCCTACAGGAGAATAAATATATATATATATATATTCAAAGACTGATTTATGAGAATGAATATATCAACATTTGTGATGCAGTAAATTAACATAATGATATATATGAAGAACATAAAGCAAGGTAATTACAATCTTGTTACTTATGACATGCAGAAGTGCTTTAATATTTTCTTTCACACTGAGAGTTTTTCACAAATATCCTGATCATTCATTTGTCAGTGGAATATGTTATCGAATAATTAAATTAATGCAAAGTATATATTCTACGAGATTATTTTTTTTTAATCCCTTTATGTAATAACTTTACACTGTTTCCTTTTTTATGATAACCATTAGCCTCTGCTCATTGGCTGGTCATTGGCTTTACTCTAATTTACTTCACTTTTTTTTTTTTTTTTTTTTTTTTTTAACAGAATGCCTTGCCATAACTATTATTCACCATTAGAGTAATTAACTTTGCTATAAAGATATGATAATCAAACTGCATTCTTTGTCAAAGTCCAATGACAGGTCTGCACTGAAAGCAAGGTCATTTTACTGACGTTTTTACTTTTCTCACCACCAGGTCTAAGAATCATACCTGTACACATCTAGAACACAACAAATCACTCATGTGTTGTAAATTTATTGCCAAGACTCATTGTTTGAAGGCAAATAAAGTAATTCTTGGTTGCTTCCAAACCTTTCTGGAAGAGCAGTCAACATTTTCCATTCCCTCTCATCTCCTGAGAAGTAACTTTTTAAACTAGAAAGGAGAAATTGTCTAATGTTATTCTCTCAAGGGAGAAAGAAGGAACAGAAAGAACATGATGACAGCAGTCTGTGTCCTTTCTTCTTCTCTTTCTCTGAAATACTAGTTTGGAAGACATCAGTAATTAACTTCTGGAAGAAACTGAAACAAACAAACAAACAAACAGCAACAAAAACACCACATGGAAAACAGAGAAATTGAAGGTATACATTTTACTGCTCGGGGGAGAAGAGATGGTGATTTGGATGTCATCACTACCTGCCTGGACTATCAAAAGAGGATAATAGTCAGAGGGGTGAACCAGGTTGGGAAGCTTCCTGGCAATGTCCCTGACCCTGGCCCCAGGGAGGCAGCAGACTTCCCTACAGGTAGGGTCAGGCCAACAAATAGGGCCCTCTGTTCATCTGAGAAAAGAGTCTCCCTTCTGTTTTTCTTGGTGGAGGCATGGAGTCAACCTCCTCGCCCCAGGCATCCTCCTGGGTACACTTGCTACCTCTTCCTCACCCACCGGTCTCTCAAGCTCCAGGGCCTCAAACCTGTTGTGTAAGGGCACCTGGGAAGGTGGGGCTGGAAGGGGAGGGCATCACCTGCGATGTCGAGCAGAGACCTGTTTCCATTCCTCCTCAACTCCCAGATCCCCTCCCTCTGCCTGACAGCGACAGGGCAGGGGGTCCACCCCCATTTGGGGTGTCTCACCTCAGTACCTCTCCTTGAGGCCCTGCAGGGAGTTACTCCACCAGTCTATCTCTCGCTCACACTCCCTGATATCCCTCAACCTCTCCACCTCCTCCTTGAGCTCCGCCACCATGCGGACCAGGTCATCCACCTGCTCACACCTCACGCATGCAGTTTCTCTGCCTCCTGCCGATGGCAGGAACAGGCTCAGACACTCCCTGCATCTGGTGACCTGAACTGCTGCATTTTTTAACGGGTAGTCGATCTAAAAGGTTACACCGAAAGGGTTGCAGATTTCACTCCACTTTCTTGAACCTTAGGATTAGTAATATTGTACTTTGACAGAAAATCTCCAAACAGCTTTAGAATACTGTATGCACTCAACTTAATTAAAATAATTTTAGAAAATAACATGTCACACTGAGTCAGTCAAACAAAAAGGCAAATTCCAATCTCAAGATTTGCTCCTTTTCTTACTTCTTTTTATTTCACAGTATATCCACTAGTTAAAAGGTATTTGCTTAGTTTCAGAATACTACAGAATTTGCATTTTTACTGTAAAGAATAAAGCAGTTCTTGTTTCATCAAAAGCTTTACCTTGTACAGCTGTAGGAAACCCGTACAACCTTTCCCTCACATTAGCTATTCTATCTTTATTTTCTTTTCAATTTTGTGTTTTCTACCATACAGTTTTCTTTCATGCAAATTGTCAAATTTGTCAGGATTCCTTATTTGTTTGAAACTTTTCAAGTTTAAGGGTTATTTTTCTACTAGTAGTTCTAAAAATATATCCCCAGAAGTTATAATTCATATGATGATAACCCAGGCTGCAAGAAGAGATGTGACTCAATAACAGAAAAATATATAAATAAACCTAACATTTTCTTCATGTGCATAAATCAGCTGGGAGTTCTTCCTTTACATAAGATGTTGAATTTGAGTGGATCCAGTTATTCGTTATGACAGGTTGTAATTAGTTTGCATTTGCCTGAGATTCTTCTTCTTGCAGGAATAAAGAAAATGTTTGTATGAAAGGAAACCATAGGACCTTTGACTGACCTAACCCATTGGTCTGTCTGGAGATACTGGTGAATTCAGTGTTTATATAAGTGACTGGTTTCATGACAAATACTGTAAAACACAGGCTTGTTCTGACTACAATAAATTTTCACGGTTTTAATGATGTCCCTTACTAAAGTCTAAATTTATGATATAAGATTATTTGCGGTAGATTTTTTTTTAAAATAATTATGTATTTTTGCAATTCCTAGTACAAAGGGAGTCTGAACTGGGAACTTGTAGCTCTAGTATTATACAAATAATAACAGTTAACAGCCTTTTTTCCTCTGAGGCATTGTAACTACAAATTGAGCTTTGTTAATGACTAATTAGTGTTTTCAGCATCTTCCCAATGCAGAAGTCAAGTAAAAGGTAATTTTCTAGGCTTTTTTTTTTTTTTACGTATTCTCCCCAAAGATGAAGAGTTTATTATATTAAATCTCTTAATTTTTCCAGGAAAAGATGTAAAAAGGTGTTTCAAAATTTTAGGTCAGATCATGTTTAACTTAAGAAATTTCCAGGAACTGGGACTTCTGATATGTTTCCTCTGTCTTTTGGAAAATGAGATGTCATGACACATGACATTAAAGTCAGGAATATAATGAAATAATGAGATACATATTGCATATATTACCCTCTCCATAGATGGAGACAGAGATCCCTATTCTATTACTAGTTCATTCTATTCTAATAGTTCATACTATTCTAATAGTACATTCTATTACTAGTTGCTACAGGTTCCATATGATTTTAAACATTTAGTTTTCCAATAAATGTTGTTCAACCCTTTCTTTGCAGATTTCTGCATTCCAGCACAGTTGCATGCTAGCTAACTTTCCAGGTTTGGGGCAACTAGAAAAAAGTGAAAGACAAGTACAAAAAAAAACCTCGACCAAATTTGGTAAAGAGAATATAAGAGCAGAAAGGGATGGGATGGATGTGAATGTAGTTATTTTTGCATGTTGAAATTGTATTTTAAAAATCATTTCACTCCACTGTATTGTTGGCAATAACATGAATGCTTTTTTTTTCCCAGACTTGAATTAAATAATTTAAAAGAAAGAAACAATTAAATGCTCTTTCTTAATTATTATTTTGTATTATTTAAAATCTTTACTATATATTATTTGTATTCTCTTCTCCCCCCGCCCCCCGTCCCCGTCCCCGTCCCCCCTGGATACATTATATGTTTATTTCTTTGCCCACCCCATTCTTTTCCATACACTTCCTGCTCTGGAAAATTGTTCTTAAAACTCTAAAACTCTGTTGCTCATCATAACATCTATAGCTCACAAATTAAGACAATATGATCTTTAAAAACCAACTTTGGATTAAGGATTTCTCAAAAAAAAAAAAAAAAAAAAAAAGAATGGTCATTTGGAAAAATAAAGAGTTTATTTAAACATTTATTGGTGGTTCTTGCTGATGGGTCAGAAAAGTTCTGTTTTTCAGAAAAAGAATACTAGCTTTTGGTTTTCTGCATTCCAGGTAACTTGGACTCATTTATGTTCTGCAAACAAAACGCTAATAAACTATTTTGACATTTAAGGCTAATTTATACCCCACCCCTGAACTCCTGTCAAGGGAAAACCAAACTCTCTCCAGGCTGCAGATCTGCTGTCATTTGGAAAGAGCAACGACAGTCTGTAACCCACTACTCTCCTACATGCTTATTTAAATAATGCATAAAGTAATGTTTGCCTTTTCCTATCTCCCTGAGGGCTTGCTATCATTTTATCTCAAATAAATATACAGTGGTTTATATTATATATATTATATTATATATGGTTTATATTATATATATTATATAATATATATATTATATATTATAAGATACTTACAGTGGTTTGTTTGTGTGTTTGTTTGTTTGTTTTTTCCAAAAACATTTGGTGCTGCACTAAATATTGGTAGTAATAGTCTTCTCAATTCCAGTGGACACGGATATAAATAAACAGATTTTGAAATTCTCATTCTTTATTTGAACCTCCACTTTTGATTTTCTTCTTTATATTTTTTTCATTTTTCTCAAGTTCTTCAAGTTGTTCTACTCTTCTGCTCCTGGGAGGCCACCAGTAATGAGAATTTAAATTGACAGCATCATTCTGATGTGTCTATCACTATCATGACTTCAAGATGCACATTGGATACCACAGGTAGTGGTATCCTGCACCTAGGGAGGAATAACCTCAAGCACCAGTACAGGCTGGAGGCTGACCTGGTGGAGAACAGCTCTGCAGAGAGGGACCTGGGAGTCCTGGTGGACAGCAGGCTGTCAGCAATGTGCCGTTGTGGCCAAGAAGGCCTACAGTATCCTGGGCTGCATTTGGAGGAGTGTTGCCAACAGGTGATCCTCCCCCTCTGCTCAGCCCTTGTGAGGTCACACCTGGAGTATTGTGTCCAGTTCTGGACTCCCCAGTACAAGAGGGACATTGAACTTCTGGGGTGAGTGCAGAGAAGGGCTACAAAAATGATTAGAAGACAGAAGCACCTGCCATACAGGGACAGACTGAGAGAGCTGCGCCTGTTTAGCCTGCAAAAGAAAAGACTGAGGGGAGACCTCATCTATGTGTATAAATACCTGAGGGGAGGGTGTCAAGAGGATGAAGCCAGTCTCTTTTCAGTTGTGCCCAGCATCAGGATGAGAAGTAACAGGCACAAACTGAAGTACAGGAAGTTCTGGTTGAATATAAAAGGGCACTTCACTGTGAGGGTGACAGAGCACTGGAACAGGTTGTACAGAAAGGTTGTGGAGTCTCCATATCTGGAGATATTCACAACCTGCCTGGATGCCATCCTGCAATGTGCTCTTGGTGATCCTGCTCTGCATGGGGGTTGGACTAGATCACCTTCAGAAGTCCCTTCCAACCTTGGCCACTCTGTGATTCTGTGTGATGGTATAGCTCTCATCAGTACTTTTAGTACAGATATGGGAAACATCAGTTTGAAATTGCCTAATGCTGAGCAGGATGATAAATGTGGATTTCTCACCTACCACGAGTATTCAAGCTACTGGGTTATAATTGTACATACTACATAGACACAATTTTATCTTCCTCTCTGAATAAAATTGGTGACATTTCATGAGCTGTCTGATTCTGCAAATGTTTGTTTGTTTGGGGAATTGGGGTGGGTCTCTAATAGCAATAAAGCATAATGGGACTGAGGCAGGAAATCCCAGGAAAGAGCAGTTCTGAGATGAGCAGAAGCAGAACTCTAACAACAGAGTAACGTTTAACAGGACTAACAGTAACAGAACAGGAGGTTGGGGTTGAAATCTTGAACTTCGATCAAGTCTTGCTCATGATCAGTCTTGTGATGTTCTCTTATTTTTCTCTGCACCCAAATTCATTGAAATATTAGTGATTCACCACTGCTCTGGCTCATAAAGATGCACTGATCTGGGAAGCCAGTAGGATTTTTGCCACAATGAGTCAGTATAACTCATGTTGCATTAAATGAGTAGACATAAGGTATATTTCAGGACCTGATCTAGCCTTGTGCTGTCTCCTGTACCATCGTACATGGAATTTTTGTGAAGGTAACTAGAGCCTTGTTTTTATATTGTGGGGCAGAAATGTTTCACCCAGAAACTGTCATTTCTCCTTGGTTGTATATGGTTTTGAGTATCCATGACTATTGATCTCTAGGAGGTCAGTATAATGACAACCTAGTGTCATTATAATCTTTTTCAGGGTTATTATTGAAACCATATTATTGAAATCACAATAACTAAGTTTGTTAATTTGTCTGCCTTTTAAACTTGTCTGCCTTTTTGAGAAGTAGCTGTATTTTTCTTTTCCCTTAATTTTTTTTTTTTGGTTGCTTGTTTCTCATGTGTCATTCTGTATAAGCTGACAGGTAATTGGAGTTTAGTTGGATATAACTGACTTAAAATTCAACATGCTAATTGTTTGTTTCATTTTGGAGTCATAGTGAGCCTACTTGTTGGAGGGAAGGTGTGTGTGGGGCGGGGTGAAGGTTAGATGCACCACATGATTTGTTGATATAATTTGTTTCTAAACTCCTGGCAAAAGGCATTCACAATTAAAACTGATACAAGATCTGTAGGTTGCTAGAAAACGCTGGAACTCTAGTTCTAGTTGGCTTCAATTCTTTCTCAGCAGCATGCGATGGAATTTGTCATTGTCTCAATACCTGGGCACTAGGCTATCAGCCAGAAACACAACACAAATGCCATTCATTCTGTTTTAGGAGTTTATCAAGAGGAATGGGCAGACTGATAATATACCTATTTTTTGTGAGTATCTGTTGTTATGTTATTAGCATTAATCTTTTGACTTCCTATCACATTGCAGAATAGAATGGTTTTGTTTTGCCTAGGTACTGTAACATGTGGTATAGAGAATTTCATTTTGTTTTTATATTTTGTATTTTGGGGGCTGATTTTCTTTTTTTCTTTTCTTTTTTTCTTTTTTTTTTTTTTCAGAAATCAAGTAATACAAATTTTGGCTTACATAACTCCTGTAATGATGGATGCTTTCCTTTCTTAGTAAGCCACTATGGTTCTTACTTGAATATTTGCATTCAGGGCAAGATGCACTTCCCAGTTCAAAGAATGGACTGCAAAGTGTACATGCATGACATTGCCATCTTGAATTAGCTTTACAATGTAAAATTTACATTATTTGGCTTTATTTAACTTGATCTTTGGTGCCATTTTTCTTATGTCACTGCACAATCTGCTTCTTAAGCAAATGAGCTCTGTCTGGCTTAATCTGTTGAAATCTTCAGGATCAGACCTGATAGTCTTTAGCTTTATGGCTTTCAGATTTGGCAGAAAACTACATCTAGCCAATAGGATAAAGCTTTTGTTATATTATTTAAGAACTAATGCAGCCATAATTCTTACATTATGTTGAGTCTCAGTATTTTGCTTCCCTGTAGGAATTTCCATTTTAGTCTAATTTGGCTAGCAAAAATGTGCAAACCACTTCTGCATCCCTCTGTTACTATTTGTACGTCATCTCTCTTTATTTCATCTGTATCATTATGCTTTTTCAGTGGGGTATCCTGCAAGTCTTTGTTCTTGTTGATTCCTTTGCACTGTATAATGAGGAGTTATGTGGGCCTTCTGAAAACACAAGAAGAATTGCTGGAAGATACCGGTAAACTCCAAGGACTTGATTAATTTAGTCTATAATCTCACCTCAAATATTGAAGTTACCCATGTGAGTAAAAGCAGCATGTGAACATTTGTTTACATCTCCAGCTACATTCACAGACTTGGACTAAAAATCACTGTAAAACTGAGAGAGTGTTTTTGTCTGTGTACAAGGAGAGAGGTACAGATTATATTGCCAAACAAAACTGGCATTGGTCTCCTAGAAACTGGCTTTGTTTATGTGCTAATGCAAAGCACTGGAAGTATAAACCACTTCCGGGATCTCACCTCTCATGAGGTAATCTAGCCACCTTTTCTTCTACCAATTACAGCTGATATTAGGTCTACATGTCATATCACCAATCAGAGCACCACTATATGCAGTTGTTCCAGTATTCTGCTAAATGGGTTAGCTTAATAGTCCCATTTTAGATGGTCAGCCACGAGAGATTCTTTTGGCAGTTTAAAAAAAAAAAAAAAAAAAAAAAAAAAAAAAAGAGCAGATATAATACTATGTACTATGCCAGTAGTATTCAGTGATTCAGAGACTTCCCAGGTCAGGGTAGTCACTTGGCCTTTGCCAGCAGCCAGCTATCTCAATTCCCCTCAGGGGAGAAAAGTGTGAAGAAATAAGATTAAAAAACAAACAAACAAAAAACCTCTTATCGTGAGATAAAGACAGAGAGATCACTTATCAATTATCATGGGCAAAAAAAAAAAAAATGACTTGGGGAAAAATTTAAATTTGTTTCTCACCATGCAGGTCTATTTTAATTGGCAACAAAGACAGAAAAACTAAGCCACCTTCCCTGAACCCCATTCCCCTGCTTTTCCCAGGCTCAGCTTCACCCCTCCATTACTGACCACTCTGCCTCCTCCTGCTCCAGTGTGGGCCCCTCCACAAGCTGCAGGAGGATCTCTGTTCTGGTGCCTGGAGTACCTCTTCCTCTACTTCTTTACTGATGTTGGCATCTGCAGGACTGTTTTTTTTTTTTTTTTTTGTCCCCTCACTGCCATGCAGGATTTTGCTGTTTCTTAAAAACATTTTCCCCAAGGTGCCACCATCTTGGCTGCTTGTTGGAGCCGGCTGGAACCAGCTGTGTCCAGCATGGGGCAACCCTCCTCTCTCCTCCCAGAGGCCACCCTGCAGCCAGGCCCCTGCTGCCAACATGGGCAACATAAACATTTTCCATGTATTTAATCTAAAGATTTTCTTGCTAGGAATTTGCACAACTACTTTCTGATTCCAAATTTTGCGGTTCATAATGTCCTATATAATGAAACTTCGTAACTATGTGAAGAAGCACCATTTTTTTCTTCTGTTTTGAACCTTTGGTCTGCTATTTTCTCTTTCTGCCCCTTATTTTTTATTCACTTTCTCCATAATATTCATGATATTATCCCCTAGTAGTGTTTATATCTGCCTTAATTCATCTATGTTGAATTGAAAATACCCATTAAACTCAATCCTTACTAAGAAGAAGGATTCTTTCTTCATAAAGAAACTGTTCCATAACTTTGATCATCCTTGTTGTTCTTGGCTGAACCTTTTCCAGGCCCCTGTTACTGAGGTGGGACTGCGGCTGTGCTTGCAAATGGAGAGGGTGATTGAGTGGGCAAAGGTGTAGACAAGTTCTTCAATCAATGTTCCAGGCAAGAATCTTTATCAAGGAAGGAAGATATGTTCTCTTGCTTTTTGCCGCATTTTCAATTGTAGGCCATCTTTATGTATGGAGAGTAAACAGAGTTAAGAGTTTCACCTACTGCTTTTTCCAAGTTAATATCCCTTGACTTCTTCATATTATAGTTTTCACTATGAGGAGGAAAAATGAAGTAGTTTTTAGGATATAGCATATAAATGAAATAAAAGTTGGTATTTAGGTAATGTTTAAAAATTTAGTTTTATGGATACTATCTATTATATGTGCATTGCTGTTCCCTGTTTTGCAACCCCCAGCCCCCCAACAGAACAGGGGGAGAAAATATGATGAAAAAAGCTCATAGATTGACAAAGGACTGGGAGATCACTCACCACTTACCATTATGGGCAAAACAGACACAGCACAGGGATTCATGTAATTTATTGCTTATTGACTAGAGCAGTGAGAAACTAAAAACTAACTAAAATTTCCCCTATCCACCTACTTTTACCTTCTCCCCTCAAGCAGGGCAGGGGAACAGGACATGGGGATTGTGACCATCCCATAATGCTTTTCACGTTCTGCTCCTTCATGCTCACCCTTTTCCCTTCTTCAGAATGGGATCTCTCCTACACATTGCAGTCATTGCTGAACTGATCCAACTTGGGCTTCTAACAGACTGCAGTTTTTCAAGAACTGTTCCAATATGGGTTGGTGCTATGGGGTCCATCCTGCAGGAACTGACTTCTCTAAGCTCCCAGTAGACCTTCTGCTCTGCCAGGGGCTCCTCTCCACAGGCTGCAGTTGTGGCCCAAAGTCTGTACCTATGGGAGCTCTCCATGGGCTGCAGCCTCCTTCAGGTCACATCCCCCTGCTCCACCAGGGGCCTCTCCACAGGCTGCAGGGGAACTTCTGCTCTGGTGCACGGAGCACTTTCTCCCTCTCCTTCTTTATTGACTTTGGTGTCTTCAGGGTTGTTTCTCTCACATCCTTTTACTCTTTACTCCCAGCTGCTTTGCACAGCATTCTCTCCCTTTTAAAAATATGCTCTCATATGGGTGCAACCAACATTATTCATTGGCTTAGCTTTGACCAGCAGCAGATTTTTGGAGACACATAGAACTAGCTTTTATATAACATGGGGCAGCTTCTGGACTCTTCTTACAAAGGCCACTCCTGCAGCCCCTTTTCTCCTTCCAAAACCTTGTCGCATAAGACCCACACACAGACTGACTTTAACATTGAAATATTTCTGAGCCATGGTTTTATTTTGTAAAAGGTATAAGCTGTTTCCCAGCATGGCATAATCGTGAGCTTCTTACACTTTCTGAAATATAAAGTAAAACAATTACTAAGTTAAGGAATTAAATTATTTAAATTGCAAGTGGAATTTGTTACTCTTTCAAGTAATTTTTAAAAATTAATAAAACATTACTTAAGTAAATTTAGTGCTTGTATCTCAAATATGAAGTAATAAATTTCACATAAATGAATAAGTCATTATTTAATTTAAGTATTAAAACCAGATCATTTCCTAATGGTTGGTATAAGTCTGGAGAGCCTGTGGCTGTGTGCAATAGATATTAAGTATAGCACAAAAATAGTTTTATCAGTTGGCTTCACTGCCTGGGCTGGGGTGGGAAGGAAGGAGAGGCTGGTACTATTGAGATCTGCAGGACTCAGTGAAAAAGGAAATGTTGATGGAACTCTCATCAGTCTGCTTAGTTGAACATCCTGTTTTAGGCACAACACTGTCTTTTCCATAGTTATATCCTACAAAATTTTCTATGGGGTTTATTGTTTAAAATTACTTCTACTGGAACTGTGGTTTAATTGAGTGGAAAGATGATGCATATCATATGAGGGAACTGTTACGCTGCTTGACACATCTGTGTACTCCATCCACATCCCAGCTGCAAATCTGGCAGACCCTTGAGCCTGACCTGGGAAGCTGTAGATGAGATTCCAGAACTGTGAAGGGCCATGCTCCCAGACTATCAGTCTCCCTACTGTCAACTTCCTAGTACATAGCTGGAAAGCTCTGCAAGCCAAAGCAGCATTGTAATAGATAGTGAGCACCAAGGCAGAATTATGATTTTTTTTTTTTTTTTAATTCCCTTTCATGAAGCTTTTGACACATCTACTTTCATACTTGGGAAGGTGATTTTCTAATTTGTTTTTGAAGCCCTACTCTCCTTATGTGTTCCCCTAAAATATTAGTTTGATGCATGGTTATGAATACTTTGCATTTTCCACTTAGTCAGTAGTCCTAGATGTTCTCTTTAGGAGACCCAGCTTGAGCTGTCAATCTTGGCTCTTCAGCCTCTTCAGAGTAGGCAAGAAGTCTGGTCATCACAGAAGTTTCAAACTGCAAAGGCTTTTGTGCATGGAAGTTGAAGAACAAACACCCTTAGTTCTAAACAATCTTAATTAAAACAGGGTAATTAATGGCAAAACCTCATTTCATATTTGTTTCCTAGATCCCAGTAGGTTCTCATTGAGTAGTTGAGTTTTACAGGGAATGCTTACATCATGTTTAATATAGTATGCTTTTTAAATTACATTAATGAATACTATTCAGTAGGATATGATATGATAATAAATGCTGAAAAAAAAATAGTTTGAAAGCTTCCAAATTTGGGAATTAAATGTGATTAAAATGTATTCTTTTTTGCTGACATAAGTCTGTCACAAACTACAGCCACCACCTCAGTGTTTTATGCTTTTGTGTCTACATTAAATTACGTAAGTAATTGCATTTTTATTTGATCTCTCAAAACTCCATATGTATTAAAGATACAGCATGAGATAGGTGTACCTGAGAAGTGATACAGGGTATTTTCATCAAATACTTGTTCATAATTGCTTTTTAGTTGTGCAAATGACTTAACAGCATTACAGGACAGTAACTTTATCTCTTTCTACTGAAAAATACATTATGGGGAATAAACTGTTCCAGTGAATTAGAACTCAAGGAGCTCTTGACTCCTTCTTCTCCTAGGGCTAGAAGTCTTGACATTTTGGTGAAGGAACACAATCAAATGTTTATCAATTCCTTAGAGACAGATATCCAGAAGAAAATTGAATTATTAATCTGTGGTTAGTACACTGAGACTGATAAAAGTGTTCTGCTGTGCCACTTTTTCAATTCAATCTAGCTCCAAGTGAACCAAGTCATGCCTAAATCTCACCTTCCAGCTGTTCATTACTATTGTTTAGTGAGCTAGTCAGCAGCCTTTTCTTTACATGGATTGTTATAATAACAGGACAATTCACCAAAACTGCCCGCCCCCCCCCCCCCCCCCCAAAAAAAAAAAAAAAAAAAAAAAAAGCAGCTCTATTTTCATGTAAGCTTACACTTCCAATAGTAGTCATATTTTCTTTTGAAGCTTTAGGTTTTGTGCTGCTGGAGACCTCAGTCCTTTGAGAATCTCTGGCTTGTATGCCAGTGTTGCTGTGTGATGTACCTTTCAGTATGGGAAGCTAGAGAACTCAGAGAGCTACAGCTTGCCACAGATCTCCATGTTTTTGTGTTCAGGCTCCCTTGGTGGAGGGCTTTCGTGACTTTCATGGACTCTCTGGTCCAGTACCCAAGTTCTCAGGAACAGTTTGTTGCTACCCCAGGGAAAAGAAGTAACAAGTCTTACAATTTCATCTTGCTTCCAAAGGTTTGAACAGAAATATCTATATTTTCCCTTTGATTATGTATACTAGTGTTTTGTTTGTGCAAGATGCTAATTTGCCTCTCAAATCAGGAATCTCCTTCTGACTTTTTCTGTTTCTTCCAGCATAAATATTTTAAATTTTCATTGTCTGAAATTGCCTGCAGTCTTCTTTCTTCAAGGAAGAATGCAGAGGTTAGAATTTTTCAGAATTAATAACTTTTCATTATTAAAAATATATGTATATTATTTCAGACTAATCTTGATGTGGAGGAGAGGAACTACAAAGTAGTATTGGTGATACTGTTGCAGAAGTACATGGCATTTATTTCAGGCAACTTTTAGTTTTCCTATAGTGGATAAACCTGCTGCTTCACATAACAAAGTATCCCTTATGTGAAATTCCAAGCTATTTTGAGCTTTCAGTTCTTGCACTGACATGGGAATTGAGTTCCAAATTCTTAGAAAGTCTTGACAAAGTCATTTACAAGTTCTTATTCAAGTTTGTTTATGGCCCTATAGAGCTTAGATATGTAGTTGAGGGTACAAAGATTATGGGCTTTTTTTTTTTTTTTTTTTTTTTTAAAAAAAACCCCCCCAAAAAATTTTTTTTAATTTTTTTGTGTGTTTTTTTTTTTTTTTTTTTTTTTTTTTTTTTTTTTTAACATGTCTCTTTGTTATATTCCCTTTAAATTGACCATGTCATGGTATGGCCTTACAACCCTGAATCTTCATAGTGAGAGTGTATGAACTTTGGAGTTGATATTGTTGATGTGAAGACTAGTGGTAGAGGGAACAAACATCCCTCTTTCAGGGATGTTCAGTCTTTGCTGCTGAAACCATCCTATAGTAAAATGGTGCCTTGAGAACATTGTATTTTCAGTCAGGTAAACCTTTGGGAAAGGAATCCTATCTAACAGGAACAAAACCATGATTTCTATTCTTTTTTACTGGGAATCATAATGAATTCTCATTACCCTGTGGGAAAACCAAAACCAAACCCACAACATCTAAGCACATTGATAGACACATTGATACCATGATACTTTTGGCCATTCCTTCTTCAGACAGTGTATGGATTTTCCATACTGTTCTTTGCCATGACAAGAAACTCCAAAAGCCAGGCTGTGTTGGACACACTGAGTCATTTTTACTTGTACCAGTTAATTAAACATTTTCCTGAGTGAATGGAATCTCCTTCTGGCTTCATTTTCCTTGCCAGCTCTTCCTTGGTATAGGAACCTTGTGCTGACTCACAAATACTCATGTTCATCTGCCAGTTATTTTTCACATGGTGCCTGAAGCCCATTTCCAAAGTTTGGAACATATTTGAGATGAGCACCTTTGGCAATGCATCTTGTTTTGGAATCATGCGTCACTTTATATTTTCAGGAGGTCTCTTGTACACCAGTTTCACAGCTTCCCATTCTTCCTATGGATAGACAAGATATTGCTAATTTTATAAGCAGTTGTGGCCAAATTTGCAGTCTTTCACATTGGCTGTTGGTCTAGTTGCATCACACAAAATTAACTGAGATTCCACTGGTGATCCTGTCTCCAAGCTGCTTTGCATAACATGTGAATACTGAAGCTGTCAAAAATATTTTTGTGTAGAAATGAATTGTATAGTGTTTTGTTTGCTTTCCTGAAGATTTACACTAAACTTGGGAAATTTCAGAAGATCTTAGGAAAAGCACTGGGATTTTTTTTCCCCTTATTAATTGGATAATGATTTGTGCTTGGAGGAAGCACCCATTTCTGAGCTATTATATGCTTTGAACTGCTTGTACATTCCTGCTTGTATCTTTAACAGCTACCTTTCTCTGAAAATATCCGTTGCATTGATAGAATACTTTTGTTCTTTAAGTTTTAATATCAAATGTAAAAATTGCATTATAGAAGCAAATGCATATTAAACATTGAACAGAACTAGAAGAGGTTGGGAATGAGTATGCTATGCATTCTAATGAGATCTATTTTACAGATTTAGGGTTTTCCACATGTGGCATGTATAACTTGCCTTTAGCCAATGTTGTGCACAATAAATATGCACTCATAACAGGTCATACAACAGCCTGGTATAAAGTGTTCTGGACTGTAGTTTGAGTTGGATGTCTCAGTTTTGATTTTGTGAAGACTATTGATTTTAAATAATGCATTACTAAAATATGCCTTTAACATTGTTCTGAGACAGTTTCACAGAATGAATGTCATGTTTTTGAAGGTGTGTAGCCTGGCAAAAATCATATAAAATGGAAATCAGCTCAAATTTACACCTTAAAATATTTTGCTTCATTTTTAAGGCCTGAATCCTGTTCCCATACATGCATGCATTTTTCCTTTTGATTTCTGCTTTTGTAGTAATTGAATCATTGTACTGCACTCTACATAATTCCACTTATGTGTTTATCAAAACTCTTACAAAATTGCTCTTTTTTCATTGTAAAAATAACCTGGTTTAATAAATACTAACAACACTAGAATAATTACCTAAAAAATAACTTTTTTTTTTTTTTTTGTAAATATACTAACTTAAATTTTAAGACAAGCTATGTCAGTACCACATGGAAAATTCAGGTGGATGTTAATTTTGTGTAAATCCAATTTATAACATATGTTCCTTGATTTGAAACCTATGGTACTTCAAATGTATTGTGAACTTGAAGAAATAATACATCAGATGAAATCTGGAGGTTTAGGATTTGCTCTTCTTCACCCCATTGAGCTTTGTATAATAGGTAATGGAAAATGCCTATTCATTAGTGCAGTTGATAAAGTTAAAACTTTTCTTGATTAATATTCTCTTGTAGAAAGCAGGCACGGCTGTGGATTTATGCTACAGATGTGTCTTGGTGCTTGTAATTTCTTTTGTACTAAAGATAGAGCCGATGAAGATTTTATTAAATAAAGATAATTGTTGTTGAAGGGTTTGGATATTTAATATTCCTTAGGTATCTCTAATGACAAATCGAAAAATTGTGAGAATCTTTGATACTTGACAATGACCTTCAGTGATATTACAGGGATTTATGCAAGTCTTATTCAGGTAAATGGTTCAAGGAATACAGTATTTCATTGTTCTCTTGTTAATACATGATAAGAAGATAAGACCTGCGGATGGTGAATACTGTGGGTAACCATATTAACCTAAGTTTTGTTTTTGACTGTTCTAATTATTAGCACAGTAGATGGCACCCTTTAAAATCTTTATAAATCTTCAACAAATTCTTGAAGCATTTCAATATTCTCATCATAACACAAGTGATTTTGAGATAGTCATTTAACTGTCCCACCAGATAAAATTAATATCAATTTTATCAGTAACAAAGACTGTATATATCAACTGCAGGATGTATTGACTACATCTATGCAAGTAAGTATGTTTATACCTGGGAACTTTCTTGGGCACTGATATCAGCTCGTAAGAAATGTCACATGCTGATGCTAATCTTAGCCACCAGAACAGGGGATACATGCAGTCTGTCTCCTGGAAATCATCTCTGGAATATATTAACTCTCAAACCATATCCAGAAATTGTTTGGGAGCATGCTTGCAGGACCCCAGTCTAGAAGTGTGGCAGAGTCTTTTTAAAATAGTTTGATGGTATAGATCATAGTCTCCCATTACCAGGAGATGTTCTGTAGCACTGTCTAATACATTAAAAAAATGTGGCTTATCCATCCAAATTACTCTTGGTCAGATTCTTGGCAGCAGCAGGGCTTCTAGGATCATTAGTGAGAAAAGAATATCAGTAAAGTCTTCTGAAAAGAAAGAGGGAACTTGTATGATTTATGTAATTCAATAACTCAAGGTAAGAGAATAGAGTGACACACAGGCAAAAAAAATGAGAATATTTATGTTTATTAAGCATATAAATATTTGTATGTGCTAATGTGTATACTAGAAAAAAAAAAAAAAAAAGAGTTCTACTGATGCAAAGACCCTCAGCTAGTAAATTTCTTTGTCTTTGTACTTTCCAGTAGCTTCATTTGCTTCAGAGTGCAGGACCTGAAGACCAACTCTGTCAGCGGTTGGTGACTAACTGCTCCACAGCTGATGGGAAATTTTTCATAATTACACTGAATATCCAAAAAATATGAAGACACTTTCATGCTTGCAGAAGTCCTATGTCTTCAAGTGAGTGTGGATACTACACTAAAAACTTATGAGTTATGAGTACTAGCTTCCTCAAGGAAGGCAGGAAGAAGAGCTCACTCCTTTTGCATGAACCACCAGTATCGGAGTTAATAGACGGTAAAGATTCTCTCTGAAAACATTACATTGCTGTTTTCTTAAATAGATGTTAAAGACCCACTGGGATGGTTACAGCCTAGCTATTGTAAGGTCTTGAAAAAACATTGAAATCAATAAGCATATTAAAGTCTAAAGAACATGCTGAAGTTCTGTGTGCTGTTATCTTTTTTCACTAATCATTTGTAAAAAATGTAAGACATTCACAGCAATTTAAGGGTTAGCACTTTGGAGCTATACGTATTAATTAACTAAGAATGTTTGGTTTTCCCCCTGTTGTCTTTCTTATGGGTAGCTGAACTCTTAGGATACTGCTTTATATTCAAGAATTTTAATTCTTCTTTTTAATTCCGCAGTGGTCATATCCTCCACTAAGTTTATGCTTAGCTTTTCTCTCTCCAGGTGTCATTTCATCAGTGAGTAAAATTTGGTTAATGCTACCAGTGCGATGCATTAACTGATTCAGGAACAGATTTCTATTTTTCCGATAATTCTTCTCATTTTATATATACATATGTTAATACTTCAGACAGCATAATCCGTTGTGGCTGATCAGAACTTTGATTCTAATCTCATCCCCAATCACTATGGCATTGATTTAACATTATTATTGCCTTATCAGGCATACTAAGATAAAAATTGCTGTGTGCATTCATCTTTGTTAAAAGATGAATGAATAAGATAGGTTTTAAAAGCTTTTTAAATAACAAGGTGCTGGAATTGCATTCTCAGTCTGCATTCTTTCCCTCAATCTGCATTCTTTCCTGCTGTTTTATGAGATGTACTGAAAATATGCTTTTTAGAGGTCAGATAATTTTTTCTAGTTGTGGGAAAAAAAAAGGATGTAAGCCATAAATTAAAAGACCTATAGGATATGTTCTATTCCAGCTACAAATACCCTATTCCCTTTAAATTTATGCCTCATCAAAAGAAAGAGTTATATCTCATTTCTAGAACTCCAGCTAGTTTAACACTTACCCTTTTTTAGATTGGACTTTGCAATTAATGATAATAATAATAATAAAGTCCTTTTTTCTGTTAACTCAGGAAAGAGAATTACAGTCTGGTGGAATTGAAATTATTTAGAAGAGGTCTTACCTGACTGTAAGTACATACTTTGTCATATACTTTGTCATATACCTTCATCTTTTATTCTCCTCTAAATTAGCAGCCAACAGATGAATGTATGACATTTTGTAACCAGCTGCCTGGTGTCATCTTTATGTGAGGGGAAAAAAAAAATGAGTTCCTTGGAACTGGTTGAAAAATACACTGTAACAGAGAATGATACTCAGCATGGTCAGGCAAGCGTGTCCAGAATGATGGGAAAAAGTGCTCAATGAGATACCACGTTTGAAAATTGCCTAGCTTTCCTGGAGGAACTGTACCTTTGACAGCAACTCCAGTCTCAGGTGAAGAAAAGAGATATTCAAGGATATGTTCTTCGCACTCTATCTTCTTTATAAGTGCCAGTCTGAATATATTTTTCTAAACTTGTGGCAAAGAATCCTGAGCTTTTGTTGTTAAAATTAAATTGACCCACGTAAACAAGTTAAGTTTGAAATTACTTCTTTGTGTACATGTGGTGGTTTGACCGTATTAGGCAACTGAACACCACAACCGCTCTCTCACTCCCCCTCCTCAGATGAGGAGGGGAAGAAGTAAAGGGAAAAAAAACAACTCACGGGTTGAGATAAGGATAATTTTAATAAAGAGAGAAATATATTATCAAGGAAATATTATATTAATTAAACAATTATTAACAATATTATTATTATTAACAATATTATTATTAATTAAACAATTCAACTAAAGGGAGGAAAGGGAAAAGGGGAAGAGGAAGGGGGAAAGGGAATAACAAAACAAGTAAAGGCTATGTGGAAATGCAGAGGGGAAAAAAAAAAAAATTACTCTCTACTTCCCACAAATAAGCGATGCTTGACCACGTCCTTGAAGCAGGGCCTCAATGCACGTAGCCGGTGTTCGGAGAGGAGGACAGACGTTTTCGCAACAAGAGCCCACCCCACCCCTCTTCCTCCTTTTCCCACCTTTTATTGCTGAGTGTGACATCATATGGTATGGAATATCCCTTTGGTTGGTTTGGGTCAGCTGCCCTGGTGATGTTTCTCACTTTTTGCCCACCCCCTAGGAGGGCTAGAGAAAGTCCTGATGCTGTGCCAGCACTGCTCAGCAGCAGACACAACACCAGTGTGATACCACTGCTGTTTTAGCTACAAGTGCAGAGCATAGCACTGTATGGGCTGCTGCAGGGAAAGTTACCATCCCAGCTAGACCCAGTACAGTACATTAAGTAATATTAGAAATCAGTGAGATGATGCTAAGGAACATTTCCTTGAGCCTTTTCCATCAACTACACAAGCTGTTTTTCTAGTGGACACTCTTGTACAATATATATAGAATGGGGATTTGAGTTACAGAGTAATGTAGAATTCTATTTGGCACTTGGATTAGGGCCCTTGCTTCCAACTCTCCTTTGGTTTGCTGTAAAAAACTAAAAAGTGTGTGTCACATCCTTTTCTGTGTTATAGAGATTTTTGACAGGAATAAACCATATTCTTCTGTTATTCTTGTTAGCTGAAGGCTCAGTGATCAGGTGCTGTACTGTTTCCCTCATTTATTCAGCACTGTATTATCCTCCATTGTCTCTGGATTGATTTGAAGTAACTTTAACATTTGTAGGCCACAGAGAAGATTAAAACATTTCTATCTGTCTTTGGAAGACTTTCTCTTAGGATTTTGAGCAGGCAGTCCAGTGATGACATTCTAGATCTAGAAGAAAAGTCAGCAACTAGCTCATTAAATGGGATTTAGGCAGAATGTAGATACCAGAAACCAGGACCTAGAAACTCATGGTCAGATGTTGCCTGAGACTTGTGACACTTAAAATTTATATGCAAATTGTTTTATTATCTTTGATGCTGTTGGCACAGAGCCCATGCCTTTGCATGTGCCTACAAGAACCTGGTCCTGACTGATCAGCACAGTACCACCTGAATGGGATTCAGAAATTAGTTTCAAATAGCTTTAGCCATCTATAGTACAGAGTCAACGTCTGAACCAGTCATAACAGATTCTGTACGTGGTCAGTAGAAAAAGGCAGGGTGAGATTAATTTCATCCTATACTAAACAACCAACATAGGTTAGATGAATCATGTATCATAAAAGTATCTTTTTCTCTCCATTAACTCTACAGGGAATCTAAACAGATATTTCAGGTGCTTCCATCAGAATTTAGTTAAGATGGAGACCACCTCTTCATATTCTTCCTTGTAGATTCAAGAGGGATTAAATATAGGATGCATTCTCAGAACATGCGTAAGAGACTGACACAACTAGCCATTGCATAAATGCAGCTGAGACTGACACTTTCATTTAGCAGAAATCTATGGTTAGTGTCTTCATGTCAAATTTCATAACAGCTGAGTAGCCATGGTAGCCCAAAGTGGACAATAAGTTGGTTGAGATGAATTCAGAGATGCCAGTCTTCTGATGTACTTCCTTGCAAGACCACTGAGCACGGAAAAAAACAGACAGCTGGATTGTCTCATGTCAGTGGAAGAGGGGATTTCCAGTACTCCTGTGTTATAAGGCTTCATTTTCCCTCTGCTAACAACTGATGTATGATGCATTCAGTGCTGAATGACAGGATTTTCATGGCTGATGCAATTTGAAATCCACCATTGATTATTTTAAGGAATAAGCTTGCCAGTTTATCAGTTTAAGTTATGCTCACTCCTGACACAATTGTTTTGCACTACTGAAACTGTAATTTTTGTATTCCTATTATGTCCATTGAGATTGTAAAGGTATTTCAAACTATTGATGGCATACAGTGAATCACATTTTCTCTGTATTGTATAGTGAAAAGCGATTGTTTCCTAGAAGAACCTAAAATAAGTGATATTTTTAGAGTAAAATATGGATAATTAAAGCTTGGACTGCTTTAGGCTGTCCCACTTGCAATCAGGAAAGAATTGGTGAACTGGTTTAACCTTTTGGTTTATGGTATCATGTCTTTGTTTGCTCTTCTGCTACTATACATCAGTGGAACATTGCTCTGCTCTCATTTCCCTCAGTAATTACATACTGAAAGCAGGATGGCATATAATAGCTACTATCATGATGCCAATACAGCCTCTTGAAGTCTTTTTTGTTATCTTGTTATTTATAGAGAACTTAGTCATTTTGACAAAGAAGTAAATCCCTTAAATGGTGTTATCCTTTCCATATGCAGTTATTAAATCAATTGATTTTCAGAGACAGTGGAGGACTGTTGATGCATGGCCCCACCTGAAGAAAACCTATGCAAAATAATCATAGTTTGGGTTGGAAGGGATGTGAAAGATAGTCAAGTTCTGACACCTCTGCCAGGGGCAGGGACACCTTCCACTAGATAGTATTGCTTAAAACCCCATCCAACCTGTCCTTGAATGCTGCCAAAGAGGGGTAATCCATAATTTCTCTGGGCAACTTTTTTCACTGACTCACCACCCTCAAAGTAAAGAATTTCTTCCTAATGACTAATCTAAATCTACTCTCTTTCATTTTAAAACTATAACCCCTTGTCCTATTGCTACACTTCCTGACATAGTCCCTCTCCAGCTTCCCTGTAGGCCTCTTTAGGTACTGGAAGGCCGTTGTAAGGTCTCTCCAGAGCCTCCTGTTCTCTAGGCTGAACGTCTCCAATTCTAGCAGCCTGCTGTCATAAGAGAGGTTCTCTGACCATCCTCTGGACTCCTTCCAACAGGTCCATATCCTTCTTATGCTGGGGTCCCCAGGGCTGAAAACCCCACCTAGATGGGGTCTCCTGAGAGCAGAGCAGAGGAGGAGAATCACCTACCTCACTCAACCTGCTGGCCACACTTCTTTTGATGCAGCCCAGGATAGAGTTGGCTTTCTGAGCTGCACGTGCACATTACTGGCTAGTATTCAATTTTTCATCCACCAACACCCCCTGGTCCTTCTCCTCAGGGCTGCCCTCAATTCCTTCTCCACCCAGTTTGTATTTATGCCTGGGATTGCCCTGATCCAGGTGCAGGACCTTGAACTTGGCTTTGTCAAAGTTCATGGGGCTTGCACAGTCCCACTTCTCAAGCCTGTCCAGGTCCATCTAGATGGCATCCCTTCTCTTTAGTGCATTGACTACACTACTCAGCTTGGTGTTTGTAAACTTGCTGAGGATGCACTCCAAGAAGTATCATAGAAAAAAAAAAAGGGGGGGGGAGGGTTGGGCAGACAAACCCTAACACCCATTGGTTTTGATTTTGTTGACACTTTTGTTAGTAGTGTTTCTAGAGGTAGTAGCAAATTTCAACAACATACAGAATACTGTAATGTATAAATAGGTATGTCAGCATTGATAGCTATAGGTTGGTGTCATTCTTCACACCTAGTGGAATGCAGGGTGTTATCCCCTGCTTTATTGCCTAACAGTGAGTACTCTTGCTGGTAACATTTTCTGCTTTTTCAAGCTCTAATTCTGGGTTTGGCTAAAGATTCTGCCTGTCAGCTGTGGTGGTAGGTATGTGGCTATCACAAACTGTCATTCATTGTCCCCATCAATGCCTCTCCTATAGAAATAATGGTAGTAGCACTGATCTTGCTGTATTGTAGATATCTACGTCACAGACACCTGTTTTTGAGCCAGTCACCTTCTAGATGTGCTACTTCTAGGATACATCTTTGTATGTCTGCCATTCAGTGGAATGAATTTCACAAAATGCTTTATCTATCTGTAGAGGATGTGGGTTTAGAGACTTCAGTAAGGACTATTGCTTGGGGAAAATGTACTTTTGGACTGATGAAGCCCACTCAGTGAGTCATTACTTTGACCATTCTGGGCTGCGTGAGTGGCTTGCAGGAGACTTTTGCCAGGAACTGTTTGTCCAGGAACTGTCTAACTAGATGGCAGAAACATAAAGACATGAAAGCAGCATTAAATTCTGAAATTAGTCCAGAAATTATATAAATAGTGGCAAAAATTAGAAAAAAAAAAAAAAAAAACAGCTTGGTTATGCTATGAAGACCACTTCAGAGCTTTTGTCTAGTGGGGCTCCATGTATGTTAGTAAATTTCCTGAAATTTAATTTCAGGAAAACATTACTGTGTACAGAAACTAGACCATCTGAACTATTGAGACCTTGGTGAGGTTTTGGACTGTGATGAGAGTTTTTAAATGGGAACAAGGGGCATCACTGTCAGCCAGGAACCCAAAATCTGATCCATGGTTTGCATATGGACACCAGTGTTTTTTTTACGCAGATGGGCATCTGAGCTCCACCACAACCACTGTCTCACTCCCCCTCCTCAAAGGGAAAAGGGGAGAAAATGTAATGAAAATGGTGCAAAGGTTGACATAATGGCAGGGAGACCAAAAAAACATTGTCATGGGCAAAAAAGAGAGTACAGGGAGATTAGTAAAATTTATTGCCTATATCAAGCTGAAGAAGTGAGAAACAAAGGAGAGGAACTAAAAACATCTTCCCCCCATCCACCCTCTTCCGCTTTCTCCCCTCCCTGAGCAGTGCAGGGGAATGGGGGTTGCAGTCAGTCTCCATCTGACTTTGTCTCTGCTGCTCCTTCGCGGTCACTCTCTGCCCCTGCTCCATGTGGGGTCCACGGGATGACATCCTTCCCAAACAGATGCTGCAGGGGCTGCCCACAGGTAGCAGCTCTTCAAGAACTGCTCCAGAATGGGTCTGTTTCACAGAGTACATCCATCAGGAGCAAATTGCTTCAGCATGGGTTCCCCACAGGCGGCAGCTCCCCCCATTTCCCCTGCTCCCATGTGGGCTCCTCTCCACGGGCTGCAGCTCTGGCCCGGGGCCTGTTCCTGTGGGGGCTCTCCATGGGCTGCAGCCTCCTCCAGGCCACATCCACCTGCTCCACCGGGGACTCCTCCACGGGCTGCAGCGTGGAGATCTGCTCCATGTGGGACCCATGGGCTGCAGGGGGACAGCCTGCTCCACCAGGAACCTCTCCACAGGCCACAGGGGACTCTCCACAGGCCACTGCTGCTGCGGCACCTGGAGCACCTCCTGCCCTCCTTCTTCACTGACACTGGGGTCTGCAGGGCTGGTTTGCACTCCTCACTCTCCCAGCTGCTGTTGTGCAACAGTTTGTTGTTGTGGTGGTTTGTTTTGTTTTGTTTTGTTTTGTTTTGTTTTGTTTTGTTTTCCCTTTCTTAAATCTTCTCTCACAGAGGTGCAAACATCATTTGTTGGCCCAGTTCTTGGCAGTGTTGAGTCCTTTTGGAGCTGGCTGAAATTGGCCCTTATTTAACATGTGGCAGCTTCTGGATTCTTCTCACAGAAGCCACCACTGCATCCCCCTGCTACCAAAACCTTGCCAAGTAAACCCACTACAACATCGTATTTTGAGGGGTTAGACAAGTTTATAAGTGTGTTTGTGGACTATTTCATGCCAGTTGCTCTCAGTGCCAGGGAATATTCCTGATCATGTTTAATTTACTAATACAGATATAGCCTGAGTGGATGGATGAATGTATTTGTTCCTAATAAATTTTAACCGAATGCATTTTCTGAAACTTTCGAGAAAGCCTCCAACCCTTCTGGCCTATAGAACATTGTGTATTCAGTGTCATTAGAGTGATAGCATATTTGATTATTCTTTTCATTTGTTTGTCCTTGTGCTGCTACCAAAATTGCCATTAGCTAGTTTTTCCTGTGCACATTGAGACAAAAAAGTCCATTTCAATGTGAACACCAATTTATACTGTAAACAATGTCCACTGATAAGAAGGGCTATACACATTTAAGGTAATCATGGAGCTCTGTCCCCACTGAAGCTCTTATGTGTTACAACATGACCTAGTCTTTCTATTACACCCCATCAATTTTTACACAGGTTTATTTCTGAGTTCCTCATGTCTAGCCCTAAGAATCTTCCTTCAACACAAAGGAAACAAGCAAACAAACAAACAACAACAACAACAAAAAAAAGTCCTTTGCAACCACAGGTCTGTCAACATTCATTAACACTGTTAAAAACCCATAACCCCTGGGAAATTATTTTAAAAGTTTTTTAAAATAAATTTCATAACAGTTGGCAGTATCCAATCACAAAAAAAAAAAAAAAAAATCAATGTCATTCTGCATATTTACATAACATAAAAATCTCTCAGGTAGCACTCATTTGTGAGTGATGGAGCTTCTATGAGCAATTATCAGTGACCCTTTCTTGAATGCACCAATCAAATTAGCATCTCTGAGGACAAAAACATACTTTTTTTTTTTTTTTTTTTTTTTAACAATAAGAAGAAAAATGAAGAAATCTCTTTGAACAGAAAACCATAATGAGTGTCAGTAGTTCTCCCAGTGGGAATTATTTGTGATTATGTCAGCCTTTTCCAGACAAATTCTAATCTAAGATAGAGAATGAGGCCCACAGAACTAAAAGCAAAAATAAATAAATCAAACAAAACAAAATAAAAATCTGTCAATTTCTTAAAAAATAAATAAAACAGTCTGACAAGTGAGGTAAGGATTCAGAATTTGAACTAGGAGATCACTCTTACTCATGCCTAATAATAGAGAATTACTTATCTGCCAGGAAAGAAACAATGGAGGCAGGCAAAATATTTAGCATCCACTAATGAAAATGATGAACCAGTTATCTGTCTAAAATAAATGGTTTTAATTCTGCTTATGGACTTAATCCCACAAATTTAGTTCCTTTAGTTTCTTTACTCTTTCCTTGTCTGTTTTCACCCAGACAGATATTAAGGAGAACAGAACTTAATCCTTATCATGTGTACACCTCTAATTCTAGGGCTGTTGTTCTTTTAACCATGAAGTTTTCTGAGAGATTTCATACTTCCAGAATGAATGCTATGAATCTCAGCACTCTCTGCCATTATGCCTTCTTCTACATTACATGCACAAAGGTCCACTCCGTAGAGTAGGGATGAGAACCCATGACTGTCTTCCCAGCTTAGTGCACCAACAATAGGCTGAAGTTTGTTGCTCTCTTTATAGTTCAATGAATCATAGCATGTTTTCTTTTTTGTTTGTTTGTTTTTGTTGGTTTGTTTGGT
Source organism: Heteronetta atricapilla (assembly GCA_011075105.1). NCBI lineage: Eukaryota > Metazoa > Chordata > Aves > Anseriformes > Anatidae > Heteronetta > Heteronetta atricapilla. Next base: position 171,903,266 of record CM021731.1, read on the forward strand.
TGTTTTTTTCCACCTAGAAGTGAATAGCTTCAATAATCACAGCAATTTCCTTGCTGCAAGCAGTCTGTGAAGTTGTGGAAAGTGAAAAGATACCAGAATGTACCCTAAAAGTCAAAGAAGGTGCATAAACAGTCTCCAATTTTTTAACTTTTTTTTTTGTATAAGGGGCAGAGATATCATGAATGTCTCTTCCATCTGCCTTTTGTTTACCTTTCTTCCATCTGTCTGTTTTATTTTAAAATAAAGCAAGTATTTCAAAATACAAGTTATGAGCCTCCTCCTGACCCTCCCTTTGTCACTGAGATTCCAGAGGACGGACTGCATTTTAATATTCCCATCTTATTTAAAACCAGTTAGTTTTCTGACTCTGTGTTCTAGCTCATGGGTGTTGGATATCCCATTCTGAGGTGTCAAATTCTCCTCTTGCATTTTATAAGGAAGTTAAGTTCATTACCTTGCTGCCTGCTTCTTTTTCTTTATATCATTATAAACCATTTGCCTCTGATAATTATAATCCTAGAGGTAGTAGACTCAGAATACTGATGACTGAGTATGCTCCCACGTTTGGTATTTTAACAGTAAAATAATTTGGGCCTCATTTTGATTATCTTGATTTAATTTCACATTAATTGAATTCTTCATTGATTACATATGCAAAAATGTATATCTTTCTTATGTTAACTAGGATAATTTTGTTTCTGTTTTTGTTAACAAAAATTGAATGCTATGAGCCAGAAACCCTCCATCCTGCTATTTCTGTAGGCAAGACGAAGTTTACACTTAGAAGGGAACCAGTGTAACACTTCTAAGGTTTGTCTTTGTTTGGAGTCACTGCTGAGATGGCAAAGCTAATAAGCTTACATGGTGTGATCATTAGTGTGACAGCAACTTGTACAGACATGATCAGCCTTTCTGCAGCCTAGCTCTCATTCATGCTGCTGGTGGGATAACTGTGACAAAGCAAAACTCAGCAGAGGGCTGCAGACCATGTACACATGGTGCACAGGACAAGTACAGTGGAACTGAGGGAGGAAAGGTCATATAAACAGAGAAAAAGGAAATCAAGCCATCATGTTTCTTAATTACAATTTTAATTGTCAAAGAGTCTAGAGGTTTTTTTTCCTTTCTTATTTTTTTTTTTTTTCCCATATTTGCTCTTGATTGTTTTACCAGTATCCCTAAATCTGAACATTTTTGATTTTCAGTTTGGAAAAAGAAAAAAAAAAAGATTAGCTTGGTATAAGTCATATTAAGACTTCCTCTCCTCTTGCTGTTTACTGAGGGCTTGCTTTCTAAATCTCAGCTTTCACAGAATCACAGAATTTCTAGGTTGGAAGAGACCTCAAGAGCATCGAGTCCAACCTCTGACCTAACACTAACAGTCCCCACTAAACCATATCGCTAAGCTCTACATCTGAACGTCTTTTAAAGACCTCCAGGGATGGTGACTCCACCGCTTCCCTGGGCAGCCCGTTCCAACGTCTAACAACCTTTTTGGTAAAGAAATTCTTCCTAACATCCAACCTAAAACTCCCCTGGCGCAACTTAAGCCCATTCCCCTTCGTCTTGTCACCAGGCACGTGGGAGAATAGACCAACCCTCACCTCACTACAGCCTCCCTTGAGGTACCTGTAGAGTGCAATAAGGTCACCCCTGAGCCTCCTCTTCTCCAGGCTGAACAATCCCAGCTCCCTCAGCCGCTCCTCGTAGGACTTGTTCTCCAGGCCCCTCACCAGCTTCGTAGCCCTTCTCTGGACTCGCTCAAGCACCTCTATGTCCTTCTTGTAGTGAGGGGCCCAAAACTGAACACAGTACTTGAGGTGCAGCCTCACCAGAGCCGAGTACAGGGGGACAATCACCTCCCTAGCCCTGCTGGCCACACTGTTTCTTATACAGGCCAGGATGCTGTTGGCCTTCTTGGCCACCTGAGCACACTGCTGGCTCATATTCAGCCGACTATCAACCATCACTCCCAGGTCCTTCTCTGCCTGGCAGCTCTCCAACTACTCATCTCCCAGCCTGTAGCTCTGCTTGGGGTTATTGTGCCCCAGGTGCAGGACCCGGCACTTGGCCTTGTTGAACTTCATGTAGTTGACCTCAGCCCATCGGTGCAGCCTATCCAGATCCTCCTGCAGAGCCTTCCTACCCTCGAGCAGATCGACACACGCACCTAACTTGGTGTCATCTGCAAACTTACTGAGGGTGCACTCGATGCCCTCGTCCAGATCATTGATGAAGATATTAAAGAGGACCGGCCCCAGCACCGAGCCCTGGGGAACGCCACTAGTGACCGGCCTCCAACTGGATTTGACTCCATTTACCACGACTCTTTGGGCCCGGCTATCCAGCCAGCTCTTAACCCAACGAAGCGTGCGCCAGTCCAAGCCAAGAGCAGCCAGTTTCTTGAGGAGAATGCTGTGGGAAACAGTGTCAAAAGCCTTGCTGAAGTCAAGGTAGACCACATCCACAGCCTTTCCCTCATCCACCCAGCACGTCACTTTGTCATAGAAGGAGATCAGGTTCGATCAGTTTCTAAACTTTTCTAAACCTGAGGAGGCTTACAAACCACTGGGTAAGATTGGCCATTTCTGCTTATGGAGCCCAAAGTGAGAGTCCTGGGCAATAAATAGATCCTTCTGACCATCCTAGGTGGTCACACACTTTATTTACCACACTTCAAGTGTGTTTTATAATATGAGAGTGAAGTGGTTTCTTCCTCTCAGCTTGATGGTATTTCTGGTTCTTTGCATGAGCAGAACTCAATGACCTCTGAATGATGCATCAATTCAAAAAAAAAAATAAAATAAAATAAAATAAAATAACAGAGGCTCCAGATAAAAGTCATCATCTTGGTCAGTACCCTGTCAGTTTGAATAAACTCTTCACCTTGGTTCTGCCCTGTCTCTCAGTATAATTGAGCAGGTTGATAACTCCCAGAAAAGAAAATGAAGAGAAGACAAGAATGGAGGAGGAAAGCTCCTTTGCAAAGGAAATGGTGGGAAGTGCATTCTAAGAACTGTTAAAATTGCTGACAGTACTAATGGACAATGAACTGTATGAAGAATGCCTGCTAGACAGAGAGAAATCATGAACAAAATGTATAGGAAGTGATTAAAAGAAAAACAAAAATTTGAGAATCTGCAAACACGCTTTGCATGAAAGTAAATATTCATCTGGAGACTCATGAAGTCTCTGAAAGGCAGAAACATTGCATGTGGTGCACACTGAGCAAGTGATGTGAGTGAACTACAAGGCACTCACTCTGCAATGGGCTGGAACAGTGAATCCAACAAGGCAAATTAGTCTCATTAATGTATTATTGTAGCAGTTCAGGAAATTTCACAACTTTCATGAAGGCTGCAGACAGGTAGGATGGTTATTGATGAGATTGAGTTGATAGCTTCATACATTTCTTGCTAGTTTAAGCATAACTTAAATCATGGGTTTAGTCATCATTTTAAATTCTCTGTGACAATTGTTCTTAGAAGACGAAACATGGCTTTAGAGAGCAATGACTGACAGATACGATGAATCTCAAAGTTTAGGTAGCATACAGCTCAGAACATGTTGATTGCAGGCCTCTGTTAATCCAGTTTAGTGTCTCAGTTGAAGCAAGTCAGTGAGATTGACGTAATCCTTCTCAGGCTTCCTTCCACCACAATATCTTATCTCCTTTCCCAAGGTTATTTTTCTATCCCTGAATTCCCATGTGAACTGAAAACTTGATATTGAGCTTTAGTCTCTGAATTCTTATTTTCATGTCTGAGCATCCAATCATGTTTATATATGTCCCTTGAGATAACTCACTTTTGTGTGTATATATATATAAACACCATTTTATGGCATTATAAAAGGTTGGATCGATAATTCTATATTATCTCAGAAAGCATAGTTAAGGCATTTACTATTTCTCAAGATATTAGCTAACACAATCCTTCAATAAAATTTATAAATACTTATTTTTTCTCTTGAAGTTTTTAGCACACTTGCTTGGATGCTTGGGTTTGTGAGATAGTTGTTTTTTTTTTTGTTTGTTTGTTTGTTTGTTTGTTTTCCATATTTCCTAACTGAATCTTATGGGATCCAGCTCATTGCATGAGTAAGTGGGGAATGAGTAAGTGGGGAGGAACAAAGAAATAGGATACAGGGATAACATTTGTTGATAAATCTCTCATTCTGCATTACAAGCTTATAAGCCTCTTGGTCTCTTTTAAGCGGGTTTTACAGTTTTTTTTAATATATTTTTTTAAGACATGAATATATATTTTCTCTAGCATAAAGGAGAGAGGCTTTGTAAAAGTCCTGTCATGTCATGTATAATAAGCATCAGAATTTCCACTGTTTGATTTAATTTTATTTCCTGAAGTCTAATAACTCTAATAAGGACTAAGTTTAGGCCCCATATATGTAAGAGAATTTAAAAATTCAAAGTAATTGATACACAAATCCATTAATTTAAAAGCTTTATTAGTTCTTCTGTTTATAGAACAACTTGTCTCAGGCAGCTGGTGATGGCTTAGATGCACTACCAGATTTGGTCTGTATTAGAAAAAGCGTGAGAAGTTCAGTTCTCAAAGGACTACTAATGGGTCAGATTCTTTCTGGCAGTATTTTAAAAATATCCAACACCAATCTAACTCTCTGAAAAAAATAATAACAGATTCATGAACTTGTTCATTCTCATTGCTTCTCAATTATCATTTCATGCTAGGACTTCAGTTTGAATTTGGATTAGTAGTGAATGAAACTCATTTCCATCTAGCACACAAGTTATTGCTTGTTTTCATAGCCTAAGCCTTCTTTTCAGAAAAATAAATGAATAAATAAAATAAAAATAAAAAATGGAGCAAAAATCCACCCACTGCAGTGGGATCCTTACCCACTGTGACAGCAAGAAGTCCAAGAGAGGGCACAGGTTACAACTACAGTATTAAAACCATTAGTCTCAAGGATGGATTTTTCCCTTCTGCATCAGATTATGCTTAGAGATATATCCACTCTGTTCACATCTAGCCTTTTCTTGAGCAGACTGATGTGCCCTTTCTATGAAGTGCTTGGCCTACTGGGACCTAAGAAAAAACTTTTCTGTGTGTGTGTGTGTTCATGCACAGGCAAGTAGGAGGCATAATGGCTACATTTCTGCCCACAGAAGACATTTTTTTTAATGCCATGAAACTGATGCATGTTATGCATACCCTATGGCATGGAACATGAAATATGAGATTATTCACGGGTGCAGACCTTCCATTATAGTGCCAGAGGAATTTTTAGTGTGGAGGAATTCAAAGCTTTTTCCATTGCACTTTCTGGAGTCTGTTCCTGGAGCAAACCAGTCTCTCAGAACCCATTGGAAATTTTTTTCAAAAGCTAGCTGATTGGATAGGTGGTGACTGGATGAATTTATATTTGTGCAATGTGGATGACAAGAGAGTAGAGGAGCAAAATCTGGGCTGACAGCATAGGAACATTTATTGCCTCTCAGTAAATAAAACAGCAACCAAGTGGCATGGCATGTTTACACCCACAAGGCAAAACAGATATCCAGATCCACAATGGAAACTGTTACTGGCATGTGCTGTTCCCAGTCCCGTGCCTGAACATTGACTGGGACATGATGCTTATTATTAAAGAATAAGAGTAACTGAAGGTCAGCATCTGAACTAAAGCAATAATCCAGTTTTTGTTTGTTTGTATGTTTTTACTAGCATGCATATACACACAAAAAATGTATTTTTTGGCTGCTTTTTCAGCATTTGTATGAAGGCAATATTATGTTGTTTTTAAAGAATAAATATTTAAGAAATATTTAATTTTAATTTTAAAAATAAATGCATTCAAAACAATTAGATGACTATACTTACTTCCTCTCCTACATGCTGTAAAAAGCAAGTTTTAAACTTTTTTCTTTTGCTAATCTTTTCTAAATTAAAGTAATTTCAATTTTAACTTACATTACTTTCAATTTAATGTTCCTCATTAAAAATTGTAAGTAATGTTTATATCTTCAGTAGACTGCACATGTATTTTATTTGGTAAAACAAAACAAACAAACAAACAAAAACATAAAATATGGGAATATCATTGTTGTCATGTTATTACCCACAATCACTTCAAATGCCAAGAATGTGAAGCAGAGACCAAACAGAAAAGTGTATTAAAAACAACAACAACAAACAACAACAACAAACTTTAATTTAGATTATTAAAGAAAATAAAAATAAAAAGATTGTGGAGGGGAGGAAGGTCTTTAAAGTTTAAGTCCTCACAGAGAAAGATGATAGAAACAGTTTCTGGTTACACTTATATGTATTCTATTAAAAGAATAAAAGAAATTTTGCTTGTGGTTATTTTCAGAAGCTTTGTGTATGTCCAAGTACTTACAAATACTTGAGGAGTTTGTTCTTTCATATCATCAATGTATAGCCTGTTTACAGTTAGAACAGCAAAAGTGTTCAGTCTCTGATGAAGCTCAGGGCTTAGTTGTGCTAGATGTTCTCTGCACATAAAGCAGTGTTTTTAGTCCCACTGGTATAGGATATGGCAGGAATTAATGCTTCCTGGAATAAGAGCTGTTGGGGTCTTTTTTGATGTTGGTTTCATATGTCAACACAAATGTTCTAAAGAAAAAAAAAAGTGTAGCAGAAAGGGGATGTTATGGGACAATCACAACTCTTATGTCAAATCGTAGCCTCATCCAAAACATACAAACAACACATTGCCTTGGGTAAAATATCCAACTGAGTGGAATCTAATAAATCTTTAGATTCAGTTTATTATTTTTCTCCTTGAAGTTACTTTTACTACCAGAGAGAGAATGCAAAAAAATGAAAGAATGAAAGAACAAAAGAATGAGAGAATGAGAATGAGAGAGAGAGAGAGAGAGAGAGGGAGAGAGAAAGAAAGAAAGAAAGAAAGAAAGAAAGAAAGAAAGAAAGAAAGA
>CM021731.1:171919913-171958838 GCA_011075105.1 Heteronetta atricapilla
AAAAAAAAAAAAAAAAAAAAAAAAAAAAAAAAAAAACTTTGAAAGGGTAACATTAATATTTCATTAAGAAACTAAGTCCAATCTTCATTAAGATAAGCATTTGGCTTTATGTTAACAAATGCTATAGAAAACCCTGCCTGGCATCTTCAATTTAAGTGCAGCCCTATGGGATATCAAAACAGCAGAAAGAAAGTGAAAAGGCCAAGGGGAATTAAGGTGATGTGCATAAGAAAAGCATGTTAGACATTAGGAGCCTGGATATTATTACTAAAAAAATGCAGTCATGATTTATGAAGCTTATGTAAACTTGATCAGAATAAGTTTGCTCATAAATTTGCTCATCTCTTGCAATATTTATGTGATTCTGAAGAAGCTTTCTGGATTCTAGTGATTAGTAAGAGGAAGAGGAGAAGAGAGCAGCACCAGCTTCGCTAAGCTTTTTGCAGGCCTGTGCAAAAGATGTTACTGCAGGCATGAGACACAGAGAATAAGAAAGAGCATAAACTAGAGTGAAGAGATTAGGCTTTCAGCAGTGAAACTGCTGCAAAACCCAAATCAGTCAAGATGTATCATCAGTAATTGAGAATTACTCAGGCAGCATCAGTCATATAAAGTAACCAATAACATGGCTGAGAATTTTATTGCAGAAATGCTATCAACAGCACAAATATAGTTTTATATTTACCATTAAAAATCACAGTAGCTAACACCACCTCTCTTAGTCATTTCAGGCAAAAATAAACATTCACTAGAACTTGTGATATGGAACAATCACAAGAAGTTCCTAGATGTTAACTAGCAAAAAAGCTAACAAAAAAAAATTCAGGTCAGCAGTGTAGACTAAAGTACAAAGGGAAATGACTGAGGCTTGTCATTAAACTAGACTAATTATGATCAGCAGTTTAAGACAAGTGGGAATCTTATTACTGATGTCAATTGGCTGCAGATCATGCTTTAGGGATCTCACCTACTTCATAGGCTGCCTTCCCTCGTTTTCTCCAACTGCTTTGAATTAATCTGATGACCCAAGGCATCCACCACAAGGATACAAAATATCTGTTAATGTAGCTTAGCTGGTTGGTTAAGTCAGGTTTATGACTCCTTTGTGTTGCTCAACTGTTGTGAAGCATCCAAAACATTTCAAGATTAAAAGCTGTAAAGACAGATTTTTAAACACATATAAACATATATGCACCATTTCTTCTGTGCTTATATTCAATTTATTCAGTATCGTAAGCCACTTAAAAACATTAATTGAACGTTACAATAGCTCTGCATGTACTTTAAAGGGAAAGGCTTTATATCTGTCTTATGCTTCAGTGAGCAGTTGCACAAGGATGAGACAGCTTGCTTGGTGAATTCTATGTTTGTAATTAAATTTCTGTATTGTCAATTTCCAGTTATTGTTACTCCTCAAATTAAGGGTAGACAGAAGTACAGGAGAAGGGATATGTGCACAAACATAGGCAAAAATGTATGTACATTTATTTCTTTTTCAAAATAACAGATGCAGTGTAGGAATCTGAAGAAGATGTCTGGAGTCAGAAAATTACAGAACTGCAGAGCTTGAAGCAGAATCCATCTTAAACTACTGGAAGCCAGCTCTCAGCTTTACTGGTAGGTTTCATATTGTTAAGTTATGAGACATTAATTCATTGGTGGGAATATGAGTTATATTTATCTCCCTTAGTTGCACATGACTCAGGATAGGTGAAAAGTAGGAAAAAAGCTTTGTCAATGTGAGGATTCCTGTGTGCTATTTGTGTTTTATTCACTGCAATCCATTATTAATTCCTACATTCCTAAAACCTCCAGCAATGTTGAAACCAGCACTTTCAACTTCAGCCTGAGCCATAGTATCTATTAAGTGAGGCCTTTGAAATCTCTACATTTGAAACCACTCTCAACTCAGACAATCTGGTAAATCTCCCTAGCCTGTGAATGTGTCTGTGAAAAGGCTTATTTTCAAAGAAATACATTTTTCCTCTAGGCTGAGAGTGGCTTCAGACTGAGTGCTGATACTTCAGAAGTTTCAGTCAGCTGTGGCTGAGGCTGAATTCGAGGTTCTAGTTTCAACAAAGAGTAAAATTTGAGCTCCTGAGACTTTCAGTTATTTTAAAATTAATATTAAATGACGTGCTCTAGTATAGCATGTGGACAAGTGTAATTTTGTTGTTGTTGTTGCTGTTGTTCTAGAGTGGTAAGAAATTTCAGAAAAAAAAGCAAAACAACCTAAGACACATTAATATTGTTTCAAATAAAAGAAAAACTTTACTGCACAACCTAAAGAAGTGTTCTACAGTATCCTGATCTGGTAAAGACAATAGCTGAAGTACCTTTTTTTTTTTTTTCTTGCATTTTTGTTTTCAAAATCTTGGAATACAAACAGGTGTATTCCAAGAACTTGTCACAGTATGATTTTATTTGGAATTTCTTTAGTTCTTCTGTACTATGGGGTTTTCTTTCATTTTCTTGGGTTATAACATCTGTCAGTTCTGTTTTATGATTTTGTTTATCTACAGAAAATAGAAAAAGTAATGATGGTACCAAGAGACCTCTTTTTCTACCAATATCTATGTATCATTTTATATGACCATGAAGAATGGTCATTTATGACTTGCTTACAATAAAGACAATGGGCCTTATCCTGATATCAGTTACACCAGTGTACAATGAATGAAGTTCCACTGGATTTCACCAGTGTAAAATTAAAATAAGATTTGACAAAATGCTTTTCAAGAACAGGCAAGATATAAAGAAATGTTTGTGCAAGATCAAATATTGTTTTTAATAAATAATCTAAAATGAGTTTTAAATCTTTTCTTTCTCCCCTAAAAATATTATAATTGGCCATAAGGGGCCAATAACACACTCTACCAAAGCAGTCTTTCAGCTGCTTTGAGAATATATGGTTTCTCATGCCTCACTATGTATCCAAACTGTGTAGTTCTCTCATGACAGCTGCACATGCTGTCTTGAATTATTAACTCCAGTAGGAAACCTGAAGAGCTGCTGTGTAGCTCCTCCTCTAACAGAGTTTCTACTCTGGCTTTGTTGGGATTCCACATGGGAAGTGGGTAGTATAGAAGAAGCCTTTCTTTTAGTAAGAACTCTTTAGAATATTCAGATACCACAAATTTTTTCTCACCCTGATATGGGCTCATAGTGCTTGGCAAATACAAAGGAAATAAAAATGAGCTCCAAAAATGAAGTCATGCTTTGTACTTTGGTTGTGTTGGTATCTGTGGGTATTAATTCTTTGGAAAACTAATAATGAGAAGAAGATTGGCTGGGGAGTAAACTGTTGTGCAGTAGGTTATATGACTTTTCTCTCTGTATTTGTCTGTCAGAATAATGGTGGCAGTACTGCATATAGGTCATGTTGACACCTTCTGAGAGTAAATAATTACATTTGGGGTACTCAGATAGTAAAATGACAGGCATTTACATGAATTCATATACACGTTCAATATTTAAAATTTGCTAAATGAGATGTATATGTGGACAGCAAATTATACAGGGTATACTTACTGTTCCCTGAGTGAATGACCTGATTATCAGTAGCTGAAGTTGGGTATGATGAAAACTTTCGAGTAATAGCAACGATAAAGATTTGGTAATTGGTAAAGATTTGGTACCGATAAATAAGGTAATGAAGGAACTTTAAAAGTATCTTAGATACTTCTTCACTATCTCTGCATTAGAAAACTTATATTGAGTCAGTTTTGGAAAGGAAATAGGTTCTTTCCTGACTGTATGAAAGAAAAAATGTACAGTGTATTTATTGTCGTCTTAGTATATTTTGCAAACAGTTGTTTGACATACACTTACTGAAAAATTGTTATATCTGTTGCCAAGGTGCTTTATTTCTAACTGTCTAGTCAGGGGTCACACACCACATGTACATGGGATGACATTCATAAACACGTGTTGTAAAAAAAGTAGATATTCCCAAATGTGAACACTTCCCATGGGATAGTGGGATGTATGGTTAACATCTTGCTCCAGAATATGTGAATCATTTTACCAGGTGCTTAGTGAAAGAACCTTTCTGTGTGTGTGTGTGTTCCAAACTGACCTTCACCGTCCTTCACTTACTATTGCTGAAGCAAGATCCTCACTTAATGGAATGGAATTTGAAAACGACTTACCTTCTCATTCTTTTTTGTTCATTTTACCTGAAATAATTTTTTCCATCTGTCTCTTCAGTGTAAATGCAAACTAAACTGTCCAGGTGAACATTTCTGACTGTTATCTTCTTTCTAGATACAGAAACATTTCCCCTTTTGTGCTGGCATTAATGCTCTTAGTAATGGAAATCTGAAAGGACAAATGAAAGAGTCCTGGAATAAAATATATGCAGGATAATGTTATGCAAGAATAACTCTCTCTATTTTTTTTTTTAATCAGACTTTGATCAAATCTTTGAAGAAATATAACCTGTATATTTGATGGAATTGTATTAGTCCTCCACTGTTAAACTGAAGGCATATTGGCAAAATTCTGGTCTCATAGAAGTCAGTGACTAACCCTTAATCGACTGCAGTGTGTTTAAAATTTCAAACTGCATTGTGTGTATGTTGATTACATGCTAATTCAAATTCAGAAATAGTTTTCTATATACTTAGAATATTTCTGAACATTTAAATTGGAACTTCGGGAGGAAAAAAAAAAAAAACCTTCTGCTTCTGTTTTGATCTTGTCCAAAACAATGGAGTAAGGTCTGTTTTTTTTTTTTTTTTTTTTTTTTTTTTTTTTTTTTTTTTTTTTTTTTGTGAGGGTTTACATTTTCATTCATTTTTATAGAATGTGAAGAAGAATTGAAGAGGTGGCTAGGTAGCCCATAGATATTACTGAACTTGAAGATGAGAGACTATCAGCAAAAACTATGGATGCTGATTAATCTATTTTTTCTCTCCAGAAAGGACAACTTATCTATGCGGTCATTTCAATACAGTTTTATTCAGCCATTTCTATACTATTTGGTTGTTCTGAATTCTTTACATAAAACACTATGTATAGGAATGAAATTTTGACATATATCATTGGTTAAAATGATGGTGACTGGGAGAGGTGACAAATGTCTAATGTAATGTAAATGTAATATAATTTTTGATAGAACTTACAATTATGTATTATGTTCTGGACAATACTTTCCAGACTTATTACTGGTAAGATATAAAGTTTGTAGAGATGTATATGCCAGTCATGCACAGTACAAAATTGAATGATGTTACGTAATAAGATTGTGTCAACTATTATAACTTTAAATATTTCATGTAATTTTTTAGAAATTGCAGGTAAAGGTCGGATATAACAGAGGTAGAAAGTAAGCTAATTCTATTAAATTTCTAAAAGAGTTACTTTTTTAGAAAGTTTTGATGGTATACTTTAAAGATTATTACAAATCAATTGCTCCTTTGCCAGGAAGAAAATAATACCTGTAATGTGATTGCTATGCCAGTACCAGTCATGAATTAGGTTTGGAAGCATGTAGTAATGCAAATTTCCTTCTACATGCTGAGTATTCATCTTGAAGCTAATGAATATTCCCTTGACTCTTGTAACCTAACCTAATTATCCATAAAGCCTCAGATATATTTCACTTGACCCCAAACTTTAAACTGTTAGCTTCTCCTTTGCCTGATAACAAAGTGATAATGCAATTAGTTGTGTACCAAAGCAGAAAAAGGTTGATCCCCATTAATATGTCAGTGAGGTGCATAACATGGTAAAACTCAACAGTTTTGGAGAAATCCCATTACATTTTTAATCACTTGCTTAAGGAGTGTAGGGGTCTTTTACACATCCTATTGAATAGTACCTGCACTGGACTTTAGCAATATCTGCAGTGAGAGAAAGGAGAAGAAGAGAATAGTTTAAAAAAAAACAAACAAACAAACAAACAAAAAACCTCTCTTCACTTGGACTTAAACCAAGTTACTACATATTTAATTTAATTCCCTACTTAAGACAAAATCAGAGGATATGTGCCTACATAAGTAAAGAGTCAAAATTGAGAAAGGTCTCTTGATTTGAATTGTTTAGCTAGTGAGACAAAGGTCTAAAAAGTAAAATGTGCAAATAATGACAGCATTAACTAAGATAAATTAATAATAAAAAGAAACTGTATCTTAGGAAAGCAGGGAAATTTCTTCTCTACTTTCTGAATTTTCAAATCACATTTGTATTTTCTAAGAAATGATTTTGCCCACTCACTTTATCAACTACAATTTGTTTCTGTATGAGTAAAGATTCTCCATGTGGCCATGTTCCCAATGACAGTAGGTAGCAGCTGGTGAAAAATAGAGTTGCTTCAGCTTAGTATTCCTCATGTTCTGCTTGCAGACATATATGTATTTTCTTTCTGGACTTGATTAGAAAATGATCTCCCATTTTTATTTCAGTTGTAATATAATGGTCTTCAGTAGTAATGCTGGTGGAAATTGCTCCTAGTCTTTCCTTCATTCTTCCCTACTTGTTCTTTTAGGAGAGTTACTTTTTCACTCAAGTCATTACCATGACCTGGCCCGACTCCTAGCTTGACCATGGAGAATGGTGTCTTACAGCACAGAGAATAAACAAACAGCACAGGTTGGCATAGTCTGTGAACTCCTTTATGAAGAGATTATGTGATTCCTCTGCTGCTGTAACACCAAAATTTTTGAGAGATCCAGACTTACTGTTCTCTTGTCTTAATCCTTCTGAGAACTGACTTTAGTCACTTTAGTACACTTCAATCTTGTTGTAGAAGTTAATTTTTCTGGTTTTATACCATCCTTATTATCTGTATCCTGGAAGTCTTCATCTTGTTTCTATGGCTTATTTCTATTTGTTCTGCTAACAGTGAAAGGAGTGCAAAGGGTACAAAACACCTGAAATATATTTCTGAATTCCTATGACAGCGAACAAAACTTCTGCTTTGCAAGAGGTGAAAGTGTCAAAAATGCTTTTCTGGCCATTTGCACTAAAGGGAATTAAAACAGTAAATCCGGGGCATGATTAAAAAAAAAAAAAAAAAAAAAAAAAAAAAAAAAGGATGACATTGTCAACTTGTCTGTCATGATTAGTATTGCTGGAGCAGGGGGCTCTTCAGTTGATCCCTAAAGGAAATCTAAGGATTGCTGTCTTTCTTGCTTTTCAAATTGGGTAGAGAAGCTTCCAAAGCAAGTGCGTATATTTTTAATTTTAAAGTAGGGTGGTTTGCAATTGACAGGATTCTGGATAACACAATGAAAATATAATACAGATCCTACGCAGCATCTGTATGGGAAACTAGGATCACTAAGCTAGTTAAACTTCTCTTTTTGTGCATCTTGTGCTTCATAGGAAGAGAAAACAAAGAGCACCATCAAAGCTAAAACAGTGTTCAGGAGAAATTGATCAATTTTATAGCTTCAAAAAAAGACAGTCTTGTACAAACCTTGTTTATTAACTAGGGTTGATGAGACCTGATAGGAGATCATTTCACTGTTAAATATGCTAATCCCTTTTTCACCCAGTTTAAGACAAGTGCAAGAAAGAAAGAAAGAAAGAAGAAGAAGAAGAAGAAGAAAAAGATTATTTTTGACAAAGTTTGGGTGGAAACACATATGAAAGGTCATGTTGAAAAACAACAAAATTTAATGTGTTGGCTTGAATCACTAAATTTCAATTGCATTGCATGTGTGTCTTGAAAAGAGCAAACGTAGAAATCTAAGAAATCTAGAATAGTGATTTGAAGGTCTCTGTTTCCTAAAGAGAACAATTTAAGAAATAATGTTACAAAAGTCTATGGGTCAGATTCATCTTTGGTGCAGGTGGGCATATCTTCCATTGCCTTCAAGGAAAATTGCACTAATGTAAAAATAAATGTTGCCATATATGTCACTTTCCTTTTAAACTGAATAACTGGGAAATTATTTTAAAAGCAGGAAACTTTTCAGATTACTTGCTGCTGATGTTGAAGAAATGCATGTAGTATTCTGGTAGGTAATTTATGGAGAGGTGCTCTTATATTTAATGTGTTAGGGATTTCAACATAGACACTGTGACCTGCAGCTAAAATAAGTATGAGTCCTTCTACTTGTAAATGACAAGGTGCCTCTTGATATTCTTTCTTTTGTACTGTCTTCATAAAGTGACAATATTCTCTCTACAGGCAAACAAGGAAGAAAGAATGAAAGGAAAAAAAAAAAAGTAATGTTTCAAGGCCAAAGAATTCACCTTTTTCCTGATGTAGCAAAATCCACTCTGCTTAGTTTATGTAGATTTATGAAGTTAAAGACAATTTCTAGGAGAGGATGTTAGAGTGCTTTTCTTTTATTATCCAGAAGAAATTAAGGCTCCAAACAGAGGAGAAAATATACTTTTTTCACTGATCAATGATGCCAACAGACTATTTGATATTCAATTTGGACCATATCAAAAATTGAATCTATCAAAGATGACAAAAGAATCTCTACATATTGCCTTACATGCCAAATGAACAAATTCCATTGGATACCTCTGGAAAATGTCATATAAGGAAACAAAGCTAAAGATTCTTCTCTTTCACCAGCCTTCATTTCAGCAGAGTTCTTTAGCGTACCCTAGTAAAACCCATAACCCATTATGAGTTATGTATTAAGATACAAATTAGCTGATGTAACCTGTTATCTTGCTGTAATAACTCTCTAGGACGTGTGACCTCAGCTTGGATGATACACTACAACAACTAAGAAAAATGGTGTGAACCAGGAATAAAAATGGTTTAAATTGGCTCTTTTCCATTCTTCTGCAAGTCTGCTTAGAATTATTATGTTAGGATTGGAAAGAATATGAATAAGTCAGCATACTACATAGCCATTTTGTATGGGTAGGAAATATTGAAAGCAGCTAAATTGTGCCATCCTGTACCCTTTCATACATCTGCAAAACATTAGGGTTACTAATGCTTACAATTTCCTTCCTTTTATGAAACTTAAAATAACCTCAAGATGTCAAATCAAAACAGTAGATAAATTGTAAAATTAGGAGATAGCTCAGTGCTTTCTACAAAATGACTGTCTACTTAGAGTATGAAAGCTTTCTTATGTTAGGCAGACCTTTTGTGTTGTTGGTTAGGAGATTGGACTAAGCAGAGTACAAACGGCTAGCTCGATGTTCCATCACCATTTTATAGAGATAGAAGATTGTCCAAAAATAAAGTCACATGAGTTGTACATCGATTGGGACTTTTTTTTCTCTGTAAAATTAGGAAATATGAAAAGTTTGCAGAAGACTTCATGGTTTGGTTCTTAAAATGCATTCTGGAGTGTGACAATTGTCACTTCAAAGGAGTGTGGCTGTTGTTTATCATTGATCCCGCACATGGGACAATAAATGGAAAAGAAACACAAGGTGTCTCTGTATGAAGGCAGTTGAAGCTTGCATTAGTTTTGGTTGACCTGACAACGAGATTCCTCTACCTGAGGTGTAGTGTTTCTTTGTATTTCCATTCCCTTTGTCTTTCAACATTTTCAGTCCAAAATCTAAGATTCTGACAAAAAGTCAGTTTTAAAGGGTTTTCTTTGGTTTTCAACTCTGCTAGTAATGAAGATTTTTTCAATCCTATTTGATATTTGGAGGAAATTACTACATTAAACGATTAATTAATTTATTCATTTATTTATATTTTATTTTGTTTTTGTAGTCATTCCTGTATATAAACCATATATTCTGTCTTTAAGTCCAACTGAGGACACGGATTTACCAGGGAAGAACCTCTACATAGGTTTCTTCTAGTGTGTAAGGAGTATTTTATTTGACATCTCAAATATCTTTTGAAAAGATTATTTTTTTCTTCTTTGACAAAATACCTATGAAAAATGTTACAAATAAAAGTGAGCTCTTTAGATACATGTATTCATGCTGAAATTCATGGTGAAATGTGGAACAGTGACTAAAACATTAATTAAAATTTTATTTATCAATGTTATATGTATATCTACTGTTGACAAATGTGGAACTGACATTGATATTGGAGAAAATTCATGAAAATTGCTGCTGGCACAGTCTTCACTCACTACATGATCTGGATATCTCTATGATGCACTGTAGAGCATTTCTGGAATACAGAATCTAACTCCTACCTGTCTTTAAGGTCTGAGGCTCCTAACAGTCCTTGTTAATATCTCATGACATTAACTGTTTCCTCCACTCAGATGGCTATCCTTTTCTTTTCAGAGTTTTCCTTTGAGGTAACAAAACAGTTTTATTCTTTTGATATAAGATTGTCTGAACTAGCAATAATGTCATCTCTATCTGTAATAGGGATCTAGAAATGAAGTAAGTCTACTTTCATGATCTGCTTTTAACTGCTGTCATTTGGCCCTGCTATCCTACCTTTGCTCCATGCATACATATCGTAGCACCTACCAACTGTAAAATTCCACACTGCAGATCCATGCTTACAATGTCTTCAGGAGCAACTGTGCTATGAAATATTTTACCTTCATTTCTCATCAGAGGCCTAAAAAAGAGCTTCTTATTTCTTCAGTTACCAATCAATGCCTTTCATCACTCCTGCCTCATTTGCCACCTCTCCAATCAGCAACCAATAGCTGTTCTTATCTCTCTAATCATTGCTCACAACAATATCTCAACTGATTTTAATTTGAGTATGGTCCTGGTGATAGTACAGAAATTGCTTTCCTTCATCTAGCTAACAACATCCTTGTTCTTTTCTCCTTTCCTCCTAGACTCTGGCTGACCTTTTAACTTTTTGGACTGCTACATGCTTTTGCCTCAGTTCCACAGGCATTTTTTGTTCTATTTTCCCACATATTCTCAAAGAAAAAAATAGTTAAAAGAACAACAACAACAAACTCATGAATTTTCCCTTTCTCCCCCCCCCCCTTTTTTTTTTCTTCTGTTTTTAAGGCCTTTATCTACAGAATTGTCTTTGTCAAATTCTGTCACTTGCTTTCTTGATTTATCAGTAATATTCCCTTTACATCATCTTGAATGCAATCCACTAAAGAAATCACTATAGTCACTGGGATTTCATCCTGTTTCTTAAGGTCCATTTCACCTGTTACATATGTCTTTCATACTGATATCCTCAGTTTCAGTTCTTATCTGTTTCCTGTTTCTGGGCATGTCTAGATAGAGAATTCATGATATCCTTGTTCGACCCCACCACCCGTAAAAGAGGGAAAGCAACATATATTGTTCCTTAATAAGTCAAGAACATGTATATTTAGCCTTTTTACCTGTAGGAAAGTAAGATGTAGAATTCCAGAGTGAAGGCAGCCTTCTTACCTTCTTTTGCATTCAGTCCTTCCTAAGAGAAAAGCTATGCTGAATTTATTTATTTTATTTATTTTTGACATATTTCTTCATAATTTCTTAATTTGAAGGTCTCTTCTGTTAAGGACATCCACTGTATAATCCAATTTTAAGAAGATCTGACCAAACAGGAGTAGAAGCCAATTTTGTCTGGATTTCCTAATCATCAGAATAATCTCAAATGATGGGAATAAGAGTTTACATGACTCAGTCAACATCAGTGATGATTATCTTCTGCTGAGACTGTTGCAGGGAATAATTTACAGTGTATCAAGCCACAGAAAGAGAGAATGAGCTAGATCAAAAATAATTTTTATAATAATTTGATAATTTTCCACTTTAATTTCTGTTCTTGATCATACAGAGAGATTCAGTGCTCACAGTGAGATTTGCCTTCCCACATGGGACCTGAAGATAGCTAATACATTTGTAATTAAATCCAGGAAATCTCTTCTGCCCTCTATCCCCCAGGAGCTATCTTGATGTAAGCATGTGAATCGCTGAAGACAGGTGTATATCTAAAAGCTTGACCTTCTCTTGTTGACTGAAAGTTCTTTGGAAGATGCCTCTGGACCCTTATGATCACTTATACAGTACCTTTTCTACAGGATAAGTTGCTTACTTACAACTCATCTTTCAAAGAACAAGACAGGAATCACCACTGTGATAATGCCATATTTTGGCATAGAAATTTCTATTTTCATAGAAAACTATGAATGCCATAGTTTTCTATTTTTGTAGGATTGTCGAATAGACATTTATGAATTGTGAATACTACAGGTTCAGAAGATTTTTTATTGTAATTTTTATTTATTTTTTCTCAGCCTGAAAGAACCAAACTCACATCTCTCTTCCTTTTCTTCTTGCTTTTATATCGAGTAAATTTAACAAGACACTCTCCCTTTCATGCTGAATCTCCCTAAATGAAAGTTTAAAGGTGTGTGGAGACAGAAATAAAAAATTATGAGGAGTAGTCCCACCCTGTAGACCATATTCTTGATGTACTTGTCTGTTAGGTTAAAATGTTTACCAGCTTTATCATGTAAATATATAGAGATTAATTTTGGCACTGCCAAAAAAGCCAAAGGATTTGTTACAAAGGGCTACAATCCCCAGTGAACAAAATACTAATGGTCTAGTATTTGTCATACCTGCTTCACCTAGCCATTCCCATGATGCAAAGAAAATTATGAAGAGTTTGTATGTTTCTGTACTATTTGGGCAAAGGGTGATTGTCCTGGGGATGTTTGATTTAGAGTTTATGGTTGCTTTTCTCTGGAGATACTGGATGGGGAACACCTAAGAATTAAATATATCTGATTAAATACAGGAATGTGCAAGATAGAGTTTATCATCTAGCAGAAATGAGCATTTCTATGGAGCAGTTCAAAGCACTATACCAAGCTAGACATTTAAAACAGGAAAGTTGTATTGCACCCCTTATAAATGTTTTTCTCTCATATGCTATAGAGGGAAACAGATTTAGGTGCCTACACCATAGCATGTTTAAAGTAGAATGTGTGTCATCATACTTACCCAAACAGCTATTAACTTTTAATTCAAGGTACATACAATTCTCTGGATTGCTAATTATAATTACTATATACTGGCCATGTTACGTGACTGGTCACTTGATATCCATGTCTGTTGTTTGAAATGAGCTTTTCTAATGGAAAGAAAAAAAAGAAGAAAACAAAAAAAGCTAATAAAAAGTTTTAAAAATAACCAGTTAAAAATCATGCACTCCAAAATTCAAAACATCACTGGGATTTGTGAAAATATTTGCTAAATTCTGTTAACTGTGTACTCAAGCAAGGAGCAATGTGCATTAAGAGTAAAAACAAAATAAGCTCATTACACTTTTCTTGCTCCCTATTCTCCTATTCTAATATATATATGGTATTACAAGATATGTCTGGTGACTTTGATGCTACAATTATGATATAACTTTGAAACTTCTAAATAACTATATTAATAGAAGATCAGTGAAAAATTACAAACACAAAATCTGTTTTATATTTGTATTTTTTCTATATTTATATCCAAGAGCAACTTAGAAAGCAACCCTATCTAACAGGAGACAAGCCACTGGAAGGATGGTTAAAGCTATACCTAGGAGAACAGTATCTTCTCTTTTTGCTATAGTTTGATAACCCTTTTCAATATATTAGAGGGAAAAAATCTGGTCCCCGGTTTTGTAAATACAGATTGAAGCAATCTAAATTTGACACAGCTCAGGAACATATCCAAAAGTGAACTTCAATAATGCTTAATTTCTATCCATTCCTGGGGCTACTAAGGTGTTAGTTTTTGATAAGACCAAGGAGACTGACTGTTTTAGAAATAAATTTATTCATAGTCTCAATGGGGTTTTAATGAACAGAGTTCACTGCAATGAAAGGATACCAAAGCTAATCTGAACTTCATTACTAGAGGAATACCTAGTTTCCACATCACGCACCTGTTCAGATCTTACCACAATTCCTATTTCTCCATTCACTTTTTTGTTTGCTTGTTTGTTTTTTTATTTATTTTTTTTCTCTACGGGAATCAGAACTTGAAGCTCTCCTTCACTGTGGTAGTGGAGGGTAGTGGATGGGAGATGGGGAGTCCCAAACCAACACGGAGTGTGAACAGCTTGTATGTACATCCAGACCTGGGAATTAAGAAAAGTTTCCAGGTAGTATAGTATACAGGGACTGTGAATATGTCTACAAGTCATGGCCATCCTCAGAGTGAGCCTGAGTTTATGTTGGCTTTATGTCCCACTTCACTCACAGGCCAAAAAATAAACATTGTAAATCCAGATTATATATCTTTCTATCCAGGGTTTCTAGGCCTCTGTTGCATGGATTGACTTAGATAATTTCCTTACATATCTGACATTATGCTAGAAGGTAGTAAAAGAGAAGCCTCTATTTATCTGGTCATCTTCAGGTTGCAAGTCTAGAGTCTACTACGACTTATTTGACTTTGCTGCTGCTTATCCATTAGACTCACAAGCAAGGCTTAATAGGGTCTGAGTCAAAGATCAAAGCTTATTTATGCCAGTATACTCATTCAGACAATACAATTTGTGTGAATTGTATACCTTTTCTTTTCAGTTTTCCATTATAAGATCTCAATGATTGAGATCTCAAAGATCTCAAGATCTCAACATTATAGATTAGATGTTGGAATTTATATAATATTTTATAGAATAGATCTTCATCTCCTTCTAATAAATTAAACTGATATAATCATCACAACACTTAATAAAACAGAGTAATTGTGGAAATCAAAGCACACCTTTGAAACAGTCCAGTACAATTACCTCTGCACAATAGCCTTTTCAGGGAAGTACAGTAATTATCAAACAGAAATATGTGTTCATTATTCTAATCCAATTAGCTTTCAACAGTTGGAACAGTGACTGCTTCTCTCTCTGATTTCTAAATTTTAACTTTGTTATAAATTCAGT
The DNA here is from genome assembly GCA_011075105.1 of Heteronetta atricapilla. Taxonomy (NCBI): domain Eukaryota; kingdom Metazoa; phylum Chordata; class Aves; order Anseriformes; family Anatidae; genus Heteronetta; species Heteronetta atricapilla. The sequence goes on from CM021731.1 coordinate 171,934,663, forward strand.
AAAAACCATAAGTCTTCCTTTTTCGAAGTACTTTTGGCTTCAGGACAGATGATAGTCAGAAATTATAACTGAAGTTTTTGAAAGTTTTTCAGGGTAACTAAGATGGTTTTCCGAGTCATTGGTTAAATAGCAAGATACAATTCTACTAAAACAGCAAGATGCTTCTACCCTATATCAATATTACAAAAATTACCTGCAGCAAACTAGCAGATTTTTTCCTAGCAAGAATAAATAACTTCTTCCATTCTGAATGTTCTTGTCAAATTCTGTATACTTATCTCAGGAGTAACTTAAATAAAGAAGCTATATAAAGGCACATGTGTTTAGATAAAACACTGCTCTAAAAATTCACATTTATAGCAACTATAATGAAGGCAGCAGAAAAAAAAAAATCATTCAGATCTGTACAACTACAATAATATTATTCAGTTATGAAACAAAGTAAATGAGTATATATTTATATATATGCATATACAACAAATGTAACACAATATGTCATAATACATACTTTAATGGCTTCTGTCCTATATCCCCTCAGAATTGTGACTCTTAGAATTGCAACCTTTGATGAATGCCACTTATGAATCCTTGACAGAAAGTAGGAGAGAATGATCTATTTATTTATTTGTTTATTTATTTATTTTAGGTTCTAATATCTGTCACTGAATTTTGTGAAATGAGTAATAATTTTGAATAGTTACACTTGTTAACTTAAAACTACTAACATCTTTTATTTATTTATTTTATTTATTTAATGTCAGCCATAGCTAGAAGATCTTGAGATAAATAAACAGTAGATAGATCTCATATGATTACAAATGACTCTCTTTTACATTGTATAGGAGAAAATATCAGTTATCTCAGGCTAGGACAGAGGAATGGATTTAGCCATTGTAAGCTGAATAGGACCACGTCCTAAAATCTGCAAACCAAAGGTGCAATTCTAAACAGGATTTAGCCCCTTTTTATTGGGGTAGATGTACCATTGGATGAATGAGGCATATATTTATCATGAATAAAACCACCTACCTTTAGATGCAGAGTCAACATGTTTCTGAGTATCTGAAACTGCCTGCCCATCAGCATGTTGCCGTCATAGTTTGTTTTTTGAATTTGCCTTTGTTTTTATATATTCATTGCCTTAGTCCATGATGATTCTCTTCTGAAAATACAAGATAAACACTTCTGGTCAGGGGTATATTTCAACAAAGCAAACAACCTTCACTTCTGAAAAACTGTCTTGAACACAGAAAGTAGAAAATAAAGATTGTTTTTTCTACATTACACAAAATTTCAAGTATAAAAATGACATATTGCAAGTGAATCACAGAATCACAGAATTTCTAGGTTGGAAGAGACCTCTAGATCATCGAGTCCAACCTCTGACCTAAAGGTGCAGTGTTGCCTTTACAATGAGTGTTAATTGAACTGTGCAGTATACAAAAGAGAACATCACTAATTATAGAAGTTATTAAACAGTCGTATATAATTATGTGTCAGGTAAAGACAACAGTTTATTGCCAAGACTAATAGATTAATACTTTTATACTTATTTATTTATTTATTTATTAGGAACATACTGCAAAGACTATCTTGTTCTAATTCAGTACTTCAAGGGTGAAGTTCAGGACAGACTGGCTCTGCTTGAAGCCAATACACTGATAAAGTGCTCAAAGTATAAGGTATGTGTTGGCTTGTGCAGGTCATCAGGACAAAAGGAGAATTTTATCCCAAATACTATTTATCTAGAGAGCTGCAGTCTAGAAATACCACTAAATTATATGGCTGGTTGCTGTTATGGGAAATGGTTTTATTATTGTTATGCCACCAAAGAGCTACAGTTCACAACCAACTTCAGTATTGCATATTCAGAATTTACTTATTGTTAGTTGTTGTTTATTAAATAATTAATTGCTAAAAAGCACAGTGGCTTGACATTCAAATGACATTTCTGAAGATATTTGACAGACATGTTGCTTATATTTTATTGGATTTCCTTTGCTGCAAAAAATGTGGTTCTGTGTTTTCCAGACATTTGAGTAGACTTTTATAGGTAATTTCTTCTCTAGTCTGGACAGGTTTGCTGCTTTTATTGCCAGTTGCAATTTACAACAACAAGTCTGCAATATTTTTCTACTTGAACTTGGTGGACCATATCATGTCTTGGTTACATGTGTCTGACCCCAAGAACTTTTTTTTCAGTAAGCCAACAGATGTAATACACAAATCTGCAGTTACATGCAGTTTGGTTTTGTTATGATTTATAGTGACATCTGTAGTTTAATGATATCTCAGCACCTTGGTCATCATTTTCTTCATTGAATTCTCATCCCTCATTAACATTTGTCTCTGTTCTGTCTTTCTTATGGTTGTTTGCATGTAATTCAGAATATTTGAAAATCTATTTAATTTGTTTTATATGACATCTTACATTTAAACAGACCTGATTCTAGGGTTCTGCAGACCTTTAGACAGTTTTCTCTTATGATATGCCCACTCAAGAAAAATCCAAGGGTTAAAAGAATCTGTCAATCTGCAAAATATTTGAGAAACAAGACACTGGCAATAGTTCAACTATATGAAGGAATATTCTTTTATTAGTCCCAGGTGCTTAAAAATGATTGAATGACATACAAAATAGTATTTCAGGCAGTTGTTGATTAGTAACTGTTTAGTTTTTAATCACTGTCATTTCACATCTTGAATTGACCATGAATGATTCACTGTAAGCTATAATGATTTCCATTGCCAATGTTGTGCAAACAATCAATCTTGTGATCAGGATTATGCTACTTAGGAGCTAGAAAGCATTCAGGAGCTTTGTATACATTGTATTTCAGATATATGTGTAAGTATGTAAGTAGACATACTGTGCTTAGTAAATATTAAAAGGATTTTTATTATATTGTATATGGATTTTGAGGCATTATTCTTCACAAATGAGAAGCTATTTCTGCTCTCTTTAGTGTGCTAAATTACTGTCTGTGAGCAGAGGGTAACATTTGCTATGTTCTACACTTAGTTCAGTGGCCTGATCTTGCAAATAACTACGTATGTATAAAGCTTTACTATTTGAATGACTCACATAAAGTTACTCGTGTGTAAGTGTTTGTAGGAATAATTTATAAGACAGACCAAGACAGTGTAAAAATGGTCTGTTTCAATAATGAAGAAAAAAAAATAATTAAAAGCAATTATATACTGGCTTCAGGATTGTGGATTCAACTGTCTGAAAATTGCTTATGGGGAATCCTGCTTCTTAACATTTGACACATGCTGTCTGCACTACTGAGACAGCTAGTAAGTGATATTTTGTTTCTTTTTGTCAGCTGACTAATCTAGATGCTACAGTTCTTTTTATATTATGTGGTATTTATTGTATTTCTATACAGTTTTCACAGATACCAAAACTGCTCTTGTATACCTTTGTGCCGTGTTCACCATGTTAGAAAACAGGCGTTGACTGGTGGCAAAAGGAGTTGTTGTGTTGTTATTTTCCCATACATTCTCCCCCTTTCTCCACTTTCATTCATTCCTTCTCTCTTTATCATGTTCTCTCTTCCTTGTGCTCTCTCATGCTCTCTTGTGATCTCTCTTTTTCTTTCTCTCTTTCTCCCCCCCTTTTTTTTACATTTAAATTCAGTTTAAAGCCTTTTCATCTAAAAATATAACCTTTTGAAGTTGTTCGTTATTTCTGAGCAAAATAGGAAAGTGTGAATATGATAAAAGCTATCCAAAATGAAAGATAAAAATGTACTCAGTTTGAAACTATAGAACAGAGTATCTGTTTTGCATAGCGAATGTAGATTCCTCATAGATTCCTCATATATTTTATATTTGATATGTATAACCATTATGATATATTTACTTTTCATATATGGTCTCGTCTTATAACAGTCTTCTTATTTTTATAGAAATGAATTAGTATCTAGGTAGAATGGTCATTTTATTAAATGACTCTTCATTCTATGAATACACTGAAACAATAGACATAAAATGTGTTGGTCAGCGCAGTAAATCACAGTAAATGTATATCAAATGTCTATAAAGTCAGTAATGTGGAAGACAAGCATATTGACTGCATGAGTTTACACTGCTCAAGAATATTTATGTGTCTTGCATAGGACTTTATACTGGATATTTTTTAACCTTTCACTTGAGAATACATCATTATTCTACATGATATTTATAATCATACCCTACAAAAGTTAACAGACCTCAAGCTTCAAGAAAACATACAGGTTCAAAGGAAGGCCTTTAAAACTTCTAAATTTAAATTTACTCAGGCACCTGTTTCATTTCAAAGATGATGTATTTTAAAGCTTATAGGGGAGAAAAAGCAGAGCTGGGGAGAAAAAAAAAAAGAAGAAAGAAGTAAAGATACAGCCATTTTGGACATCAAAGACATCCTTCACCAAATAATTTCTTAGGAAAAGAGTTCCTTTTTTGATATGAGGTATAGAATCAGTCCTCATGGACTATCTAAGAGAATTTTTGTCAGTGCCTATCTTGCCTGGTCTTTCACAACTTATGTGGTCTAGCTCTTTTGCAGATCTAAGTACCTTTTACCTTCAGGTGATGATGATTCTCTCTTCTGTGAGAAAGGAGTGCTGAATCTGTAGTGTTCTCCTACATCTTGTTCTACAGCCAAGCAGTTTCAGGATTTCAGCATTTGCTTGTGAAATAGGAGATTGAAGTTCAGTTTTCCATTCTTTTTAATGAGTCAAAATTTTCACATTCCAGTTGAATGCTGAAAGTAATATACTAATATTCTGGTGAAACCATCTGTTCTGCCCCTAATAAGCCATTTGAAGAAATATCTATATATCTTTAATAATAATATCTATATGCAGATTTTGAAAGGAAGTCCTAATGTTCCTGAAGAAGCAGCAGGGTCAAGGACTGAGACTACCTAATGTGTATTTAACTTTAACTATCCAGACCTGGACCCTATGGTGGATGGCATCCATTTGTGGATGCTCTACAAAGAGCATCCATCTTGTTCTGCCCATGATGGAACACCTCAGTTTCTTTACAGGAAGGTTTTTATCCTGATAAAAATGGATAGCTCACTGAAAGGCTGTTAAATCTGGGATCTTTCAGGGAGTAACTGCCTTCTATACCTTGATATTTCATTAACAGCTGGTTTAACTATCCTACATAATAGCTTCTTAAAGGCACATTTTCTTCTTTCTTCTGTATCTAACTAAATTTAACAACAGCCCAGTAGTCAACATGTAACTGAGCATAATACAAAGTTTCAAATCTGTATGACCAGATGCCAATTACAACTAAATAGGAATGTGTGATTTAATCTTAGAGATGCCCTGCATGTAGTCCTGGGACAATGTGGGAGTGGTGGTTCCTTTGAGAAATAAAGATAACTGCTGTCAGATGGCAGTAAGTCTATTAGGTCTGGTTTTGTCATATCCTGGGGCTCAGTTGTTTCAGCTGACTCCAGCTGTTTGCCACAGCATGTGGAGCATCATGTTCTAGTTTCAGTACATTCTGACTTTGACCTTTGGATGCTTTTCTGCCTCAGGTGTCCTTTCTTGCAGTATTTTGGATTCTCTGTCATGTCTGCAAGTCTCACGGCCCAGACTAGTCTATGGGTTTGTCTGGTCTCTGTAATTCTCATTGCCAGACAAATTCTACTTGCTGGTCAAGAGTTAAATCTGAGTCTTACATGAATTTCACCTTTTGTCTGCTTTGTTCCAGATTCCAGTCATGATCTGATATTATCAAGGATTTTGTTTGTGACTGAATTGCTACATTAGCTCTTCACATATGAGCACTTCTGTGTTTTCTGATTTCTTTCTTTTTTCTCTGTGCTTAGAAATGCATTGCTGATGTGTTTCATTTTTATGTAATGAGCAGCATATCTCTGTGGTTAGCCTCCTCTGTGTGAACCTCATCTACCTGAATAAACCAAAAACTACTACAAACATTAAGTGCTTCAGGACCAGTTGTTATCGGCATTTTTCCGTCTTCTTTTCCAATGGTAACCATGGCTTGCAGAAACAAAATGAATCATTACTTTTTAAAGCTGTTTACATCTCTCTTTCCAGGGATTTCAATTTTAACTGGTCTTTTAAATGCTCTATCAGAGACCAAATCCTTTTACAGAGATCTATTGTCTTTATGATACATCTAAATTGATCTTTTTGTCACTAGAATCATAAGGTTCCTTGTCTACTAATAGTACAGACCTGAAATTTTGTGAAATTGCTGTGCAGTTCCCTTTTCTTCTATAACCCCAAATTTCTTTTGTGTGAAAATGAGTAGATGTGCAGACAAGGACAGAGAGAAGCTGATGCTTCAATGGCCGAATGCAGTGTCCAGACAGGGTTGTATCACACCATTTGTTTTGGGCATTGTCAGTGCCTGAGGTGGTGGTTTGATCCTCTGAAATACATCTGGCACTTACTGGTGGTTCTGATTATGCCACAAGCATAATCTGAACATTAGAAATACTGCATTAAAATACAAGCATGACAATCCTAATATATTCAGAAAACCTATGGTTGCTATACTCCCATCCACTCCCCCCTTTTTTTATTATTTCCTCCATTTCCTCTTTTTTTTTTTTTTTTTTTTTTTTTTTTTTTTGGTTCTCTCTGGGAATCCTTTCCTGACTGGCTAGTTTGGACAAGGCTGGGCTACTGAAGCATTTCAACAGACACACTATCTGTTACAAGTGGTTTGCTTTTTTTTTTTTTTTTTTTTTTTTTTTTTTTTTCAGTTGAGGTAAATACCTGTTTCATTTGAGTTCTTGCCTAGTATAAAGTATAAAGTTATTGGTCCCAACTTTTTTTGTTTGTCGTCCTTCCCCCCCCCCCCCCCCCATTTTAAAACCACTGTCAGTGAACTGCAGGTAGAGAAGGTCAGCTTGAGTTTACATTCTGTGTTACAAAGTTGTCTTTTACAAAATAATGTTGCCTCTCCCCCTGCATTTTATGTTACCTAAGCATTTAAATTTAATTTAAATGTATCCAAATTTATCCATTACTCCAACATTCAGCACCCTCAAGAGTTCTTCTAGAACTCAACTTGTCAAACTCCTCTTTTGGTGGCAGATAGCCATTCTGTTCTATGATTACAAAACTGTGAAAGTTTTGTTTCCTGAATTAGTTTGGAATCTGAAAGCTTCAGATTTAGGTAATGGGTTTTAAGTTGATACAGATTATTGCTATTTTATCTGGGATACCTGGCCCAGAGAGTAGAGTAAAAGTTGATAAAATTCCTGATTCAGCTCCATATTAATATCCATAAGATGCCATTGGCATCTGCTGTCAGGGCTGTGTTCTTCATCTGGAACTCAATATGCAAGAAAAATAAAAATGGAGATTCCTTTTCATTAGGAATTTCTTCTTGTGGAAGAGAAAAAATACTTATGAAACAAAGCATAAAATTTGTCTATAGTTTTTCTTCTGGGAAATGAGAAACAACTGAATATATGTTGTCTACATATGTTTCATACACTGCCTTGCCACTGTCCAACTATAAAATAAGGTCATACCCTCTAATTGCTTCTGTGCAGGAAATCCCATCAATAAGCTGGTCTTGGAGGATACTTACAGAATTGGACTCTTGAGATACAAGAGATGGGAAAATGTCTCAGCTGTGCATAGGGACTAGTGTTTCCATCTAAAAAAGAGTCACTTCATGTGTGATGCTATATCTGTACCACTAGAAAAGTCCTTCCTTTCTTTTTACATGGCTATGGGATGCACTATTGTTAGACTGGTTAAAGGTTACCTGACAGAAGATTAACCTTAGCTTGTAGGGTTGTACACTGCTGTAGTAGTTGCCTGTTGTAGGGCTTTTTATTATGTTGAACCTGCTAATATTATTTCAGGATGAAGCAATACTGTGTAGGTCTAAATATCGGAACACCTATTTATTTTATCTCTTGTCACTGGAGTGTTGGGTATTTGATAAGATAAACACTAGACTAATAAGCAAGATTTTGGTTATCCATTGAGTTAACAAAGTCAACACAGTCTGTGCTACTATAACAGAATGACATGGAAATAATTGCATTTGACATTTGATGATATGTGGTATGAATAGAAATGTGGTTCATATAGTGATAATGACTTCAGTGATGGTGAGTGCATGGATAGAATAATTAACAAAGAAAAAACACCTGAAAGCTGCATTAAGATGAATTGTTAAGTAATTGGAAACTATCATTTTGATTTAAGCTTCTGCAGAGTGTCCTTAATATAAGTTTTGCTTGGTCATTACTGTAAAGAGTTATGTTTACTACCCACCATATGTGAAACCACTGTTGTGTACCTTATATTAAATTAAGTCTGTAGTTAAAAGTTATTTAGTATTTTGGGGTCTTTTATTGGAGTGTTTGGAGCAGTCAATATACTTAATATCTAAGCAGTCCACCTAAAACAGCACAGAGAGAGTTCTTGGGACCCAGAAGCAAGAGTCAAGAAGCTGGCTTTGGATGAAATAGCCAACTGCTTTTATGAATTGTAGCTTGTAGATTTGTAACTAGGTTTGAAATCTGCTAACTAGGAAAGTGTGATTCATCTGTAAACTCTACTCCTGTTATATATACCCTACATAGACTTTCTGTAGTGTATGTAAAGGAAGATCCAGTTAATCTTCTTATAATATAGAGTTCTAAATTAGGTATGGTAAACTCCTTCCTAAAAGTACTATTTTTTATCATTGATTAAGGTAGAGTGTAAATAGGTAGGTAGGTGTCTTGTAGAGGGAGAAACCATTCTGCCTCACTTGTGATTAAGAAACTGAGACAAGATGTTTGTCATCATTTGCCAGAAACTGGAATTTATTTCAGAAGGAACCAGAGAGTTGTACTCCCCATTCCTGCAGGCTAGTGTGGAACAGCCAGAGCTATGCCTGATTCTTCATCGTCAAAGAAGCCAGATGGCATGCCATGAAGGAGAGGAAAGAGATGGCCATGAGTTTAAATCCTAGAGAAAATCATTGAATATCTGTTTGGATCCTAAATATGTCCTGTATAAATGTCTTAGATGCCTTTAAACAACTCTGTCAGACAGTTTCCCATTTGTAGATATGTATTTTCATTTTCTTCTACTGAGTTTTGCTTTTCTTCACTCCCATGACTTTTAACTTCTTGGGGAGGGGTGGAATTATTAGAAGTGCATGTGTGTTCATACAGAACTTTGCACCATAGAGCCTCAAGCTGCTGGTGTAAAGCAGACATATATTAATAATCAATAGCATGTAAACTCTTCTGGTGCCCAAGGAGAACCAGGATGCACAGACTTCACTTTAGGGCTGTGCCTAAACTGCATGGCTAAGACCTTAATAATAATGAACAAGTTAATAATAGTAATAGTAATGAACATTTGTGTTTGATCATTGTGCAATTGTGCAAGCCAACTGGAAGAAGCTTCAATCTACATCTGAAAAAATGTGTTTTGCAGGAGTGAGGTGTGTTATTGAAAAATATGAGAACTGTGCATCTGAGTCATTAGGTGCTATAGTTGAAGGAAGGCAACGTTTTAATGAGAATGTTAGCAAAATGGCCACTCAGGTAGTTTAGAATGCTGGTCCTCATGAAAGCACAAATGTTTTTAGGTTGGAAGGGACTTTCTCAAAGCAGGGTTAGTTTTGGAATTAGATCAGGTTGCTCAGTACCTGGACCTCAGGATGGACTTTTGGTCAAATTGTTCCATTCCAGTATTTAGATGTTACCATAAGGAAATTTATTTTCCTTGTATTTAGTGGAAAATATTTTGCTTCAAGTTGTTATCATTGCCATTTGTTCTCCATGATACATCTCTGAGAACGTACCTCTGTCTTCTCCGTAGCTCACTATTAGGTAGCTGTGGACAGCAATTAAATCTTCTCTGAACCTTTTCTTTTTCAGTCTAGGCAAATTCAGTTTACTCAGATTTAGCTTATATATAGTATTCCAGTCTCCAATGCATTTCAAAGCTTCTTTGCTATACTATCTCCACTTTGTCAATACATCTTTCCAACCAAACAGTTCAACACTTTATCCTTTGACCTTCTGGCTACTCAGCCCAATATTTGGTGACTCTTCATTGCTGCAAAGATGTTTTCCACCACTTGTTTAATGCTAAATAGTAGTTTTGATTTATTTAAATTTATTTAAATTGTTCAAATAATCATAATAATTGGAGAATGCAGCAAGTTAAAGAGGAAGCATAGTTATAACAAAAATAATTTTCCCAAGGTTTCAGAAACTGATGTAGTCTGTTAGAGTATAACTTAATGGAGTGAAGAATAGGATGTTTTGTGCTGCTGTAGGCTAAACCTTTTTTCTGTCTTATGAAGACTTTCCTTGTTGAGAGAGAATTGAATCATTGACTTCTTTCTGAAATGCTTCCTTCATAACTGAAATTTCCTGAGAAATTCATGAGTTATAGACAGGTCAAACTACAGAATTCCCTTTCCTTGCAAAGGTCTTTAATATTGCAGAGCCATAAGATAGCTTTTGCCCTGAAAAAAATAGTATGTAGGATACATTGAAGCCTTACAACAAGAGAGTTTATATATATTCATTTTTTTCATAAATAATAAAAATATTGGGGTCTAAGGCCATTATCAATAACTAATTAGGCAATAATATAGATATTTTTTTCTTGTTTTCCTTTTGTGCCTTGTAGAGAGACACAGATCATGTACTCCAAAAGCACAACTTATTCTTCAAAGAATGTCTGTTTATGTTTATGGCTTTTTCATATATTTTTTCTCAAATATCTTTTATCTTAATATATAAATTCTCTTATAAATATTCTTACTGCTAGCTAACATTGTTTTTATTATATATGTGTATATATATATTTAAAAGTGGGAAATGTTTCATGGAACAAAATATTATTTAGAATAATACAATGAAGACCTAAGGATATACTGAGAACATCTCACTATGGGTGATTTCCCAAAGCACTTTTTTGATGGTGAGGTAGCAAAAGATTTACAGAATTACACACTGGTTGAGGTTGGAAGAGACTTCTGGAGGTCATCTATTCCAAAGCCCCGGCTCAAGCAGAGCTGCTTAAAGCAGATTGCCCAGGACCACTTCCAGATGGCTTCATGGAACTATCACATCACTAACTGCTACTATCTACAGGAGCTTTTGTATGTGTGTTCTTTGCTTTAAAATGTTTTCTTCAGTTCTTCTTGATGCATTGCTTTCTCCTTCTCTCTCTCTCTCTCTCTCTCTCTCTCTCTCTCCCTCTATTTCTCTCCTTTTATTGGCTATCTTTAATACACAGATGCAAAAAAAAAAAAAAAAAAAAAAAAAAAGACCAAAAGACCTAGATCAGGTCTGTAACTGTTTTTCAGCCTGTATAGTTGGATTTGAAAAGATTGCAAATAAGATATAATTATAGTGAAAAATGCCCATTTTCAGGGAGCTGCTGAAATGGAAACACTGTGATAAAAGTTTCAGATTTTTCATTCAAAATAATAGTTTTTTTATAATTCTTGTCAACATGGTCCTTTTAAGTAAGCTTTTGGGGAAATAATTCCTTGGTTATGTTCAAAGAAACTGTAGGTGATTTTTTTTTTTTTTTTTTTGGTCAAATACAGATTAGAGGCACAAAGCTGAACTCCGTGAATATTATCCACATAGACATCATTTACATTTTTTATTTCTAACAAAGGAAGAAGTACACATTATGTGACTAAGGGAATTACAGTAACATGAACAATTACCAAAGGATTAATAAACTTACTACATAACAACACACATCACAAAGAACATTAGTCAATAGAATGTGATATTTAGATAGAATGTGATACACATAACTGAGAAAGAGGTTAGAAGGGTTAGAAGAGGTCTGAAATCAGGAAAAGCACTATTTTAACCTCAGAAAGTGGTTCGGATTTGAAGTGACAGTTGAGTATGTGGGAGAAAAGAAAGGGCCATATTCAACATAGGTGTGACTCATAGAAATCAACACTGTCACTCCTGGAATGAACGTGGTCCACAATATATTGTAAAGAATTAAAAGATAGTGGAAAAATATCCAGAGTTTCTGTAACAGCCACACACACACTTATATACACATACTTATATACGTATGAGCCAGTCTTGTTTGGCCCATTTTCAAACACTTCTCTGTTTCTTTGCTGTATGCAGAATTGATGTAAAAAATGTCAAAATTGAAAAATATACATATCCTTTTCAAATGAGTTCAGAGGATTAGTGAAGTTACATGATAAGCTTAGCCTGCTATGTTATATAAATGGGGCTATTAATGTAAATGATACTTCATTAATAACTCCATTTTTGTCATGACATTTCTATTTCTCTGGGCACTGTAAAGTTAGATTTTGTATGATATTGAGTAGACACCACATGATGTAAAGACTTGTCTAAATAGACCATAACAGGACATAAATTCAATTGTCTTTTAAATTCTGAGCTATCCACCTAAGACTGGTATCAATTAGCTGTTTATGAAAATATTTTCAGATCTGTGGGTAAAGAAGCATAATTTGGCACTCTGGTAAAGACAATATATATATGATTACTACATAAATTGTGCACAGCTGGGCAGATTGTATCATAATTCTGAACCCTGAGATTCTGTAGCAGGAAAAGGTTGTATGGGTAAAATGCATGGTTGGGAAAAAAAAAAAAAATCAGTACTGTTAATAAAGTCATAACTCTCTATGGGTCAGATAGCAGAGGTCAGCATTATGATACACACAAAAGTGTAGTGGATATCTTGTTTTCCTTTTAGCCTTCCAATGCTTGTTATGATTTTAGCACAGTCCTGGAAATGTAATCAGTAAGAATTTTAGTAATGATAATGAACAATTCTGAGCACATTTCACAAGAAATGGCATTAGAGATAATGTTTTTTTGTTGTTGTTGTTTGTTTGTTGTTTTTTTTCATGGAAAACACCATCGTCCTGAACTGGGTTCATCATTTGGAACCAGATTATAAAAGCATTGTGAACAGTATTGTTACAACATTTCACGTCTTGTCAATAAAATGACCTGTAAGTTAGGTACCTCTATCCAAGGCAACCAACATTACAGAATGCACTATTGGGAAGATGCATCATCTTTGCTGCCTTTTCATGTATTTCAGATATCACTGGAGTTTTCTTATGACTTTCAGGAAGAAAAATTTTGTTGTTTGTATGTATATTATGAATAGATGATGATTGTATTCCTGAAGTCTGTTTCCTTCCCTTAAATTTGGTCTTATATCCTGATTATCCGATAATTGTTATTTAGCTCCCATGCCTCTAAGTTCATACAAAATTAGAATCTGTGACCATGATTTCATCAGCCTTTATGTACCCAAGACTGAGATATGATTAAATCCTTGATAAATTTTTAAATTGAGAAGTTTTAAAAGAATGAAAAATAGGAAAAATAGAATATTGATGCAAGCTAAACAACATTACTTGCGCTACCAGATTCCCATCTAAAAGATTTTAACCAAAGATTTAAAAATGAACTAGGAACTGTTGGCTACACAACATTTCTTTATGAAATAGATGAAACTATGGGGATTTACAGACGTTTTTGTAGGTAGCTATAATTTGTCTGAATAATGACTAAGATCCTACAAATCACAGTAATCAAAACTTAGTACTTCCTTAAACCACTTTCTGTCATTATCGTCCCTGATTTACCTTTTCCATTCCTTTTAGTGGTAGATATAGGAAATGTAAAACAGACAATGTGATTTTTGTTTTCAGAATAGAATAGAACAGAACAGAATATTTCAATTGGAAGGCACCTTCAAAGATCATCTAGTCCAATTGCCTGACATTGTCTTTTGAACAATGACAGGCAAGGGGCATCAATCTCTAGGAAGCCTGTTCTGTGTTCGACCACACTCACAGTAAAAACAAACACCTCCTAATGTTCAGTCTGAACCTCCCTTGGTGAAGCTTTGCGCCATTCCTGTGTGTCTCATCATTGGTTACCAGGGAGAAGAGACTGGTACCTCCCTTTTCACTTCCCCTCCTGAAGAAGTTGTAGAGAACAATTTTTAGTACTATCTATCTAATTCTGTTTTATAAAATAAAATGTTGAGATAAAACTGTTTGTTTTTTTTTTTTTTTTTTTTTTTTTCCTTTGAAAAGTAAATCAAACAAACCTAGATATTATTACTTTACTTTCAGAATTGCATTCAGTCTGTTTATGCTTCTGAAACCATTATTATGCTCATAAATCAACAATGATGTGAACCAGACTGTTATATGTTCTTAGTATTTTGTCTTTTTTGTTTGTTTTGTTTTGCCAGGTTTCACTTCACATATTTTTGTTAACAAAGTAATATATACAAGAATGTAATATGTACAAGAATGGTTCTTCCCATGATTTTCCTTAGAAATTTTATACAAGAAACTACTCAGGATGCAATGTAGGATAAACCTGGTAGTTCCATGAAAGAGACTGTTTACTGGGAAAAAGTTAACAAGCAAACTGAACACTGTGAATAAAATCTCATTGTTAGGAAAGGCACTGCAAACTAGAGCAATACACTGCCATGGTTTTAATTAATTTATGTCACCTGGTGTTGTGGTTTAACCCGGCCGGCAGCTAAACACCACACAGCCGTTCGCTCATCCTCCCCCCTCCCTCTCTGGGATGGGGGAGAGAAACTGGAAAGTGAAGCCTGTGGGTTGAGATAAAGACAGTTTATTAAGATAGAAAATAATAATAATAATAATATGTACAAACAAGTGATGCACAATGCAATTGCTCACCACCTGCTGACCGATGCCCAGCCCAACCCCGAGAGCCAGTCCCCCACCCTGGCTAGCCACCCCATATATATTGTTCAGCATGACGTCAGATGGTATGGAATACCCCTTTGGCCAGTTTGGGTCAGCTGTCCTGGGGCTGTCCCCTCCCAGCTCTTGCTGCCCCCCCCCCAGCCTGCCCGCTGGCAGGACAGAGCGAGGAGCTGAAAAGTCCTTGGCTTGGTGTAAGCATTGCTCTGCAGCAATTAAAACATCAGCATGTTATCAGCACTCTTCTCATCCTAATCCAAAACATAGCACCCTACCAGCTACTAGGAGGAAAAATAAGTCTGTCCTAACTGAAACCAGGACACCTGGGCATTTGGTGTGCAGTTTGTTTCCCCTTCCTATAAAGGATATTGTAGTGTTGGAAAAAGGTTTGCATTGCACAAGAATGTGTAGAATTAAACTATTCACAAGAATTACCAAAAACACGGAATAGCTTCTATGATAAGGGGGAAGGGGCTAAAACCAGGCACGCCGGTGAAGACCTAAGGGATGGTACGCTAGAATCAGAGGGGCTGTGTGCCAGTGAGGTCCTTCGGTTAGATCCACAAGGTGCCGAGTGTAAGGAGACACACCTGAAATGTTTCTACACAAACGCACGCAGTATGAGGAATAAAATGGATGAGCTAGAAGTACTGGCCCAGTCCCGCAACTACGACATCATCGGCATAAGCGAAACCTGGTGGGATGAGTCCTGTGACTGGGGTGTTGCGATAGATGGTTACAGGCTCTTCAGGAGGGACAGGCAGGGAAGGCGAGGTGGTGGGGTGGCGATGTATGTGAAGCAGGGGCTGGACTGTGTGGAACTTCAGGTCAGCGATGGCAAAGTTGAGAGCCTCTGGGTAAGGATCAAGGGATGAACGAATAAAGGGGATGTAGTTGTGGGAGTCTATTACAGACCGCCTGGCCAGGACGATAGCGCCGATAAATTATTCTTTACAGAACTAAGAGAGGCCTCGAGATTAACTCCCCTTGTCCTTATGGGGGACTTCAACTTGCCAGACGTTAACTGGGAGTGCCACACGGCAGACACGAGCAAGTCCAGGAGGTTCATGAAGCACCTAGATGATAACTTCTTGGTGCAGGTGCTAACGGAGCCAACTAGGAAAGGTGCCCTCCTAGACCTATTGCTAGAAAACAGAGAGGGCCTGGTGGGAGATGTGGTGATTGGTGGCCGTCTCGGTCATAGCGACCATGAAGTGGTTGAGTTCAAAATTTACGGCGACAGAAGGAAAAGTGCCACCAAAACCTTATCCCTAGATATGGGGAAGGTGGACTTCAGGCTGCTCAGGGAACTAGTCAGCAAGGTCCCCTGGGAAGCTGCTCTTGAAGGCCTCGATGTCCACCAGTGCTGGTCATTCTTTAAGCGATGCCTCCTAGAAGCACAAGAACAGGCAGTTCCTAAATATCGCAAGTCAGGCAGGCGGGGCAGGAGGCCGGCGTGGCTGACCAGGAACATTCTAATGGAGATTAGGCGGAAACAGAGAGTGTTACGCTACTGGAAGGAGGGCCAGGTGTCATGGAAAGAATACAGGGATGCTGTTCGTGTTTGTAGGGAGAAAGTTCGTGTGGCTAAAGCACACCTAGAGTTGAAGCTGGCTGTGTCTGTGAAAGAAAACAAAAAGGTTTTTTTTAGATATGTGAATGGAAAAAGGAGAACTAAAGAATACATAGGGCCGCTCCTTGATAGGGATGGTCTCCTCACAGACAATGACATAGGCAAAGCAGAGACACTTAACGCCTTCTTTGCCTCTGTCTTCAATGCCGATGATGGGCTTCGGGACCCAGGGTGCCCTGAGCTGGAGGACCGGGACGGTGGGGATGACAAACTCCCAACTGACCCTGAACGTGTGCGGGATTTGCTACTCCACCTGGATCCCTACAAGTCCATGGGTCCGGATGGGATTCATCCCCGGGTGCTGAAGGAGCTGGCGGACGTCATCGTGGAACCTCTCTCAATTATTTTTCAACTATCCTGGGAGTCTGGAGAGGTCCCGGTAGACTGGAAGCTGGCAAATGTTGTGCCGATTTTCAAGAAGGGTCAGAAAGAAGACCCTAGCAATTACAGGCCTGTCAGTCTCACGTCAGTGCCTGGTAAAATCATGGAGAAGATGGTTCTCGAACTTATTGAGGCGCACCTGGGAGACAAAGCAGTCATTGGTCCCAGCCAGCATGGGTTTGTGAAGGGTAGGTCCTGCCTAACTAACCTGATTTCCTTTTATGATAAGATCACCCGTATGGTGGACCAAGGGAAACCAGCTGATGTGATTTTTTTGGACTTCAGCAAGGCATTTGACACGGTTTCCCATAGGATCCTACTGGACAAAATGTCCACCATACAGCTAAATAAAAACATCATCCGATGGGTGAGCAATTGGCTAACGGGCAGGGCCCAAAGGGTTATGGTGAATGGGGCTGCGTCAGGCTGGCGGGCGGTCACCAGTGGGGTCCCTCAAGGCTCCATTTTAGGGCCGGTACTTTTCAATATTTTTATAAACGATCTGGATGTAGGAATAGAAGGTATTTTGAGCAAGTTTGCTGATGACACCAAACTTGGAGGAGTTGTGGACTCGGATGAGGGTGGAAAGGCCTTGTAGAGGGATCTGGATAGGTTGGAGAGCTGGGCGATCACCAACCGCATGAAGTTCAATAAGAGTAAGTGCCGGGTCCTGCACCTGGGACGGGGAAACCCTGGCTGCACGTACAGACTGGGTGATGAGACGCTGGAGAGCAGCCTAGAAGAGAGGGATCTGGGGGTCCTGGTAGACAGCAAGTTGAATATGAGCCAGCAGTGTTCCCTGGCAGCCAGGAGGGCCAACCGTGTCCTGGGGTGCATCAAGCACGGCATCGCTAGTAGGTCGAGGGAGGTGATTGTCCCGCTCTACTCTGCGCTGGTGCGACCTCACCTCGAGTACTGTGTGCAGTTCTGGGCACCACAGTATAAAAAGGACATGAAGCTGTTGGAGAGTGTCCAGAGGAGGGCTACGAAGATGGTGAAAGGCCTGGAGGGGAAGACGTACGAGGAATGGCTGAGGGCACTGGGCCTGTTCAGCCTGGAGAAGAGGAGGCTGAGGGGAGACCTCATCGCAGTCTACAACTTCCTCGTAAGGGGGTGTCGAGAGGCAGAAGACCTTATCTCCATTAACACCAGCGACAGGACCCGCGGGAACGGGGTTAAGCTGAGGCAGGGGAAGTTTAGGCTTGACATCAGGAGGGGGTTCTTCACTGAGAGAGTGGTTGCACACTGGAACAGACTCCCCAGGGAAGTGGTCACTGCACCGAGCCTGACTGAGTTTAAGAAGCGATTGGACTGTGCACTTATTCACATGGTCTGAACTTCTGGGTAGACCTGTGCGGTGTCAAGAGTTGGACTTGATGATCCTTAAGGGTCCCTTCCAACTCAGGATATTCTATGATTCTATGATTCTATGATTCAGTGTCCCATTACTGAACACCTCCCCATTTCACCAAAATATTAACTAAACATCTTATTTAATTTTAACTGAATAGTTATTGACTCACAAATAATCCTGACCAGGTTACATTCTTACTTAATGAGGAAATTACTCTAAAGCTGTCAACAACTGAACAGGGTTTCCCTTGGGAGAAAACATGAATTCTTTTCTTAAAAAGTGACTGAACAACCAGATAGGCACCTTCAAGGCATATATAGCTTCAAGGGGGATGCTTCAAGGGCCTCAGCTTGCCAGCAGCAAAGGTGCTTGTTTACCATGAAAGGATTTTCTTTGTTAGCTTGTTTAAATTTATAATTTGGGAATCATCAAATAGCAGGACAAATATATGTTAATTGAGGTGAATTGTGTTAAACTCTTCAGAGCATATAGACATGAATATTTGACTGAAAAGAAATCAGTGGAAAAAGTCAGAACAAATTCAGAGCAGTGAGTTTCTTTTTGCCTGTTTCTGCAACATTTATTTTAAAAAATAAAAAATGAAGAAATATTCCCGCAGTGGTTGTTTACAGTCACAGTCACAGTCACAGAATTTCCAGGTTGGAAGAGACCTCAAGGTCATCGAGTCCAACCTCCAACCTAACGCTAACAGCCCACCACTAAACCATATCCCTAAGCTCTACATCTAAGCGTCTTTTGAAGACTTCCAGGGATGGTGACTCCACCACTTCCCTGGGCAGCCTGTTCCAGTGCCTCACAACCCTTTCAGTGAAGAAGTTCTTCCTAACATCTAACCTAAAACTCCCCTGGCTCAACTTAAACCCATTCCCCCTCGTCCTGTCACCAGGCACATGGGAGAACAGGCCAACCCCCACCTCGCTACAGCCTCCCTTGAGGTACCTAAAAAGAGCGATAAGGTCACCCCTGAGCCTCCTCTTCTCCAGGCTGAACAAGCCCAGCTCCCTCAGCCGCTCCTCATAGGACTTGTTCTCCAGGCCCCTCACCAGCTTCGTCGCCCTTCTCTGGACCCGCTCAAGCACCTCGATGTCCTTCTTGTAGCGAGGGGCCCAAAACTGAACACAGTACTCGAGGTCCGGCTTCACCAGAGCCGAGTACAGGGGGACAATCACTTCCCTAGCCCTGCTGTCACACTGTTTCTGATACAAGCCAGGATGCCGTTGGCCTTCTTGGCCACCTGGGCACACTTCTGGCTCATATTCAGCCGACTGTCCACCATCACTCCCAGGTCCTTCTCTGCCTGGCAGCTCTCCAACCACTCATCTCCCAGCCTGTAGCTCTGCTTGGGGTTATTGCACCCCAGGTGCAGGACCCGGCACTTGGCCTTGTTGAACTTCATGTAGTTGACCTCAGCCCATCGGTGCAGCCTATCCAGATCCTCCTGCAGAGCCTTCCTACCCCCAAGCAGATCGACACACGCACCTAACTTGGTGTCATCTGCAAACTTACTGAGGGTGCACTCAATGCCCTTGTCCAGATCATTGATGAAGATATTAAAGAGGATCGGCCCCAGCACCGAGCCCTGTGGGACGCCACTAGTGACTGGCCTCCAACTGGACTTGACTCCATTCACCACAACTCTTTGGGCCCGGCTATCCAGCCAGTTTCTAACCCAACGAAGCGTGCGCCAGTCCAAGCCAAGAGCAGCCAGTTTCTTGAGGAGAATGCTGTGGGAGACGGTGTCAAAAGCCTTGCTGAATTCAAGGTAGACCACATCCATTAGTGTACATAGTTCTTGTATCATGCAAATGAATGGTGCAGCAATTTGTGTAAATAGAGGGTTTGAAGGGTGAACATTGAGATTCTAGTCTGGGAGATAAGAGGACCAACGAGTTTTTTTAGGAAACTGCTGACTTTTACATGGGACACTGCCTAAGCGTCTGATATCCAGCAAAGAGATCCACCAAATAAGGAGAAAGGGGGAGTTGAAGGACGACCAAAGAACAAAGCCTGGGAGGAAGACTATGAGCCTTCAGCACAAGAGACCCCCAGAAAGACCACCAGAGACTGATACGCATGCGTCCGGAGAGGGTTTGTATTCTGGGAAGTAATTATAATAACCCTGCCTTTTCTAGGAATAGTGATGAATATGTATTAGTCTAGGAGCATAAAAATCAGCCCCCTGATGTAACAGGTATGCATCTTGGTGGAGCAGAGACTCCCGGTGCACCCAGCGCTGTTTGCTTGCCTCTATTTGCTTAATAAATTACAAACTTTAATTTTAATCCTATTTGGGACTCAGTCATTTGTCACAGCATGCTATTTTCAATTTAGAAGCTTTAAATTTTCAATTCCAAATTTGGATACCAAGAGGTATGTACAGTTCTACATTTAAACATTTGCACCCATGATAAAAATGTTGATTTAATGATCCTGTGTGTTTGTGTAGACTTGTATCTGCTCTTTTGATATTATATTATATCATAATAGTTTTATATTCACAACTCCCTAAGGAGACAATTTGCCCAATATAAGTTATCTTTACTTCAAAACTGTGACTTATAGCCATGATGTTATGAGATAAATAAAGACTGAGGTAATCTATCATAATGCAAGAGTGCAAAAGAGACCAAGCCAAGTTCTAAAACGGAAATTAAAAATGCTCGTAATACTGGAAAACATTCAGTTTGTATTTATGAGCTCCTGCACAAACTTTTTTGCCATGCCTCTCCAGCCAGTGGCAGTGATGATATATTTAAATAACCTCAGTCACCTGCATGAAAGGAGAGAACAAGACTAAAATGCTTCCATAGTTATGGGTCTGATATTTCTCTACTCTAACAGCATTGATAGTATAGGATAGAAACTTGGGGGGTAGACTCCCCTTAGTTATGGTTGAGAGGATAACAAAGATTTTGACCATTAAAGAAATTTCTAAGATCTTTATTGGGGTTTTCACTCTTTTTCTTTTGTATCATTTTCTCCAACCATTTTTTTTCTCTTAAATCCGCACAAACAGAAAACTTCAATTCTTTCCAGAAATGTGTTCTTTGTCTTTGTTCCCCCTTTACTAGTAAAAAATAAATGATGTACTTTCATGAAAAGATGGTTTACTATCTTTTAGTTGTGCTGTGTTACAAACCTTAAATGGAAGAATTAGATGTTATAAAAGCAAAATACATCTAAACATAATAAAAATAAAGTACAGCACTATGTAGCCACAATAACCTGTAAAAAGTATAGGGTATAGATAGAGTAATAAACACAATGGGCAAAAGAACGTAAAACTTTGGTAAATATTCAACTGTGCATATAATCTGTTCCAGTGTTCAAGCACCATATATATTTCAATATGCATAGACACAGTCATTGTGTCTATCCAATTCCAGGATTATGAACACGTATTTTCATCATCACTGTATGTCCCATTTATTACATCCTTCCTAGATACCTCCAATAAAGTAAATCTCCCCAGTCTCCCCACTCATCCTTATCTCTATATCTATATATCTATATATTAAAACTGGGGCCTGAGCTCTGCTTAATAGTTTAGTAGAATTCTTGCTCCAGAAATGTGAGATCTTCATTTTAAGTCTTGGGAGAGGTTAAGTTCATACTTTTTACCTGTCAGAAAATGCTCATAAAGTACCCTGGACTTTGTAGGGGTGACAAAAAGACCCATACTTTTCTAGGCCGTTATGAAGAATAATAGAACTAGAAGAGAGCCTTGTCTGGGCTTTACCATCTGGGTAAAGATGAACTGGGGATCTAGATTCTACTTCTGGCAGAGTGTAAACATTTACATTAGATCATCATAAAAGAAAAATAGAGCAGTCCTAAAAGAAGAGATCAGAAAAACTGTTTTTCTAATTTCAGCAGAGCTTGATTCAATCCTATTCTTATCTGTTTCCTTTCTGATCCTATGACTCTTGCATTAGTAGCCACTTTTGCCACTCTTGCCAGTTGCCACTTTCAACAAGAAGGGAGGGGAAACTATTAAAATGAAAATTGGAAAATGTGTCCAAATGCAGAAAGAAGACAGTCTAGACTCTGGCAAGAAAAACTTGAGTACACAATAAGTCAGGCCAAAAAAGTTTTTTTGGAACAATTTGCTAACAGCATAAAAATGAGTTATATATATATATATATCTGTATATGTATGTATATATAAAGATACCAGAAGCAAAATACATGCCAGAGAATTTGTATAGCCAACATTTGATTGATGTGTAAAAGAAACAATATCAGAAGATAAGGCCACACATAAAAGTTTAAAAAATTATTTGCACTGGTAGTAATAATGAAGGCCATTGTAGATTTTGTGTTGTTGTTGTTTAGTGCATGTCTAAGGAACTGTCCCAAAAGTGTTAGTATAAAAGTATTTTATTTTTATTCATCTTGTTTGTGGTAGGTATCTCATCGTTCACATTACCAAACAAATATAGTGAATGGTTTCTAAAGGACACCAAAAGCATCTGGGAAACTAAATATCTATATGTGTGACTGTTATTTCAGGCAAATTTTAAAGAAACTATGTTAAATAATACAGTTCATAGATACATTAATACATAAGATATATTTATGTAATCTACAAAAATAGGGTACAGCATACCCTTGAGTTCCATACAGTTCTCATTCTTTCTTCTCATCAATGAAAAAGGGCAACAAAGGATGATCCTAAATCTTCACAGTAGAAAACGAAGTCAGATATGATGCAGATACATGAAATGAGGAATAGCATAATTAGGTAACACAATTTCATACAATTCCAAATTAAACCATAGAATTCATTTTCATAGGATGTTCTGCTTTCCACAAATATAATTGAGTTCTGCTCAGTGAGTTAAAAATTGTTGGAGAGAAATCTGAAGGAAATATTAAATCCATGATACAAATGCAACCTTTTGCTTTAGGAACCCTTTGACCATGAAACTGAAGGCATTTTTGAGGATATATGGGAGGGAAGCTGAACCTTATTCTTCCCCATTTTCTTATCATGTTCCCACAAGCACCTTTCCAGGCATCAGTCAGAAACAGGACATTAGACTAGAAAGACAGTTTTTTTTTTTTTTATTCTTATGTAGCATATTTTTATGTAGTTAATATTTTTTATGTCTGCTTGTTATTTAACCTCTTGAGAAAATATTCCAGTGATGTCATCATTTCTCATTTTGCATCTACGTAATAGCTGTTGTATATTTGACAATAGCTATCACAAAAATAACCAAGGACAAAGTTGTACAGTAATTTTTGTATATAATCAAGATTGATTCTAGGAGCAATGGAGAATTACAATAAATAGCTATTCCATAATTAAAATTCAGAGATCTTTGTTTGTAAGTGACCTGAGGAATCAGAGCCATTGTTTCCAAATGTATCTGAAATGGAACTTACAGAAAACATAAGTCTAGAAGTCCACATTTGAGGCCCTAAAACCTGCTTCTTAACTTGTGGCCTAACTCTACAGGTGTCTTAAATGTTCGGGAACATATCTTGCAGAAGACAAGTCTGATCTGGGACACCTGGTTTACATATGTCTCACCTATATGGAGAAAATCTGTCTTTGGAAATTTCCTACACATATATATTTCTATTGGCTTCTGACTTAATTGACTGATTTCTTATTTTAAACAGTTCCAACATTTTATTTTTAATGTTAAGAAAAGAGATTTTTTTTTAATTGAAAAGGATTATTTCCTTAACTTTGTGAGTAGCAGAGATGTTATAAAGAATGATGTGGGGAGAACAAAAGAAAAAAAAAAAAAAAAAAAAAAAAGGAATTATATAACTTGGATGCTGTAAACAAAATGAAGGGATTCTTGAAGCTAGCACATGCTGTTAGATTTACAGCTCAGCTGTAATTGGTGAAAGAATTGACAAAACATGTTTATACAGGATTCATGAAAAAAAAATATTTACTTTGTGTTTTCAGTGCTTATAGGATTTCTTTTTCTTCTTTTTTCTTTTCTTTTCTTTTCTTTTCTTTTCTTTTCTTTTCTTTTCTTTTCTTTTCTTTTCTTTTCTTTTCTTTTCTTTTCTTTT
>CM021731.1:171958848-172007222 GCA_011075105.1 Heteronetta atricapilla
TTCTTTTCTTTTCTTTTCTTTTCTTTTCTTTTCTTTTCTTTTCTTTTTCATTATAGCTAAAGACAGAATTTGATGAGTTTTACAAATGTGAAGGCCTTATGACAACCAATGTTTTCTGTTTTACAATGAGAGCATAATTATTAGCTTTATTGGTAGAAAGCTGATTTTTTTCAGTTTTAGTAAGATCTTCTCAAGACAACTTAGTGAAAATAAGAACTATCCAAAGGGTTAAATGAGATAGAAATAGGAATACAGGAATATATGGTCTTTTTCTAAAAGTTTACGACAAATGTAAATATTAGTGGAACCAGACAGTAACAGTGGAATTCTTCTTAAAAATATTTCCAAAATTGCTCACCAGGCTGTAAAAAAGTTGCGTTTTCTCAGGAAACAAAGTTTGTTTTCTTGTTTCCCGTTTTGCTCTGCTTTTCATAATAGAAAAAAAAATAAATAAATCAGAAATGTCTTATGTCCCTGACCCAGATCCCTTTGAAAACTGTTTTGTCATCCTTCAGCTCCTTAAAGGAAAAGATGAAAGTGAAAATGTGGATGTGTTTCTAATAAGGATAATGAAAGTTGAAAGGCAAGTGAAGGCACTGGAGGAAATATAAAATGTGGATACTGATAGATGCTCAGCAGAAATAGGTGGAAATGATGAGTCTGTAATGTGATTTAATGAAAGGAAACACTTTACTGGAGAACAAAGATTCTGACAAACAATGTTGAAAGCAAACACTTGAGATTTCAGTGGAAATCTGTAGTCTAGGTGGATGGATAGATTGAGTAGAAGCAATGCCACATATACTTCTTGTGACTTTCTTTGACATTTTATTTTGTATACTACTGAGAGCTGAAAAAATATTTTTGATACACAAAATATTTTTGACACCATTCCCATAATATAGTACTAACTGGCACAGAACTTTGCCATTAGTTGTTTAAAGTGATTATATTATATTTTTGGAACATGCCAGGAGAAAATCTTTCTGTCTCTCTCCCCTGACTGCTGACTGCACCTCCCCTCCCCACCCCCTCCCCTGTATTTCTTAATACAGTAATACAGCATGGTATTTTGGTATTTTATACATTGGTATTTTTTAGTTCTGACTTTTCTTGAATCTCATTTAGCTATTTTGCAGTGTATTCTCTGGAACAACTATATTTATCAGATAAATGATTATGATACAAAACTATTCCTGAAGCTAATTCCACATCTTCTCGGACTAGGTTTGATAAAGAGGCTGACATTTTCTTTGCTAGAGATGACTTGTATGATTGTTTCTTTCAGCATTGCTTTCACTGTGTTATGTTTTCCTGTCTTCCTGTGCTTAATGTTTAGAACTTCATCTGCTATCTGTATTGAAAGGTATTTTATTTTAATCCAATGTAGATCTTTTGATGTATAATCATACTGAATATTAAATATTTGGACTATGTCATTAAATCCTTTGAATATAACAGACTTTTTACTGTCCTGAGTGTAATATAAACTATTCATTATATACTGTCTTTCTTTGTTTATCACACTGTGGACTTTATAGGTACAGTGAAGTTCTCTTGTTGGGTTTCACTAGAAAATGTACAATGAGCTTGATGAAAGAAAACACATTTTATAACCCTTGAAACTGTCAGTAACATCTGTAGATCTCTCTCATTTCTTCATGAAGATTGAAAAAGTCATTAATTTTTGTTGATTTTTATTTTTTTGTTTGTGTGAAAAAAAGGGTAATCAATGATGGGCATAATTTTAAATCACATATGGCTAAGTATTTCAGAAACTCCGGCACAATGAGTACGACAAGTAGTAAGAAAATATTTAGATTCAAATGAATTTGTCAGGGTTAGAATTTGTCTTTCCATAAAATTGGATTGTCTCTGTAGTGTTTCTGCAAATACTTTAATGATACCTCTAATGATAGTTTGAGAAAAATGTTGATGTGTATAGTTCTTTTCAAATGCTTTTTTTTTTCTTTTCTTTTCTTTTTTTTTTTTTTTTTAAGAGAATCTGATACCTCTTTGTCAAACTTTATCCATCTGCCCAAAAACCTGAGAGGATGTTGTGAAGAGATCAGTCTCTGTGAGATGATCCTGACAGATTCTTTTGAAATTTGGGGAGTCATGGCTGAGGAAATCAGAGTTTTTACTTGATACTTCAAAGCTCTCAAATATATTTCAATGATATTTTAGAATAAGAAATCACTAGCATGAGAATATACTGCAAACAATGTGCTAGGGCTACTGTAGCTGAGGATTGCAATGCTCTAGTCAACTTAAATTCATAGATAGACATATTATTTCCATTAAAATAATTTCTTAATGGTCACACTTTTAAGTTAATCATAAACATTTTGGGCTGTATTCCCACTGACTTTTTTAACACCATGTAGAATTGCATGTATAGTGAGTGAAAATTATGTAAACTTCATTATAAAACAAACAAAAAACTTGGTTATATCTGCACTCCTCTATTTCTCATATAGAGGTTAGACTTTTCTCTAATACTTCTTGTTGAGCTATTTCACTACAACAGTTTTCTCAGTGTCTCCACCTCAGCACTATTGCCCATACCTTTCCCAAAGGCAGAGGAGCTCAAGTTTAATAGATATCGCATATCTATGTGATCTGACTGTAAGATGTAGTGTTTCCTATCCCTTTGAATTCAATTCTCTGACATCCAAAGCATAAGTGGATCTCTCTGCAGCAGAAGTTGATCTGCCATAGAGAATGGATCTGACTGTAAGAGGCTAGACCAATTGGCATTAAAAATAAATCATTAGTTTCTTGAAAACATAAAGATTGATTGTAAGTCCCTTCTTCTCTGAGATAGCATTTGGAGGGATTAAATGATAGGTGCTGGGTAACTCTGCATTTTTATGGAAATTGAACTCTATAGTATGGACCAGACCAGAACAGCAAGCCCTCTAGGTATCCTCTGATCAACAAGCTAGAATATTAAGACTACTGTTTCATCTACATCTATTAAGGAAATGTGATTTCAATCAGAAAAGAGAATATACAGAAGATGTATCTCTCCCTGCTTTCAGATATGCTATGGTTCTTTTGCAGCCTGGTTTTATAATCCTGTCACAACTGTATTGCTAGGCTGTGTTCTCCTAGTTTCCTGTGAGCAATTGAGAAGTCCTGTAGGGAAAGAAGGCATAATGATCGCATTGCCTTTTTCATTTAATTCAGGCAGGCAGCCAGAAAAGTGTCTTTCCTTTTCAACTTCTTTGCTCAGAATGGGAACCAAATGGTATATGGCTTATGTTGAAGATTATGTCTGCCTATCCCTACCCTTTCTACAGGAGGAATTAAATCTGCATGTACAGTATACGCTCTGTGATCTTTTTGGGGGGGTCAGAAAGCTATCTCATATCCTTCTTAGAAATACCATGGAAGCACACCTTGCTGCTCTAAAGAATTCTAAAACGTATCACATTTAATTGGAACTCATAAAACATCTACATACAGAAAGTTGAAGGGAGGGGTAAAAGAAAACAAACCCTTATGAAATGTTGAATTTCAAAACTTTTCAGAAATCTGGGACATTCCTTGATAAGCTGTTTCAAAACCTTGTAGATTAATGTTTTTATTTTGAAAGAACAATCATATTAAAGATAATGTGTAGCTTGAAACTGTAAACATAACATCTCTTATTTTTTAAGATGTTTTAATAATTGTTAGGCTATTCTGTGCAACCCAAATTGCATTGTATAACATGGGAAGGATGTTTGTTCTTTGAAGTGAGTCAGATTTCCATAGATTTGTTATTGTGAGAATGTTCTTCAAAAGGCTGTGTTAATAGATTTATATACTAGTAAATGAAATGTCATTTCTGAATATTCAGAAATATGACTCAAACACCAAAGATTCATAATTTTAAAATGATTTTTATTAGTAATAGTATGAAGATGATGATTTCTTTGCTATTTTGATTTTAAATGCAGAATATATGCACTTACATTCTTTTCTTAAAAAAAAAAAAAAAGGAAAAAGATGTTTCAGATTCTCTATAAACAATTATCTGAGAAAATGAGTTTTGGCTTTAAGAAAAACAAAGAACATTGTGAAATCTCAAAAAATCATAAACTGACAATCCTGAGATATTACAGGAGGAGGTATATTAAAGTGTTCTTCATAGGTTTTGTTGGAGAAACAGAACATGTTTTCATACATTTCTAATGATTCTCTATGTACAGCTCTTTACATGAAGCTCTTCATGATGTATTTATATGTCCCTGTCACAGTGAATCTTTGTACTGACAATAAGATATATTTCATATTTTAAATTCCATTGAGTTTTTCCTTGTAATTTTCTTCTAGGTATTCCTTTCATGTGTCTTTAAAATATTTGAGCTTCTGTTTTCTTATACTGAACTGCTGTAGAAATAAAATGCTTTTTCCAAATATAGCAGTGTTCCTATCTTGATTTTCATATGTAGTGCTTTTTCATCTCACAATTTTTATATCCATGTTTATGCTCTGATTTAAAGTGGCATTCTCTCCTTTGGTATAAAGGGTTATTAAAAATAATAATTAAAAAAAAAGATTAAAAAAAAAAGATTAAGAAAACAGCAAAGCTAGAGGAGAGTTGAAATTATGCATGAATCCTCCTATATGTCTTATATTTTGTTCTGTATGTTACACTGGAAAAACGTCAGAATATATAACAAATACACAATTAAATTTTTTTAATGAAAAAAAAAACAACCGTGTGGACAGACAACTAAATTATCTAAAGAATAGGAAAATAACATGCCTAAAACTATATTAACTGGACATGTCTAGGCCTTTTAGGTATATAAACAAAGATAAAAAATGCATAAATACATACCTGTCTAAGGTTTTGAAATGTATATTCACAGAAATTATTATCAAAAAATGTTTGTAAAGTAGACTCCTGTGTATCTACTGATCTAATCCACATTAGTTTTACTTCTTGAGTAATTATTTTCAAAGAAAAGAAAACTCTGGAAAAGGTATTTTAAATTCATTACCATATATGTCTTTTCTATTTGGAAGCTATTACCATATTGTATCTCTACATTTTAGTTGCACGCTCTCTCCCAAAACTACTCAAGCAAAATCTAGATATCTGACAGAAAAAAAATGTCAAAATCAAGTATTGCAGCTTGATTATAGCCTACATAGCTTAAAGCCAGACAACTTGCAAACATCTAATTAAGTAGAAAAAATCTAATAGAAAGCTAGTAAACATTTAATACAAGAAAGAAAAGCACAACATCACAGAAAAGACAGAAGAATAAAGTTTTTTTTTTTTTTTTTGCAGTAGATTTGAGAAAACTGGAAACATAACACAATTAGACACATCAGGGAGCCACAATGCATAAGAGAACATTTCAGTAGTGACAGTAAAGTCCATACAAATTGTATGGTTTATTGGAGCAGAGCTTCACATGAATGAAACTGAAACAGCTGCCTGCTGGGATTAAGCATTAGAGAACAATGACAGCTGCTGACAACTCAATACAGTAGGCACCTACGAGAGGTAGTCCAGTTTGCCCAACTCAGCAATACTAATGCCAGTAATAAGGCCGTTTTAGTTCAAATGATCACATTTAATTCCAAGGACAATGAATATCAAGGTACTATGCTCACACCTTACAGCAAAGGCATTGATGTAAGTGACGGTCCTGTGTTTCTTTTATAATTTGTCATTCAGTACATGACATGTACATGACATGAGTCTGATTTTGTGAAAAATTTACTGCAACTAAAGACATTAAAATCCATTTTCCATTATGTTAAGAAACAATAGGAGCCTCAAAAGAAAATGTCTGTGTATGACATTGCCCCCCAAAAAAGTGTGTGTGAAATTTTCTAAGATTTAAAACTACAGTATTGGAAGGCTTTGCAGAGCCTTACTTAAGGGAGCAGTGGCAAAGAAGACAGAAAATGATTTAAAATTGGGAAAGGAAATGAAGAATTATCATGAATGCAGTAGAATGTAAAATCTTAGGAAGCTACAAAACCTCAAATGGCAGTGTCTGGGACAAGCATTTGACAGAAGTCTGTCTGTAAGAGCAAATTAAAACCTTCAATTTTATTAGTCCCTTCTGTGTTTATAAAAAAAGATCCTAAATCGTTGTATGGAAATAAACAGGTTCAAATGATTAATACTTCATTGTGTCTGCTTTCTAAGTAAAAGGCTGCTGAATAGTGGGCTAACTGCTTGGGTCAGAACACAGAAGCCTCTTTCAATTTAAGTGGTTTTCTTTCTAACTAATCTTTCTTTCTAATTTTTACAACTATACACCCACCTACAGGTAAACAATTTTTAAAGATGCAAAATTAGTTTTAATGCAGGAGAATACTTTATGGCCATTCTTATAAAAAACAGAAATCACTTTTTTCATTTTTTTTTTTTTTTTTTCTGTTCAGAGCTGAAATGGACTACTGTACAGATACTTCCAAATAAAACAATAAAACTATGGTAGAGCACATACAATAGATAGAGATGTTACATGTTTTCTCACAAAACTGTTGTCTATTTTGGCCATTCTAGGTATTGATAGATATCACAGGAAAAATAGGCATAAAGTTATCTAAAAGTAACCGTGACCTTACTAGACATAGCCTGACCAGTAAGCCCCATCTGGGGTTTATAAGCCCCTTATCTAGGGCTAATTTAAAAAGTAAATTTAACTATGAATTTCTGGATCAGTCTCTTTCTTGGTATCTGATTGCAATTAAATGTTCCCACCAGGACAGATTTATGTAATTTATTATTTTTTTTTTTTTTTTTTTTTTTTTTTTTTTTATGTCACATTCATCTTGAGCTTTTCCAATAAGAAATGTGATGAGGAATTCAAATATGGGCTATCATTACACTCATCTTTTCCAAAAAGAAAGAATCATATGTTTAGTGAGGTGATTTTTTTATTGTTTATTTGTGTTTAATGTGTGCACTCTGCACAGGGGTTTATAGTAGAGGTGTACTTTATTTTTCATCAGAAGGAAATTAGGTGGTAAAACTATCTATAAATTTCTGAGTTATCTAAGAATTGTTATACTGAACAGGCAGTTATCAGTGGGAATAAATAAATAAAACCTTGCCAGTTCTTTTACACATTTTTATTTTTAACAGAGGAACATATACTGTTGAATTATATACATGTTCTAAAAATATATTTCTAGTTTAAAGTTGCAGAATGCTTGAATGATTAAACTGTGCCCATGGAACCAGAGTTTTGAAAATCTTTATTCCAAGACATATTAAGTACTGTACCATGAAAGACAGCTTTTCCAGGAACAAGTTAATTCAGTGCAAGAAAAATAGTTTTTATACCATTGTATACCCAAATATTCCCAGATATAACACAATTTTAGAAAAAAATATACGGTCATGAAGATCAAAATATACCTGATTTTCAAAATTGTTTTAATATTTTCTATCTTTTCCCTAGCTATTAAGGTGTATCCTCCTGCCATGGAATCTACTCCTGCTCATAAACTGCAGGATTTAAGTTGTGCTACTTTCAAGCACTTTTCTAAAATGGAACTAGTGAAGATACCCTGAAACTCACTCAAATGGTAGAAAATTATACATCTGTAACAGCAAGCAAGTCACTGTTTCTGAGGTGCTTTTTTTTTTTTTTTTTTAAGAACTGAATAACACTGCAAATCCACAGTTGCCAAAGTACTCTAAGATGCAAGCTGGTAGCTCTTCTTGCGCTGTCCAGTGCTCTGGGGATGTATCACCTCTACCTGGTAGGTAGACATGTGGTTCGGGCACTTCTGTGATATAATTCCATTTTGAAATATCAGGAGACGAAGGCCTGAATTCTCAAAGCATGTATATGCCTCATTTCCTTTAAAATCAATGTAGAGGGCTTTACATGTTCTGAGTTTCTTTCTTTTCTAAAGGAAACTAAGCTGGAAATCTTGTGCATAGATAAGATATTTTTTTAAAAAAATCTTATTTAAAAAAATTAAGATTTAAAAAAAGAAAAAAAAAAAAGAAGATTTTTCTGTGGTTTCTGTACCTCTATAGTCTCAGGAGTGGAGTTTAATAGTTCACATGATGCTATATCTTCTTCAGTCCTTTTTGAGCAACATTCCCAGTCAGTTGTATATTGCTTAGTGAAACTTTTTTACCTCCTTCTCAATAAATAAATAAATAAATAGAAAAAAAAAATAGATTCTTTGATTTCGTAAACCTGAGGATTGGACAGAGCCTTAGATGACTTCTTTTGTCTTGATTAATGTTGGGAAGTTAGTTTCTGATGAACAAATTTTAAGACAAATAATGTTGTTAGGAGAAGTGTGGGTATCTGCAAAGCACTGATGCTATTAACATTGCAGTGACATGACTAAAAGCCTGGTGCAAAATCCAAGAAGTTTAAAAACACAAGTGCAGTTATTATAAGACCACAGTAATCTTCAAAATCTATTTTCTCCTCATCTGTCAAGTGACGAATTACACACCACAATGTGAAATCTAGCTCATTGTCTCTTTGTTCTGGGCCACTGTTCAAATACATGTATTAAAATCACTCAGGTGGGGCACAAGTATTGGGAATTCAGTCAAGCTATTCTGTTGCAGTAGCATGCTGAGGCTATGATGTTTAAGTGACTGAGTTAGAAGACAGAAAAGAGAAGAAATTATGCAAAATAAATGTAAAGACTGCCAAACTATTACTTTATGAGCTGCTCTTCTGGGAAGCAGGTTTATCGGTGGTGATACTTCATTCAGGAAAATTGATGTGGGGATGGTTAATGGTTGGGCTAGATGTAGCAGGATGTTATTGTCAGTAACATCACACACCTAAGCATTATACAGTGTGCTGGCACCAAGGGCTTTTTTCTGACAAAGAAGGTTTTCGTGTTTTGTGATTTCCTTTTTATTATTATTATTATTTTATTTAACTGTTGATGAAAACAATGAAAACAATTACAACATGCTCAGAAATGAGCTAAATGCCACTGGGAGTATTTTACACAGCAAGTTACCCAAATAACACATTGGGTGTTTTCTTAAACTATATTTTGGTTTTGATTCACTGTCAGCTTTCTCACTAACTGCAGTTAGTATAAAGAAACCTGTGCAACTCCTTCCATTTGGTTAATTCAGGTTAGATAACAGTAAAAGAAAACCAGGTGTCAAATAAATAACATGATATTTTAGTACAACATATTTAATTAAAATAATCAATTTTGTCATAATTATTAACACACGGCCTTCAAGAAGTTCTCAACAGAAACTACATAGAATAATTTACCTGAAATGAGTTCTTCTGAAGGTGTTGTTTTTATAAAACAATAATATATGTTTATATAATTGTTACGACTATGATTTTTTTTTTTCTGTAATAATACCAGTATTTGAATTCATGTATTTATGTGTTTGTAATTATTTAGAACTTTTTGCCTGAAAGGTAACTCTGTAACAGACTGGGTATACAGCTTATCCCCAAAGGATTTACCTTGTAAGAGTGCAGAAGCTCTGTGAGTCAGAGCATTCACAGTACCATAATAAAATTATTCTTGTTACTCATCAAAAACCATAATGAATTTGGGAAATTTTCTGCTAGCTTGTATTGAATCTCAGTTGGTCTATGCATAGAAAAGCCTGTGTCTTAATGTGGCAAACTGGGAAAAAAATACTGGTATATAAAAAACAGCCCTGAACCTAAAGAAGTTTAAATACTATTTCCTTATGATTTGAAATCTAATTCATATCAGAGGCATAAGAGAAAGATGCTCTTTGGCAAGGCAGAGACTGAGTTACTAATGTACTTCTGGAAAATTATAGAAATTAATCTACAAACTTTAAATAGATCTGTAGGCTTTCAAAGAATGTGTATAAAATATATTTGTATACATCTAGCCTTGTAATCATGATGTTCCTGATATTAGATTACTTCTGCAGTCTTAATTGTTTATCAGATTAAAAAATAAAAATAAAAATAAACTAACACTTTCTCTTAGTTTGCATTTGTGTAAGTTTGACTTCTGGCAGCAATTTTCAGGTATAGTTCTTATCCATAAAGTTAATGAGAAATGTTTTTCCTATTTTGCAAAATCCTTAAAACATCAAAAGTCCACCTAGATGAAGTTAAAAATCCCTAATTAAAAACATGCAGTGATTAAGGCTTGCAAGAAGGAATAAAATAATGTTATTAAGGAAATGATGGATATTATGGCAGTGACTTCATTTACTGTCTGTACTATGGTTCCCAAGTAGTTCTGGCCAAGGCACTTAAACCATGTCTGCAAAAGGACTGGATTGTTGCAACATATCACCAGAGCTGAGTTTTGAAGGATGGTATAATGCTCTGTACTCTGAAAGTCATCATCAGCTAGTGTGTGGATTTCTCCGCTGTACCTCAGTTTCCTGCCCATAAAATAGGAGTAATATCACCATATTTCCGATTGGGGTAGTTGTAGACATAACTATTTACATATCTATGAAGCACTGGGATACCCTAGTCATGAACTTCTTAGAACAGCCCATGAAGAATTAATCATAGTTCCTATTTAGAAATAAGGTTTGATTGTATAAAGTAAGTGAAGTCTTGGGTCACACACTGAATAATGAGGGTAAAAGAAAATATTGATCATTATATTGATCACTAAGTGATCACCAGACTGGAGTGCCCCTGAGGTCCTGTGGAAAATATGTTATATAATGGTGTAATTAAAGATTATGGCATAATACATATGTATAAGGGGTCAAAGTAAAATTGCAGAAGTAACCCCAAACCTGACATTTTCAAGCTATTTAGCACTCAACCTAATAAGTTTTTCAAATATATTTTTGCCAATATATGTAGTATATGTATAGGCAGCACTTATATATCTGTCTGCGTAAGTGATGGACTGAATAAAAGAATTTGAGAGAGAATAACATTAAATCTCAGACTGATTAATTAAATTCCCTAGTTCTTTTGACTGTTGATGGTCTGATATGTTTATCTTGAAAAAAAATCTTGTATTCTTATCTAATATATTTTTTCTCACCTGATTTGGCCTACAGAAGAGTAGGTGTGAATGACACAACCACCACAGTATGCTACAGAAGTTTTGTGTCAGAATTTTTCTCTATCGTCCTTGCTATCTCATATGTCCACATAGCTTCTCATCAGAAGAGTCCTCTAGGGCCAGAGGTTATTGCAATAAACAGGAAGAAAAATGTTTTCAATCAAATCTCAATTTTTTTCTTGTGACTACCAAAGTACTCACAAGTATGCAAGAAATGAAGTCACAATTTTTATATTGCAAACAAATTCATTGTTTCAGACCACAGGGACAATTTATCAGCTACTGATAATACTCTGATCAGTAGCTAACCATTCATTGATACTTTCGTATTAGTATGGGGAAAGGCGTTGAAAAAGGAGGGCAACATATGCCAGTTTCTGGCAATTGCTGTCCTTTTAACAGTCAGGTGAAAACACAGTAAAACAGAGGTGAACATTGGAAATGAGAATGAAAGTTCTGTCTGTCTTCCTTACCCTTAAGGAATTATGCAAAAACTAGAAGGACTTTGGGGTTGGGGTCTGCTACAGGCCACCTGATCAGGAGGAGTCTGTTGACAAGGCCTTCTTGCTTCAGCTGCAAGAACAGTTACGCTCACAAGCTTTTGTCCTGATGGGGGATTTCAACCACTCAAATATCTGCTGGGAGAGTGGAACGGAAGGTTCCAGACAATCCAAGAGATCCCTGGAGTCTGATGAGGACTACTTCCTGGTCCAGGTAATAGACGCACTGACCCAAGGTGAAGCCTTTCTAGACCTGGTGTGCACCAATGCATAAGAGAGCATTAGAGAGTTTAAGATTGGAGGCTGCTAGGACTGTAGCAACCATGCCCTGGTGGAATTTGGGATCTTGAGGAATATGGGTCTGGCAAAAAACAGAGTCTGAACTTCTGGCTGCTCAAGGAATTACTGTCTGGGACCCCCTGGGAAACTGTCCTTAAGGGCATAGGAACTGAAGAGAGCTGGCAGTTCTTTAAGTACACCCTTCTGAAAACGTGAGAGCTCTCAATCCCCCAGCAGAAGAAATCCGGCAGAGGAGGCAGGTGTGGTGGTTTTTCTGTGTTAGGCAACTGAACACCACAACCGCTCTCTCACTCCCTGGCATGGCTGAGCAAGGACCTGCTGAACTTGGCAAGGAATGTGAAGAATAGCAAGGGGTTCTACAGCCACATAGGCAGCAGGAGACAGGCCAAGCAGAGTGTTCCCCCTCTGATAAACGAGAAGGCAGAACTGGCTTCCTCAGACATGGAAAAAGCTGAGGTATTCAGTAAGTGCTTTGCCTCAGTCTTCCCTGGTGATCAAGTTTCCTATGTCTGTCAGGACCCTGAACCTCAAGGAGAGGGTGAGAGGAGTGGATTCCGTCCCACTGTGACAGTGGAACAGGTCTGGGACTGCCTAAGGAAATTGGATGTGTATAAGTCCATGGGCCAGATGGTGCTGAGAGAGATGTCTGATGTAGTTGCTGAGCCCCTCTCCATCATATCTGAAAAATCATGTCTGCTGGGTGAAGTCCTCGGTGACAGGAAAAAGGGAAACTTTCCTCCCATTTTTAAGAAAGGGAGAAAGGAAGACCCGATGAACTAGAGGCCGGTGAGCCTCACCTCTGTGCCTGGGAAGGTCATGGAACAGATCCTCCTGAAAGACATCGTAAGGCATGTATGAGATAAAGAGGTAATCCAAGACAGCCAGCACTTCTTCACCAAAGACAGATCTTGCCTAACCAATTTTGTGGCCTTCTATGATGGAGTAACAGCATCAGTGGACAAAAGAATGGTGACGGATATCATCTACCTAGATGTGAACAAAGCCCTGGTCCCTCACCACATTCTTCTCTCTCAATTGGAGAGGTATGGTTTTGAAGGATGGACTGTTAGGTGAATAAAGAATTGGTTGGCTGGTCATAGCCAAAGGAC
Source organism: Heteronetta atricapilla (assembly GCA_011075105.1). Taxonomy (NCBI): domain Eukaryota; kingdom Metazoa; phylum Chordata; class Aves; order Anseriformes; family Anatidae; genus Heteronetta; species Heteronetta atricapilla. Next base: position 171,971,762 of record CM021731.1, read on the forward strand.
TGTGGTCAACGGTTCTATGTCTGCGTGGAGGCCAGTCACAAGTGGGATGTCTTGGGACCAGTGCTCTTTAACACCTTTATCAATTCCATAGACAATGGAATCAAGTGTACCCTCAGCAAGTTTGCAGATTACACCAAGCTGAGTGTTGCAGTAAATACAACAGAGGGAAGGGATGCCATCCAAAGGGACCTGGACAGGCTGAAGAGGTGGGCCCATGAGAACCTAATGAGGTTCAACAAGGCCAAGTGCAAAGTGTTGCACTTGGGCTGGGAAAATCCCAGGTATTTACATATGCTGGGAGATGAAGAACTTGAGAGCAGCCCTGCAGAGAAGGACTTGGGGGTCTTGCTGGATGAGAAGCTGGACACAAGGCATCAGTTCATGCTTGCAGCCCGGAAGGCCAACTATGTCCTGGGCTGCATTAAAAAAAGGGTGGCCAGCAGGGAGAGGGAGGTGATTGTCCCCCTCTACTCTGCTCTTGTGAGACCCCACTTGGAGTACTGTGTACAGGCCTGGGGCCTCCAGCACAAGAAGGATGTGGAGCTCTTGAAACAGGTCTAGAGTACCACTAAGATGATCAGAGGCCTGGAGCACCTCTCCTATAAAGAAAGTTTAAGGGAACTAGGCCTATTGAGCTTGGAGAAGAGAAGACTTAGGGAGACCTCATTGTGGCCTTCCAGTACAAACAGGAGTATAAACAGGAGGGGGAATATCTGTTTAAATGTCTTGATAGTGGTAGGACAAGGCGGAATGGTTTTAAACTAAGATAGGGGAGATTTAGGAGGAAGTTTTTCACTCAGAGGGTGGTGAGGCCCTGGAACAGGTTGCCCAGAGAGGTTGTGAATGCCCCATCCCTGGGGCATTCCTGCTGCTATCCTTTCCTATTCCTTTTCTGCTATCCTTACCTATTCTGATGAGTATTGAACTGGCGCCAAATTGCAAGTAGCGTCACTGACAAGTATTGCATTTAGAAAAGCTGATTTAACAAAGTAGCAGAGCAGCAGCAGGCTGGTTGTGGCAGTGACAGTACCACTAAGAGTATTTCAAGGCATTGTTAGACTTTTTAAATCTTTCTCTTGACATCTCTCAATTTTTTTTAATTTGCTCACTCATTCAATGTAATCTCTTTTTAGAACTAGTTCTGTTTCCCCTTCTGGAAGTCAAGTAGTAAACTATCGCCATTCCCTTCTATATTTAAATAGGTTCTTTTTTAATTTTCTTTTATATTATTATTATTTGCATATACATACGTTAATGATTTATTAAGGCTATTCTAGAGCTTAATGTGTTGCATGTATTCCAGACAGAGATGCAATAGGTTATGGAAGTATATAACTGGCCTTTGTATGCTGTCAGTCCTTCTGCTAGATCTGCCTATGCCAAACACAAAGATGGAAGCAGGACAGAGAAAAAATAATCTGCAGAATGCATCACAAATTCAATTAAAAATGTTTGGAATGAGAAAAATTAACAATGAAATGAAAAGATTCCAAGCTTTGACACACTGAAAGTCTGAATTCCAGATCCAAAGCAATGATGTTTGCAAAGGTTGATTCCTCATACGAAATAGCAACCAAGATATTGGTGAAGTAACCAAGATATGTACTGAAATGTGAGAGTGATGATATAATGAACTGACAAGTGCAATGCCTTCAGGAAGATGATTGCAGGAGACATTGCAGTAAGTACAGTAGCAATGAAATCCAGGGGACTCTGGATGGAGTCATATGTTTGAGAGAGACTGGACACCAGATGAAGGGGAAACAACAGATGTATCCTTTATGGACAGAACTGTATATCCCTTTCTGTGTAATTGGGAACAAGAAATGAACAACAATGAAGAAATGCCTATTCACAGAATAGAGTCTGATGAATTGAGAAAATAATCTGAAGAAAGAAAACAATGACTGGCTTTGCATGCAGGAGCCTGTAGAAATGGCAATTGAAAAGGCAACTTATATGAATACACAATTGCTCTAGCAGCACCATTTTTTTACAAAAGATCATAGAAGAAGACACAGTAAATCATATAAACCTGCTTAAATTCAATTCTTTAAAGTCTGCATAATTTTTGTATAAGTCTTTGTATAATTCATGCAATATATACAAAGTCTATAGCAGAACTCACCTTGGGAAGGGTGGCAAGCATGTTTTGGAGGTCAAAATAAGGATTAGAGAAAAGACCTTTGAATTTCATGTGATTGATTTTAGATGAGTGCAAAGCATTGCACTTAGAAAGGAGAAATAAGACACATTTAAAATAGGATAGAGATGGCTATGCGGTTGGACTGAAAAAGATATTAAGACTTATCTCAAAATGAATATAAGATTTCAGTGTGGTCCTGTTGCAAAACAGGAAAATTTGGAATGAATTAACATGACTGTTGGCTGTAATACATAGTAGGCAATTTTCTAGCTGTCCCTGGCTTTAGTAGAACCTTGGCTGGAACAAAGTACAACACCATGGTTTAGAGCAGACAGTGGTAAATTGGAAAGTACTAACAATAATAGGAAGTATAGGAATAAAATGACCTATGAAGAAAAAGTTAAAAAAGTAATATATATATATATATATTAAAAAATAAAGGAGGTAGCAAATGTGTCTTCCATTAGGTAAAAAGAGGTTATAATGAGAGTACAGACTGATTGCTCTCTGGGACCATAAAGTCTAAGAAAAAGAGAAGTTGAATTTTCAGCAAAGATACTTAATTTAGATATTGAGGCTTTTGAAAGCCAAGGGTTAGTGAAGCAACACAATCTTTCCCTCTCTTCTGCCTTTCTTTCCCCTTCCTTCCCCCCCCTTCCTTGCTCCCTGACACATAATCTCTTTCTCCCGCTCCACTCTCTCCCCCATGTGCTGTCTTTCTCTTTCATTCATGTGCTGTCTTTCTCTTTCATTCATGTGCTCTCTTTCTCCCTTACTCTTTTCTTTCTTTCTTTCTTTCTTTCTTTCTTTCTTTCTTTCTTTCTTTCTTTCTTTCTTTCTTTCTTTCTTTCTTTCTTTCTTTCTTTTCTCTCTTTCTCTCTTTCTCTCTCTTTCTCTCTTTCTTTCTCTCTTTCTTTCTCTTTCTTTTTCTTTCTTTTTTCTTCCTTCCTTCCTTCCTTCCTTCCTTCCTTCCTTCCTTCCTTCCTTCCTTCCTTCCTTCCTTCCTTCCTTCCTTCCTTTCCTCCTTCCCTCCTTCCTTCCTTCCTTCCTTCCTTCCTTCCTTCCTTCCTTCCTTCCTTCCTTCCTTCCTTCCTTCCTTCCTTCTTTCCTTTCTCCCTCCCTCCCTCCCTCCCTTCCTTTTTTTCTTCTTGCCTTCCTATTTTTTTTTTTTTCACATATGTTCACAAATGTTCTTTTAAAGTTTAAGTGTTTTGTAACCTATTGGTGTGCAGGTATGACTTGATGATGCCTACATCCCCATGATTTCTAAGATTTTGTTTTCAAATGACTGAGAAATTTACCAACAACAAAAAATTTCTACTCAACCAGAAAGCAGAGACATTATTAATGAGGTTTTTCTATGGAGTACTCCACAAATGAGTAATGAATTCTTGGTAAAGATGAATGAAAATAGCCTGTCAATGTGAATGACATTCATTGATTATGAAAAAGATACTGACTAGCATCAGAGAAAGAAAAATACTGTGCTGAACAGGACCTAAGCATAACAAAACATGGTCTGTAATTTCTGAGAAACATAAGTGGGTTGGGCTGTGGCAGACACAAATAGGAAAGAAGAAAAGGAGAGCCCAGAGCAGTGTTTCCTGTGTGCAGTGTAGTATGATACACATAAAAGAACCAGTACCAGGACTCCAGTACTGTCTGAGGATGTAGTGTATGATCTTGGAACAGGCAAAAGTATTAAGCCTATCCCAAGTTCAGCTAAAGTTGAGTGTAATATCCCACAAACAGCATAAATAAAACTCAGGTTCAGATTGTGAAAAGGGAGTTTTGGGGGGAGTTTGAGGATTGGAGGAAGAGAAGGAAGAATGTAAATGTTCTGCCAAGATGGATTCAATTCTGAATTTAGAAACAAGCATTCTGCAACAGTAAATTCCTTCTGCTCATTGCAAATGAAATTGAAGGAGATTTGTACTCCTTTACTTCAGGTATGCGCTTTGGCCAAGTCTTTTTGAAAAGTAGAGAGTGAAAAGCAACCAAGATGCCTTAATTTCTAAATATGTCTTTTGTCAATTGAAAATCTTAATGTTTCATCAAGAGCAAGTGACTTTTATTTTATTTTATTTTATTTTATTTTATTTTATTTTATTTTATTTTCATTTATTTATTTATGGTGCAAATACTATTTTCTTACAGGGTTTATACAGCTCCAGTCACTGTGATTATGTGATCTAACTTGGACTTCTGGATACTGATGAATTATAGGTGATAACATACAGTTCCAATGATCAGACAAAAATTAAGATTAAAATGGGAAAGGAACACTTTTTGACTAGAAGCAAAAATGAAATTTTTTTTGGGGGGGGAATGGCAAGGCTGGACTTACCAGAAATCACAGGAAGGGACTCAAGGAATCACCTCCTTCTACTGCATTACTTTGTATTAACATTTTTGCTCCTCAATTAGAGTGTCTTAGGAAGGACAATGCAAAAAATTGGGATTACTTACATGGAAAATGCAATAAAGTGTGGTCAAAAAAAAAGTACTGTGAATTCACTGTGTTTGAAGAAGTCATGAATGAAATTTGAGAAATAGGAAAAATATTACTATTGTGTCAAAAAATGTAATTAAAACTGAGATGATCATTTTATTCAGAATCTCTCTTTCCTGCTTGCAAATATCTTTCTCAGAAATTTACCTTTCAAGATAATGCACCTAAAATTAATTCTTTTCTAGCTCATTCTATAGTACATTTTCATTAGACTTCTGAAAATAAATAAATAAATAAATAAAAAATCCAATAGAAACCCCAACAACAACAAAAACGTATTATAAACAACATCAATTCCCAGCACTAAGAATGAACTAACTGAAAGAAAAATGTATTAGGAATGCTATCACAGAATCACAGAATCACAGAATAGTCTAGGTTAGAAGAGGCCTCCAAGATCACCGAGTCCAACCTCTGACCTAATGCTAACAAGTCCTCCACTAAACCATATCCCTAAGCTCTACATCTAGACGTCTTTTAAAGATCTCCAGGGATGGCGACTCAACCACTTCCCAGGGCAGCCTATTCCAGTGACTAACAACCCTTCCTGTAAAGAACTTTTTTCTAATATCCAACCTAAACCTCCCCTGGCACAATTTTAGTCCAATCCCCCTCATCCTGTCACCAGGCACATGGGAGAATAGACCAACCCCCACCTCACTACAGCCTCCTTTAAGGTACCTGTAGAGTGCGATAAGGTCACCCCTGAGCCTCCTCTTCTCCAGACTGAACAAGCCCAGCTCCCTCAGCCACTCCTCATAGGACTTGTGCCCCAGACCCCTGACCAGCTTCGTAGCCCTTCTCTGGACTCGCTCAAGCACCTCAATGGCCTTCTTGTAGCGAGGGGCCCAAAACTGAACACAGTACTAGAGGTGCGGCCTCACCAGAGCCGAGTGAAGGGGGACAATCACTTCCCTAGCCCTGCTGGCCACACTGCTTCTTACACAAGCCAGGATGCCGTTGGCCTTCTTGGTCACCTGAGCATCCTGCTGGCTCATATTCAGCCGACTATCAACCAATACTCCCAGGTCCTTCTCTACCTGGCAGCTTTCCAACCATTCCTCTCCCAGTCTGTAGCTCTGCTTGGGGTTATTGTGCCCCAGGTGCAGGACCCGGCACTTGGCCTTGTTGAACTTCATGCAGTTGACCTCAGCTCATCGGTGCAGCCTATCCAGATCCTCCTGCAGAGCCTTCCTACCCTCGAGCAGATCGACACACGCACCTAACTTGGTGTCATCTGCAAACTTACTGAGGGTGCACTCGATCCTCTCATGCAGATCATCAATAAAGATATTAAAGAGGACTGGCCCCAGTACCAAGCCCTGTGGGACTCCACTAGTGACCGGCCTCCAACTGGATTTGACTCCATTCACCACAACTCTCTGGGCCCAGCTATCCAGCCAGCTCTTAACCCAGCGAAGCGTATGCCAGTCCAAGTCATGAGCAGCTAGTTTCCTGAGGAGAACGCTGTGGGGAATGGTGTCAAAAGCCTTATTGAAATCAAGGTAGACCACATCTACAGCCTTTCCCTCGTCCACTATGCATGTCACTTTGTCATAGAAGGAGATCAGGTTAGTCAAGCAGGACCTGCCTTTCATAAACCCATGCTGACTGGGCCTGATTGCCTGCTTGCCCTGCAAGTGCCATTTGATGACTCTCAAGATAATCTGCTCCATGAGCTTCCCTGGCACTGAGGTCAAACTAACAGGCCTATAGTACCCTGGGTCTATCCCCCAGCCCTTCTTGTAGATGGGCGTCACTTTTGCTAGTTGCCAGTCGAGTGGGACCTCCTCTGATAGCCAAGACTGCCGATAAATGATGGTAAGCAGCTTGCCAGCTCTGCCGCCAGTTCTCTCAGTACCCTTGGGTGGATCCCATCTGGCCCCATCAACTTGCATACATCCAAATGCTGTAGCAGGTCGCCAACCATTTCCTCGTGGATTCGTGCCTCCCAAGGGACTCTGCCAACCCGTAACCTGAACAGCTCAAAGTCAGCCCTCCAGAAGTCCAAGACAGCGGTATTACTGGTCCCCTTCCTGACTTCGCCAAGTATCGAGAACTCTACCATTTCATGGTCACTCTGCCCGAGACAGCCCCCAACCACCACATCTCCCACCAGGCCTTCTCTGTTTGTGAACAGAAGGTCTAGCGGGGCACCTCCCCTGGTAGGCTCACCAACCAGCTGCGTCAGGAAGCTATCTTCCACACTGTCCAGAAACCTCCTAGACTGCTTTCTCTGGGCTGTGTTGTGCTTCCAGGATATGTCTCCTCATCCTGGATATATAACTCCTCATCCGTCTCCTCATCCTGGTTTGGTGGTCTATAACAGACCCCCATCAGGATGCTTGCCTTGTTGGCTTTCCCACTGATCCTAACCCATAGCGACTTGACCTTATCATTCCCAGCCTCAAGTTCGACGACATCAAAACACTCTCTCATATAGAGAGCCACTCCACCACCCCTTCTGTGCTGCCTGTCCCTTCTGAAAAGCCTATAGCCAGACATTGCAGAATTCCAGTCAAGAGAGTGGTCCCACCACGTTTCCGTGATGGCAACCAAGTCATAGCCCACCTGCTGCACAATGGCTTCCAGCTCCTCCTGTTTGTTGCCCATGCTGCGTGCACTAGTGTAGGTGCACTTCAGTTGAGCCTTTGCCTTCTCCCCCAGCCTTGCCATTGTTCCCCCTGGCACACCTCTAACGAGCTTTGTTTCATCCCCATCCCCCTTCTTACCTAGTTTAAAACCCTCTCAATGAGCCCTGCCAGCTCCTGGGCTAGGATCCATTTGCCCCTTGGAGTCAGTTGGGGCCCGTCTGCGGCCATCAGGCCAGGTGCCGAGTAAAGTGCCCCGTGGTCGAAGAACCCAAAATTTCTGTGTTGGCACCAGCCTCTGAGCCACGTGTTTATCAGGTGGGCTTTCCGTGGCTTCTCTGAATCCCTCCCTGCCACTGTAGGGATGGATGAAAACACCACCTGTATTCCCGCTCCGTCCACTAACCGTCCCAGCCCCCTGAAGTCACATTTTACAGCCTTCAGGCTTCTCTCATCAGTGTCATCACTGCCAGCCTGGACTATCAGTAGTGGGTAGTAATCGGAGGGGCAAACCAGGTTGGGAAGCTTTCTGGCAGCATCCCTGACCCTGGCCCCAGGGAGGCAGCAGACTTCCCTATGGGTAGGGTCAGGCCGACAAATAGGGCCCTCTGTTTCCCTGAGAAGGGAGTCGCCCACAATGATCACCCTTCTTTCTTTCTTGGTGGAAGCAGTCTTGACACGTGGAGCAGACTTCCTCGCCCTAGGCTTCCTGGGTATACTTTCTACCACACCCTGCTCCTCCACTCTCTGAAGCCCCAGGGTCTCAAATCTGTTGCATAAGGGCACCTGGGAAGGTGGGGGAGGTAGGTGGGGGGGGGGGGGGGGCGGGGCGTTTCCTGCAATGTCAAGCAGGAACCTATCTCCATTCCTCCTCCACTCCTGGGTCCCCTTCCTCTGCCCGATAGCGACCGGGCAGGGGGTCCACCCTCATTTGGGAGTCTCACTCCGGTGCCTCTCCTTCAGGCCTTGCAGGGAGTTGTTCCATCAGTCTATCTCCCGCTCGCACTCCCTGATGGCCCTCAACCTCTCCACCTCCTCCCTGAGTTCTGCCACCAGGCAGACCAGGTCATCCACCTGCTTGCACCTCACGCACACACTATGCCTCCCTCAGATGGCAGCAGCAGGCTCTGACACTCCCGGCACCCAGAGACCTGCACTGCCGCATTTTGGAGTGGGCAGTCTGTTTGGGTGGCTACAGACTTTCTAGAGAGAGCTCTCAGCCTAGCTTGGACCATCGCGGCCTAGCTAGTGGTAGACAACCGTCAGATGAGTTGTTCTTAGGGACGGGGGGATCGCTCTGCCCTCCCTGCCCGCCCTGCCTGCACAAACTGCCACACTAACTGCTGTGGCCCGCCCTGTTTGCCCATCCTGGTCACCGTGCTCCTGGTTGCTCACGCTCCCTAGGGGCTGTCTTTGAATGGCCAGGGAGGGGACGCTGTTGGCTCCACCTACGCCTCGTCAGTGTCCCTCAGGAGGGCTGGCGGGTTGTGGTGGCTCCCTCGGCTGCCTCGAGCGGCCTCGATGCCTGGAAAATAGCCCTGCCTGTGCTGATCTCCTGCTCCGCTGCAGAATGCGTCTGCCCCGGAGCAGATCGCCTCGGCAAGTCCTAGTTATTGTAAATTCCAATTTAATTTTCACAAAAATTTTAAATTGCCTATGTCTGTATGCTTGCTTGTTTGATTTTGTTATAGGACTATTTATACTTTGTTACACTTTGCTAGCTCAGAAATTGCTTGTGTATAAAAGATTAACTTTGGCATGTGAAGGGTAGTCTTTCTCTAAAGTGTGCAACACCATTCAGTAGGAAAAGCCTGTGGAGGCAGGATGGACATGATGCCCAGAAGGTACTGCATAAAGGTAATGGGTACAAGATCCTGCAGTGGGACACGCTCAGCTTGTCAGGGACAGCTGAGAGTATCCCCCTTTTCTGCTGTCCACGGTGGAGAGAGGTTCCCTGGCAATTTGGCAGCAGGGGATGCCTGCAGCTCAGCCTTTCTGGGTCTTGGGAACTGCTGTTGACTGAGATTCACCTGGTTTGTTCCCTGATCTAACTCTGTTGCCTCATGGCTCGGACTGCACCTGGCACTCACCCTGTGGGTGTCAACCCTGTTCTCACAGCCCCTTCTGGTCACTGCAGGGCTGTGTCTGAGACTGGTTCCCATTACCAGTCCTGATCATGATCCTGTCTATGGAGAAGGATGAGCTCCAAGCCTGTCCTCAGCCCATCCCCAGGCCTGAGGCTGCCTCTGGGGGCTCTGCTGAGGTGGTGGCTTGGGCCCTGGTTGCCAGGCTGTGCCTTGATAGCCCCATAGGAAGCCTCCTCTGGTCATAGACCCTAGGGAGCCACCAGCTCACACATTGCCTTGACATGGTGGGGACTGGTGGAAGTTATGGACCTGATGATCAAATGCTATGAGAAGGGCTGGACAAGGCATTTGAACTGAAGAGACTGTTCAATGTGGCTGAGGGTCACAGGCTCCACAAAACTGCAGTGTAGGGCTTGACAGAAGAAACTCTGTCTAGGCAGGGGCACCTGTGAGTGTTGTTGAGGTCTGCATTTGACAGGGCTCCCTCACCACATCTCAACTTCCTTTCAGTCAGGGCTCAAGCACAAAGTACTCGTGCCACTCATAATTTCTGGTGCACAAGAGAACCTAGATACTCAGTTACATGGCAACTGAATTGGTCGTTTATGGCTATCTGAGGAAGGCATGGCTTTTGGCAGAAGTCACAGGATGACATATCCTGGTGTTGGGGACTATTTATTTGCAAAATATTGAGCTAACATGATCTTAGTAAGAGAATGGCTGGAAGTCCTGACACATAGGAAGAACTTCACAAATTCTAAAATATGGTTTTGGGTATCTGATAAGAATAAAAGAGTGTTTCCTCCACTCTCCATAATTAAGCAGTAATGTCACCACTGAGTAATAGGTGTCAAAGACAAATGGGCACCAAAAGTGTGCATAACAGCGGTGAAATAAACACAACCACAAGGAATTTTGCAGGTTATAGCTGTCTTCAAAGGACAATTTGTATCGCAGTGGGCTTGGAGAAAAACTGAGTATGATGAATGTAAACGCATAACTTAAACCTAGTTAATTTTCTAATTCATTACAATACTTCTTTCCTATAAGCAGCTTGGAAAATTATTGATTAAATAAACAAACAAAACCTAGGTTGATTTTGGCTGCCAAGTACTCCGGCCCTAAATCAAATGTTGAATCTGAGGCAGCAGTGTGCTTATCAGCCTCAGGTCATGTCCTTAATGCTCAATGAAAGGGAAACCTGTTTCTCATTCAGTGATTGCTCAGCTATAATAAACTGCTAACATTTTTTAATTTGATACTTTACATACTCATTAAACTCTGGTATCATATAACAGGGCAGAAGGTTTGACTTTTTCCCCAGGAGCAATTTTCTCCCGAAGCCTGAATGTTTCATTGCCATACTGTAATTTAAAGGGTTATGGAGGCTTGGTGGAATGAATTACACTGTTTATGAAAATAGCCAAAACCAAAGACAAACTTTAAAAGAAATGCCTGGCTTTAGTGCATATACTCTTCAGTAGCTGCAAATCACATATAGGAGGGTAAGTTATGAACAGATAATTTTATAACTAAACTATCACAGTCTCTATCTCTCCAGGAGAGAAAGAAAGCTACAGGATAACTATCTTAAAAATTGATTTATTATGATGCTTATTTCCACATATATACAGAAAAATAAAAAAAGGAAAGGAAAGGAAAAAAAAGAACCCCACACTCAGCCATGTTGAGTTTATACACCGAGCTAGAGAATGCAGAGAAATAGTTATCAAATTGGTTGTCATAAATGAACAACTAATCCAATGTAGGAAAATAAAACAGGCACTTAGTTATCAAGGCTTAAGATTTCAGCCTTTTTTCTGATTGTACTTCCACATGAGTAGGAGATGGTGGGATCAGGCATGAAAGCTGTGTTAAATCATCTATTAAAGAGGGAAAATAATAAAAGAATCCAGGTTAATAATTAGAAATAATAACTTTCAAATTAATTAAGTAGAGGAACAGGACAGAAGAGTTTATACTTTATTGAACCAGGAATGTATGTTGTGAAGCATAATGCTATAAACTAAAATATATTCAGTAAGCTGGTGCACCTATTAATAGACCAATCAAAAACGGGCTGGTATACCTTAAAATTAATATAAAACAGTAACTGCATTTAAAACAATTCTTAACCACAAAAGAATTTTTCATGTGCTAATCACTTGTACAAATTAATTCACGGTGATAACTAGTTTGTGGTGGGAATTTTGCTGAAATATACGACCTAAAATAACTGTTTCCCTATTGTGAACTCCTTCTTATCTTAAACCATGTATTTGCTCCTTAAGAGGTTCTACATGAGGTGGTGATATCAGTCCATTCTCTGTTATTCTGTGGATGATTTTTGCTGACCTCTTTGAATACTCTCCTTTGAATACTTCTTTTGAATGGCTGATGTTCAGTACATATTGTATTGACATTTAAGACTTGAACCTGAAGTCTGCTATCAACCACTTAGCCTATATATATATAGGCTATATATAGGCTATATTTATATGTATATATGTACATATAAATGAGAAGTGATATGACTGATTCTCTGGGCAGGAAAGTTCATGCAAGCTGATGATCATTATGTAGGTAAAAATGCAAATTTGTGATCCTCACCAAGACAGCATGGAGGCAATTACTCCCAGCTATTTTCTGTAACAAACCAATGGCTGAACTTGGGTACTGCTACCACAGGCAGTGTGCTTGTGTCTTTTTTAGATAGGATCATTGAACTTTTATGAAAAGCTAGACAGAAAAAAATGTCCCTCTACAATAGCAAAAGAGCAAAACAAAAGAAAAGTAGTTGCTGTCTCATGGCTTCAAAAATGAGTAGGCACTCTATGGATGTGATTCTCCTTTACAAAAACATTACAGCATAAAACACAGAGCCAGCATAGACTGACAGTCTTTCAAGAGAAGAGAAAGACAGAAAGGAAACTGAAAATTAGCAGGAAAGGAAACTAAAGGAGAAAAATGATAGAAAAATATACCTCAACAGGTGCTACTATAAATATGAGACCACATAAATAAATAGAGGATTGTAAAGCACATAAAAGTCAAAGTGATGTATGGAGACAAAACACCAGAGCAAGGGTGAAAGAAACATCAGGGTAAGACAAAATATTTTCCTGAAAGTCGATTTTGCCATAGGGTTCTGGTTACAGTTCAGGCAGAGAATGTTTCTACTTGTGAAGAATGGAATAGATAAACACATGCAGATTAGCATTTCAGCATGAGATCAGATTTATGTTCTCTAGCCCAGAACCAGCTGTAACTGTGCGTATCAATTGTTTCAAAAATGCAAGAATTGTATAGTAACCAACCCTTGCATAAACTGCTCATCCACAAGTACAACATATTTCCTAAAAGGTAGGGACTATTTAAAGACTGAAGGTCATATTGCTTTATTTTATCCATAAATTCCAGATATTCATGCTGTTCTCAAAAATACCTAATCCTTGTTTGAATCTTTAAAATTATTTTTTGCCTCAAACAATAGCAAATTGTAGCATGCTTTAGTGAGACATCTGATTTGTCCTCTGGAAATTTCTATTTCTCTCAGCTGTAAGAAGAGACATATTTGTGACAATTATACTCCCCATCTTTCGATATTTCAGCTGGTGCTCCAAGTTAGTTATGGTGATTCTGGTAATGAATTATGGGTTTTGATATCCATGTGTCTACATTAGCTTCTAACTCAGACCAGAAATAACTTAGTAGCAAATTTTCCAGTAGTACCCACATTGGTTTGCAACATGGAATGCTTTAAGAGTGTATAAACTGAATTACTTCTGCATGAAATTAATCAAAATTGCTTCAAACGCTATATAGTCATCAGCAAAAGTGTCAAGACTGGAGTTAGTCTGAAGTTAATCTACAAAAAATGCATGTGATATGGACATCAAATTCTCGGCACCAGCTGTTTCACTTGATAGATATTCTCTTATTACCTAAGACAAACTGCTAATGCAGACATAACCATCTTTAATCAGTTATCAGTTTTGCAGAAATTAACTTTGTACTGAAAACTTTTGTCTGTGTGTGTGTGTGTGTTTTGCTTGTTTGCTTGTTTCTTTTTGGACTCCTTATCTTAACCTGTTCTTAACCCAATGGGAGAAAAGAATCAGTAGGCATATGGGAGGTAAGCTAGGCACAGATGTATACTCTGTGAATCTGTGGGGAGCGGGAATTTATGGTGGAAGTTGTGTCGCAACAGAACTGAGGTGATGAAATTCAATAAATGATTGAGAGAGGGAGTATTGGTAGTTAGAGATGTGGAAAGATTGAATCTCCCTTGAGAAGATGAAAGGACAGTTCAGTAATTGGGAACAGCAAAGATCCATTTGGAGGGCAGGGAAGAAAAGAAGTAGTTAAGATAGTATAGTTGTTTTCAGATCTTCATTTCAGCTCCAATGCACTGAGGAAGTGATCTGAAAATTAACAGAGAATGGAGTGCAAATACTATGGTATTTTATTGAAACACACAGAGGCTTTTATCATAAACGTGCATTTATATTTGCTAACTTTTGTATATAGAGAGTTTATAAAACAATGATGCCTATCCTTTTGGTTATGCTTGAAAAATAACTAATATTTTGACATAAAATCTGGAGTTTTACTACTCATTTCTGGTATAAACATACCTATTGTGCATGCATGGTGTAGTACTAGGATTATACACTGTAGTATTATTCAAATATGAAAAGTCTCAATGACATAATAGGAAGGGGAGAGTATGGTTTAATGTATCTGTAATCCACATATTAAAGCTCTCTAAATATGATTTGACATGACAGTCCCTAATACCTCTGAGCTTTAACATTCTGTTGTGTCTGTGACATATAAGCCACAAATTACAGTATAGGACTGTCTCATAAAATTCCATTTGTAATCCATATTCTTTATTACATATATTATACATATGTATGCATATATATGTGTGTATTTCTAAAAATTTAAAATATCTACCCACACAGTATGGGAATTCAGAGACAATTCCTTCTTCCAGTCTGTAGTTCCACCTGCTGTGCCTATGCATTGAAATTAAGTAACCTTGAAGGGCTGTAGAATGTGTCTGTGCCATCAGCAGGGGAGTAAAAAGGAGGGTGTATATGGGAGGACTAATACTTAACTTGAAATCTGCCAACTCCACTGATATGGTAAAAATGCCCAGTGATCCTTTACATGCCATCCTCCTGTCATCCTCCTGTGTTCTCACTAAGTATGGTAAGTCTCTATTCCCTAGTCTGCAGTTTCCTAAAGTGCTTGACAGATGATCCTCTGCAAAGGATGGTGGATATCAGTACCACAGAGTTAACTGAGCTATTGGCTTTTTCCTAGTGGTAGCTGTGCTCTCCATTGCAAAGACCCACTGCTTGTATGAAAAAGGAAGATGGCAGCAGTACCATCTAAGAACCTTGAAGCACCTGAAATGAGTGGCAGGGACCCTAAGAGAGACATCCTGCTAGTAGTATCCATGATTGACATAGGTGACTACACAAATAATTAGCTTTGAGAGAAAAATGCATGATTCAGGCTGTCTGGTATCATCTGTGGGTACTACAACCTGTCGGTCTGCACAGTGAAGCAATGTGTTTAATGGTGTGTGCTTTGGGTGTTTAACTAGGCATGTGGTGATTTTTCATCAGTGACAGTGTTAGCAAGCAAGCTGTATCTGCTATAGGCAGAAGACAGCTCTGGAAACAGCCCCAGATAGATGGTGTGTATCCCCAAGGAATTGTTCTTGGATATAGAAATGAGAATTTTTAATTGAGGGAAGGGGTGTGTGGTTGCAGTATCATGGAGCAAGAGTGACCCTAAGCAACAAAATCATTTTTGAATTATATTAGAATTTGTTTTATATACACACACACACATACATATAACTTATATAGAGAGACCTTTCAAAATAGTTTGAGTTCTTTCCTGATTTTAGAGGTCTTATGTTTTTATGAAGATGCAGCCTTAGTCACTTCAGGATAAGGAGCAAGAAGACTCGGGAGAATGTTATTTTAATAACCTTAACAGATCATACATTTACATGTCTAAGCCCTTCTCTGTTCACACTGCCACCCTATCTTTAGATCAATCTAATGCTCCTAATTTAATATGCCTTGCCTTTTCCATACAGAATGAGAAAGCCTGTCTAAATGATTAGATCACTATAAAGAAAAGGTCTGTTAGTGTTCTTTCTATCCAGCATATCATGTGGAGATATATGATAATCCTCATAATGCAGCATTCCTTTCTCTGGACCTGATTGGGTTCCACAAATAGGAAATGCTCAAATTGCCAATATTCATTTGCATAGCTTGCCAATTTGCCTGCTGCTTTTCCGCTGGGACCTGTTCCAGACTGCTTCAAAATCTTTCAGTGACCACTTATATTATTCTTTTTTTTTTTTTTTTTTTTTTCCATTGTTGTACTTGTGAACTGTCTTGAATTTTTTTTTATGGTAGCTTTTAAACATTTATCTCCCTGTCTGTTTACTGCTGCCTGAGCAACGTGATTCCCGAATCTTGTCTTTATGAAAATGCACACCAGAGACTTGTCCTTTCAACAACTTCTAATTAGGCTGCTGAGGTTGAGATTTGAGCAAACAATTTTAAGGGTAACTTCCCTGAGCTGGCTCCAGTGCTTCCTGCTTAGCAGAGCTCACTGCTTAAGAAGCTTATCAGCTAACTTCCTGCAGGTGAGACACTTGCCAATCATCTGACATTACTTTTTCACTGTATCAGTGAGCTGGACTGCTGTTACGACAATAATAAGAATTAGAAAGAGGAACTGACCTTGTATCTTAGGAATGTTATGTCTTGCATGCAGAACATAGTCTCTGTTGTGAGTAATGTTTCAGTTTCTGGGGTGCATGCAGTATCACTAGGTGTAAATATCCCTGCTTGTACCTGAAATGCATGCAAAGCTGGCTTTTGCATAGCTTTTCACTTCTGGTTCTTAATGTTGGTTTCCTTTAAGTTTTTGAGGTATTCATCAATTTCCCATAACAAAGGAAAGGTTTCTTTCTGTCATCTTCCCTCCCCTCAATTCTCTGTCAATGTTCTTTTAAAAGCAAAACTTTCTCTTTTTCTACTTTTGCTCCCTAGAATATTGTTCTTAATTCTAATTTTTCACAAAATGACAGTTCAGTCAGTGCAAACAGGTATTAAATTTGAGCAGGATAGTCCAAAAGTTAGCAAGATGTTCTTCAACACTCAGAGGATAGTCTGTGGCATGCAGTATTAAAAGCTGCTTTGAGAGCTTTGGTTTACATGCTGGACCTTTTGGACCATTTGGGAAAATACAAAGTCCATTTCTACTGCAAAAATGATAAAAATGCAATTTTTTGTTTTCTGTCTCCCATTTAATAAAAAATACAGAAAACAAATGTATTATTTCTTCTATTCACTCCCAAACCTTTCCCCCCTTATTAAAAGTAAGATATAGTTACATCATTATTCCTGCTGGACCTAAGCATTCCATCCATTAGTCAGTATAGAAATTATAAAAAAAAAATCAACTGTAAAACACATTTAAATTCATATTTGCTATTAGTCTATCAAAACTAACTCATAATACTAACATCAAAATAGATGAGAAATTACAATTTTACACTGTACTCTCATTAGTGTTGTCCCTGAAAGAATGCTTGTATTTTTACAGTCTCTGGAAAATTCTATAGGTATAATATTTAAAGATTAACCATTTCCTTTTAAAAAAAAATGTTCATTTGAAGCTACAGAATTTGTTGGTGAATTAGCTAGTAACAATTCTCTTTTGTAGATCTATAACAGTGAGTCTTTTAAAATTATAAGCTTACTATAAATAAATAGAAGATGTTTAATGTTCATTCAGTTTCTCCATGTATTTTACACAAAGACAAACAATTTGAGAGACATTTAAAATAGCTAGATTCTTTCTACAAGTACTAACTGATTTTATGGAGCTCTCTTTTCTCAGGATGACTTCAATCAAGAGATTAATAATTTCATTTCTGTGATTAATTCTCAGGTATCTAGAGAAAGAGATGGATAAGACATACCTTGTCCTTTTTGTCAGACTTTGAGACAAGGAAGAAGTATCTTTTGATTTTTCATTGTGCCATATGCTAGGCCATGACACATTTCATTTCTGACCATTCTGCCTTATGCTTTCTTGGCCTCTTGCCTGTTTCTTGGGGCGATTTCACAACATGTGTCTTGAGTTCTATTTTATGCACTCCTCTGAGGTTGATTTTGTCCCTTGGTGCCAATGCCTGTAATATAATTGCCTGTGCACAGGCTGCTTGCAGACAGAATCCTTCTGTGGAGTACATTTTGACACACCCCATGTGGTCCTCATGGTTTGCCAAAGCATTTGCTACTTTACAACCTTTTTTTTTTGTGTGTGTGTGTGTTAGCAACAAGTGCCTTCCATGATGTATTTTATTTCTCTACCATCCTGGCATCACTTTTATAAAGACACCTGTCTTTTTCGGGTTCTTATCTGCATAAAGTGAGTTAATAGCTAAGGATAATAAGAGCAATCACAGAGTTTGTTGGATTTTTATTGTTACTGAGTTATCATTAGGAATTTAAAGAGAGAGTAGTTTAATAACATTGATTAGATCCATAAAAGAATTCAAGCCACAGCAGCTTTCCATCTTTCATATAATCAAGTCATTCAAGCAGAGAGAATAGAACTAGGTTCATTTCCCACTTTGGTATGACAAGCTGCACAATATCCTTTAACTAAGCCAACAAGTTATGGTAGGCAACGTCACTTTTTAACCTTTCTCATTGAACTGTGACAATGTACAACACAAAGCTGAAGATTAATGCATCATAAGTGAACACAAGAGAAGCATCACTTCAGCTTAGTGGTTCAGGCTTTCACCTGAATAAAACAAACAAACAAAAAAGTGTTTTGTTCAAGACGCTATTCAAATAGTTGTTTCTTTATTCTACTTTCAGTGGTCTTTGGATAAATACATTAATGCTATGGACTGACAGGGAAGTCATTGCATAGTCAGGACCTCTAAGTCAGACAGGAGAAGAGTTGTTTGGTTTTTTTTCAGAATGATTGTTTTTGCATTTAAACATCTAAACTCCAGGTTCCACTTTACCACACAGGTCTTTGTGATGAAGGCTTGTGGGTATTACCTTATCTACTTAACCTGAAATACTTAGCAGTTGATGTTGTCAACATTGGCAGGCATTACTGATCTCAGATGGATTTGCAAGTACTCTGGGAATCCAAAAATCAGATTGTGTTATTTGGAGATGTAGGACTTTTTATTTTATTTTATTTTATTTTGAAGGCATTAAGTGTAAGGCATTAAATGTGCAGTACAGGCATTCAGAATAAGTAAAGCTGACTAAAATGAAATTTAGTGTTTCTAATATGTCACCACCTATTTCTGGAGAGGTATAACAATGCACAGATATTCCAGCTGTGCATCTGCACTAGTTGTAGTCTTGGATCTACTCAAAATATTTGAGTCTGGATGAAGAGTCTGACACTTAGTGCAAATAAATGGTATGAATGTAAGAATTCAGTACATCCTGCAGACACTCAATATGGACAATCCTCAAAATGTTTGAATATACAACTAAAGATTCAGTTTGTTACTGTTTTTGGTCTTTTTGCACAGGATGCAGGGTCTAAATCATCTAGGATCTCATTCTAGAAATAAAGAACAACAACAACAAAAAACATAATCACAGTGTAATTTTTTTATTACATTTGTTTTTATTATTAAACTGAAAAACTGAAAATATCAAGAAATGTGGACACAGCAAACGTAACTGAAAATTCACTTCCAAAGGGTCAGGTTGTCATGTACTTCAGGTTATGTCATGTACTTCAGGTTATTGTCATGTACTTCAGGTTGTCAGGTTATCATGCATTTCATTTTGGTTGAAAACAGTCTTTCTGCATTTCATCTCTCTATATAGCAAAGACTGAACCAGTTTCCAGGCCTAGGTGTGTTCTGCACATCCCTGAAGTGCTGAAATGCTATAGGGTATTACTTTCACATTGCAAAAGGAGCATTTTACATGATGGCCACATATACGATTTCAACTTTAGTTCTATTTTGCACCAAATTTACATGAAAAAGTGTTCCTTCTGTGCATTAAACCAAAAAGTTTGTGCGCTTATAATGAACCTTATTTTTTTTTTTTGTCCTGATGGAATTAGTTATAGAGCAAGAATCATGATAGGTCTTCCCTTTCTTCTGCCTTTTAATCTAATTTTGAAAGCTCCATAATGAAAGTACTTCCTCAAGATGGGAGTTTCTTCTTAATACTATGGACAGGGATCAGTCTGAAACAAGCACTGATAAGTCTATCTTTAATGCTCTGTTCACATCAGGAAAACTACTTTCTTTGATAATGACGTTATCAAATACAGTTATTTATTTCATGATATGGAGCACACCGCCTGGGGGACCATGAATAATTTATTGGCTGAGATTGAAACCCATTTTATGCCTGGGTCTTGTATTGAGAAGATGAAAATAATATTCTATTCTTTAAAGAATTTAAGTTCAGAACAATCAACAATTAATAGAATTAAAGGAAGATTCTAGGGTTGTTTTTATTTTTCTCTCATTAAATATGGGGGGGCGGGGAACGACATCAAAAATTTAGTTTTATATATATTGGAATGAAGATAAGTTATTGAAGGTTATTCTTTCCTTTTTTTTCAGTTGGATTAAGAGAATAAGCGGACTGTGCATGCCAATGCTGCCCCACAAGTTGACAGCCTGCAGAGTTCAGTCAACAGCAAAGAAGGAAGAGTTTGTACTTGTATGTTGAACAGCAGAAGTTAATTTTCCACAGAGTCAAAGAGGGAACTGTCAGAAATGTCTTGCCTTTGACTGCTTATGGAGATGATGTTGCCAGGGCAAAATGCAAAGTCAAAAAGCTTTTCCCCTTCAGTTGTTAGTTCTTTCTCTGTTTTATTAATCTGCAAATGTCTTGTACATTTATAGTACTGTATAAGTAATAATGTAGGGAACATTAAGTAGATCTTAATAAAAGCTTTCCATTAGCCCTTTCAAGCATGCAAACATACATGGAGAGGACATTCTTTAAATAATCAAATTTCATGATTTGGAAGTTTGCTTTAAAAGTGACAGTTTTCAGGAGTTGTATAATACAGATATTGTTCTACTGTTCTTGGTGGGAGATGTGCTGATTGGTGGCTGCCTTGGTCATAGCGACCATGAAGTGGTTGAGTTCAAAATTTACGGTGACAGAAGGAAAAGTGCCACCAAAACCTCATCCCTAGATATGGGGAAGGCGGACTTCAGGCTGCTCAGGGAATTAGTCAGCAAGGTCCCCTGGGAAACTGCTCTTGAAGGCCTCGATGTCCACCAGTGCTGGTCATTCTTTAAGCGACGCCTCCTAGAAGCACAAGATCAGGCAATTCCTAAATATCGCAAATCAGGCAGGCGGGGCAGGAGGCCGGCGTGGCTGACCAGGAACATTCTAATGGAGATTAGGCGGAAACAGAGAGTGTTACGCTACTGGAAGGAGGGCCAGGTGTCATGGAAAGAATACAGGGATGCTGTTCGTGTTTGTAGGGAGAAAGTTCGTGTGGCTAAAGCACACCTAGAGTTGAAGCTGGCTGTGTCTGTGAAAGAAAACAAAAAGGTTTTTTTTAGATATGTGAATGGAAAAAGGAGAACTAAAGAATACATAGGGCCGCTCCTTGATAGGGATGGTCTCCTCACAGACAATGACATAGGCAAAGCAGAGACGCTTAACGCCTTCTTTGCCTCTGTCTTCAATGCCGATGATGGGCTTCGGGACCCAGGGTGCCCCGAGCTGGAGGACCGGGACGGTGGGGATGACAAACTCCCAACCGACCCTGAACGTGTGCGGGATTTGCTACTCCACCTGGATCCCTACAAGTCCATGGGTCCGGATGGGATTCATCCCCGGGTGCTGAAAGAGCTGGCGGACGTCATTGCAGAATCTCTCTCAATTATTTTTCAACGATCCTGGGAATCTGGAGAGGTCCCGGTAGACTGGAAGCTGGCAAATGTTGTGCCGATTTTCAAGAAGGGTCAGAAGGAAGACCCAAGCAATTACAGGCCTGTCAGTCTCACGTCAGTGCCTGGTAAAATCATGGAGAAGATGGTTCTCGAACTTACTGAAGCGCACCTGGGGGACAAAGCAGTCATTGGTCCCAGCCAGCATGGGTTTGTGAAGGGTAGGTCCTGCCTAACTAACCTGATTTCCTTTTATGATAAGATCACCCGTATGGTGGACCAAGGGAAACCAGCTGATGTGATTTTTTTGGACTTCAGCAAGGCTTTTGACACGGTTTCCCATAGGATCCTACTGGACAAAATGTCCACCATACAGCTAAATAAAAACATCATCCGATGGGTGAGCAATTGGCTAACGGGCAGGGCCCAAAGGGTTATGGTAAATGGGGCTGCGTCAGGCTGGCGGGCGGTCACCAGTGGGGTCCTTCCAGGCTCCATTTTAGGGCCGGTACTTTTCAATATTTTTATAAACGATCTGGATGTAGGAATAGAAGGTATTTTGAGCAAGTTTGCTGATGACACCAAACTTGGAGGAGTTGTGGACTCGAATGAGGGTGGAAAGGCCTTGCAGAGGGATCTGGATAGGTTGGAGAGCTGGGCGATCACCAACCGCATGAAGTTCAATAAGAGCAAGTGCCGGGTCCTGCACCTGGGACGAGGAAACCCTGGCTGCACGTACAGACTGGGCGATGAGACGCTGGAGAGCAGCCTAGAAGAGAGGGATCTGGGGGTCATGGTAGACAGCAAGTTGAATATGAGCCAGCAGTGTTCCCTGGCAGCCAGGAGGGCCAACCGTGTCCTGGGGTGCATCAAGCACGGCATCGCTAGTAGGTCAAGGGAGGTGATTGTCCCGCTCTACTCTGCGCTGGTGCGGCCTCACCTTGAGTACTGTGTGCAGTTCTGGGCACCACAGTATAAAAAGGACATGAAACTGTTGGAGAGTGTCCAGAGGAGGGCTACGAAGATGGTGAAAGGCCTGGAGGGGAAGACGTACGAAGAACGGCTGAGGTCACTGGGCCTGTTCAGCCTGGAGAAGAGGAGGCTGAGAGGAGACCTCATCACAGTCTACAACTTCCTCGTAAGGGGGTGTCGAGAGGCAGGAGACCTTTTCTCCATTAACACCAGTGACAGGACCCGCGGGAACGGGGTTAAGCTGAGGCAGGGGAAATTTAGGCTTGACATCAGGAGGGGGTTCTTCACAGAGAGAGTGGTTGCACACTGGAACAGACTCCCCAGGGAAGTGGTTACTGCACCGAGCCTGACTGAATTTAAGAAGAGATTGGACTGTGCACTTAGTCACATGGTTTGAACTTTTGGATAGACCTGTGCGGTGTCAAGAGTTGGACTTGATGATCCTTAAGGGTCCCTTCCAACTCAGGATATTCTATGATTCTATGATTCTTTAAAACTTTAGGGAAGATAGGAATGGATCAGTAACATGAAGTTACATAATTATGAAATATTAATTCTGGTAAATACAGTCTTCTACTTTGACAACAATTTTTTTGTCTTCTTATTGAGGCATTGTATTTGACATTTCAATAATTTGTATGAAAAGAATAATATATGAAAAATATTAAGAAAATTGATTTGAGAAAACCATGACAATTAAAAATATATATATTTTAGATATAAGGAGGAGAAATAATTACGAAGTTGCTAAACATATGATCTAGTAATGAGCATGCATGCAGATAAAATAATCCCAGAGACTAGTTTACAGCAGAATGGTGGGGACTGTTTGTACTAGGGAATCTCAAGGCATGGAAAGCCTTTTCTCCTTGAAAATTAACCCATAATGTAATACTAGATAATTTATTTTCTTTAATTAAATTATTATGCTGTAATATTATAATTGCCATTGTTGAAGAATATGTTTCTTTCCCTTGGGATTTTTTTTCTTAATTCGAAGAAGAAGAAGAAAAGTGTGGAGAAAAATAGACCTTTAAGACTTCTTAAACTGCTAGCAGTAAAGCATTCACAAAAGAGTGTTTAGAAGAGAATAAATATATATAAGTAGAAAATTATCTTAATGTGCACAGGATAGAACTGCAGGCTTTATATTTTTTCTTTTTTTTTTAACTAAAATAGTTTTGCTATACTTTTAACTGTTGAGTTATTAAATGTTTTATCTCACACTTCAGTTATTCAGAAATTTTTTTTTTTTTTTGTATTTTACTGCACAAATCAATACAAATTCCTAAAATGAACTGTCTTCCAACAGGAAGCCTAGTATGAGAGAAACTGATTTTTTAACATAGGAGAAAAAGGCCAGATATCTAAAATAGTTCATCATCCCTAAACTTTACATTGTTCTCAATGGCAGTATCTTAGCTGTCACATGCACGGCTGCTTCAGTGCCCTTCAGAGGCTGAGTGTACCAGCTGTACAAATTGACAATTAGGCTATAATTCCCATCTATCTAGTACCCACACTGCTCTTCGTTGTTCTAGATTTTTTTTTTCCAGCTTGAGGACTAGATACATCTTAGATGCAGGCTTAGCTTCCATGAAATCTTTTGAAAAATTGTTTCTTTATCTCTGTGAAAAAGTTTTTTCAAAGACTATGCAGTCAATCCACGTTCTGGCTTACTGTTTTACAAAGAATAGAAGACAGTATGAAATCGTGCAGTTCTCTGCCTTGTTTATAAAACTAGATTGCATGAACAAGTAGATCAGATTCTAGTGTTTGATCAGCAGTCATATGCCATACTGAAGCAGCAGAGCTTTGCAGATGGCTGAACTAGATTTTTAATGAAAATCACATCTTCATAATTCACAGAAAACAGTCTAGTTCAACACAGACTATAAGATAATGTTCTAGTCTAAATTCTCTCTAGAAGTGGGCCAACATCTAGGGCTTACTAAGAAATTGCATAAAATCATCTTTCAGGCCGTGGATCACGTAAATACTTTTATGACATAATTCTTTCCTCACATGTTTTTCAAGACATTTCTGCCCTGTGACCTTTAATGGAAGGACATGTAAAATAGTCCTCATGTTCACTTTATGGAGTATGTAATAATATTCATTTTTATAGATACCCTATACTAGTATGTCTTTAAAGAATATTGCTTATAATGTTATTTATCTATCTATTTATTTATTTATTTATTTTGGCTTCCACGGTTTTCCTTTTGGCCTGTTTTCACTATCTTAATATTCATGTTATAAATACAAGATTGGTTTTGTAACACCTTCTCAAAGGTAAGAATCTCCTTCTCAGTGGTAGATGACACTCTCCTTAGCTAACTATGTACTGCACCATAAGCTACCTCCTTCCTCTTCCCTCCCACCCAGTGTACACTTTCTTAAACATGGTGAGAAGAGCATTGTCTTCTAAAGAATTCCCAATATCACAGGACAAGAAAAAGCAAATTGTCATTGATAGTCATTACTGTAATGACTATTTCAGTGCCACTTATCTATCTTTATTCTTTATATATTTACATTATCTGCTGCCACACACTTTTGAAAATATCAATTTATTATGTTTTTATTCCTGTACATAAGTACAATCTTGGAATCTATGCTTGAAGTATGCTTTCTTGAAGGGACTGTGAAGCACAAAGATCTAGGTATCTAAAGGAATATCTCTGTTTTGAGGCTTAGAATTGCCAGACCTTGCTTTTTGGTGCCTCATCTTTGACAGGATGCCCCATCCTGAGCTCAGGAGCTTTGCTACAGGACATGCAGGGAAAACTGCTTCAGAAAGGAATTGAACAGTATCCAGGCTGCCTGAAAGTCACATATGATTCAAATATGGTTCAATGCTATATTCAAGTCTCACTCTCACATTCCATGCCTTTCTAGAATGCAGATGCTTAACTCAGGAGGCCTAAAGAGGCACCTTTGTTAGAGTTTTCAAGGCCCAAGTCCTCTTCTAAAGAAAGAACATACTTTAAATATAGTGTTATTGCTTTTAAAAAATAGTGATTTTGTCATGTTTTTACCAAACAATTGGATGATTTTGGATGATTGGAAAAATGCAGACTTAAGGGAAGTACATATTGAAGAGAAATGCAGATTTAAAGGAAGGAAGAAGGTTCAGTGAGAGTGTAGTTAATGGAGGCAACCAGCAAAAGCAGCATTTTTCACAGAAATGTGCAAAGAATTGAAAAAAAAAAAAAAAAAAAAAAAAAAAAAGGGAGGGCCTCAGCTGAACTCAAATCTCCGTAGTAGTTTCAGATATAGTAGTGATTTACCACAGAGGTGCTTTCCCAGCAGGGCTTGGAGCAGCTGTCCCTGCTAGGCTGGAGGATGATCTACTGAATTCTTTTTCTGCCTTCATCTTCACTAGCAAGACTGGCTTTCAGAAATCCCAGGTTATAGACACCAGGGGGGAAGACTGGACCAAGAAATTCTTACACTTAGTGGAGGAGGATCAGGTCAGGGAATACTTAAGAAAACTGGATTTACTTGAGTACATGGACCCTGATAGGATTCACTCAGAAGTCCTAAGGGAGCTGGCTGATGTCATTGTGGGTCACTTTCAATAATCTTTGATTATTGAAATAATCTTTGATTCCCATAGCAACTGGGAAAAGTGCCTGAAGACTGGAGAAAAGAAAACATCACTTCTATCTTCAAGAAGTGCAAGAAGATGAAACTACAGGCTGGTCAGCATGTAGACTAGACTCAAAGTCTAGTTGGAGGCCAATAACCAACGGTGTACCCTAGGGGTCATTAATAGAATCATAGAACAGCTTGGATTGGAAGGGATCTTAAAGATCTTCTAGTAGTCCAGATTGCTCAAAGCCCCATCCAACCTAGCCTTAAACATTTCCTAGAATGGAACATCCAAAGCTTCCCTGAGCAACCTGTTCCAGTGCCTCACTACCCTCAGAGCAAATAATTTCTAATATCTAATCTAAAACTACCTTTCTTTAGTTTAAAACCATTACTCCTTGTGTTATAAGGTCTTCCCAAAGTGTTTTCTTCTCCAAGCTGAACAAGCCCAACTCCCTTAGCCTATCTTCACAGGACAGGTGCTCAGCCCCTTTGATTATCTTCATGGCCCTTATCTGGACTCATCCAAATACAGCCAGTTCTTTTAAGATTTTCATTAATGATCTGGTTGATGGGGCAGAATGTGCCCTCAACAAGTTTGATGATGACATAAAACTGGGAGGAGTGGCTGACATGCCATAGGATTGTGCTGCCATCCAGAGACATCTTGACAAAACGGAGAAATGGGCTGAGAGGAACCTCATGAAATTCTAGAAGTACAAAGTCCTGCACCTGGGGAAGAACAACCCCAGCCACCAGTGCATGCTGGGGGCCACTCTGCTGGAAAGCGGCTTGGCAGAAAAGGACCTAGGGATCTGGTAAACATGAAGATGAACATAAGCCATTAGTATGCCCTTAGCAACAAAGAAGACTAATGGTATCCACAGATGCATTAGGCCAAGCACTACCAACAGACTGAGGAAAATAATCTCTTCCCTTTACTCAGCAGTCGTGAAGCCATACTTGACATGCTGTGTCCAGTGGGCTCTGCAGTACAAGAGAGATGTGGACATACTTGAGAGAGTTCAATGAAAGGCCATGAATATGATTAAGTGGCTGGAACTTCTCTCCATAAGGAAAGGCTGAGAGAGATGGGTCTCTTTAGCTTAGAAAAGAGAAGGCTCAGGGGAAATACACGTAAACATCTGAAGGGAGGGTGCAAAGATAAAGATAGGTTCTTTTCAGTAATGCTCAGGGACAAGAGTCAGTGGGCATAAATTTAAACTCAAAAGGCTCTGTTTGAACATCAGGAAACACTTCTGTACTATGTATGACTGAAAGCTGTTACAGGTTTCCCAGAGAGGTAATGTAGTCTACCTCTGGAAATCTTCAAAAACTTTCTGGTCATAGTCCTGCAGAATCCAATCTAGATGGTTCTGCATGAGCAGAGGGGATGGACAGGTAACCTTCAGACATCTCTTCCAACCTTAGCTGTGCTCTGATTTTGATTCTGTAACCCGCAGCTGTACTGCTGTACTGCAGTTCTGTAACCTGAACCCTGCAATCATCCCTTCATTATCATTCACTGATACCGTTTTCCAAAGGAATGCGAATGCCCTAACCATAAAAAATCAGCCACTTCAGGAAGTTAAGGTATTAAAAGTACTTCTCCCTCCCCCCCCCCCCCTTTTTTTCCCTTTTTTTTTTTATTCTGAATGAAAATGGGTGTATGTATGCAGCTACTGTTTGAGATAGATCATGGGGCTGAGAGTTATGCATGATTTGTTCATGCCTATCAGGGTAAGCCTTCCCTAGGACTTAGGCAGATGACACCTATGCTAAGGATCTATTCAGACTCTTCCAGGTTGACAATGCCTGAATGCTTAACAGTCAACCTGGATGTGCCTATATTTTAGGCAGATTCTGGAAGATTATACACTTGGATTTGCAATCCTAAATTCTACCTCATTCTTACAAAACAAAAATGCATTTATCATAATGTTATTAGGCCTTTTTCTATTTGGTCCCTACAGAAGAACTAGTTGTTCAGAAAGAATTAATTTATATATTTATTATACTATCATTCTACTCAATTTCTTATATCCTTCACCCAATTATTCTCTGTCTCTGTGCATCTATGCATTTTCCTCCCTCATCTAATTTATAGTGGCTTTTATGAGAAGAGGTTTTGAGAAAATCCAGCACTCTGTAGTATTTCTTTAAATGAAAGATAAAATTTTCCTCAAGTGAAAGCCTAAACTGCCCTTTATGTTTGCTATCATATAAATTGTGTATGACTTCTTTTTTTTTTTTTTTTAATGTATTTTCTTCTGGTTATTGATACTTTGTGTATTAAGTTACTGACCCTACAACAATGGTACTTCACTCAAAGATCACAGATAGTTTGCAAGGTATTCCTGAACTATGGCAATAGAATTCTAAGACTATATTCATCTTCATAATCACTGATTCCTGACAGTTTTGGCAGAACTCAGATTTGCTGGATGTGTTGAATTTAGTATGAAAATTCAGCATGCTCTAAGAATAAAATTGCTGATAAAGCTGGAAGCTGGAATGGAAAGGACCATTGAGTAGAGATGAATGCACAGGATGCAGAGGAACTAAGATAGTAAGAAAAGCCTTCTTTGATGTAAAGATAATTAAAAATGTTTTAAAGCCAGTTGAGGTGGGTTGACCCCCACAGAAGCTAGACACCACACAGCTGCCTGCTCATTCCTGTCCCTCAGTGAGTTGAGGGAGAGAATAAGAATAAAAGCAAGAAAACTCATAGGTCATGATAAACAGTTTAATAAAGGAATGAAAGAGGAAGAAAAACAAAATAAAAGAAAACAAAACAAGTGGTACAAAAGCAGTCAATCATCATCTTCAGAAGTAAGCCAATGCCAGTTTCTGACCAACCCCTCCAGCCCCAAATCCTCCCCTTAGTTTTTATTGCTGAACGTGATGTTATATGACATGGAATATTCTGGTCAATTTAGGTCAGCTGTAAGATGTATAGTTTGTATCCCAAGCCAGTCTCTTGCCCACCCCTACTGAGGGGCAGAGTGGGAAAGAGAGAATTCATTGATACTGTGTAATTACAGCTCAGCAGAAGCCAAAACACTGGTGTATTATCAACACTGTTTTAGTCACAAATCAAAAACCGTATCATCGTATTGGTTGCTATGGTGAAAATTAACTCCATCTCAGCCAGAGCCAGAACACCAGACCTAGAAAATTAGCTGAGAAATGATAGTAGAATTAAGTCTTAAAAACAACTAATCAGTTAGAAAAACTAATTTTTATTTATTTTTGTTTGTTTGTTGTTCAAGGTTGGTTGATGTCAAACCATGTATTATTATTAAGAGAAAGAAAGAGCTGGATGATGCTATGAGGGGAGAGAAGGATGTTCAATCAAAACAACAATTAGACTTCCTGCAGAACAGACTGATAGTAACACATTTCCTCTTCTGACTGCTGTGCATTCTGTAACCTCAGAAGCAAACAGCTGTAAGTTGTCCATAGCTTAAACTGGCATGGATGATGAATAAAGCATATTGGTTAGAAAAATAAAGACTAAAATTCCAGTGCTGAAGATAATGTTAAAATCTCTTTGATGTCTGTAGGTGAGAAAGACGCATTAGGACTTCAGTATGGTTATGCTACAACTACATGTACCACATAGTTAAAGACAATACAACATTTAAGTGCAGAAGTTGAAATGTTGATTCTTTCTGGAAGGTATAGGAGAAATTTTTACTGCATTTGGCATAACTCCCCCACCTTCTGTTGCCTGAGAAGTACTTAGAATAGTCAAAATATTTTCATTTTTTAAAAGTATGCTTTTAATAACTGTTTTCCCATGTATAAAACAACAACAAAAACAAAAAACAAGCAAACTAAAAATAAACAAAGTAAAAATGATTTGGGGAAAAACAACAGCAACAACAACAACTATTTGGTGAGATGTACTTTTACAAGTCTCAATTCCAGCTTTTAGTGAAAATAATTCTTTGAATTGTATACAGTTCTCTTTCTCTCTCTCTCTCTCTTTTTTTTTTTTTTTTACATACTTGCTTCTATATAGGAAAAACAATAAAAAGTTTTGCAAATGGAAGTAAAATATTTTTGGGACACAGAAGTCAGATGATAGGGTTAAATGAAGTAGATGAGATGCTCTGAAATCTCAGATTGGTT
This sequence comes from Heteronetta atricapilla, assembly GCA_011075105.1. Classification (NCBI taxonomy): domain Eukaryota; kingdom Metazoa; phylum Chordata; class Aves; order Anseriformes; family Anatidae; genus Heteronetta; species Heteronetta atricapilla. Next base: position 172,001,772 of record CM021731.1, read on the forward strand.
AATTTATGGCATAACAACTTTTTATTTTTTTATTTTTAACTGATTAAAAATACGTTGTATTAGAAATCACATAATCACACACACTCTTTTAGGATTCTCTGCCTGATTTCTTGACCAAACAGGCCTGGCTAAACCTCAGATAAGCATCTGGATGCTTATCCAAACTGAAAAGGCCACAGTACGTTTGAACTGTGTTCTTTACTGGTCCCTTGAGACCTTTATGAATAGCACATAAAACTCAGGGACCTCAAAGTTTCTCACTTAAAATAGGTCAGGAAAAAAAATGACACTTTTTGATACAAATATAGAGTTTCCTGTCAAAATAATTGAAACTACAGTGAATGATATCCACTGTATATAACAATAGAGATCTACAAAATTTCAAACAAGCTTTGTAGATGATAATCCAGATCCCTTTATCTAGGTATAATGGTTGTGCTTATTAGAGAAACTTTGCCACTTTCACAATGAAACAAGGCATCTGTTTGCTACACTAAATTATATCAAATACAAAAGACAGTATTTCAATTTCAAAATTTTTTACAAAATTAAAGCAGTAAAATAAAATCTGGGGAAGGAGAATAAATTCACAGGTGTGTGACTTACTGTGTTTAATTTAATGACTTTGGTGGGTCTAATTTCCTTTGTAAGGTCCAGACATATGTAAGATGTCTATTAATAGTTTACCAGTTTTTTGTTACCCTACAATTTTTTTTTGTTTATTTTTGGGAGTATAATCTTAAGAGTAAAAAACTTGAAACATTTGTATGCATCATTTTATGTCTAAACACATTTAACCTGAATCTTTAAACTGGCTCCAATTGCTTAGAAAGAAAAGCTGCAGATAGGTGTGTTACTTGATATAGTAAGGTACTCAGAGGTGCTTTCTGTTGCATAGGTAACACTTCTGACACCCTACTACTCTCAGAAGCCAAGGTATTCATCAACAATATTCTCTGTTTAGTGTGCGAACTGATGGGCTTTCAGGTGTTGTGAATGTGGCAGGAAGAACTAGAACCATGTTGGAACTACTTTCACAACCTTTCTTCAAAATGCATTTCTAAGTCTGGAGGAAAGAAAGAGAGAGTGTCCAAGAACTTAGTATAGCTGGTCTTGTGTTCTTAACTTTCCCCATATTTTTGAGAGCTGGAGAATCTGCTCTAGAAGGTTTAGAGGTTCATGAGAGCTGATCACTTTTCAATAAACACTTTTTAAATGTCCAGAAGCAGGTAATCTGATTGTGTTGCAAGCCAAGCAAAAATGACAAATAGACCTGCTTGGCTTATAAGGGACTCCCTCCGGAAACTAAGGAAGAAAAAGAAAACATAACTTCTAGAAGAAAGTCCTGGCTTCATAGGGAGATTACAGAACTGCAGTTTACATGTGAAGGGAAAAAATACAAAGCTCAATTTGAGATGACACTGGTCATTGTGCTGTCTGACAGCAAAGAGGTTTTTTTAATTTTGTCAACAGCAAGAAGGTTTCTAAAAGAAACACTGGGCTGATACTTGATGCAGATAGTCATCTAACAGGTATGGATGAGGAAAACACAGAAGTATATTATGCCTTTTATTTCACTTATTTATTTATTTGGGGGGTGGAGGGGGGGGGTCTCAATGTTTAATATTAATGATGGATCTTAGACTGCCCAGTTCTCTGAGTTGGAGGACTGTGACTGGGCAAGCAGTGACTTTTAATTTGTGGCCATCAAAATTTTAAGGTATCAGTTTTATCAGCTGAATGTTCACAAGTCCATGAAGTATGACAGGATTCACCCCAGAATATTGAGGGAGTTAGCAGATGTTATAGCTAGACTCTCAACAATTTAACAAATTCTTGGGTATATGGGGAAGCCCTTCTAACTGGAAGCTAGCTGATATTGTACCCATCTACAAAAAGGGCATGAGAAACTACAGATCTGTTCACCTAACCTCAGTGTCTGGAAAAGTTATTGAGAAGATTATCCTGGGTGATGTTGAAAGGCAGTTGAAGAACAAATAAATTGTCAGGAATAGACACTGTGGGTTCATCAAGGGAAAGTTCTGCCTTAGTAATTTGATCTCCTTCTGCAATAAGGTCACCTGCTTAATGGATGAAGGAAAGGTGGTGGGCGTAATCTTTCTAGACTTTACTAAGGCTTTTGATACTGTCCCTCATGGCATCCTGCTGGGCAAACTGTCCAACTGTGAGTTAAACAGGTTCACACTACACTGGGTGATGAATTGTATCAGTGGTAGAGCTCAAAGGGTCATAATGAAAGGGAATATATCTGGCTGTTGACCAACAGTGGTATTCCCCAGGGCTAAGCTCTAGGGCTCATTATGTTCAACCTTTTTATTAATGATCTGGATGCAGGAATGGAATGCATCCTTAGCAGGTATGTTGATGATAATAACATGGGAGATGCTGGGAGGTATGGGAAGTCTTGCAAAGGGATCTGGATTCATTGGAGCATTGGGTAGTGAAATTAATTTCAACAAAGATAAAAGCAGGTTTTCATACCTGGGATGGAGTAATGTCAAATACAGGTACAAACTGGGAGATGAGTGGCTGGAGAGCAGATCAGCAGAAACAGATCTGAGGGGTGCCGGTCAACAGTAAGCTCAACATGAGCCAGCAGTGTGCTCTGGCATCCAAAGGGGCAAAACACATTTTGGGTTTCATTAAATGCAGCATAGACAACCAGCAAAAAGAGGTGTTTCTCTCACTATGTTTAGCACTGGTGCAGCCTCACCTTGACTATTGTATGCAGTTCTGGTCTCTGCAACATAAAGGACATTAATCCAACTTTGTATCATCAGCCACTCTCAGCAAATATGCCTTTGATACAAAGCTGGGAGGAGTGGCCGACACACCAGAAGGCTGTGCTGCCATTCAGCGAGACCTGGACAGGCTGGAGAGCTGTGCAGAAAGTAACCAAATTATGTTTAACAAGATTATGTGTAGAGCTCTGTACCTGGGAAGGAACAACCACGTGAATCAGTACAGGCTGAGTGATGACCTGCTGGAGAGGAGCTCTGCAGAGAAGTCCCTGGGGGTCCTGGTGGTTGACAAGGTGACCATGAGCCAGCAGTGTGCCTTGGTGTCCAAGAAGGCCAATGGGATCCTGGCGTGCATTAAAAGGAGCATAGCCAGCAAGTCAAGGGAGGTGATCTTCCCCCTCTACTCTGCTGTGGTCAGGCCTCACCTGGCGTACTGTGTCCAGTTCTGGGTTCCCCAGTACAAGAAAGATGGGGATCTTCTAGAAAGAGTCCAGTGGAGGGCAACGAAGATGATACAGGGCCTGGAGCATCTTCCCTATGAAGAAAGACTGAGAGACCTGGGCCTGTTCAGCCTTGAGAAGAGAAGACTGAGAGGGGATCTTATCAATGTTTACAAACATCTTAAGTGTGGGAGACAGTGAGATTTGGCCAACTTCTTTTCATTGGTTCATGGGGATAGGACAAGGGTCAATGGTCAAAAAATAGAGCACAGGAAGCTCCACACCAATATGCAAAAGAACTTCTTCACAGTAAGGATGATGAAGCACTGGATCAGGTTGCCCAGGGAAGTTGTTGAGTCTCCTTCTCTGGAGATATTCAAGGCCCATCTGGATGTCTACCTGGGCAACCTGCTCTAGGGAACCTGCTTGGGCGGGGGGGGGTGGACCCAATGATCTCTTGAGGTCCCTTCCAACCCCTACAATTCTGTGATTCTGTGATTCTGTGATATTAAGGTCCTTGAAAACATCCAGAGGAGGGCAACAAAGCTGGTACAATGGCTGGAGGGAAGGTCCTATGAGAAGAGAGTGAGGACAATTGGATTGTCTAGTCTGGAGGAAAGAAGGCTAAAAGGTGACCTGATTGTACTCTACAAATACCTGAGGAGAGGAAGTGAAGAGGAATGGGAAGTAGGAGGTGTTGATCTCTTCTGCTTGGTAACCAATGATAGGACACACAGGAATAGCAAAAAGCTGCATCAGGGGAGGTTCATGCTGGATATTAGGAAAAATTACTTTATAATGAGGGTGGAACAGGCTTCCTACTGAGGTGATTGATGCCCCATACCTGGCAGTGTTCAAGAGATATTTGGATAATGGCCTTAACAGTATGCTTTAACTTTTGGTTAGCCCTGAAGTAAAATTGGATGGTCATTGTAGGTCCCTTCCAACTGGACTATTCTATTCAATTCTATTCTATCTTTTATTCTATTTTATCTAACATTTAATAGTTGTTGGCTGACAACTTTCTTTTCATTGGATCTGTACTACTGTACAGACAAAAAAACAAAGGAATAACTCATCTTCATTCTCATCAGTTTCTTTCCTTCCCAAGAGGCTCTCAGTGTGGTTGCCTTATTCTAAAACTTGTTAAACAAGAAAGAAAAAATAAATGCTATATTAACTTAACTTGATTCCCTTTAATGTTTCCCACTAAGAGACCATAAAACAGGAATGTGAAAATTGCTTTACTCCAAGCTTTCCTTTTAGTAAAACAAACATGAAACCTATAAGCCATGCTGTAGCCAATACTATACTTTGAAACTGTACTATAGCTAGTAGCTGTACTTTTGAGGACTCAGAACACCTGCTACTGAAGAAACATACCAAGTTTCTGTTGTTTTCCTACTTTAAGGTTGTATTCCAACTAGGATGTGGCAGAGATAAATACAGGAACTATTTTTTATTCAGTTCTTACTAAAGAAAATAGTGGTTCAACCAGGTTCCTGCACTAACTATGCTTGTTAATCTCACAGAACTGACATAATAAATGCTGTAAGCATTTGTGTGACTTTGCATGATTCTGTCTTTCTGCCTCAGATATGCATGGATTGCCATCTATAAATCAAGAATTTAAACTTTTCTTTTAAGAGTTTTGACATTTTAGGAATGAAAAATAACATGTAAGAGCAAAATATTGTTTATTATCGTTAGTGAATATGAAGCACAGTCTACTCCCTTATTTTTCCCCTTTTGTAATGAAACAAAACTAGAAATTTCAAATACATTTTTTGTTAGCCATAATACACGAATAATACATTGTGCACAAACCTTTTCCAAATAAAAACATTATATGCTTGTTTTGGAAATACAAATCATGTACATTCGGAGCAGGAAATGTTTCACTAGTGACTGTCATTTCAGAATAAATGTCTGTATCTGCAGTGTTTGTTTTTCCCTGAGGAACAGTTGGAGGTCACATTATTAAAAGTGCAAAAAATTATAATATTTGCATTAGTTAATTAAAACTGTCAGAAGAAAAATTATCTGATAATTTGGATTCTATCTTTTTCTATCTCCACTTAGGTAAGTTATGGAAATGGTGGTTTTACCATTAAAAGTGTGGTGGTTTTACCCTGCTGGGCAGCTAAATTCTACCACAAGCACTCTCTCACTTCCCATCCTCAGAAGAAGAATTATAGAAGAAAGTATGCTGGAAAGGAGAAAAAAAAAAAAAAAAAAAAAAAAAAAAA
>CM021731.1:172015227-172050492 GCA_011075105.1 Heteronetta atricapilla
TCCTCTCCTCTCCTTCTTCTCTTCCTTTCTTTTCTTCTTTTTTTTTTTTTTTTTTTTTTCTGTGAACAAGCACGTATCTCATTCAGTGCACAACTGCAGAAAATATATTTATCTTGCTGGGAACAATGGACTAAAAATATGTATTTCCCCTTATATTTTGATATAAAGATGAGTGAGAAAAACCTTCCTTGCAAAATACAAGTCAAGGTCATACAGATCTTTTTATTTATTTTTTAGGGGGTGATGAAGAGCAAATTAGATGATTAAGCTGATCTTTTCAACACACCAGTTCAGGAAAGCTCTTCAAATTACTTTGAAGGACAGATTCAAAAAAACTATAACGTCCTCATTTGTCTGTAATTCAACCACAATGGGTACACTGTAAGATGATTCCCGTGGATTAATAAATGTTTGAGTGACAATAGTTTTACACCTGTAACTTTGCTTTTTCCTAAGACCAACAACAGCTATGTTCTTGTATACTGTGTTATGTTGTTGGTTTTTTGTCTGATTGTTTTCAGTTAAATTTGATATTACATTATTCTGAAGCTCCTGCTTGTCTGGATTCTTCACAAACCAAAACAGGAAGATGTTACCCACCCAACTTCACTTCATGTCACAATTTTAAAAGGTGGTTGTTTCTATAGCACTAGGAATAGATAGAAAATAACAGCCTATAGCCTTCTCAAGTTTATAGGAGTCCATCCATTGATTTCAGTGGGTTTTGGATAAAGGCCTAAGGGGAACATAACATAAGAAACAAACATTTCCTTCTTTTTTAGTAGCTTTTGAAGGCTTACCTTTTTATTTTATTTTTAAAGTCCCAGATAGCAAGAGGATAATATCTGTCTGTGAGTTAAAAACATGAACAGAAAGGAGAATCAAAACAGAACTAGCCTTCCAGTGCCACATCTATGATGCAGAGTAATTGCTGCACATGGTTTTAAAAGGAAATTACTGCAGTGTAACTCAGAGTTTCAATAATGTGAAGACTTTTAATCTTTCTTCTTAATTCAGTGAAATTCAAATTCATTCCAAACTCATTCCAGATCTTGAACACATTAGAAATGAATGCAGAACAAACTCGGACTCTAAAGGATTTCTGTGTTCTGCAGCCTGTTAAAAAAGGTGGATGACATTTATTTGGCCAAGCATCAGGAAGAACCCATGGGGAAAAAATGGCTAAGTTACCATTCTAGTGTGTATTGAGAGTTGCATTCTAGGGTCAATGGAATTTCCTAAGTGAAATAGGTTTAAATACTTATTTCATGCCATTCAGTGGAGTGAAGTAACTTTAAAAGGACTCAATAATTTCTAAAGTCCCAATAACCTATGAGAGCAAAGAGCAATACAGCATGACTCTTCAATATATAAAACAGCTTTTGTGAGAAAGAAAATATTTTACTCCTCAATAAACATCTAGGAGTGTTGCATTTTTTACTCTTTTCAGGAATATCATATCTTTTGTGGTATATCAATAGCTTAATTCAGTCTTGAAAACTCCATGCTTTGACAATGCATAAATGGTTCTGTATTGAGGTTTTGAAGCTTCTAACACACTCTATTTTTTCAAGTATATCTTAGTTTTACATAGAATATTTACAGTATATATGCTATTCTTGAAATATTCACACTTGATGATGTTTGTTTTTCCAGGTGTGAACTTGTCACCTAAGTCACTGATAAACTTTCTTTTTGTTTTCTGATATGGTACATATATGTATTTTGATATGTTACAGTTGCTATTTTTTTCCTTGATTGTTTGGAGAAGATGTCAGCATGCCCTTGTTAATTCAGTAGAGATTTCAGGAGAGATTACATAATTAAAAGGATAATCACATTATTTACAAGTTTGTGAGTCCCTTTTTTATTTCATGTTGAGTTTGTATTTACACTTTTTCTCACCTGTGTTTAGAAGTATATTGCATGTCTTTATGAACGCTGTAGTGTGTGATTAGTCACTATGAATTACAGTTAAGTTTTGACCCAAATGGTTTTCTGATCTAATCATATCATAGAATCATAAAATGACTTGGGTTGGAAGGGTTAAAAAGCATTTAGTTCTGACTCCTCTGCCATGGGCAGGGATGCCATCCACTAGATCAGGTTGCCTGGGGCCTCTTCCAACCTGCTCTTGAAAACCTCCAGGGGTGGTGTGGCATCCACAACAGAATCACAGAATCATCTAGGTTGGAAGAGACCTCCAAGATCACCTAGTTCAACTTCCGACCTAACACTAACAAGTCCTCCACTAAACCATATCCCTAAGGTCTACATTTAAACATCTTTTAAAGACCTCCAAGGATGGTGACTCAATGACTGCGCTGGGAAGCTTATTGCAATGCCTAACAACCCTTTCGGTAAAGAACTTTTTCCTAATATCCAACCTAAACCTCCCCTGGTGCAACTTTAACCCATTCCCCCTTGTCCTGTCACCAGGCACGTGGGAGAATAGACCAACCCCCACCTCACTACAGCCTCCTTTAAGGTACCTGTAGAGTGCGATAAGGTCGCCCCTGAGCCTCCTCTTCTCCAGACTGAACAATCCCAGCTCCCTCAGCCACTCCTCACAAGACTTGTTCTCCAGACCCTTCACCAGCTTCATTGCCCTCCATGTCCTTCTTGCAATGAGGGACTCAAAAGTGAACACAGTACTCGAGGTGTGGCCTCACCAGAGCCAAGTAAAGGGGAATGATTACATCCCTAGCCCTGCTGGCCACACTGTTTCTTATACAAGCCAGGATGCTGTTGGCTTTCTTGGCCACCTGAGCACACTGCTGACTCATATTCATCTGATTATGAACCAATACTCCTAGGTCATTCTCTGCCAGGCAGCTTTCTAACCACACATCTCCCAGCCTGTAGCTCTGCTTGGGGTTGTTGTGCCTCAGGTGCAGGACCCGGCACTTGGCCTTGTTGAACTTCATACAGCTGGCCTCAGCCCATCAGTCCAGCCTATCCAGATCTTCCTGCAGAGCCTTCCTATCCTCGAGCAGATAGACACACGCACCTAACTTGGTGTCATCTGTAAGCTTACTGAGGTTGCACTCGATCCCCTCACCCAGATCATCAATAAAGATATTAAAGACAGCTGGCCCTGGTGGGGGCCCTGGGGGACTCCACTATTGACCAGCCTCCAACTGGATTTGACTCCATTCACCACAATTCTCTGGGCCCAGCCATCCAGCCAGCTCTTAACCCAATGAAGTGTACACCAGTTTAAGCCAAGAGCAGCCAGTTTCTTGAGCAGAATGCTGTGGGAATGGTGTCAAAAGCCTTACTGAAGTAGAGGTAGACCACATCCACAGCCTTTCCCTCATCCACTATGCATGTCACTTTGTCACAGAAGATCAGGTTAGTCAAGCAGGACCTGCCTTTCATAAACCCATGCTGACTGGGCCTGATCGCCTGCTTGCCCTGTAAGTGCAGTGTGATGACACTCAAGATAATCTGCTCCATGAACTTTCCTGGCACTGAGGTCAAACTAACAGGCCTATAGTTCTCTGGGTCTACCCTCTGGCCCTTCTTGTAGATGGGCATCACACTTGCTAACCGTCAGTCAAGTGGGACCTCCCCCGATAGCCAGGACTGCTGATAAATGATGGAAAGTGGCTTGGTCAGCTCTTCCACCTGAACTCCGGTACTGAGTTCTCTCAGTACCCTTGGGTGGATCCCATCCGGCCCCATTGAACTTGCATACCTCTAAGTGCTGTAGCAGATCCTTCTGGGCAACCTGTTCCAGTGCCTCACCATCCTTGGAGTGAAAAATTTCCTCCTAACCTCTAATCTAAATCTCCCCTCTTTTCCTCATTTAGTTTAACACCATTCCCCCTCATCTTGTCATTATTTGTCTGAGCAAAAATTGTTCTCCATCTTTTTTATAAGACCCCTTTAAGTACTGAAAAGCTGCAATGAGGTCACCCCAGAGCCTTCTCTTTTGTAGGCTGAACATCCACAGCTCTCTCAGCCTATCATCGTAGGAGAGGTGCTCCAGCCCCTTGATCATATTTGTGGCCCTTCTCTGGACCCATTCTAATGGATAAACATATTTCTTACGCTGGGGGACCCACACGTGGATGCAGTACTCCAACTGGGGTCTCACAGGTACAGAGTAGAGTGGGACAATCACCTGCATTGACCTGCTGGCCATTCCACTGTGGATGCAACCCAGGATGCAGTTCACCTTCTGGGCTGCAATCACGCATTGCTGGCTCGTGTCAAGCTTTTTGTCCACCAAAACTCCTAAGTCCTTCTCTGCAGGGCTGCTCTCAATGAGTTCTTCTCTCAGTCTGTCCTTATGTCTGAGATTGCCCTGACCCAAGTGCAACACCTTACACAGCCTTGTTGAACCCCATTAGATTTATGTGAACCCAATTGACAAGCTTGTTCAGGTTCCTTTGGATGGCATCTCTGCTTTCTGTTGTATCGACTGTACCACTCAGCTTGCTGTCATCTGCAAACTTACTGAAGGTGCATTTGATCCCATTGTCGATGTCGTTGATAAAGATTTTAAACAACACCAGTCCCAGGACAGACCCCTGAGGGCACTGCTCATCACTGGCCTCCACCTGGACATAGAGTCATTGACCACCACTCTCTCGGTGCAACTTTCAAGCCAATTCTTTATCCACTGAATGGTCTACCTATCAAGTCTATATCGCTCCAATTCAGAGATCAGGATATAATTTGGGACCCTGTCAAGGCCTTGCAGAAGTCCAGGTAGATGACATCAGTCTGTCTTCCCTTTTCAATTTCTGCAGTCACTCCATCATAGAAGGCCACTAGATAGGTCAGACATGTTTTTCCCTTGGTGAAGCTGTGCTGTCTGTCTCAGATCATCTCTTTGCATTGCATGTGCCTTGATATTGCTTCCAGGAGGATCTTTTTCAAGATCTTTCCAGGCATAGAGGTGAGGCTCACCAGTCTGTAGTTCCCTGGGTACTCCTTTCTATGCTTTTTAAAAATGGGAGTGATGTTCTCCTTTTCCCAGTCACCAGGGACTTCACCTGACTGCCATGATTTTTCAGATACGATGAAGAGAGTCTTTGCAACTACATCAGCCAATTCCTTCAGGACCCTGGGATGCATGTTATCAGGATCCATAGACTTGTACTTGTTTAGTTTCAACAGGATGTCTCAACCTGCTCTTCACTTACAGTGGGGGGGGGACTTTGTTCTCCCAGCCCTCATATACGGGTTCAGGGAAATGAAAGACATGGCAAGCCTGACTGGCAGTTAAGATTGAGGAGGGAAAGAAGTTGTTGGGTACCTCAGCCTTCTCCATGTGTGCTGCTAACAGTTCTCCCTTCTCATCCACCAGAGGGGGCATACTCCCCTTGGCTTTTTCTGGACAATGCATCTATTGAATCTCTTCTAGTCATTCTTTGCATCCCTTGCCAAGCTCAGTTCCATCTGTGCCTTGGCTTGCCTGATCCCATCCCTGCACATCCAGCAGCATCCCTGTACCCTTCCCAGGCCAGATGTCTCTGCCTCCACTGTCTGTGCATTTCCCTTTTGTGCCTCAGTTTGAGCAACAGTTCCTTGCTCAGCTATCTGGGTTTTCTGTGCTCTCTGCTTTCTTACTCAGGGAATGGAGAGTTCTTGTGCTCTAAGGAAAACATCCTTAAAGAGTTGCAAGCTCTGTTCAGCTCCTCTGTGAGCTAATCTAAATAAGTATTTATCCTTTATCCTATTTTTTTTTTTATGGAGTTTAGTATAGGTTCTCCAGACAGTTAATTTTCTTGTTTATCAGATCAATTTTTTATAAAGAAAAGAAACAAGTGAAAAAGAAGATAATCAATTCTTGTTGTGTATGGGGCTGGATAACACTAAAATTCCTTAAAATTAGATCTCAATGTTTACTGGTGGGGAAGAGAGAGATCTATTATTCACTGCAATTTGCAGTCACTGAGTTATAGTCAAAGCACATAGAAATACTAGCTCAACTGTACTTAGCTGTTGATAGACAGCAGTGACTAAGGCTGGAATAAACCAATGACAACCTCAAGCTTCTTTTTTCCTTTACCCTTTAGACCACAACCAACAATGAATCATCGGTACTACTTTTTCTTCCCTCAAGTCCCCACCCCTCCACCCCCCCTTTAAAAAATAAAAATAAAATCTGGACTAGATTTTCAGAACTTGTAGATATTGGCATTGCCTGTCTAGTGAGGGCACAACTGGAAGGAACTGATTTGTATGGTGTAGATATTATTTACAAACTGAGAATTCCTTATGGATAGTGTTTCTAGTAAGCAGCCTGCCAGCAGAAGAAGACAAAGTCATCTGATTTCCATCAAAGTACTGTCTAACTCCTACAATTACAGCCCAGGGGAAACAGACTCACATTTTAAATGTAACCCTGAAATTTGGAGTTGGATTTGTTGTAGTTGTAGAGGACTGTGTTTTCTCTTTGTAACGGAGTCATGAAATAAATGATTAATAATTATTACTTAATCAAATACTATGCATACTGTTCAGCTTCAGGAGTGAATAGAAATATGTTAAAACAGTCTCTTTCCCTCAGACCTTTTGCAGAAGAGTACAAGAGATAAATAGCTTACAGCTTTCTAACTTCAGGCTGATGTTTTTATTGATTCAGAGGTTCACATACTTCAGAATTTCCTTCCTGGAAATAAACAGGCTTGGTGTAGACTTTTTTATTATTATTTCGTTTATTTTTTTTAATCAAATTTAGGTAGAAAATATATACTTTTTTTTTTTTTTTTTTTTTTTTTTTTTTTTTGTAGGCCATAGTCTTTCCCAAATCAATCCCGAATCAATGTAACACTAAGGTTAGCTGTGATGTGAAGTTGCATCTCATGATAATGAGATGAGCCTTGGTGATTCCTGAATTTGGGTACTAGAAATTAAAAATAAATAAATAAATAAAGTATTTTGATGATTCCTGATATTTCTTTTCCTTCTTGCCGCAGAAGTTGGCTAGAAGACAGAAAAGGAGAAGGGACAATGTCTCCATTTATTATGTTTTCCTTTATCAGAACATAGGACTGTCAGCAGTTCTATGGATACTCTGCAATTATAAGTTATCCTGTACTAGAAGGCTATTGTCTAACTTCAACACAATATTTCTTGCCTAACTGCAGATATCTAAAGCTTTGGCACTGAACCTGTACTAGGAATGTAAGGTAATTTTGGCTGGTCATTATCTGCTAGAAGAAGAGTATAGCAAGGCACAAACAATCCAGTAGGTTTCCAGATCTCATGTTGAAAGTGATTGAAGATCTAAGGGAAATGCTGTGCTGCACCACATGCTTACAGATAGGGAAGAACTGGTGAAGGATATCAAGGTTGGGGGCAGACTTGCTATCAGGGACCATGAGTAATTGAGTTTGGAATCACGGCAGGTGTATTTAAGGCAAATGATAAAATATGAACCCTGGAATTCAGGTGAACAAGGATCTGCTTGGAAGGCTCCCATCACATATGATCTTGGGGAGCAGCAGGGTCCAGGAGACTTGGCTGATATTCAGGGATCATCTCCTCCAAGCTGAAAAATAGTCAGGTCCATTGATCAAAACCAGCATCAGCAGACCTGCATGGATGAGCAAAAAGCTTCTGGCTAAACTCAGACATGAAAAGGAAGTGCTTAAAACAGGGTGCATCCCCAGCAATTCTGCAACTGATGGAAAACTGTGAGGAGTGTTTGAGACACCAAGTAGCTGTGCTGCCATTCAGAAAGACCTTGATTAGCTACAGAAAATGGACAGATGAGAATCTTGTGAAAGTTCAAAAGAAGGAAATGCTAGTCCTGCACGTGGGGGTGAGGTTCTATACACCAGGACAGGCTGGGAACTAAGCTGGAAAGCAGCTTTTCAGAAAAGGAACTGCGAGTCCTGATGGACAAGAAGCTGACTATGAGCCAGCAATGTACAACTGGGGAAAAGACGACCAACAGCTTTGTGGGCTGAATGTGAAAAAGCTTGGCCAGCAGGTCAAGGAAGGTGATCCTTCCTCTCTACACATCCCTGATGAGACACATCTAGAGTGCTGTGTCCTGTTCTGGTTTCCCTGGTACAAGACAGACACAGACAAACCGTGTCTATGACATACTATGTCTTTGCAAGCCAGCAAAGAGCTACAAAGACAATGAAGTCACTGGAGATTCTGATATATGAGGAGAGACTGAACAATTTGGAAGACTCAGGGGGTATGTAATGATATGTATAACTGTGTGATAAAGGAGACTAAAGAAGATGGAGCCTGACTTCTCAGTGGTGAACAGTGTTTTTTATTTTTTTTGTGTGTCTTTTTTTCTTATTATCTAAAACTATTTAAATTGGCATTAAATTAGTATTTTTTTCCAAGTCTGATTTATCCTTGATGGTAATAGGTGTGATCTCCCTGTTCTTATTTATCCTTGATGGTAATAGGTGTGATCTCCCTGTTCTTATCTTGACCCTAGATGAACTTTTTATCTGCATTTCCTCCCCATGTCATTTTGAGGAGTGTGACTGGGTAGGTCTCTGGCTGCTGGCCAAGGTCAGCCTCCTTCTCACCCTCCTCCTCCCTCTCCCCCCAATAAAATCGAGCATTTCAAATGGGATTGCCACCTATAGGTATAACTACATGACTCCTGCTCCCAATGAGTATTTAGAGACAGTAGGTAATACAAAACTCTGAGTATTTTCTCCAAAAGGAGACTACAATCCAATCCCCAAAGAGATGCTTCTATTTACAATTTGTTTAACTGGATAAATAACATTGACCAGACTTTAGGACAATAAAACTTCCTGTGAGTATAACAATTGTAAGTAAAGTATAAGTAGAAAGTGTTTTTGAAATCTATGTTGGCTACTGTTAGAAATAAGATGCTAGAATAAAGGCAATATTGGACCGAAACTTATGAGTGCTTATATTTGTGATCAAAGAAAGAAGTTGAGATTGTTTGCCAAGCACTTTTAAGCACTTTCCTTGAATCCTTCTATGAAATAATGCAGTACATTCTGCTTTTGGATAATACTTCTGGTGTACTTATGACCCTCCAGATGTGAGAATAGAAACATCCACTCTTCCTATGAGATTCTGAAAAAATCAGAGCAATGTAGCTTTCTTTAAAGAGTAAAGGGACAGTTTACAAGTAACAGAGATCATAGTAGAAGAGTCCTCATAATTTATTTTTTTAATGACATTCTGAAGACTGCATATTCAATATATGTTAAGACACCCTGGAATCTCAACAGGAGCAACTGATGGTCATCTATCCCTTGATACGTAAAAATTAGTATTGCCAGCAGGCAATTAGTAGTGCCAGCCAAGTAGTGTTGCCAGCAGGTCAAGGAGTGGTGATCCTCTCCTTCTACTCAGCCTTGGTGAGGTCTCACCTGGATTATTGTGTCTAGTTCTTGGTTCCCGAGTACAAGAGGGACATGGAGCTACTGGAGTGAATCCAGCAGTGAGCTTTGATGATGATTAGGGGACTGAATCATCTCATACATGGGCAGTCTGAGAGATCTGGACTTGTTTAGCTTGGAAAAGCTGAGAGGGGATCTGATCAACTTATAAAAATATCTGAACGGAGGGTGTCAAGAGCTGGACTCTTTTCAGTGGTGTCCAGTGACAAGACAAGAGGCAATAGGCTCTGAAACACAGGAAGTTCCAGATGAATATGAGGAAATATTTCTTTACTGTAAGTGTGACAGAGCACTGGAACAGGTTGCCCAGAGAGGTTGTGGAGTCTCCTTCTTTGGAGATATTCAAAACACCCCTGGATGTGATCCTGTGCAATGTTCACTAGGTGACCCTGCTTGGCAGGGGGTTTGGACCAGGTGATTGATATTCAGAGGTCCTTTCCAACCTCAACTATTCTGTGATTCTGCAAAATATTTCCAACAGGAACACGAAGATTTTAACTCATATAAGAAGAATTATTACATCAAAATTTTATAGGAAATACCAACACATTTATTGTTTCTTTAAATTAATTCTCCTTCAACTAAGTAAATTGAGAAAAAAAATAGGAAAATATTTAGTGTAACCTACTGGCAACTTCAGTAATTTACAGTCAGTGAACTAATCATTAAAGTTTCATCAAATAACACTCAGAATATAGCCAGGAAGTCCTAAGATAAGGATGACAATAATCCTTGATTTTGAAACTGTTTTTTGTGAATGTAATTGAGGATGTATATAATCTCATTTTCTCATGATTTTGGTTTGTTTGTTTGTTTTGTTTACTTTCTTTAATTTTCACTTGTTTTCTTTCTTTTAAAACTATTTTTGCTTTTAAGGTCTTCAAAAAAATATTTGGTATTTTCTATTTCTTTCCAATAATTATTCTCTCCAGACTATTAGGGAGTAGCATCTCATAATTTACTTTCTTTCTCCCTATCTGTGTGGCAGCATCCATTTTCAGCCTCTCATCTTATAAACCGATTGCAAGCTTTATGCAAGCCAGGCTTATTTTTTTTTGTTCTGTATTTTTATCACACTTAGCAAAATGACTTCAAAGTGCTATGGTAACAAAACTACTGTCAAGACTTTCTTCTTGTTTGCCTCTTGTGCTCTCCCCGTACCTTCAATATGTTCCACATCTTTGATATGTTTCTCTTCTCACTCTCACTGTCTTCTGCTGACTTTATCAATGTGGCTAATTGAAAGATGATGAGGGACTCTGAAACTAAACAACTAAAACTGACTTGCATCCATACTTCTTAGTATTACTTCTCTCTTTAATAGATTTCTACTTCTAGAACTAGAAAGTCTTCTAATTCTCTCTAGGTGGGCTGGGCCAGATGACCTTTAGAGGTTCCTTTCAATCTCTCTGTGATTCTATGTCATTCTGTGTAAGCCAGTTGGAATGGTGTGGAACAGAGCTAGGGAGCAAGCTAAAAATTAAACCATGCAGATGATGGGGCATCCAATACTTTAGCTACTCTAGACCTCCTGTCTTTTGCAGTATAGATAGTGTCTTAACCACAATTTGCTCAGATGGTCATTGGGACAGGGCTTTTTCTTTTATGTCCTTCTCCCCTTCCCTCTTTAGGGGTGAGCTCCTTCATATGATGTCAGAGGTCCTGAAATGGCAAAAGGTAATGGAATGCAGAAGAAACAAGTATGTTAGTTAATCTATTATGTTCTCTGTTATCTTTCTGAAGAAATAACAATGGAATTGTGATTAATTTTAATAAAATGTATTGATAATGTATACATGCTAAGAGATATCGTCCATAAAATAGTTCAGTAAACTGAGTGTTGCGATATCTCTCCAAAGAGATCATTTTATTTTCAGTTTGCTAGTCCACTGAAGTTTTTTTTGTATTTAAAGTGAAAAACTTTTAGCCATTGCAGCCATACTTCTTAAAGTTTTCCATTATTCAGTGTCTCTAATCAATTGTAAAAGCCTTAGTGAAGAAAGAAGCAAAATTATTATTACTATTAATAATAATAATAAGCCTACTTTGAACAGAGAGATGATAGCCCTGCTAAATTACAGGCAAGTTACTCTTTAAAAAGTTCTTTTTATTTTATTTTATTTTTTATTATTTGTTTATTTTCTATCCTGGGACCTTATTCGTGATTTTGTCATTTTTAATTGCCAGAATAAAGGTGTTTTGTTTGGTTGGTTGTTGTTGTTGTTTTCTCTTGAATTATTCCTAGTGTTTAGAAATGCAGGATAATCTGTAAATATAAACCATATTGTGTCTCAGTGCAAAATAGGAAAGTACAACTGCACTGTACATAAACTCTTTGGAATTTTAATCCAGATAAAAGTTCTGGGATCTAGCAATTTGGGGTGTGTTTCCTCAAAAACTATGAAAATCGCAGAACTTTTTTTGAGAAAATACATGTTGAAATTGTGCATGTTTTGTTTCTGGAAAGGGACAAGGGATGGTAGTAGACAACATCACTTTAACCATTATTTCTACACAACTGGTGTTTTTCCCTCACTTTGATTTCTGAATGTAATCCTTTAGCATAATAATATCTTTCCTCTCTCCTCTCTTATACTTCCTAGATATTCATTTAACCTGTTTCATTTCTGAGGCTTTCTACTTATTTCTGCTGAAAAGCCTGCCTTAAAAGACCATCTTCCTTTCTGTGTTCTCGTATCACTCTCCTTCCTTTTGTCTTCAACATCCCAACCATGACCCTAGTCCTACAACTTGAACTCTGCCTTATCATAAAGCCCATTAAATTTAGTTTTCTTTTGTACTTCCTGGAATCAACCCTTACAAGTCTTATTACTTGTATGTTACTGGTAAACCCTGGTACCTGAAGTTACAGCTGAAAAATAATGCATAGGGGAAAAAAAGTCAGTCCTGAAATTGTCATATAGCCAGAAGCTTTTGGTTTAGGGCAACATGGACAGACAGAAGAACTATTTTCACCTTGGGCCAGCTATTTCTAATTCAGTTACCTCCCACTAGATGTACAGGAATATTTACTATAACACCTGCCTTTGTTTTATTTTTCATGAGGGAAGGCTCTTTCATCCTTGCAGAGCTTATTGTTTCAGAGAGGGCTTTTTTTTTTTTTTTTTTTTTTTTTTTTTTTTTTTCCCTCTGCCTTTATCATCATGTCTTTCACTCTTTTGTAGGAAGAAGATGCCGTCCCACCACAGAACAGACAGGAGAAGAGGGTCTGCTGCAGGCCAACTTGTTCCATTTCCTTTATGTTTCACTCAAGGTAAATGAAATACTCTTTCTTGCATGAGGAACTGTTACCTGGAGTAGAAAATTCTGAAATATTGTCCCTGAATGTAGGCAGATGATACTAATACTTTGGTATTTGCATCTATGACAATTTGGGAAAAGTCATCTGTACAAGAAAGGAATTTAGCATGTGTTTATAACACAATAACATAGTTCTTACAAGCAGCCAATTCCATTCTGGAAGTGTAGCTTTTTATCTTCTTTTTTTTTTTTTTTTTGTCTCTTATGTTAGTTTTTTTCCTAAAGGCATGGTAGCACACATTAAATAATTTTAAATAAAGAGAGAGATTTTCCTCTTTGAATACAGTTAAACTGTGTTGATTAGGACACTCCTAGTAAGAAAAATACTATGTCAAGAAAAGACATTGCCCTTTCAAAAGGAATAAGTCATGTGATAGAAGTCAGTGATCATCCAATAGAGCTGATGATAAAGTTGCTTGGCAAGAAGCCCTAGGAATACTAAAATATGGGCTCCAGTACACATACCTTTTCAACTATTTATGCTAGTTTAGATTTCATAAGTCCCTAGAAGTTTAATGAGTGTATTTTGACATCCTTAACAGAGATGAACTGTCATGAAGCTTTTGTGTCCAAAGAAGGAAAATGAGGCTAGTCTAGAGAATAAACCTTATGAGGAGCTGCTGAGGGAGCTGAGATTGTTTAGCCTGGAGAAAAGGAGGCTCAGGGGAGACATTAATGCGCTTTACAATTACGTTAAAAGAGGCTATAGTGAGGTGGGGAGGGGTCTCTTCTTCCAAGCACCAAGTGATATGACAAGAGGAAATGGCCTTAAGTTGCACCAGGGAATGGTTGGATATTAGGAAAAGTTTATTCCCTGAAAGAGTTGTGAAATTGGAACAGGCTGCCCAGAGAAGTAATTGAAGTGACATGGTTTAATGATGGACTTGGTAGTGCCAGATTGAAGTTTGGACTAGATAATTTTAGAGGTATTTTCGAACCTAACTTATTCTATTATTCCATGATTTTATTAAAAACATGCAAGAGAGAAGATAGGGAAAAAAATGTACTGAACTTCAAAATATCAGTCTCTTCTTCAAGCAGGGTTCCATTTTTTGTTTGCTTGTTTTATTAAATAAGGCATACATGTAAAAATTTATATATAATAAAGCTATGATATGTTTAGAAAGACTTAAGCATATGTCTAGGAAAAACATACTAGAAGACCAGAAGACTGAAACCATTGCTGGAATTCTGAGAATGGGGTACACCTAAGCTGTTTAGGAGTCTGAGAGGAAGGATTTGTCATTTGGATAAGATGTTTTTCAATCTTTAAACAGACTTAGAGGAAGACTCTACTTATCAAGAGTGATATGAAACTGCAAAATAAGGTCAGTACTGGACCTAGTACAAACACCAATAAACTCAAAACCATGAGACGACATGCAAAAAGATGGATAATCCAGGAATAGTCTGAGAGTCTAAGAGCTTAAGTACTGAGATTCTGTTTCTTTGTCTCAGAAGCAGAGTAGATAGCTTTACAGACTGATTGCTAAAATGTAGAAAAAAAAAAAAAAAAAAAAAAAAAAAAAAAAAAAAAGGAGAGAGAACATTACCTTGCCTGTCCAGATTTCTTAGGTATTTGTCTATCTTCATGTTGTGTAATGTAGGCTTATTTGCTGTAGCTTGATATTATCTATTCCCTCCAGGTAAAATAACAGAGTATTTTGAATGAAATACATTGTAAATATTTTTTTAATACTTCCTAAATATAATTTTGAGAATAAATCATTCTCTTTAGATGCACATGAATTAAGCTGCAAATGTGATTGTAAGCCAGTCTGTAGTATTTCTGACTCAGTGTTTCTGACAATAAGAAATATGCTACCCACTCATATAATGCTGAGGTCAGTTGATAGGTTAATATTTGAAATTCCTTTGCCACTGAGCAACAGGAACTGTGGATCAGGTCTAACACTATTTGTACTTGCTAAATAAGTTCAGATATTGTACATCACGTGCAAATTTTTTAGATCTAATACAGTTTGGTATAATTATATAATTTGCAAATGAAGCAGCATTGCTATTTCTCTAAATTTCATCATTTAGCTGTGCGCAAACTTACAATATATTTGAACATTATTTACTCAAGCATTTTAGATTTAATCAGTGTCATAAAATTTGAAGTGTTACAGAAGATCTTGTGACAGCTGTGAAAAAGAAAGTAGAAAAAGAGGGTGAAAATACAGATAGCCTCTGAACACAAAAATCTCATGCTTTGTTAAGTAACAATGTCAGCATTTTCAAAATATTTTCAAGAAAAAAAAAAGAAGCAAGGTATGAATTTTCATTATTTACCTTTTACTGATTAGATATGATATTACAAGTCCTTATTTACCTTCCTGTGAGAATTTACAGACATATTGTAAATTACAATTTGGTAATATAGCAAAATAAACTTAATTGTTTTCAAATGAAATATAATGTGATAAATAATGGCAGTACCAATTTTATCTCTAGAATTACAGATCTGTTGAAATTACAATTACAAAACTTCATTTTCAGTGGTAAATTGTTACAGAAAAATATGAATAACATTGAGTGCAATTCCAAATTCACCATGTGTTGTTTTACCATTTATTTATTTATTTATTCTCTTTTATGTTTGAATACATTCCTTTATCTTTCACCTAGATTTTCACTCCTAATAGGCACGTTGTACTTGTTAAAATCAGTCTTTGATTCTTACGTGTTTTGGCTATATCTCATGGTTTGGTATTGAGACTAGATCACATAAATTCAGTGTCTTCCAAGAAGGATGCATAATCTAAGACAAAGTTCAGAAAAGAAAGTGATGGACTGAAAACCCTTCTGGGAGGTTTCAGTAGATATGAAAATGGATCGCTGCCTGGAGATGATCCATTTTAGGCACTGCCAGTGAAGTCTCTTAAAGCAATAAAGGCATGAGGGAGTGAAACATAAGGCTTGGAGTGCAAAGAATATGGCCTAGTAACATCTTGCTGTCATTACAGATTACTTCTGTGGGTGCAGATGCACTGCTCAGAATGCCCCCCTTGAGAGTTAGCATTTGATTCCAATATCCTCACAAATTCAGCCTGGTTTCCTCTGCCTTCTTTACATCTGTCTTTACTAGTCAGACCACTTATCCTTGGGGTACTCAGCCTCCTGACCTGGAAGTCTGGGATGAGGATCAGAACACCTCCCGCCACCCCCATCCCCTGCTCCCTTAATTCAAGAGGAAACAGTTAGAGACCTGTTGCTCCACCTGGACTGTCACAACAGTCCAACAGCAGTTCAACAACATCAAAACATTCTCTAATTATAGAGGACCATGCCACCACCCATTGCAGCACTCCAGTCGTGGGAGTGGTTCCACCACATTTCAGTGATAGCAACTAGGTCAGAGCTTGCCTGTGACACAATGGCTTCCAGCCCCTCCTGTTTGTTGCCCATGCTGCATGCATTGGTGTAGATGCACTTCAGTTTTGCCATTTCCCTCACTCCCAACCCCAGCATTTTTCCCCCCGACTCATTTCTATTGAGCCTCATTTTATCTGCATCCCCCTTTATGCCTAGTCTAAAGTCCTCTCGATGAACCTTACCAGCTCCTGCACTAGGATCTGTTTCCCCCTTTGAGACAGATGGGACACATAGGCAGCCATCAGGCTAGGTGCCGAGTAAATGTCCACATGATCAAAGATGATTGACTACGGGTCTATTATAACTAAGTTGACTAAAGGATTGGAATGCCTGTTGTACATGGTCAGGCTGAGATAGCTGGGTCTGTTCAGCCTGGAAAAGAGAAGACTGAGGGCAGACCTCATCAGAGTGTATAAATATCTGAGGGAGGGTGTATGAGGATGGAACCAGACTCTTCTCATTTGTGTCCAGTGACAGAACAAGAGGCAATGTGCACAAACTGAAGCACGGGAAGTTCCAACTAATATGAGAGGGCAATTCTTTGCTGTGAGGGTGACAGAGGACTGGAACAGGTTGCCTGGAGAGGTTGTGGAGTCTCCTTCTCTGGAGATATTCAGTTCCCTGAATACCATCCCATGCAATGTGCCCTAGGTGATCCTGCTTGGCAGGGGCTTGGACCTCTTCAGATGTCCCTTCCAACCTCAACCATTCTGTGATTTGGTGATAATCTATCAAAAATCCTAAAGGTAGTTTATAACCATAAAACTTACAATGTAATGTATCTTAGATAAAAAAACAACATAGGGTAGTGATGAATAAAAGCTTTTTTTTTTTAAAAAAAAAAAAAAATCACTTAATCTTGTATCCATTCAAAATAAAAGGCAGTGGAATAAAGAAAAGCATGGAACTTGGCAATTTCCCAAAATGAACATCTAGAAATGTTGAACGAACAAAACCTAAATAATACTGGTGGATAAGACACTAGCATTTATGTGAGGGTTTGTAACAAGTCCTGTAGGCATGTACATGATTCACTGAATTCAAAGAAATGTATTCAATTTCTGAGACTTTATAATAGTTTGCAGAAATGTCAGTAAGATTCCTGGGAACACTGTTTATTTATTTATTTATGAAGACTGCTGCATTCTGTGCAATCTTTCTACATTGGCAACTTGATATTTATTTATTTATCATATTGATAAATTCAGAAAAAAAAGCACATACATTAATTTAAAACTTAACATTTTTCTTCAGCGTAAGTAAATGTCTTTCCCAATGTACTTTTTTATAAGAAGGTCTCATATTCTTCTGTTAAAATATTTAACCTGATTGCTTTTGAAGATAAGTTACTGTAGTACAGTAATTGAAGTTGTTTATAAACATTTAGAGTTTTTACATGTAACATTATCCTCTATAATAATTTGTTGATTGAGCTGGCAGAAGACAATGGGTTTTGATTAGATGGTGCTGTCTCATTAATATGTATGGTTCTGTTTTTCCATTTTGTTCCAACTTATGTCTTTACATTCAGAGTTGTGGGACAATTTATTTTTCATTATTATTGGTTCTGCATTATTTTACATATTTGCTTTCTTAGACCTCTTCCAATATATTGAGCCCCTGATGACCAATGACCTATGTACTCCTGTCAATGTGATCAACAGTCACCTGAAATCAACATCTTATGACTTAATTAAACAGACTTTAGATATAACACTGGAAGATTATAGACTACATGAAAACAACAGAGTTAGCATGTGGAAAACAACCCAGTGCCCTTAGCATTCATTAGGGCAAGATCAAATTTAATTTTGGGCTTTGTTGCCACAAAGAGGTACACAAATAACAGAGTTCTTATGAGAAGAGAAGAAGCTGGGATAGTAAAGCAGGGCAGGGAAATCTAGCCTTGCTATTCCCACACAGATGAAGGGAGAGCAGAGACAGAAAACTCTACTCACTGCATTAGTGAAAGTAGCTGTTCTGACTGCATCAATAGAGGTTTCTCCAGACACCTTAGTATATCCCTCAGCAGCAGCAACTCTGATTTTCCTGGGGTAAAATACAGACAGAATAAGGATAAGTAACATTATTATGGCCATATACAGAAGTCTTATGTTCTAGGCAGCTACCTGGTTTAGTAATACCTGAAAGCAGCCAAGACCCTGATCAATCTTCAACTGAAAGACCCAGTAGCATTCATATCATTGGTTTTCCAGGATTTGTTGTTGTTGTTATTGTTGTTTTTAAATCAACAAAACTTTCATGGAACTTTCTCCTGGAATCCTTTCTGGACATTACTTCCATTCCCTTTGTAATATGGGGTAGGGATAAATGGACAAAATGACCACTAGGACTTGATTATCCTGCCAACCCCATGGCAGAATTGCAATACAAAGAAACATTATATACCTGTGCCCAAGGTGTCAGAACGCCAAAGGGACAGTAAGTATCTGTATTCAAGAAATAATCTGAAAACCAATTTCTGATAACTTGACTTCTAAAATAATTTAAGTTTGGCTACCTGTTTATGTACACACACACACACACACACTATATACATACAGATGTATATTGTATATATATATATATATTCAGCCAGGAAGCAGCTTCAACTACATATTTATTTATTTATTTATTTGTGGAGAAGCGTAAGAGTAGACCAGGGTTAAGAATGTTCCCTGTCTATAGCTTACTGAGGTGTTGGGGGAAAAATTACTGTTAGAGTCAACAAAATCTGATTTTGTAAGAAGCTTCAGATTGCTTCACTCTCTGGAGATGGATTTGAGGAGAAATCTGAGGATAAAGGATATTTGATTTCCTTTTTGTTGTGTTTTGATTGCTTGTTTTTTTTTTTTTCTGTTTGGTTGGTTGGCTGGTTGTGGATTTTTTTGTTTGTTTGCTTGTTTTGTTTTGTTTTTGTTTTTCACCTGGCTTTGTACTGTTAGTATTTGGGGAAGCACTTGGTTTTTGATTTTCAGTCAAAAAGGGCATAGGATATCTGAGTACTGCTCTTGGTTAGATGGAGTAATTAAATACTGAATAGTGATTTGAATATATGTATGTGAGTCTCATCATCATAATGAGAAACAGACTACTGGTGTGAAACCCTATTTTTTACTGCAAAATGATAACTTCACGATATGTTTGTGTTTCCAATCTTTCTATGGGACCCAGACTTTGTTACATCTGCAGTGTAAGGAATTTGCTTGGAATGTCTCAGTAATGTTTATTATAGTGATCAGGATGTTCATGAAGGCCCTTTGGGTAGCACTGTCTAGTTTATTAAAACAAACAAACAAACAAGAAATTCCCTGTGGTCCATAAAGATTTATTTTTTTATTTTA
The DNA here is from genome assembly GCA_011075105.1 of Heteronetta atricapilla. Lineage (NCBI taxonomy): Eukaryota > Metazoa > Chordata > Aves > Anseriformes > Anatidae > Heteronetta > Heteronetta atricapilla. The sequence goes on from CM021731.1 coordinate 172,034,645, forward strand.
TTTCATTACTATTTTCTCAGAGATCTGTGGTGTGCAGGTTTCCAATGTGTGCTTACTTTGACTTTACTCTGAAATATCCCTTACAAGAACTCCATGGCAATGTTACCTTGAGGAAAACAAATGTCCAAGATCTTAAATCACATGGTATGTACTGTTTACAGTACATAGCGCATAGTACATAGCGCAGTGCTGCGCTACGCTGAAGGACAAGAAAGACATCTTTACAGATCTTTTTTTTTATGTTCCAGTGTTTATTTCTCTAACCCCATCTGGAAACAAAAGAAAATAAACTCAGGCAACAACATCTGTTGCTCCTGCTGCTCTGAATTAAGCTAACTTAGTTTAATCATTTCACAAAACCAAACACTATTGCTCTACCTTTCCAGGCGTTTTCCTGGCTCATAGACTGAGACTTCAGTTTGGCTCACCAGTTCTTCTCATAAACTATTCAAATCTTATTAATTACAATGAAATCTAGACAACCTTTAATTTCTCTTTTGGCAGAAAGAAGTATACATTATACAGAAGTATACAGAAGTATACTATGCATGCTCTACTTAAAAACAACAAACAAACATAGATTTGTATGGACTCCCTGTTCTTGTCTTCTTCTCTTAAATTTGCTGCACTCACAAGATAAATTGTGCTCAGCCCGTGGGAGGTGGTTGTCTGATGACTTTAATGCAGCAGAAGAATTCCAGGGCTTTAAAGGACACTATGGGATGTTTCTTTTTCATAATAGATGGGAGGAAAGAAGAAGATTACATACTGACCTTGATTTGGGGGAGTACTGTGGGTTGTGTTCTGTCTGTATTATGCCTGAGCATGCCACTTATCCATAAATCTGTTCAAATCCTATTGAACTCCAGGGTAATGTATAACTTTCTGCATTCCCAAACTGTCCAGTGGAAACTCACACAAGAGAGACAGAAATCAGTTTCACAGCAGAAAAATGTTAAATGTCTAACTTTATTCTGCCAGACAGAGAAGTATTTAACTTGTACATAACTGTAGATATGACTTAAAAGAGTCATAAATGATGGACATAAACATAAATGATGGAATGGTAAAAAATGTAGTTATTTGGTCTGATTCACTGCACTATCCTTATACTAAAAATCACCGTGTTTATCACCAGATAATTATCATCAGATTTGTTAGGAAAAAGGTAAAAAGCAGTGGTATCAGCAATCATTTTTTAACAAAAGTTATTGTTTTCCCGACACTCTTCCTCATGTGCCCCAGAGGAATGGTCCTCCCTCCACTGCAGCATGCCTTATTTAATTATTAAATTAAACTTATTTACTTATTAAAACTTAATTTAATTACATTCAGTTCTGCCATATTAGGGTACGTCTGTATAATTTTATAATTTTATTTTTTAATTTTAAATGTTTATATGCATAACTTAGATTAGAGGAAAGCATAGAGAATCTAGCTATAGAGATGTATTATACATATATGTATGCTAGAAAATATTATCTAAAACTAAAAAATTTAATTACATGCATCAACTTATGCTTTGCAAATACTAGATTTAGTTTTAAACCCTCCCGTTGTTATCTTCTTCATAATTCCATGGCTAAACATGAAAAGAAAATGCATCTTTACCTCCACTTTCAGGAACTTAACAGAATGTTTTGCTAGATGAGAGCAAAGTTTATAAAGTTCAAGGTTGTAAACACAGCTGTCATATTTGCTCATTTTAAGAAAATGAGCGAATTAAATTCTATAAAGTTAGAAATAGCATTCTATTTCATGTTATATGTATGTTGTAAGAAACTTTTTATTAAACAGTTGAAAAACCTTCTTGTAATATTATCTATAGACTGCTTATTATTCTTTCAGCATTATATCCTTTTATCAATCAAAAATATATGCCTTTTTAAACACCTTCTCCTCAAGCTGGTTTTGCTTAGTAATTTTTCCAGAATCTTTTTGCAATACAGCTTTCTGATCAGACATTACACCACTAAAATATATTAAAAAGAGAAAAAAATATACTGTGTTGAGGCACTAATTATTTTTTATCAAGTTTAAAATTCTAGCAAATTGAAAGTTCTTTTGTAAACGTGCATTTAAATAAAATCATCTCATTAAGTTCTCTGAAATTCCTACTTCATTATATTTAAACTTATCTCTTAGGTTTTGCACTATGCCCTAATGTATTAATAATAAAGAAAAATAAATAAATCACCAGTTTATTCTTCCAGTAATTGAAATAGCTGTTTTGTCTTAACTGAAGTTAACAAAAAGTAATTTATTATCATTCATTATCATCACATAAGAGATAAGAACTAAAAGGAAATTCAATAAATATCTATGAAGAATCATAATGAACCTGATACACCTACGGACTTCACTATGACTTCTCAGAGAACCTTAGTTAGAAGAGCACATATATGCAGATGCAGTTGGAAGTTTATAACTAAGTATGTTGTGTTCAGTTAGATTATTCTCACTCTCAGATGATCTGATAGGTTTATCAAAATAACTTTTTCTCAGTTATAAAACAGGTATCTGTTTTATATAGAGAAGTTTTTCTAGTTCCAGTGAGATGTATCCCCTTTCTGGGAAGGAAGAATATAACCTAAGTCTGTTTGCTTACCCTCACTTTGTTATGTCTTGAGATGTTGTGCTGTAAATTCATTGCAGACAGAGATTATTTATTTTCAAAGCTGTCTATAGCAACCTTGAACATTTTTCTAATGTTAATTTCCATTTAGTGGTTCCTCTAATTTTTATGCATGTGTTTTAAAACATTAAAAATAATAATAAATAGAATGTTTGAAACCACAACTATTTGTTCTGTATTTCCTTCCCATTTATGTAGATTGATAGTTTTTCCTCTCTCTCTCTCTCTCTCTCTCTCTCATCCTATATCTGCTGCGGAACCAATACTGCATCACAAAAGTGATTGGGAGTAGCAGTGACTGCAGTAAATGAATCATTATTGTCCATCCATCCATTACCATTACATCCCTAGGGCACTGACCATATCATTTTGCCTGCCCATAGTTTGCCATCCAGTTTAATGGCAATACATTAAAAGGCAATGGATGAACATACTAATAACTAATGATAAAAGATATAAGTATGACATGCTTTATGGGTAAAGCATAAATAAATGACAGAAAATGGCTATCATACCATTTTAAATGGATCTTGATCTTCTCAGACTGGGTTTTAAGGACACTTACAGCTTTCAGCTAACTACATCAGGAGCATTGTCTCTTATTTCAGGAAGAATTTCAGGCTTCAAGTGTAAATTAGATCACTGAGTTAGATGGATTAGAATCCATCTCATGATAATTGTGTGGACATTACTTTAAAAAAAAGCATTGATTACATGCTCTCAGTGGCTTTTTTGACAGTTAAAAAAAACTGTTCAAACCAGATCATACTAAAGATCAGTCTGGCTTGTATAGTGCTAATAGCTAATAAAGGACATTAAAATCAATAGAAACTTCCATGGTCATTCTGAAAAATATCTGAACACCAAACAAAGCTAGTCAGATCTTACTGTTCATATGAAGATCTGATAAAATGATTTGTAAAATAAAACAATTAATTCACAACTAGCAATAGTAAATATTAAACTTTTTTTTTTCCTTGTGATTTTGTTCTTTTCTTTCTTAAAATCTTATAACTGAGCTGTATCTTCATTGCTGCAGATAACTCAGTATTGATAACAAATGCTGCCTTTTAAATATTTAACACCTTTTATAGTTCTGTAATGTGCATAATGAGCAGCAAAGACTTCAGCATGGGGATAAGATATTCCTACTTTTTATTTTCTTTCTTTCAGTTACTCATACATGTGAAGATCTTCCATGTTGTCAGTCTTGGGTTCTTTACCTAGGACTAGTTGCTTGAATAATGAAACCAAATCGAGATGATCAATCAGTAGAGAACAAGGCTGCAATTCAGAGAGACCTTGAATGACTGTAGAGATGGATGGATAGAAACCTCATGAATTTTGTAGCTATCTTCATTTGTAGTTTATCAGATGACAGGTTTATCAACTGGCTTAGAGTTCCAGTTTTTGATAACATTTGAGATAATATTACACACTTTTTATAAAATAAATTAATCTAAAAATATAACTAGCCTGGTTCTTGAACAACAATAATTATTTTTTAACTCACTCAAATCACTGGATATTCTCTGAGTTTTGCTCAAAGTGAAATTGTCAACTATGTTCCTTGAAGTTCATATCAATAAATGGTATATTTCTTTGTTCTAATTATTACATTGCTTACACAAAAATGTCAACCTGTAATATGCCAATTATTTATGAGAAGTATTAAAAATATTGTTTCTTTCTTTGATTTTATCTTCAACAAAATTATGTTAGTGGCAAGTTTTTCTAATAAGGCTGGTCAATTTTTTATCTGCTTAAACTTATTTTGATGAAGAATTAGATTCTCATCAAATGACTGATTTGTCTGTTCTTGTCCAATTTTCAAGTATTTTCTTTCAATATCTAAAATAGTTTGGCTTAAAATATTTCTATCCTAAAATGATATAGAAGAAGTTTGTGGAAATTTGAATCCTGAGACATTGATTTGTTATTCTATTCTAAGAAGCCACAATCTCCAAGAAATTATTTTCCAGGAAGCATGACTTGTAGGTCTGACTGCCACACTCAGACTAGAATGCATCAAGGAGGTTTTATTCTAACCAGAAAGATCACAATGTGAGGATGAGAGCCATGTAAACTAAAATTCGCCTAACGTGGTATTCCGATTCCTAGTTACATTTTCTTTAGCTAATTTTGTTTGAAACTTAAAATAGGAAGAAGAACCAGGTTATATATATATAATAGTTTTACAGGGAAAAATAGGACTTTTGACTTGCTTTATATTCTTACATATTGTAGATGACATATTACATGACATATTGTAGATATGTCATATGGCAATATGGCAATGTCATATCCTTTGTCATATCCTTTAGTGACCTCATTTCTTCCTTTAGAATGGCCTTTATGTGAGCTGGTCTGTGTCAGTCTTTAGTGGTAAACAGTATAAAAAAAAGGTAGCCAGTTAAAATAGAACATATATGTTTTGCAGATCATGTGGCATATATCACCATTACATGATGACCAGTCTGACTTTACAGGTCTGTTAAGAATTCATGACAAAGCTACATCTTTCATATGCTATTTTTGAAACATTATTTACTCCAGTTATGAGTTCTGTGACATAGATACCCTGAGATACCCAGAACAAGAGTCTTTAGTGGATCATAGATCTCATTTGCTGTGTAAGCAGATGTTGCTATCTAAGAGTCACCCAACCAAATCTTTGTTGTTGAACAGGGAGATTTATGATTTCAGTTTCACTGCATAACCAGGTGATGAGCCCTGTCCAAAAATTAAATATAAGAACTTTTCACAGACATAGACCAGATGCTCCACAGAAGTTCATATGCTGGAACAGAAAAAAAAAAAAAAAAAAAAAAAGCGACCAGGATATTATTGCTGCTGTAATTCACCACCCACACTGTAATAGCTTGTGAGACTAACCCACATGTTCTGTCCTGTGGTAGTTTAATTTTTAAATCTAAAGAAGGGAAAGAATAGATCAGTAAAGGCAAGCACTGAACTGGCTGAAATTTATTATTTCTCAGTGAAAATCAACTACGTAACATTAGAAAAGGTATGCTCTCATATAAGGGCATGTGGACCTATTCATGTGAGTAAACACCCTTGTCTGTCTAGGTTTCTCTAGAAACCTCACAGTCCATGCAGAAACTGTATTCTAGACATTTAAATGGAGACAGTTTTGTGTCTGAATTCCAAAGCCTTCTGATAAAAACTAGTAATCTGAAAAGTGGTCAAGAAAGTGTATTTACTTGCTTTTCATAACAATCAAGCAGAGCTGTATTGTGATTATTACCTAATGTGTCGCTCCCTGAACACCAGTGGGAGAAATTCTGCACAGATCTGAATGGAAGGTAATTTGCCCCTTCATGCTCACAGTACATTAGTTTCTTCTGTACAGTGTGTGAGTTTTGTTGTGCTGTTTCTAGAGCAATGTCAAGAATCCCAATTCTTTTTTCAAAGTAGCTTCCAAATGAGTCTGAAGACATCCTTATAAAAGTGATATAAAGTCCATTAAGAATTAGTGAATTGAGGTAACAGCTGATTTGTACAAAAGTACCTATGAAGTACACGTTATACTGCAATTTTTGTTTTGGATAGTTTAGAAGACAGGAGCTAATCTATTTTTCCTTCATGCCACAGCTAAATTCATATATTCATATATTGGCAATACCAAAAGGAAAAAATCTAGGAGATAAATTTGAAAAGGATATATATAATATGCTTAGAAAAATGTTAAAATAGTTTCTCTTTCCTGGACTTGTTTATAATAACAGATAAGAAGGTAAGATTTTTTATTATTATTTTTTATGTGGAAAAATGGCTGATAAAAATTCAGTGCTGGGCTGTATGTCCTTCACATACTATCATTGAGCAGATGCTGATTTTCCAATTTACAGGTCTGTTAAGAATTCATGACAAAGCTACATCATACATGAGAATGATTATTTTTTTTTCCTTCAGCTTCTCAGTTTGTTGTGATATGGTTTTGTGTTTTTTAATTTATAATCATCTACCAAAAACGAACATTTGCCTTTAATAGAATCATAGAATGGTTTGGATTGGAAGGGACATAAAGTTCATCTAGTTCCAACTCACCTGCCAAGGGCAGGGACACCTCCCATTAGACCAGATTGCTCAAAGCCCCATCCAACCTGACCTTCAACACTTCCGGGGATGTGGCATACAAAACTTTTCTGGGCAACCTATTCCAGTGCTTCACCACCCTCATAGTAAAGATGCTTTTCCAAATATCTAACCTAAATCTATCATCTTTTTGTTTAAATTATTCCCCTTTGTCCTATCACTACACTCCCTGAGAGAGTCCCTCCCTTGTTTTCGTTTAGGTACTAGAAGGCTGATATAAATCTCTCCAGAGCCTTCTATTCTCCAGGCTGAACAACCCCAACTTCCTCAGCCTGTCTTCATAGGTCTGGTGCTCCAGACCTATGATCATCCTTGTGGCCCTCCTCTGGACTTGCTATAATAGGTGTATGTCTTTCTTATATTGGGGGTCCCAGAGCACAGTACTCCACATGGGGTTTCACAAGAGCAGAGTAGAGAGGGAGCATCACCTCCTTCAACCTACTGGCCACACTTCTTTTGATGCAGCACAGGATACAGTTCTGGGCTGCAAGCACACATTGCCAGCTCATGTTGAGCTTCTTGTCAACCAGCACCCCTAAGTCTTTCCCTCAGGGATGCTCTCAATATATTCTCCACACAGCCTTTCTTTCATGCTTGGGATTTCCCCTGGCCAGATGCAGGACCTTACACTTGGTCTTGAACCTCATACACAGTCCCACCTCTCAAGCATGTCTAGGTACCTCTGGATTGGATCACTTCCTTCCAGAGCATCAACCACACCACACAGCTTGGTGTCATCAGAAAACTTTCTGAGGGCACATTCAATCCTACTGTCCATAAAATCATAGAATGATTTGGATTGGAAGAGACCTTAAAGATCATTTAATTCCAGCCCCCCTGCCATGGGCAACAATGCCTTCCACTAGAATTTTACTTCCGTGTGGACAACAAAGATGTTAAACAGTGCTACTCCCAATAAAAACACCCGAGAAACTAGATTAGATATAGATCTCTTACAGAATGAGGCAAAAACATCACCTCAGTCTTCTCCATATCCCTTCAGAACAAAGGGGAATGGTTTTAAATTAAATGAGGGGAGATTTAGATTAGAGGTTAGGAGGAAATTCTTCATTTATAGTGTGGTGAGGCACGAGGCACTCAAACAGGTTGCCCAGAGAGGCTGTGGATGTCCCATCCCTAGAAGTGTTCAAGACCAGGTTGGATGAGGCTCTGGACAACCAGATCTAGTGAGTGATATCCATGTCCATGGCGTGTGTGTGTGCGTGTGTGAAACTAGATGATCTTTAAGGTCCCTACCAACACAAATCATTTTATAATTCTGTAATTCAGTGACCTCTGGTAACCAGGTCTCAATTTCTTTCCCAAAAGGACCCATAATTTCCTTAGTCCTCCTTTTACTACTGTTGTACCTATAGAAGCCTTTCTTCTTGTCCTTGATGTCCCTGGACAAAATTAATTCTAATCAGGTTTTAGCTTTCCTAACCTGATCACTGGCTGCTCAGATGATTTCTCTTTATTCCTCCAAGGATGTCTGCTCGTGTTTCCACCCTAAGACTACTTCTTCTGCTTTTGATCCAGGAGCTCCTTATTCAACCATGCAGGCTTCCTAGTGTCATTGCCTGACTTCTTCTTTGTTGGCATGCATCTCTTCTGAGCTTGGAGGAAGTAATCTTTGAATATTAACCAGCTTTCTTGGACCCCTCTTCCATCCAGGGCTTTGCTCCATGGTACTCTACAAATCAGATCCCTGAAGAGGCCAAAATCTATTCTCAAAGTCCAGAATAGTGAGCTCACTGTTCCCTCCTTACTGCCATCAGGATCTTAAACTGCACCATTTCATGGTCACTGCAGCCAAGGCTGCCCTTGATCTTCACATTCACTACCAACCCCTTCTTTTTCATGAGTATGAAATCCAGCATAACATCTCTCTTCACTGGCTCTTCTATTACATGGAGAAGGAAGTCATCATCAACACATTCCAGGAACCTCTTGGATTGCCTGTGCCCTGCTGTGCTGTCCCTACAATAGGTACTGGGGTGGTTGAATTCACCCATGAGGACTAGGTCTTGTGAACATGAGGCTGTTTCTATCTGTCTATAGAGGGCTTCATTTGCTCAATCTTCCTGATCAGGTGGCCTGCAGCAGACCCCACCATAATGTCACCTCTCCCCATCCTCCCTTTAATCTTGACCCGTAAGTTCCCTGTCAGCTTCTCATTCAACCCCAAGAAGAGCACCATGCTCTCCAGATGCTCATTGACATAGAGGGCGGCACCCCCTCTTCATCTTCCCTACCTGTCCTTCCTAAAGAGCCTGTTTTCTTCCATTCCAACAGTCTAGTCATGGGAGCTGTCCCTCCACATCTCCATAATACCAATGAGGTCATAGCTCCTGCTGTACATACCTCCTTACTTCATATTTTGATTTTCCAAACAAGGTTGTTTTTCATTATGGAAAAAAATGTGGGTTTAATATGGAGGGAATATTACTGATTTCCTTTTAGAGCTTCTCATTAGTTCTAAGGCAGGAAATTCTGGAAAACTGGAGAGTTAAAAAAAATAATTTCTATTAGTATTTATTATCCAGGGTTAATTACATAATTCAGGTTTCGTATATCATTCAATAGAACTCTAAAGACAAATTATTAGCTTCATTCCTGCCCCAAATTTCTGATTGTTCTTACCCAGAATTCATAACAGCTATTTTTCTCAGGCCAGAAATCTCAGTATCACATCATTATCTGTTATTAAAATGAGCTTTATAAAATTGTTTTCAAATGAAGAAAGATGTAGATTATTGAATTCAGAAAACATTGTAATGAGAGTACTTGAAAGTAGACAGTGCTTTTTATACTAACATTAATTTATTTCATCACACAACACAGAGTGAAATTCTGAAGCATGAATGAACTCTGAGGAGTAAATAAAAACATTGGTTTGAATCACAATAGGTAAGCAAGTTAATGTATTTTCATATGCTGAAAGAGAAGTACTGGAGTCAATTACCAGCAAGCTGCCATTTCATGCAAGCAACACCTGGTAGGTTGAATAGAATGATTATAGTCCTGGATGATTTTGTTCTTTCTTCCTGGTTTTTGTTAAACCTCTTATAGGACGGGTAGCCTGGGATTCCTCAGAGTGGGAGAATATTCCAGTAAATTTTCCATGACAGATTACATGATATAACTTCTTGGATTGTGCTAGAAGTTATGATATATAAAATACTACTACCCAAATACTGGATCTAATACTACTACCCAAGTACTGGATTTAATGTTTCAGTGACAGTTCTGTTTTACATATTGTACTTCAGAAGTCCTCTAAGTATTCCAAGATTAGAACTATAAGATAAGTGTGTTCCTCTTGGTATCAAAATAAATAAATAAATAAATAAATAGTTTCAGTAAGTCTTGAGTGATAATATTTTTGAAAGGTCTATTACTGTCGAGGGAATCTAGGGCTCTAAATATGTTATTTTTAGCAAATTTCTACTCTACTATACACTCTCTTCCAATACCTATGAGAACTGCATAATTATACAGAAGATAAAGAAAGTACATTTGACATTTGAATATGAAGGAATGTCAGATTACTGTGCTGCAAAAAACAAAATTTAAGTGAATTGCAACTGCAAAAGTTAAAAAGGGCTGCAGCACCAAATAAATAAAGACAACAAAAGGTGTTTATTTCCCCTTTTTATTGCCTTTGAGTAACAATTACATAACAGTAACATATGTAATGTAGCCAGAACAATTAAGAAAGCAGTTACTTATTAATGTAATGGTATTCTAGCTGATGCATGTGATTGATATTTACTTACACAAATATATATACTAAAATGTGTAGTGATATGAGGACAATGGAGAATGCCTTGTGGTATGCAGTTGGTTTATTATTTCTGTCTTTTGCCTTTTGACTAAGAGAAAGACTTGCACACAATCAGAGACTTTCAGAAACTCTTTATAAACTTAAAGCCATGTGATTTCCTTGACCTAACACAGAGAAATCCCACCAATATCAGTGAAAATTTCATATGACAAATCAGGGAGATATTTGCATATATTCCACAGGAAAGTACAGACAAAGCCAAATATAGGGAGAAATAATAATAATAATAACCTTAATATTATTCCTCTGTATTTCTATTATGTTGTATTCTGGTTATTTTTTGTGAAAAGTGTTAATATGATTCATGTTATGTATGAAACAATGCTAGGGCAGCATGATGAAATGTAACTTTCTATCTAAGAAAAACAGAGTGATTAGTGTACGTAGTTCTTGTACTGTGCAAAATAAGATTCTAGCAATTCGTGTAAATAGAGGGCTTGAAGGACGAACACTGAGACTCGAGTCTGGGAGATAAGAGGACCAAGGAGGTTTTTTTTGGAAACTACTGACTTCTGCATGAGATGCTGTCCAAGCTTCTGATGTTTGTCAAAAGGATCCACCAAATAAGGAGAAAGGGGGAGTTGAAGGACGACCGAAGGACAAAGCCTGGGAGGAAGACTATGAGCCTTCAGCACAAGAGACCCCCAGAAAGACCACCAGAGACTGATACGCATGCATCCGGAGAGGGTTTGGATTCTGGGAACTAATTATAATAACCCTGCCTTTTCTAGGAATAGTGATAAATATGTATTAGTCTAGGAGCATAAAAATCAGCCTCCTGATGTAACAAGTGTGCATCTCGGTGGAGCAGAGACTCCTGGTGCACCCAGCGCTGTTTGCTTGCCTCTATTCACTTAATAAATTACAAACTTTAATTTTAATCCTATTTGGGACTCAAGCATTTATCACATTTTTAAACCAGAAGAGAAAAGACACAGAGGTCTGTGAATCGCTATTTTTAGGTAAATTTTGGTAAGACAGGAGACAAAAAGTTGATAAATAAGGTATAAAATTTTTTGTACTTGCTAAAAGACAAAGACCTTGGGCTGCTATATGCTAAGAAAAGTGGTCATGGGTGGTCATCGAATACACAGATCAACAGTGGAAAAGTGGAAAAGTAGTCATGAATCAGAATGAGTGTTTAGCCTTAATAAAGCTCTCATGAACTTTCTGCAGGTGACATAAAGTCTCATACAATGCTTGGCCAGTTACAGGTTTCTTTCCCAAAAACTTGCTTTCCCAGATGTGCCTCATCAACAGTCTGCCTGAATGCTGGGGCAGGGTTTCTGTCTGCCTTCTCACACTGCAGGCACCATTTCTCCCTTGCTGCTGTTGCCTGCCCAATGTTCCACCACCACCACCACCCACACATTCAGATTATGATATAGGCAGGATTTATTATTAAATGAGAGAGGGATTTGAGCTGGGTTTTATTAACTGGGAAAAGCTGGAGGGAGTTCTTAGTTACATATTATTGCATAACATGATGCAGTGGTATAATATCTGTCACAATCAAAAGCTAATGCAAATTCATCAGGCACTGTAATATCAGCACTAATAATCAATGTTAAATTACGATGTATAACCTTGGTAGCATCCATAAAGACATGAAGAGGCCTGAAATGTCATATTCATTTTTATTAGAGCAGTGTTGGAGCTGGGGAGGAAGGCTTGTCACTATAAAGACACTACGGTAAAATTCTGCTCAACTTTTTCTGGAAAGCTTGTTGTTAATTACACTGTCATATGATGAAATGGGACTGTAGAGTAGTTAGTTGCTTCCCTTGACAAAATGAGAACTTGGTTTCTTAAGAGACCAGATTTGAAATAAATTACATAAATAAAGTGGTAAAAACTCCTTCAATATTTTAAACCTCCCATCCCTCTCAATATTTCCATGGTAGTTATTTTCTATCAACAAATTAATTAAAAGTACAGCAAGTCCAGTATATTTTTGAAAGTTGTCTCTCCCACACTCTGCACTTGTTTAGAATGCAGATGTTGTGGAAGTAAACAAAGGCACTTAATATAAAGTTGTTTGACTGTATGTGTAGGGTGATTAGTAGAGACTAGAGAGGGCAGTGGTGCCCTGTGCAGTGCTGCATGTCATCAAGGTTTAAACTCAGGGTAATGGGCTGTAATTTTAAAAAATATATACACTTAATAGTGATTAATATTAATAATTGCATATTATATATATTATGCATATATATAATATGTAATGCATATTAGATAGATAGACAGACAGACAGACAGACAGATATTCCTCCTTTTCTTGGCCTGCCAGTTGCTCTGGCCACCTTTCTTTGGAATTTTCAATACAACAATGTAGCATGCTATGAATTATGGACTATCTCTGATCATCCTTGTTATGCATGATATGTTATCCACACTAAATTAGAAAACAGGAAGAAACAGAGGGCAGCTGGTGCTTGCCCTTTACTATAATCGCCTAATAATCTGTTTTATCTAGACTGTTCTTGAATTCTAGTAGTAATAATGATTCAACCATTTCTCCCCTGACAAATTATTCCATTATCTAACCTTTTGGATATTTCTGCCTAATGTGTACTTTTAATATTTAAGTTTTGAATTTCAGACCATTATTTCAGCTATAATGTTAAATGTGAAAGCCATCTTCTATCAATTAACAACCATCTGGGAGAGATGAAATTCAGAAATGAAGCAAAGTGCTGTACAATAGTGAATGATGAAGGAGAAAAAATAAATAAATAAATAAAATAAAATGAGCTTTTTGCATATCCTTTCTGGGATAGACAGGTAGTGACCTCTTCAATTTTTTAAAGAGTTTCTTTTTCCCCAATCAGTAAGATGCAGAATTCACATTTGTCAGTCCTAAGTATGTCAAAACCATTAGTCATCTTCATGTCTTTCGGGCTGTAAAAAATAGCAAAGAAACAGATAAACATTTGGAATTATAGAAGTGGTTGTCTTCTGTTTCTTGAGACACTCAGTGCTAATTTTCTAGATTTTCTTGAGGACACTAATGATTCACAACATTCCTGTTTAAAAAAAGGAAAGAACAGAAAGAAAGAAAGAAAGAATGTCCTGGAACATCATAGCCAGCATCTGGCCTTTACCTGGCTGCAAAGGTGGGAGGTATCCTATGAGACACATGATGCTAGCAAAAGTCTAGCCTTAGGATGACCTAAAAATCTACTCCTTCACACAAGAAGATGATTTTCAATGTTTACATTTGTACCCTGCACTTAACCACAAACCTTAGAAAAGAAAATAAAAGAAGTGCAGACATAGCAGAGCAACATAGTGTTATTCTGTCCCTGAATGGACAAGATAATAATAAAAAAGAAAAAACTTCCTGACAGCACAAACTTTGTTTTTCATTACAAAAGTTTTGTAATCCTTTTCAACTGTGAGGAAGTCCTCCTCTAATTTCATGCTACAGTAGTGTCCATATCAAAAAGAAATGTATGTTACCAACATAGATTAAATTGTTGTTGATTGAATATTACACCAAGGAGAGAGCTTAGTAGATAGTTCTGGTCTAAATTCTGACTTTCTTGGCTTCAATCAATTTTGTACTCTTTTATTTGTTTCTGCTTTTAGTGTCCTTTCCCAACCCTGGCCCTGCCCCCTCCCCCCTTGCAAAAAAGCCACACACACACAAAAAAAAAAAACCACAACGCTATTATGTGTTACTATGTTCTTGCCCATTACTTTAGAGAAGAATATTCAGTTAATTCTTTCAGTGTGACTTTTAACTTATTTTTAATAATCACAGGAAAAGACAAAGAAAATATTTTTACATTACATTAAAAAAAAAAAGATTGTCACAGAACTCTTAGGATGAAGAGTATCCTTCATAGTCAGCCAGTAACCATTGTTACTGAGGTAAGACCACTGAAGGTAGCCCTTCCTCAGTAATAGTTCTTTGCAAATAATTACTTTTTACAGAGGTTCACTCACAACCTTACAACATCTATTCCTCGAGGCATTGCTTAAAAATACTCTTTCCCAAAGGGACCTGCAATCGTATAAAGTTAAAAGCTAAAAAACCACCACCACCACCACCACCACCACCACCACCACCAAAAAACCAACAGACACATAAAAAACAAACAACCAACCAAAACCAAAAAAGAAAACAAAAACAAACAAACAAACAAAAACCTTGTACACTGGATTGTGTATCATTCCTTTCAGAGAATAAACAAATTCTCTTCTGCTCAATTTAGAAAAGTAAATTCTGATTCCATTTACCCTCAACTGCACTGCTGGGAGTCAGGGAAAGCAAGGCATTCACCTCATGAACAATTTGGTTTTACCTTTGCACATTGCCTTACTTTTTATCTCTGCCCTGGCTCTCTCACAGGAATATATTGTAAACCTACCCACACGTGTTGAAAAACATGGTACCAGTAGTATTAGCAATACTCTAGTTTACTTATTCTTTGGACAACTACAGTTTTACACCCTAGAAAGGTGACCTATTTCATTCATATTTTTGCAGTTTGCTTTTTGCCTTTGAACCTCTTTTAGTAAGATCAATATAATTCTGTTTCCCTTCCAACAACTTATCTGGATGTTGGATTTTATTTTACAATCTTGTGCATACTCTCAATATCTCAGTTTCTGTCAAAATAAATATAGGTGAACAGTACCAGATGCAAAGAAAAAAACAACTGCTGTTTTTAATGGAAGAACTGTCTCTGCCATCCTATATGATGTGGCTTGTAAACAAACACCTAACTTGTTTTATGGGTAAGTCATACAGATAACATCCAGAAGACAGAGGAAGAGAAGACCCTGCCTTACCTAGCATGCAGAACTGAAATGTTCCTGAGCTTTTTCAGTCTACTTGTTTCTTCCATTCCATCCACCCTCTTCAGAGAAGACTGCTATGCAGAGGGCACACTCACATTTTGAAGTAACAGATTTACATCCATAATGCCTAACATAGTGTTCGGAACCAAACATGGGCCTCGATACCTTATATTTATAGGTTGCTTCCATCAGTCCACATAGAACTAATCCCTCTTCTGGGAGGTTTGTCTTGAAAAGAGTTGTTTGAAATGTCCAAAGAAAGTCCATGCATGTAGTAACCCTGTACTCAGCTCTGGTGAGGCCGCACCTCGAGTACTGTGTTCAGTTTTGGGCCCCTCGCTACAAGAAGGACATCGAGGTGCTTGAGCGGGTGCAGAGAAGGGCGACGAAGCTGGTGAGGGGCCTGGAGAACAAGTCCTATGAGGAGCGGCTGAGGGAGCT
>CM021731.1:172055492-172065493 GCA_011075105.1 Heteronetta atricapilla
GAAAGGAAAGGAAAGGAAAGGAAAGGAAAGGAAAGGAAAGGAAAGGAAAGGAAAGGAAAGGAAAGGAAAGGAAAGGAAAGGAAAGGAAAGGAAAGGAAAGGAAAGGAAAGAAAAATCGCTTTTTCAGAAGTGTTTATGGAAAAATCTCCTACAAAATCAGACAAAAACCCTAGAAGCTGTTTTCAAATCTTCAAGTGTATCATGTTGGTAAAATCTTGTGGGTGTATTATCGCTTTAGTTAATTTTTATACAGTCTTGAACTTAACATTATCTTAAATCATTGTGTCTTTGAGTACCTGCAAATGCTGGTTTCTTTCCCATATAAACCCATAAAATTTATCCAGTTTAAGCCCTCCTCACCTTATTTATTTTTCTCTTGTAAGGAAAGACATCTTATTAAAGGCAATGTTGTTAGTATATAATAAGTATTTTAGGTGAGATTGTAAGAGCTGTCCTGCTTCTCATAGGAAAGAACATATTTTGTAAGTAACCTAGATCAGAAAGAAGGGAAGGCAAGTAGTTTTAGATATATATTCTGAGAGTAGAACTGGTACAGACATATGTCTAAAAAGCAGTCTAGTTTTTCCTTGCTATGTCCTCAGTGTGAAGTGGGGAATGATGTATATGAATATGGAGTCCCAGGCTGGTAATTCTACAGTGTGCATCATCACAGGACAAGGGGTAACGGCTTTAAACTAAAAGAGGGTAGATTTAGATTAGATACAAGAATAATCATTTACTATGAGGGTGGTGAGGCACTGGAACAGGTTGCTCGGAGAAGTTGTGGATGCCCCATCTCCAGAAGTATTTAAGACCAGGTTGGACAGTGTTTTGAGCAATGTGGTCTAGCGGAAAGTGTTCCTTCCCATGGCAAGGAGGCTGGAACTAAAGGTCCCTTCCAGCCCAAACTATTCTATGATTCTGTGATTCTATAACCATGTGGTGAGCATCACCATCCAATATATTGATGTCTAGCTTCAGCCTACGCCCAGTAGCACTGAGGCTTAATAGACGGGACATGTGGAGTCAAGGTACAGTTTGGCAGTGTTAACATGGTATGGTTCCTTTTGACAGAGCATATTTGTTTGGTTCAAGTTAGTTCAAGTTAGAAGAGCTACAGTCTAATCTAACAGACCTTGTTGTTGATCTGTACAGAACAACTACCAAAAATCTCTGCTAGACCATCATTTGCCATACATCATTTTCGACACATAGCATATGTAACTAGTCTTATCATAAGAGCTAGCTTCAACGTATGTGTCAGTTCAGTGTTTTTATCCCTGGTGCCTGTTTGAATAGCACCTACTACTGAAAAGCTATGTTTTCCTTCAGCAACTGATAAATGATGTTTTTCAATTTTTTTGGGAGTGCTGATGCATAAAGTGTGGGCCAACAAGAGTATGGAAAAAGGTCAGTGAAATAATTTAGCAAATGTAATTGCAACATCCAGAATTAAATATTTTATTCATAATCTCTGGAGTGCTATAAAACTTGAGATTTTTCTGCCAATACATTAAATTTATATATATATACATGTATATATAACCACATATGCTGAGTAATTGCAGTGCATAAACATGAATTAAATTTATACTTTATATAGTTATATACTCTTTGAAAGTTTCTTTTTTTCTTTTTTTTTTTTTTCTTTTTTTTTTTATAGTTTAATCAAGTTTTTACTCTCTTCCCAGCTTTCAAACCTTTTTGTCTCTTTTGGAAACCCAAGATTAATTAGTTGATTCTCTCTTCTTCTTTTCTAATTCCATCTACAGTTCAGAGGCACGTAAAACCGCAAAGCAAGATAAGAACCAATAAATGGAATAATTAATTCAATGCACTGAAACTAATTTTAATTTATATTTCTCAAAGTTTCTCACTAGGGAATGGAGAAGCTGGAGTTCTAGGGACTGAAGTGCTCCAGGTCTAGTTGTTTTGAATATGTAGTGGGGAAGAATTGTTCCTGTAAAATTGGAACTTGCAACAGCTAAAATCAGAAGGGAAATTATCTACTGAAAACATTTAAAAATGAGCAAGAAAGAAGAAAAAAAATGAAAAACATTTACATTACAACCTGCTTTCTTTAATCAAACCTATTTTGTTTACCTCACAAGGTACACAAAACTCAGTGAAGTATCTAAATCTGTTGGATAGGTGAAGTCAGAGGTTGGACTATCATATGCATTCATTTCATTTCATTCAAAGAAGTTAAGCATGTTGGATGGGTACTAATGAAAATACTGACTTTTCAGAAAAGAGAGAAGGGAAATATTAAGGAATGTGGATTTTTTTTTCTTTCTCTTTTTGAAAGAACATTAGAGATCTTCTAGTTCTGTTAAATCTGATAGATTCACTGACTCATAACATAGTTAAGGTTGAAAGGCAACTCTGGAGAACTTCAACTACTTGCTCAAAGGAGGGCCAGCTCCAACAAAGGTTGCAGGCAACAGGTTGCCCAAGATCATGATTGGTTGGGATTTTGAGCGTGTCCAAGGACTGAAAAGTTTGTGCAACCTGTTGCCTTGCTTAATCACCTTCCCGGTAATTTTTTTTTTCAGTTTAAATCAAATTTCCTGTGTTCTCATTCTAATACAGGCCCACTGTCTCTAGCCTTTTGTCTTCTTTGCAGTCACACCCCAACCTGTCATCTGATATTTATAAGGCCATTTAAGATTTATAAGGCCATTTAAGGCCCAGTAATATTCTCCTAAGACTCCTCCTGGTTGAATAGTCCCAGCTCTCACAGCTTCTCCTCATACTTAAGAGGATCATGCCCCTTAATCATCTTTGTGAACCTTTCCTGGAGTCTCTTCAGTATGTCCCTAACTGTCTTGCACTGTGGAGCTCAGAACTGGACACAGCATACCAGATGAGTGCCACCATTGCTGAGTAGGGTGGACAAATAATCTCCTCCAACCTGCTGGTGATATCCTTCCTCATACAGTCCAGGAGGCTGTTGAACTTCTTTGTTTGTGATATTACACTGTTATCTCAATGTCTACTTGTCGACCTCCTGAGAGCCTTTTCTGCAGAGCTACTTTCCAGTCAATCAACACCCAGTCTCTACTGGTACATCGAGTCATTCATCGTGACTGGACATTTCCCTTTCTTGAATTTCACGAGATAGTAGCAACACAAGTATCTGACATATTAACCATTCTTGCCCAGTTTTTGTGATTTCAAAACCTGCTGAGGGTACATTCTGTCTCATTGCCAAGGAGATCTGCAAGTGATGCAGATGTTCTCCTGGTGACAGAAGTTATGAACTCCCAGCCTTTGCCATTCTGGAAGTCTCCTTTTCCTAAGCTGATAAGCATAGACCCTGACTACACCCTCCATCAGTGCAGTTGTGAGATCAGTCTTTTGTATCCTGAAGGATTACAAAGAAGATCCAGTGAAATTCTGTCTCATTACCTGCTCTATCTGCTGACTTCCTCACACTGTTCCTTTACTTGACAACACATGGTCATGTCCTGAAGGTGAGGAACACATCATCTCTGGTACTGGGATCACTGAGAGACTCCAGGCACCTCTGTAGCCTCAGGCCTGCAGAGCTGCACCCATCCTTGGAAGCTTGAACCAGGTCAAGGTCTTTGATAATCTGGTGTAGTTGTTCCAATGGATGTTGGGGATTTTGCTCTGTGGCATCTTACTACTGTTGCTGAGCATTTGCACACTGTCCTCAGCAGTGTTTCTGGCCTGCTGTCAATGTATCCTGCTGCTAGAGCAAGGTAGAAGTCACATTCTCTGTAGCTATCACCTCGCAGTAGCAGCAAGCACTCTGAAGTTCCTTAAAGAGATCCCATAATCCCAGAAGATTTTATTTGTGTTAGGGACCTACCTGTATGTCCTAAAACCTCTGCTGAACACAGAACCCCTTCACAATGACTGTCCTACTGCTCTTGTCCTATTGCTTCTGCTGATTGCTAAATGGATCCCAAATCCTTGAAAAATCACTTGATTTTGTAAGAAGACTGATATGCTCATGATTCCATAGGAGATTAGGACCAAGGAAACAAGCAGGATAATGGGAAATCTGAATTTGAGGTGCATTTTCTGTGATTTTCTTTTTCCTTCCATTCTTAGTGTACCTTTTGCTTCCTAGCTCTAAAAGATCGAACAAAGAATAAGCACAGGATTAATTTTTAGTCTGCATTTAGATTATATAGTTTCATTCCTGAAACCTGAGTTAATACATATTCCTTTGTCCCCTTCTGAACCAGTCTTAATTATTTCTATTTTAACACTTAATATTATCTTACATATGGGATAGGTGCTATATTTTTTCACCCTTTCCTGTGATACAAAATTGTATCCGGGTCATAATATTTGTGCTTTGATATGATTGCACGGAAAACTCATTTTTGTTCAGTGCTTTATTTCATGAAATATATTTAAATATGCACATCCTTTAAACACAAATAAGCACTCTGTAAAGAACCCCACTAACATGCCAGCAAGTGAAAATCTTTAATTACTGGAATAATCAAAATTTCCTTTAATGTTGCCTGGTCTAGTTTCCAATTAAATCACAGTACATTATAAATGCTATGGAAGTGACAACATAAAAAAAGGAAATAAAAGGTTCAAAATAAGGCTCCATATCTAATAAACAACTGTGACAAAAGTTCTACAATACAAAACTTCATAGTAATTATTCCATTGCATATAACAAAGTAACTTGTGGAGCATAAGACTAACAAATATTATATGTTGATAGTTCAAGCACAGTATGTTTTTAAAATGCTATCAAGCAACAGCAAGCTATTCCAAAAAACACAACCTCATCCATTAGTTTTATGAAAAATACAGACACTTATCAAGTCTTAAATTCTACTACAAAGTACTATAACATATTCCTTGGCTTCATGTTAAAGTTGCAACTAAAAAATCCCTAATAAACAAGCAAATATATATATATATATATATGTATATATATATATATGAGACAATTTTTAGAACTGTTAAAATAATGCCATTTCAAGATTTTCCTCTTTTGATTAATCTTTTCACATTTGAATGGGTACTTTACATTTGATCTTTCTCAACAAGAACATCCTTAGTTGACAGTAGTCATCACTACTGTCACTGTTGAAGACAAGGAAAAACCTGTGAGCTCTCCCATAGGATTGTCTGAGAGCTCCTCAGGGAAGGTAGCATTCCCGATGCCCCGTCCGGTATCTTCTTCTTGCATTCCCCAGGGGTAACTGCACCTGCTGCTTCCATAAAGTGCCTGTACACCAATGCGCAGAGCATGGGAAATAAACAGGATGAGCTTGAGATCTGTGTTCGGTTGCGGGGCCACAATCTCATTATGATCACTGAGACATGGTGGAATACTGTCATGGAGGGCTATGTCCTCTTTAGGAAAGACAGGCTGGGGAAGCAAGGGGGTGGGGTTGCCCTTTATGTGAGGGAGCAATTAGAGTGTACCCAGCTCCACCTGGGGGAGGGTGAAGGACAAGTGGAGAGCTTGTGGGTGAGAATTATGGGGTGGGCTGGTGTGGGAGACACGGTGGTTGGGGTCTACTACAGGTCACCAGATCAGGAGGAGGAGGTCGAAGAGGCCTTCTATGAGCAGGTGCTAGCAGTCTCATGATCACGAGTGCCAGTCCTCATGGGGGACTTCAATTACCCAGACATCTGCTGGGTAAGCAACTCGGCCAGGCACGCACAGTCCAAGCAGTTCCTACAATGCGTTGAAGACGATTTTCTGACGCAGGTGGTAGAGGAGCTGACGAGTCTGGGGTTGCTC
Organism: Heteronetta atricapilla; assembly: GCA_011075105.1. Lineage (NCBI taxonomy): Eukaryota > Metazoa > Chordata > Aves > Anseriformes > Anatidae > Heteronetta > Heteronetta atricapilla. Next base: position 172,061,245 of record CM021731.1, read on the forward strand.
CTGGACCTTGTTCTTACCAACAGGGATGGCCTTGTTAGGGATGTGAAGGTTGGGGGCAGCTTGGGATGCAGCGGCTATGAGATGGTGGAGTTCCAGATGGAACTAGGCAGAGGAAGTAAGGCTAAAAGCAGGATTGCTACCCTGGACTTTCGAAGAGCCAACTTTGACCTCTTCTGGGACCTGCTGGGGAGCATCTCAAGGGCTAGGTTGCTTGAGGGCAAGGGTACTTGTGAGAGCTGGGCTACATTTGAGCAGCACTTCTTCCAAACTCAGGATTGATGCATCACAAAGAGTAGGAAACTGGGGAAGTGGGGCAGGAAACCTGCATGGATGAGCATGGTGCTCATTGATAAGATCAAAAAGGAAGAGGAAGGTCTATGAAATGTGGAAAAAGAGCCTGTCCTCTTGAGAGGAGTATAGATGTGATGTCAGGGCCTGCAGGGATGTGACGAGGAAGGCTAAAGCCCACCTAGAGATGAGGCTTGCAAAAGAGATAAAGGATAATAAGAAGGGTTTTTGCAAGTATGTAAACAGCAAAAGGAAGACTAGGGATAATGTGGGTCCCTTGCTGAACGAGGGGGGGGGTCCTGATCACGGAAGACACCGAGAAGGCAGAGATACTGAATGCTTTCTTTGCTTCAGTCTTTGCTTCAAGGACACTCCCCTGGGACTCCTCACCCCTGATGAGAGGACAAAGGGTCTGGGAAATGGAGGGCTCCCCCTTGGTAGACATGAGAGTGGTTCGGGAGCGTCTGAGTGGGCTCAGTGCACGCAAATCCATGGGTCCTGATGGGATGCATCCGCATGTGCTAAGGAAGCTGGAAGACATGGTTGCCGAGCCACTCTATCATCTTTGAAAGGTCCTGGAGAATGGGTGAGGTGCCTGAAGACTGGAGGATAGCCAATGTCACTCCGATCTTCAAGAAGGGCAGGAAGGAGGATCCGGGAAACTACAGGCCAGTTAGTCTTACCTCTGTACCTGGAAAGGTGTTGGAGCAGCTTGTTCTGGATGCCATCTCCAAGTAATTGGAAGAGAAGAATGTTATGAGGAGTAGTCAGCATGGATTCACATGGATTCACCATGGAAGTCGTGCTCAACCAAACTCATTGCCTTCTATGATGGCATCACCAGCTGGGTAGATGGGGGGAGAGCGGTGGATGTCACCTACCTTAACTTTAGCAAGGCTTTCAATACTGTCTCCCATGACATCCTGCAAAGCGGAGAAAGTGTGGGATAGATGAGTGGACAGAGAGGTGGGTTGAGAACTGGCTGACTGGCCAAGCTCAGAGGGTGGTGATTGGTGGAGCAGAGTCTGGCTGGAGACCTGTGACTAGTGGTGTTCCCCAGGGGTCGGTGCTGAGTCCGGTCTTGTTCAACATCTTCATCGATGACCTTGATGAGGGGATAGTGTCTGCCCTCAGCGAGTATGCTGATGACCCAAAGCTGAGAGGAGTGGCTGACATGCCAGGGGGCTGTGCTGCCATTCAGCGAGACCTGGACTGGCTGGAGAGATGGGCAGGAAGAAACCAGATGTGGTTTAATAAGACTAAGTGTAGAGTCCTGTACCTGGGAAGGAACAACCGGAAATATCAGTACAGGCCTGCAGGAGAGGAACTCTGTGGAGAAGGACCTGGGGGTCCTGGTGGACGACAGGTTGACCATGAGCAGCAGTGTGCCCTGGTGGCCAAGAGGGCTAATGGGATCCTGGTGTGCATTAAAAGGAGCGTGGCCAGCAGGTAAAGGGAGGTGATCCTCCCCCTCTACTCTGCCCTGGTCAGGCCTCACCTGGAGTACTGTGTCCAGTACTGGGCTTCCCGGTACAAAAAAGAGAGGGATCTCCTGGAAAGAGTCCAGCAGAGGGCCACAAAGATGATACGGGGCCTGGAGCATCTTTCCTATGAGGACAGGCTGAGAGACCTGGGTCTGTTCAGCCTGGAGAAGAGGAGACTGAGGGGGGATCTTATCAATGTCTATAAATATCTGAGGGGTGGGAGACAGAAGGATGTAGCCAACCTCTTCTCAGTGGCTTGTGGGAATAGGACAACGGGCAACGGCTGCAAAATAGAACAGAGGAAGTTCCGCACTGATATGCGAAAGAACTTCTTCACGGTGAGGGTGATGGAGCACTGGAACAGGCTGCCTAGAGAGGTTGTGGAGTCTCCTTCTCTAGAGATATTCAAGGCCCTTCTGGATGCCTACCTAGGCAGCCTGCTCTGAGGATCCTGCTTTGCAGGGGGGTTGGACCCAATGATCTTTCGAGGTCCCTTCCAACGCCTACAGTTCTGTGATTCTGTGATTCTGTGATCCTGATGAATCAAGATTTTTCCATTTATCTGTTCAATAATACTAGTATATTTTTGGTGCCCCTTGGCACAAAAACTAGTTAGTATACAGAGAAGTTGTGTTCATTGGAGTTAAAAAATAAAGTTATTCTCTAGAAAAAAAAAACCACTTTGGACCTTATTGTAGGGAAAAAAAAAATGTGGGTAAAAGGTGAGGACTTTGCCACAAAAATGAAATATTTTCTTATGTTCTGCGGAATCCTGAAGGATTATTTTGATGATAGCTGTTTATTGTTTCTTTTGCTGCTGGGTTGACATAGTGGAGTGCTTTCTCTAGACACTGAACTGGGCTTCTGGTCTCTTATTCATGCCTTTTTGAATAAAAAGAAAAAGAAATAGAGGAAAGTTGCACTAATAGAGACAGTACTTCCCTTCACAGAATATATTTATTTACATGTGGTATACATTGATTGTGTAACATGCATAATTTTGCAGCTGCAGTATGTTCAACTTGTAGCTGGGTCTGTTCTTTATGACTTACAAAGCTGTTACTCCACAGCTTAGCAAGTGCAAATATGCTAGTGTAATCACATTTGTATGTTCAAAATCATTTAACGTTCTTTATAAACAGATAACTGTTGAATTGTTCAGGAAGTCTGGGAGATTTCATATAATGATTGAGCAGTACATTTTAGAATAGCAATGACCATAAGACATGATCTTTCTACACTAAATTTCAATTTTCCTTCTACATTGAAATTCATATTGAAGTTTTCCAATGCAAACTAAGAAATATTTCATATTTGTATGTGATGTCTAGACATGAAACTACAAAACCTTGGAGGTCAAGTTCTGATTTTGTTGCATCCTTTGAATTCTCTATGTCTAGTTTGTGGATAAAAATCCTATCTATCCATCAATACTTTCTGTTTTTCCTAAGAGGTTATGACTACAAGAATGAACACAGAAATTTGTCCACCTGTTATGTCATTATGTCTGAAACTGCTACTCAAAATTGCAGAAGTATTTCTCAAATTGCTGTGACCATCACTATTAAGAATTAACAGGCTCAGAGAACCCTGCCTTATAATGGGAATGGAGTTTGCAATACACCTATGAGAAGCTTAGGAGTGCAGTGCTATTTTGGCAAAGGCAGAGTAGAGAAACTTGTACTATAAGCTGTTCATGCTGTAGCTGTCCTGTGAATATATAGAGCTTGTCAACCTCCAAGGTTGCTATGTTTTTCAGTAATCATTCAGTGCCAAGCAACATGATAGAGGGTTGTTACATTCAGAATCTGAGTCCTAGGTGATCCATACTGTATAACAGGAGTCCCTGAATAATATAGCAAGACAGCAGATGACAGTGACTGCTTTAGTTTGGCTCATCTTAGTGCCTTAATGGTTCAGTTTCTCGTGTCTTTCTTTCCCTGCCAAACATAACTGTAATAGCAACATAAACGTAATTCAGAATTTCTGATGTTTATAAGCAGTCCAGTAATTAAGCTACCTCTAGTTTTAGAATTGCTAGGTGCTTCAGAGTAGCCTGGTGGGTCTCTCTGAGACATCAGCATCATTGTTACCAGATGGCAATAAATCTTTTCTTTCTGTCTGAGGCTCTGAGCCCAGTCTCCGAGGACTCAGCTGCTCAGTCTGCTGCGGCTGTAGCTTGTCTGAGACATTCTGGGGAAACACTGCCAATTCAGTGCCATTTATCTCCCTCCTTTCTGGGAGCTGTAGAAGGTGTTGCTTATTACTTCACAGTATATGTCAGTTGGAGTGACAGCCTCATAAGACCAGGAGGATACCTCTTGTGATATCACCTCTGTTTGTGACCATTGTTTCTTATTGTGGGATAAACAGCTTCATTTCTGTGAAGATTCAGTAAGTGCTGGAAACCCAAATCATACTGAGATTTCTTTTCTTTCTTTCTTTCTTTCTTTCTTTCTTTCTTTCTTTCTTTCTTT
>CM021731.1:172065503-172101770 GCA_011075105.1 Heteronetta atricapilla
TTTCTTTCTTTCTTTCTTTCTTTCTTTCTTTCTTTCTTTCTTTCTTTCTTTCTTTCTTTCTTTTTTCCCTATATATCTGCAAATCTCCAGTGACTCTGACATCAACAGTTTTGGTTTTCTGTTAAGCAAGTGTCACAAGGTGACAGCCCATGCCTCATTGGTGTTATTCAGGAGGCCAGATCAGATTCTACAGCCGTTTTTCTGAGGTGCTTAATTACTTTGACACCATCACTAAGCCGTTAGACTAGGGATCATGTGAGAGTAGCGGTTAGATGTCTAGACCTATATTTCACTGCAGACTGCCTAAATTCATGCCCACTGGACTGTGGCCGAGTGTCAGATGTTGACATGCATGGTCACCTGTTTACTTGTAGTACCGTTTCAGGATAATAATTATTTAGGACAAGTAAATATTTTTTTTCCAAACACTATAAACAAAATTATATCTATTTTGTTTTGCAAGGGAAGAAGGAGGACTTTTCATGCCAGTGGACTAGTCCCTTTTGTTTGACTGGCAAATATAATGAGCCTTGATAGTGTCTTCAGTGTCGCTGTTCCTTTTGGGCAGTTTCAAGTATTGCTGACCTTTCCCTAATTGAGCAACATTTAAAACTGTTCTATTTCTAAACAGTCTCCCGAATGTGTCAGGGGCATTTCTAGTTTTTGAGAACCACAAGCTGGTGCCTTAAAAAACCTTGGGAGTTTTGAGTACCATAAGTTGACAAGTATGTTAATGTCATCAAAAAGGAAGCAAAAGAAGTAGCACATTTTTGAACATGTAAATCCTAAGCAGTCAAGTGGTGTTGCATCAGGCTGTTCCAAAATGCCTTCTTCAGGATGAGAATAATTTTATGAGAGAATAATTTATATAAAGTTATAAGCCTCTGAAAACATGGGATTATAATTAAATGCTTCCTTAAATGCAACTTAACTGTTGCTACAGTGGTAATATTATGAATTCAAATGAAAAATAGCAACTAGTAGACAATCTCCTAAGTAACTAAGACCTAAGATCTACCCGGCAAAAATATATCTCAGCAGTATTGTTTCTAAATACCATTAATCACAGTCTTAGACAAGGGATCAACAGATACTTGTAGTTAGTAGTAAAGGAACAATTCTATTTTTTTTTTTTTAAATTAAATTATGTACTGTATATATTCTTTAAAAACACTTTGAATATAAATTAATTTGTAAGCTATCTGGAGTAGAACAGTTTATTTATGTATTTATTTTAAATTAAACATATGATTTTTTAACTTTCTTGTGATTATTAGTTTATTACTCCTTTATCTGATATAAATTGTTAAATATGTTGACCTGTGGTAATATTGATCTTAGTAAAATGCTGTTCTAGACACTACACAACATTAATGTTTTGGGTCAGGGAAATCTGGCTTTTGTGTGAAACTGAACCTTCAAGCAAGGATTAAATCTTTGCATACTAGAACAGCGATTTGAAGAGTAAGTAATCCTTGAAAATCGTTGGCTAACTTGTATTATGATTATTGATTTTATTTCTTTATTTAATTATTTTATTTGTGTGTAGCAGCCCCCTTTTGTCACAGTACTGTGTACATACCTAGAAGATGTATGTCTAGTCCAATTTGCTGTACAACCTTTCAAAAACTTGGAAATATAAAAGTCTATAATTGGTAATGTGGGAATATATTCAAACAACTGGTTATCTTGTCATGGTTACACCATTATATTTTCCCTGCTGAAGTCAGTTACAGGAAGTATGCTAGGTATTCAGAATTTACAGTTTATGAATATATCTACAGCAGGGGTCTTCTTTTGCCAACAGATCTCACATACCACAGAGGATACAGACCTTGGCCCCATGGACCAGCAGGACAAGAGTGAGTGACAGTTCTCTAACAGATGATTGATCATGTTTTTATATTTTCACATTTATGGGGAGGCAGAAAAACATGTTGTGCATTCAGGCAACAAGTTCTTTAAGCCAATTCTACATTTCTATGACTTAACAGAGTTTTCTCAGCTGAAGCCTACAAACAAAATACTGCCAGAGATGAACTGTCATGCAGAACTGCATTAACTGTGGCTGAGTTTGTCTCGTGCAACTTTGGTTAAAAGTTTGCATCTGAACTGGTAGGGTCCCCAGTAAAAAAGAAACAGGTACTTTTAAGACATATTTCTTCTGATGTACTTTAACTGTCTACTTTAGAGTGAGATGAATCATTGAACACAGCTGCCATTTCTCCGTGTGCTTTATAAAAGGCATCTATATGACTAAATCGGATGTAGGTAATTACTTTGTGCTTTGTGTAAGTGACAGGAAATGTAATATGAAATGCATTTGCTTAAGTCTTAACAAGACAGGACATAAGCTAGAGTATTTTTCTTCATATTTGCAGTGGAGTAAGATCATCCATATGGTCAGTTATTGAAGTTCAGCTGACACAAAATAACCTGTGAAGCCGTCATATAATTTTACATACATTTTCTGTGGTATTGAAAGTAGTTGAAACTATCCAAACTCATAGCACTGGAAAACCCCATATTAAGTATGTTCAAATTTTTCAGATTTAATTCAGCTCCCCTGTTAGTTTGAGTCAATTATGTGTATCACTTGGAGATCAATCAATAAGAATAATAATAAAAAATTGGGTCTCTGCTACTGTGTTTCCTGGCTGGCTGCCTGAAGAAAAATCTTTCTCTTTTGGCTCCCCCTTTGTGCATATTTAATCAAATTAGCTTGAAATAGAAAAAGCAATATATAGATCAAAGGAAAATGTTTAACTATAAATTACCTGCTTGTCTCTTGGGCTTATTCACTTCCCTTCAAATATGAAAGGAAATACTAGAGTGGTCTTCTGCCCTTTAGTAGTTTCAATTCCATTAAGGATATTTTACACAGCCTGAGACCAAGGGAACATGGGGCAGGGAAAATTCGGATTTTCTGTGAACTACTGTAATTGATAGCTCAGAGTCTACTGGAAGTGAGATGCAAAGAGCTGAACAGTTAACATCACACATAATGCAAGCTAGGAGAGATGAAAAAATCATGGTGATGTAGCTGTAACACTATAATATTTTGTCGTAGTAAGAACTGTATATCTGCTTTTACATTTGGCATCACTGGCTTTTTTAATCAATTGGATTAGGTGTTATAATAAACTTTCTGAAAGTCTGACAGTCCAGAAAGTCTGACAGTCTGAGAAATTGAATTTTTTCAAAGTGAAATTTCATTTTATTTTATGAAATAAATTCATGATCAGACTGTGAAATGAATTACTACCCTTATTATCAGGAGATGTGTCTATGATTTACCAGATTGAAACATATCTTCCCTTAATACATTCTTATGGAATAGACCTAAAATATAGGAGAATAAAGATATTTTTTCTCCCTAGCTCAGCACCACTTTTGTTCAGAAAATATGGTCTCAGTCCTAGCCCTCATGCAAATATTGAATTTACTACAGAATTCTTTGAAGAAAGATCTTGTCATGTACCAGTCCACTTCAGCTCAAAAATAAATGCACATATAACATTTTTCATATAGTATGTCTTTAAAAAATGAATTTAGAAATTAAGTTAGGTAATATAATATAGCTAAATAGAATATAATATATATAGTAAAAATAAATAATAAAATATAACATAATAGATAAATCCTTGTATATACCCAAGGGAGGTTTAAAATCAAATGATTCTAAAATATTTAAAATGTAGTCCTTTTTATTTCAACTACATGATTATCTTAGGCTCTGCTTATTATTACTAGAAAGATGTAGAAACTTTTGAAGATGTCATTCCTCTGATCTAACAGATAATGCATTGCACCACAGAAGAGATTGTTGGCCTATATCGACTGTAGGTGCAGTGTTGGATGACTATCTCAAATGCGGACACGTTTAATGGCAATATCATCATCTGGTCAGATGAGTTCCTTCCTCTCATGAACAAATAAAATCGTACTCATTTAAATTTCCTTATTCACTTTCATGTGAAACTTAATTATGATAACTTAAATTTGCAATAAGAATTGATACAATATTTGATACAATAATTATTTTTTTTTCTGTACTCATTTAGAGAATGTTTTCATGATATTAAAAGGCACTGCATACGTTACCCTCAAAATGATTAAATGATTAGAAAACTGTTCTTATCTGTCTTTATAATATTTGATTGGAATTCAGTAATGGAAAATGTCCCGGTGTTTTTGGTGTTCCATTTGTTCATAACTTAGCTATGAAAATGACCACTGGGCTAAAATTAAGTTTGTGAAATATAAAATACTTTTTTTTTTTTTTAATACACTTTTTAAAAGTCTTTGAATATAACAAGTTTTCAAAACTACATTCCTGCCTGCAGAGTTTTTCAGTACTTCTATAATTCCAGCTACACTCAGATGACATAAAATTTTCAAGCATCAGCTATAAATATGAACATTCTGTTTATAAAATTTAATCTTAAATTTTCAGACCAAACCACTGCAACTTTTTTGTTCTATAATAATGTAGAGTCTGAAATAATATGTTTAATCCTGTAGAAGAACATAAAAACAAATGAAAATACTAGATACAAGGGCCACAGAGGATTTTCAAAAATTACTAAGACTTTTAAGTCCAGATCAAAATGAGTCCTAGAGCTACATTAAATAAAAGGTCTAACTCTTACAGTTCACAGTAATTTCTAGAGTTCACAGGCACTTCAGATCCCAGCAATGAGTATGGTGAGACAGAAGCAATTTAGACCTACTGACTGGGAAATACCAGGTTAAAAAATGTGCTTTTACTGTGACATATCATTTTGCAGCAATGCTTACATGTGTAGCACAGAGCTGCATGGATAAAACTGTGTCCATTTGATATCAGGAGTCCTGCATCTTTTCAGAAGAGATGGTTACTTCTTTGAAAGGAATGTCTTTGAAAGGAATGAGTAAGAGTCACTGCTTTCTTTAGGCATATGCCCAAGGAAATGGTCCCTTGACCTATAGACTAAATGGTGCAGAATGGTATGGCTTCCACACTTCTTAAGGCTTGCTCTTTCTTGAAAAGAAGGGCCAAATCCAGGCTGATATCCAGGCTGGAACAGTTCTCCCTGGGGATTTGTGTTGTAGACTGAGATATAACTGCCTTCAGTCTGCTGTAATATCATTTTGCAGCATAGAATTGAGGATATATGCTACTTAATTATCTTCTTGGAGTGCTTTTTCTCCAAAGGAATCTAAGGTAGTAACAGTTTTTAGGTGTCTCAGGGAAATGTCTAAGGTTACATAGGTGATGTCACAGGTTACATAGGTGACTCTGAAGTCTACCTACACGTTCTGTATTAGGTACTTGTTTAAATCTGTCCCAAACATACCAACATGGTACTTGGAAGTTGTGGAAATGATTGTGGGTGCAAGGCCTGTTGTGTATTTGTTAAAGGATTAGATAGACCAAAGTCCAAATCAATGCAGTTTCTATATTGCTATAAAGAAGTAGTAAGTTATTCACAAAAGTTTTGTTGAGCTTAATCTTAGTAGAAAAAAAAATGCTCGAGTAAAATCTGAAATACCCAGCGCAGTATGGCCAAAGGGCCAAGAACATGAGGGATTTTGAAAACTAAAAAGAAATTAATGTTATTTTTTGTTTAAAATTTGTAGCCCAGTGTTTAAAGTGGGTTTACCATGGAAAAGGTAATCTAGATTCAATGCTCTCCTCATGATGCATTTTCTATATATACTAGAAAAATAATACACTTACCAGACTATAGAATATGTTAGGTGAGTATTTGCCTTACTTACTGAAGCTGTTCCAAGAGAAGAAGGGTGACAGATGAAAAAAAAAAAAAAAAAAAAAAAAAAAAAAAAAATTAAAGGAGAAAGGATTGGGACTCTGCATTCTACTGCTTAGGAGAAGAGGAATTCAGGATTCTGTTTACTTGTTGATTTCTAGCTCATGGTGGATATACATAGATATATATATATATGAATAACTTTTTATACTATGTAAATACTCCTGGAAATAAGGACTTGGCCTCTGATCCTTATTCCAGGGCTCTCACTTTCTTTGATGCACAATAACACAGCTTTAGATGTGGAATGATGGACCTGTGGTCTGCTTCATAACATAGATATTAGTAAACCTATTTACTCAAAGTATGTTTGTAATAGTCAGATTCTGTTATTAAAAATAAATAAATAAATTAATCACCTTTAGAACAAGCTAAAATGTATACTACTACTATTACTACTACTACTACTGCTACCACTAGGAAAGCTACTTCATGCTGAGTGAATGCACAATGTATTCTCATGCTATCTTATGGGGTTCCTTAGGCAGTCCTTTGTTTCTTCCCAGTTAGTTTTAAACAAGAGACAGACACCATGTTGTCAAAATATATAAGCAACACAAATATAGGCAACTCCAAACACACTTAATATACAGTTCTAGGAAGGCAGATTACTGTCATATATTAGTGGGAGATATATGAATAAAACAATTTGGCTGACAGTTTGTCCTTCTACAATCTACAAAAAAATCAGTAACCTAACTGCGGTACAGAATTCAAGAGGCTACTGCTGTAAAACCATGTAGCATTCCATGAAGAAAGGTAACGTGATCTAAATTATCTTCTTGGAGTGTACTTCAAGTGCTTTTTCTCCAAAGGAATCTAAGGTAGTAACAGTTTTTAGGTGTCTCAGGGACATGTCTAAGGTTACATAGGTGATGTCATAGGTTACATAGGTGACTCTGAAGTCTACCCACACGTTCTGTTTTAGGTACTTATTTAAATCTGTCCCAAACATACCAAATTGCCTGGTCTCATAGAATTCACAGCACCACAGTCATATATATTGGCTGGGGTTGAGGTTGCAGAAAAATGTAAGGGGACTGTTGCACTGTAAAGAGAGGAGGACAAGCTTGATCTAACTACTAAGTAGAGAAATGCAAAGACATGTTTTCATTCTTACCACTTTTAGAATTCAGAGACCTCCCTCCCCTAGGGATATATATGTAGAAGTATTTACTTTTTCCTTTCAGTAGTGACTTTTGGTTTCTGAGTTACTTAGAGTCTTTTGTAAATGCTATCTACTGACTTTCAAAATGTGTCAATTTGCTGGTTTTGTTCATTATGTTTTATTTAGAGAAATCAAATATTTTTCATTACCATATGATATGCATACAAGACTTGACAACAGGGCTTCTTTTATTGGTCTCATTGCACCAATGCTAGAGATGTATGGAAACAATTTATTACAATATTAAGGAGCATTTTAGTGCCAGAAATAATTTTCCTGATATGTTAGCAAATGACATTCTGGCTCTTGACTCATGTACCATTGAGCTGTCAGTAAGCAGCCAAGTGATGAAGGGTTAGCGAGCTAACTTGCATCACTTCTTTTTATTTTGGCAAATATCTGATTCTAAAGAGATGATATTCATTTAATTAAATGCAATTGACGTATTGATATATCTACATATATAAATTTGATGTAACAGTGGATTACAGAATACAGCATTTGTTAATGCTGTGTTGCAATAACTGTTTGTAGTGTAAAAAGTTTCATTGTAAAATCAGCATAACAAAGAATCCAGCTAGGTCTTTCTTTGGAAGGATATTTTAATTAATAGGAATGACATTAAAAATTATGCTTAAGGACAGGATGTATTACAAAGATCAATCGTTGAATATGGTGCCAAATTTTAAGACAGTATCTTGAGTGCTTATGTTTTCCTTTGTTCTGATAGCTGCTGCACAAACTTCTGAAATCTCTGTTGCAATGAATTGGCTCTAAATGAACATTGGGGCAAGGGAAATTCATTAAAACACCTTTAGTGGCCAGGATGAATGAGCTAAACAAGCTAAAAGCCATAAGGATCAATTAGAAAGGACAAATGCAATTCAGAATTAATCAGCAAAACAGCTTCCTTTGTGTTTATTAGTGGTTGCTTTTTTCTTTTTTTTTTCTTTTTTTTCTTTTTATTTTTGTTTTGAAATAAATTACTCATTTAAGAGAAGCAATAGAAACAATTAATTATGGAACTAATAATAGGATAACTAAGTAAAAGGAATTAAATGAAGTCTCACTGACAATTTGAATACACTAGATTCTTTCCTGAGAACAAGAAAATGATAGAGAAACCTATATTATCCTTTAAACTGTGTCAGAAGATGGAAGCATTGTGCCTGGCACACTTTTGTTCCAGATGTTCCAGGATTCTGCTCTTCTCCCTGGTATATATGATCTAATTTTTTCAGTACTTTCATATGGAGTGGTGTTGTTTTAAAAATTGTTTATTGTTGCCTTGCAAAAATGCAGATAGTTGGTACTGAACAGTACAAGGTAGTGGAAAAAAGTATATCAAATCTTTGTACAGTCGCAAGATAGAATCACTGTTAATCCTGAAGCTTTGTAGACTTTAAGGTACATTGTAGCAACAAATACTCAAAGTGCTGTAATAAAAGCCTCTCTAAAAATATATGCATATAGTGATGTAGTCTTCCCAGCATTTTTTTTTATATTTGTTTAATAAAGTATAATTTACTAAAATATTATTATTTTGTACTTAATACATTACTAAGAATATATAAACATTTCATTTATTTAAGTTTCATTTTACAGGCTATTAAAATACTAGATACTAATTCATTGCTATAAATTCATTAGACTAAAAATGAATAACACTACAGTTAATAAATGAAACAAGACTTTTTTTTCTGTGAGCAGTTTGTCTTAGCAGATCAGTTTTTCTCAGTCAGCTAGTCAACTGTTATTTTGTATTTCAGTGGGTTACACATAACTCTTTTCATGAAGTGCTATATTTCTTTTGAACAATTTTTATTTAGAAATCATCTGATATTGCCATAGATGTAGATAATTTATCTTATTTTCTTTTCTACACTTCCTATAGTTTTATATCTTGCCTTTATTTTCTCATGCTATTATCCAGCGTTATGTCTTTGTTTCAAAAATGTATGAACATGATAGATGTACACTGTGTTATTATTTTCCATTTTATTCCTGAATTGCTTCATACATTAACAGAAAAATATTTAATATTAGTTGTAATTTTGCAGGTCTGTCATAATGCATCTTTTGTTCTACCCAGGCTTTTATTACATATTTCTAGGGCAGTTTTCTATGTTTTAATATTAAAAGAGCTTTCAAGGATACTATTTAGAGTTAAATTATATGATGAATGTCATCCCTCTGGTGTTGAATTTTTTAGAAAATGACAACTTTGTATTATGTGACCTCAATAGTCCAATAACCCTCTCCACCTGTTACTTTCTGCCAAACCTTTTTGAAAATTCTCAGTCAAACCCTGTGTTGATTTGTAAGCTATGGAGTAATCTTTGTGTGACTGTTTTTAAATTGCCATTAAGCCTATTCTCTTATGATGACCAAGCTATGCAAGAATGGATGTTGTGCAAAACAGTGTTTTCATTATGTTACTCTGCAATAGTTTGAAATAACAAGAATAATTGTCTACTGTTAGCATTCCCATTCTGCACAAGATGAACATTCTCAGAAGTTGAAATAAGTCATCTGTAGAATTTTTTTCTCTTTGTAAGCAGTGACTACTGCTCTTTTTTTCATACTTTAAGATAGAAGTATTTAAGATAGAAGTTGTTCTAAAAAGCTAGGTTTGTTGATGACTGGGAAGTTAACAGTTTGAGAGGCTCTTCACTATTGAAATAAAAATTGAATTATCATACAACAGTCATGTCCTATGAAAGGTAGATATCATAAACCTTCAAAAGTTGTGCAGGTTAGCCTAATGTCCTTCCTTCTTGCCTTATTCCTTCTAGGCATACATTACTATGTAGTGTCTCACTTGCATGTTGACCTCTACATGCTATCTGAGGTACTTTGGGAAACACAACGGTACTATTTGTTGTTACACAGAAGTGAATGTCCTACAAACACTTGAAATTAAACACCAATTTAACCCATATTTTTTAACCCATTTCCAAAAACAAATGTATTATAATATGCTTCTCACCAATTTTTCTGCCCAGCTCAGCCATGCTGAGGTGGAAAATAAAAAATGCTGAGGAAAAAAAAAAAAAAGGAAAAAAATAAAAGAAGGAAAGAAAGGAAGGAAAGAAGGAGGAAGGGAAGGAAGACGGAAAGAAAAAAGGAAAGAAAGAGGGAAAGAAAGAAAGAAGCACTGGTTCCACTGTAATTTTAGAAGTAAGCTTAAAACTATCTTCAATTTTCTCCAAATTTTCTTCAAATTTCTCCATAGTCATAGATAGTTTTTGCTCATGTCAAAGAAAATGTAGCCTTCAGTGCAGCAAAACGAACCTTTAAAAGCAATCATATAACTTATGTACTTGGCATTTTTTTTGGCTCTGTGGTATTTTATGAGTTCTAATCAGATGATTTACTCAAAACAAAATCTCAGGGATTAAACTCAAATGAGCTAGGTGAAAGTTGTTTGAAGTTGTCTTTGGAGAATCCTTCTTCTCTGACCACTTCATTAGTTTTGCTTTGTTTTGTTTTGTTTTGTTTGTTTTTAACTAGGAGAGAGCTATGATGATCAGTGCAGATGGTGGAGAAATCAAGTTTGTGAAAGTGATGTGCTTTGTTAACATCGGACACTTTTCAATAACAGTTAGGAAGACTCCTGAAACTTTGAAATAAAAGCTAGAAGTCTGGAAGGGTGAATGTAAAAGGAAGTTTAAAAAAATATTAAATTGTCATCTGTGCTGTTTATTAATTGTGAGTGATCTGTACTGAGCAGGCTATATATAATGAATAATTTATCAACAAAGCATGCCCTTTTCCTACTTGCAAATTACCCACAAGTAGACTTTGATTTTTAGAAATCTGGTTGCAGAGAATTGTTTGATCAAATTATGTCAACAAATTTCAGTATATTTGTCTTGCATAAGATTTGACTATCAGTTGTTCATGACTGTATAAATTAGATGGATTTTTTTCTATTTCTTGTTTGGATGCTTGAAAATCTTCTAAGAAATGACTTGGAAATATAGTGTGAAAGTTTGTGCAAACATCTTTCTGCAGAATACTTAAGAAACTTGAACTCTTCATAACCATGATTGCTGACAACATTACTTGTATTTCTTAAACTTCCAGCTTAGCAAAATGAGTTGAAAGTGTTGTGGTTGATTTCTTTAAAGTATCCTTCTTCTTATGATATATCATTCAGTTTCATTGGTAATTGGGTAGCTGGCTCAAGTACTGTTTGCTCTGAGTCACCATCAAGTCCATGCCCCAAGAGAACATGGAAGAACACTTGCATGGCAGATGCTGAGTTAAACCATTTTTTATACCACTTTGGGTCATTTGGATCAGTAAATTCTTCCTCCCTAAATTTGATAAGGAACATCTTCTTAATTTCCAACTTATACCTTATATGCTACAAAACAAGCTAATTTTCTTGTCTTATAAGTGTAAACATGAAGAAAAATTAATTTTCCCCTTCTTCCATAAAAAAATCCTTAGTGTCCTAAAGAGGGTTATTACACATTTTATGATGAGGTATATATGTATATTTATGTCCATTGAAGAAATCTACATTGTATCATTGAAACAGTTAGCATCTTGATTTATATTTATGGAGAGAGGATGAAGAGAAAGTGAGTGGATCTGAGCTGAAATGACTAAAGTGAGACTGAGGATAGGAAGGTTACATTGGTCTCATGAGAAAAAAATCTCCTATCATACAAGGCTGAGAGAACTGGTCCAGTTTAGCCTGGAAAAGAGAAGACATAAGAGATCTTATCAATGTGTATAAATACATAAACGAAAGGTGTCAAGAGGATGAGGCCAAACTCTTTTCAGTGGTGCCCAATGACAGGACAAGAGCTAATGGGCACAAACTAAAACACGGGAAGTTCCAGATGAATATGAGAACATTTATTTATTTTGAGGGTGACTGGAGCAGGTTGCCCAGCAAGACTGTGGAGTCTAATTTTCTGGAGATATTCAAAATCCTCCTGGATACTATCCTGTACAACGTACTCTAGGTAATCGTGCTTGGCAGGGGGGTCAGACTAAATGATCTCCAAAGGTCCTTTCCAACTTCAACAATAATGTGATTCTGTGTTGCTGTGAAAAGAATTTGGTTATTAACCAAAAGCCAACTAAAGATGTGGTAAAATTTGCTCTGTTCTTTTGAGGTCAGGCTATTAAATTCAGGAGAATTGTGTCCACAGGCCTTATTATTTTCTTTTAAAAAATTAAAAGGTCTTTTTGGGGAGAAGGTATTGCCTTAGCTCTCTGAGAGTACCTAGGATTTCAAGACTTCTCCCAGTTTTAAAGTTAAATAGAATACTTTTTACTTTTTCTCCCTGGGAAGACTCTTACCTACCTATGACTGCTTTATCAGTTTTTCCTAGTCCTTTCTATGAGTCTGCAGTTTCCAAATTTAACCCTTTTCTTGTATAATTCTTTAAGAAAACCATAATCACAAACATCTCTCTCTCCCCCCCTTTTTTTTGTTTTCCTTACCAGTTGTAGAGACTTCATCTGACTCAAAGGATTATGAGTCAATGTTTCATAAGTAAGCAGTGCCAAGTTATTAGTTGCATACCTGAAGGGTCAATTATGGGGTTGAAAGTATGTAATACTTTTTTAATGACCTAGGCAGTGGGGAAGAGTGTAGTTACAGAATGTGTGTTGGGAAGCAGCTGATATACTGGAAGGCAAGGCTGCAATTCAGGGAGACCTTGAATGACTGTAGAGATGGATGGATAGAAACCTCATGAAGTTAATCAGGGGAAATGTAATGTCCTGCTGGTAGGATGGAATAACACCATGCACCAGTACAGCCTGGCTGTCAACTCTACCCTTAGGGTAAAGGTACAGCTGAACTTGGTAGTAACAGACAAGGGGTCCTAGAGAATAAGACAAGGGGTCCTAGAGAGCATGCCAGAGGAATGGGGAAGGTGATAAAGACTAGTGGCAGGATGGGCTGAAGGAAGAATAAGAGGAAGAACATATTTATCAGATTGAGGAAAATGGTTCTCCCCCTCTGCTTGGTACTTGCAGAGCTACTACAGCTAGTAGTAGCTACTACATGCAAGCTACTGCAGCCAGTTATGGGCTCCCCAGTACAAGATTGCCATTGTCAAAGAAGACTGCATCCAGAGGATGGTCGCTGTGACATTGGAGGCAGTGACATAGGAACGTCTCTGAGAAAGCTGGGTTTATTCAGCATTAGGAAAAAGAGATACGTAGAAGAAAGATAAGAGGTGGTGGACACAAGGTGCAGCAAGGAAGATTCCAATTGGTTTTAAACAAAAAATGTTCTCAGTGAGGGTGGTTAAGCTCTGTAATATGATGCCTGACCCCCTCCTTTAAGATACTTAAAACTTACTTGCTCAGTGAGCAACCTGTTCTAACTTTTGTCCTTTTTGTCCTCTAAATTTTTGTCCTTTTTATGATCAGGTTTTGAACTAAAGGATCCCCAAAGGTCTCTTAACCACTAAATTATCCTGTGTGTCTATGAATGGTGGGTTTCTTTAATGCAAGTTATTGAAATTATCCATAATAGTCTTTGCTTCTATATGATTTTAGACTGTATATATCAGAATGTACTGCAGTAACTATAGTATTTTAAACGTTACATAACTGCAAAATTGCAAACAAACATATTTTCTCTTAGATTGTCTTATAAGAATAACATTCAGTGGCAAAACACAAGCTAATGGACTCAAAATGAGCTTTAATAATTATAGAATTACAGCTACTGTCCCTACATATCAATAGGGGCAACTAGCCCCTAAAAACTACAATCTGTTTTGCTGGATTCAGTTGTCACTCTAATGAAAAGTTGCTATAACCAGCTTCCCATCTATCCTCTATTCCAGGACATCCATGTTTCTTCTCAGTGAAAAAAAAAAATGGATTTATCTTAGTGATTACATTAGGTAATAATATAATTTGCCCATATCTTTTGTATTTTCAGTGAACAGTGTTTCAGACAGACCTTGTTTGGGAGAATTCAGAGAAAAAGGACTCCCCCACGAAAAGACATTACGTACCAGTCCACTTGACTTGCTTCATGCTACTAGATTTCTTCATTTTGGCATGTTTTACTTTGGTTTCTGTATTATGTCAACTTGATGTTTTGCTTTTGCATATCAAAACATTTATTTTTTTCATGAGAATAGATATAAATTAACTAAGTAATCTAATTATTATGTCATTCCAAGTACTCTAGATTCTCAGAATATTCAATTAAAATATGTCTCTGCTATTAAGGCACTGCATAGCTTATATTTACACTTTGATGGGTTAATCTTATGAAACAGAAGGAATGGATAGGCAACCCCTACTTTGCAGATGTTACAAAGAACGTTGAATCCAGCTCATGTATCAGGTGACATTTGGCTTGTCAACATGTGATAAATTATGTCTGTGCATGCCAAGTGACTGTCAAAGTCCCTCTAAAGCCATATGAGAATAGTTTTTTCCAAGATTCTCTTTATCTTTTACTATTTCTTGATTAACTTTTTTTATTATTATTATTTATTTTTTTTAACAAGCTTTTCTTTTTCTCTGTTTACTTACTTTTGCTATAGCCTGGGATGATCCCACAGTCAGGAGCAGCAGCAACAGATATATGTAGCAGTCTCAATAGTTGGCATACCTGAAACAGAAAAAAAAATAGTAATCAGCAAGAAAGTCTTTGGTAGCTCCTCCATAGCTCTATTTCTTTAACAGTAGCAGTGCTTCATTTCTCTTCTTACACTCTGCCTCCTTGCCTCTAAAACTACTGTTGCTATCAGCCTTCAGCTCCCTAACTCTGACAATCATTTATGGCCCAAGAGCATTTTCTATTTCCTCTTCTTTCACTTATCCTGACTTGCTGTATTTATCACAGATAACATAGACTATATAACACAGTCTTGTTTCCATGTACCTGAGCTGAAGACCAACATTCCTACAAAACCTAAAATGGTAGTTACTTTGGCAGTTCATTTGTCTCAAATAAGCAGTTCTGCATAAGCAGTGTACTACTTTTACATTTTAATAGTCAGGCTAAGAGATGTTCTTAGCCTTTCTCAATTTGTCAGTTACGTTTACTGTACTTCATTTTATAGAAATCTATTTTCTTGACTTTCTTGACACCTATTTTAATATATATCCTCTCAGTTCAATAGTATACTATATATCTTTTTCCCCCACCCCAGCTTTCACTAAGAGCCAGCTTCCATATTTGAGCTCTCTTACTCCTTTATGAAATTACTTATAAACACATCACATAGAATCACTGAATTTAGGGAATCGCTGAATTTAGGGAAAAAGACAGAGTATTCACTGGTGCAAAGTTGTCCCTTGTAGTAATTGTACAGGTTGATATTCAAGATGTCTAACCACATAATGCCTTTTTGCTTTTTGGAAAATCTTATTGTACTTATGTAGTCTCATCAGTGTGACTCCTTCTCCATAAGAAGGATCCCATATATGCTAGCTTGACTATAAGAAACATTTCAGCGACTTACATCAGGGTGTGCAGCCATCAGTATGCAGCTGGAAGGCTTAAGAGACAGATGAGAAAGGGAGAGAGGGTACTGAACAGGTGGAAGATGGGTGGATTTAACAGAAAGTACTCAAGTTATAGTTTGTGTGCATAAGCATGTATTTCTGGGGAAGGCAACAGATCACATTTTCCGTTTTGAAATCTAGATTCAGATTTCAATCTAGATTTCTAGATTTCAATCTTCAGATTAGATTGCAATCTAATCATTATGGTGATATTGCAGGGGTTCCTGAACCCGTGTCTAATGTTCTCATATTGGTTTTTGAAATTGTCAGTTTATTTAACACCCTTAAATTTTGATTTGCTATAAAAACTGCCAAACTGTTTTATCACAGCTGTTAGAGTGTCCCAAGCCTAGCAGAGTACCTCTGATTTTCTTCTAGTCTTGTGCAAAATATTTTAAGAAAAATCATTCTTCCTTGCAACAGTAAATGTACTTTCAGTGCTTCTATGAGACCGTTTTCTTTGTACAGCAGAATTAGCCTAATCTTCTCATACCTATGTGCAAAGGAAGGACATTAATATATTTAGACCATTTGATTGGTTACTTACTATTTACACTGGCATAAAGAATTAATACTGGCACTGAAGCACGAAAATTCCAAATTAATAGAAACTAAAGCTGCCACTGAGCCATCTTTAGAATTGCTGAGAGAAACTGAGTCAATCTGGCAAAACAAAACACAACAAGATATAACTACTTCTGATTTAAACCTGATTTTTCTTACAAGGTAAAACCATGTGTTAATCCATTTGTCTTTTCTGCTTACTGCCACAGTGCATATAGCTATAGTACTATTTTTTGTATTAAAGGAGCTTTAGAACAAAATTTCATGAAAACTGGTGTTAAAGCCGTTCTGTATTAGTCACCATCCTCAAAAATATTCAAACAGTACCTAGAGAAATGCTACCTTTGCACAACTTCCTTTTTTTTCCTGCCAGCTGGCAAAAAAGAAAAAAAAAAAAAGGCAAAGATAAACTAACTTAGTCTTGATTTGTAGACATTTTCCTCTTTTAAATACATCCACCTGTTTTTATTTTTATTTTTTCTATATTTTGCTAATTATTCTTCACTTCAGATTATCCTGTTGGAAACAAACAAAAGTAAAAATAAAACAAATAAACAAGCAAACCAAAAAAATCTCCCCAAACAACTGAATTGCAGTTGAACCGAATTTCCCCAAGCCTAGTTTATGGTGATAAGGTTATCTGTGGCAGAGGGCCTAGTTCTTGGTGAGTGAGGCACTAATGAAAATTACCATTCTAAAAGGATCTTCTTTCATTCTAAAAGAGTCTTCATAAAAAGAAACTGATTAGTGGTTTGGACGGTGCTAACTCTGTAAATTATCAAACAAAATACAGCAGAAGCATCTATTTACGTATATGAAAATTACAATTTGAACATCACACTTAGAGCACATTAATCAACTTCATTCTTTGTTTTTATGGCTAATGAGGCTTTTCAGAAAGGTAAACAGCTTTCTAAATAAAGTTGCTTTGGCAAAAATGGATTAAATGCATTCCTATTTGGTATTTATTTATTTATATATATATATATTAAAGCTATCTATCTGTCTGCCTGTCTGTCTATTTATTTAAGTAATTGTAATTTGGGAAGATGTGGAGGAACACTTGAAATTACCAGGCTTCTGCATTATACACACCGGCACCAACAGAGGCAGAAATAAATGCAGTCTATTCTTGTTCTGTCCCTCTTCTCTTTATTGATTTAATCTCTTTCACAGCGATACTACCTTGTAATTGTGCAAGCGTGTGATTTTTGCAGGCTTTCAAATAGTCATATCTCACCAGCTTTTCTCTGTTCCTTCTCCTTGTTAAAGCTTTGATTGTCAAAAAGGCATCTTCCATCTACCTTCCTCTGTAGGTTTGTGGGGGGTAGCTGCTGTTTTTCCCTGAAGAATCTACATTTAGCACTGCTGATTATCTGTACTCAGACACTGAAACACTGTTGCTTTAGCTGATGTTGCTAGGAAAAAAAAAAATCAATCACAACACCAAAACCATACAGAATAGTCTTTGAACTGTCTATTTTGCTAAGTGTCTATAGTTTATTAGACATTTAAATAACATCCTCTTTCCAGATATAGTGTACTTTTTCAACACTTAGTTTGAAAAACTCTTAAGTATTTCAACTCTTAAGTTGAAAAAATCTGTTTTAAAAAATTAACTTGCTAATGTTAGAAATTAATATGTTAGAAATAACATTAATTACTCTGATTTCAGCCTCAGCACCATGAAATTGTGATTCTCTACTTGGTTACAGAAATATGTTTTGGATTTACTACATTAAAGTCAATATATCAAGGCCATAGAAATTCTCTGCAAACTGAGGCATTCTCTACAAACTGTTGGCTGACCTGCCATATTTCATATTACTTTGGATGGGGGACAGCTCAGGTCTGTGCCCTTCAGTGAGCAATGTGTGGACTGCACAACTCCTTCCCTGATACCATCTGGATGGAGCAGAAATGATGACTTATTGTGCTTTTTTGTTCCACTGATACAAACCATTTCATCCTTTTACATGTTTTGCATGGTTTGACAATCCAGTCTGGTGCTTTTGGGAGTAAAACCAGGTCTTTATCTATGTTGTGTGACTCATAGGATTAGCAATTTAGAAGTGGAGTTAGCAGCTACTCTATCACAAAGAAGGTTTTTACAGAACAAAAATTAACCTATGTTTACTCTAGAAGAAACCTTGCTGTTTCAAGCCATGGTTCACGGTTCTTGTCACTCAGTAACATTACAGCAAAATGTGTGAATTAAAGTCATCATAAGGTAGGTGGGAGTTACATGTAATGAGCTGAGTACAGAATCTCAGGATCATGTGTTTTTTGTTGGTGGTGGTTGGTTGGTTTTTGTTTTGTTTTTGTTTGTTTGTTTTTCAACATTTTCTTTGCAGATAACATATTTCATATGAGCATCTTTGAGCAGGGAAGGTGTCCCTGTCCATGACAGGGCAGTTGGAACTAAATGATCTTTAAGGTCACTTCCAACCCAAACCATTCTATGATACTATAATCATGTTAGAGCTTCAGGCACTCAGATGATTTGGGAAACAAAACTGTTTCCAATACTTACCTTCAGCAATCGTTTTTCTTGACAGGAAGCAGATGACAAGGTAAGCAAAATATAGATTCCAGGAATGGGATGTACAGAAAAAAAAAAAAAAAACGAAAAAGGGAAGAAGGAAGAACAGATATGTAACGTGTTCATATCCCAAAGTTTTGCACACCAAATACCTCCAAATACTTTGCTTTGAATTCATCCCATGTGAATAAAAAAAAATTCTTTCAACGTGTGTAACAGCTCTAAAATTTCCTTAGTGTCCTTAAAATATATTTTTCTTACAAAGAAAATTTAGAAACCAGATATCCTGACAGAGTTCTGGCCCTCATTTGCATCTCAGTAAGTCTATGTTGGAGGCAATGGAGCTATACCAGTTTACAGAAGCTTAAACCTGCCCCTTGTTTTCAATGATTATGGGTAGGATATGGATTAGATAATAGTGTTATACTGATAGAACAGTGCTTTGTGAATTGAACTGTCTGTTGATCAATGGACAAACATAGGGAAGCTAGGTAATTCTCTTTGAGGAAGCAAGAGCCCCAAACTATTTCATATTGCTGCTACTGGATATATTGATCTAATATAATGCATTTAACCCTCCCCCAATTTATTTATTATACTGTATTAGCAAGGTTTTACAACATATTAAATTACATCTTTGAAAGGGTAACCAATATATTTGCTCAACTTGAATGTGCATGGAATTACCATTTCAATGGATTTCATTATGCTCACGTTTGTTTGTTTGTTTAACATAAATTAATCTGTTGTCTTAAATAATACCATAGCCTTTCAAAATTTTGGCCTCTTGATAGCAAGTGAACCCATGGGTCCATACTTACAACAAGGTCAGGGGTCAACTGTTGACTCTGGTCCTTGATTGGAGATCTGCCAAGACAGTATTTACAGCATGCAACCCCCTTTCCAAGAGACCTAAATAGCAGGCAATATTCAATGGCAGAAAGTCTGCCAAGGTACTTTGATTTGATACAGATTAGTTTTTTTGGTAGCTCAAATATCTTTTGGTTATCTTTCAGGTTAAATAAAGGTTGCTTTCTACTGGCAGAACAAGTAGAACAGGCTGCAGAAATGCTGCTTGACATCTTTCCTGAGTCCAGGTCTCCTATGTCAATGTGAAGAGCCAAAGAGCTCCTGTCTGAAAGACAAACACAGGTGGAAGGAAATAGTGATGAAGTTTTAGTCCCTATGACCATTAGTAATAATTGGAACCCTCTACATGCCTGTACTCTATCTTCTTTAGGAAAGTATGGTCCAAAACATTTTACACTTATTAACAAAAGTTCATAACAAGCACTTACGTTGTATGATCTTTCTCCTCCATTTTTCCCTTTTTTATTAACTTTTTTTTTCCTCCTTAATCACTCATCATGGTATCAAGGATATTTCTGTCTAGTACTGTATTACTGAAAACCTTAAGCACTGCACTTCATAAGCTCCCAACATTAGTAAAGTTATCTTCTTTCTTTTCAGAAGATCTCAGAGCTAAGTACCATGCTTCAGCTAGTGTGATTTAATGACTAGCTCCTACAGATATCAGTAGCCACACACTTGATGTTTCTTGTGTTGGCTTACAAAGGTGTCTGATCACGTTATGAATAGTCTCAGAAATGTAAAATAGGTTCAAAATATATCTCCTCTCCCCATCCCACTGCCAAAAGGAAAAATAATACATAATAAACAAACAAACAAACAAACAAAAATATCCTGAAAAATTTTCTGTTAGTTTAGATGATTTTAGAGATGATGAGCTCCCATACCAGTGCAAGAGAGCAGGGCTGGACTGGGAGATTGTTCTGTTCCTTCATTGCCAGTGAACTGTTATATGGCATAACTTTAATGTGAAGCCTGATTCTCAAATGGTGTTTTCAAAGTGAGAATCATCTTTCAAAAATATCCCTCCTGCTTATTTGCATTCTGTGCCCATATTTTGTACAGGGTGAGGACAGAAGCTCTGAACAAGTTTGATAGGCTTCCCAGATATCAGTGGTATCAATAAATTTATCCAGATTAACTTCTGTTTTATATCTTTGTGTGTGTGTGTGTATTGTGTGTGTTCAACAACAATATACGGTGATCTAACGGTGATCTTATGATATACCTTCTATCTTCTGTAGAAATATTTGTAACATCCTCAATAAAAACAATAATCCTAAATTCCTTTTTTTCACTTTTTTTTCCTGCATATTACACTATGCTCAGAGAACAGAGGATACCTTATATGAAGATAATATACATAATTCTCTCAGATATTTGGCATTTTGGATGTGACTTACTTGGTATGGTGCCACAAAAGCTCCCATCTACCTTGCCTGTCAGTATTCAGCTGCATCAAGAGGATATTTTGCTGTTCTCATTTGTTCCTCTGTACTTCATTCATTGACCCCATCTTTGTAACTTTTTTCACCTGCCCACTTATTGGCATTCTAACTCAGTTGATAAATGGACTGCCATTACTACAAATGCAATAACTACAATTTGTTTGGTAATAGAAAGGTCTGATCACCCCCGCTGTGATCTTCACATATTGTTACCAACCCTCTTGGGCAAAGAAGACATTAAAGCAGGCTTACTAAAAGCATTTTTAATAGAACCAGTGTTTCAATTCTGCACAAATAATTCCTGAATTAGAAATATTTGTCTGCAGCAAGAGGTTTACTCTAAGCACTCAGTATTTCATGCTCATTGCTTAGAATAAACACATAATGTTCATGATTCATAAAAATATGTATTTCAAGGATGTTTTTAGAGATTTGCATATTGAAAGTTCACATCTTGTAAATGCTCAGCTGCATTCCTTTCACTCTCTGTTTTAAACCTGTTTTTAAACCTTCTGAAGATATTACTTCCTGAAATAAAAGTATAAATTCAGTTCTTTTTCCACATTCATAGTTACGACATGGAGACTTCCTGGTACTATAGGAAACTTCAATTCAAGGCAAGTGCAAACTTTGCTTCACCAACTAGTAAAATTGTTTTGATTGCTGCCTTATATCTATAAGGCAAACCAGTGTAGCAAATGTTAACACATATAGCCCAGTATATGTACAGACATGATGGAAAAGTATTTGTTTAAAAATGTACATAACTATATGCAGATTTTTTCCCCCAGCTTTTGTATGGTTCTTGCTAACCACCAAGTCCAGACTGAATTATTAAGATGTGTTGTTTGCATATATAACTGTGGGAATTAAGGTAAAGATTGCTTTGAAGGTCCTGCTTTCAATCATAAGTCAATAGGTTTGAGTTTTCTAACATCTGTTACATAAAACTGTTATCACCTTTAACTGATAAGTCCTCGTTATCAAATGTTGATAGTTTTCCAGAAAAAAAAAATATATGTATATATATATTTTTTTAAATTACCTTTTAGGTGTGGAGCTTAGAATACAAAGAAAAAGCAGCACTTAGTTTTATTCCTAGTAGTTACAATGGATCACTGCATGTGTACTTAAAGTTTGATTGACATTGGCCTCATAGCTAGGAAATGGAGCCACATTTAAAAAAGCACAACTTCTTAAGCAGCTGAATGTATGTGTTTGATATTTGCATTATGACATGCCTTCTCTGATCATTTAGAACAAAATTGGTATGAAAAACTGTCTTGGCAGAGATACAATTGTTCATGCAAGCTAGCTGGATATTACTTTTCCTGCAACACTTTTGCATAAACAGGTGCTTGAAGTTGGTAGGAAATATCTCACTCTACCTTTCTCTGCTGACTGTAGAGGAAATGTGGATTCCTATCTTAATGCAGATATGGCTTTTCAGAAAGCCAAAAGTAGATGAAGAGAATCTTGCACTTAGTCTGTGGAAGTCTGGAGACAGCCACAGCTGGAAGATGCTGATTTCAAATGTTGATGCTTAAGCCAAATGCAAATCTTGATTTTGTAGTAGTTTCCTTACAGGTGGGACATCAAGGTTTTCCTGTAAATTTTAAATTAAGGAATTTAAAGAATTTAAAAGGAAACAGTCTGGAAGAACTGTTTCTCTTCATACATAGCAGGTTCATGGTACATAGCCATGGGCAGGGATGCCACCGTGTAGATCAGGTTGACCAAGGCCCCAACCAGCCTGGCCTTGAACACCTCCAGGGATGGGGCATCCACAACTTCTCTGGACTTTCCTGGAGAAGCTGTGGCCTGCTCTGTAGAGAGTATATAACTGCAAAAGCTCATGTGTAAGATGTCCTCATGTTGCATTTTCTTGTTGAATTGGGATTTTTTTTTGTTTGTTTAGTATTACTACATTAATTAATAATAATAATTATATTTTTATTAATTTTAGTTAATAAGTATTTGAATTAAGCAAAGGCTCAACTATCTCCTTGATAAAACCATACCGAGATAAATCAATCAGTTGTCACAGCACATTGTAATGAATTTTTGTGTGTGGTATATAGACAGAAGGCATGGAGTGCCATGAATCTATACTTGTGTCTCTGGCACCTTGACTATGTGCTGACAAATTGATTGAAAATGTGGGCAGCAAGAAGGTTCAACACATGAATTTTGGAAAGCAACTTTTTTTTTTTTTTTTTTTCCAGTATTCCACATTTAACTTTCCAGTCTTCTTTTCATTTGAAAAATATTTAATTATGACTATCTGAAGAATTTATTCATGATGGTATCTAGTTAATAGATTTAATACTTTTTTGAGGAAAAGAAAAAAAAAATGCTTTTTATTGTTTAAAAATAGGTGATTATGCTTAATAAAAAAATAACCAAAACCTTTCCTTTATTATTATTTTTTAGTAAATAGGGACTGTAGACGAGAGCAGTTCACAGAGTCCACTCACAGAGAGCATATTCTCATTATTACTTTTTGATTATTCTGTTCAGGTGGATAGGCCACAGGAAAGCAGACAAGCAATTGTACTAAAACTAGTAACAAGCATCTCTGTTAATTAACCAACAGGATGTGGCCAGTTCCCTGTTTCTATATGTTGTGGTTTAAGCCGGCCAGGACACTGTATAAATCAGCTTTTGATTATAGCATATCTCTATACAGCGTCTAACATATCACTGATATGTTAGAGATTTGATTTGTTTTGATTTGATTTGATCAGATTTGTTGAGCCTTGTTACAGATGAGGATACAACTCAATCTGAATTTAGTAATATTTATAAAAGGAAGGTAAGCAAACAGTGCTTGGGTGCGTGGGGAGTCTACACTCTACCAACACACACACACAATTGTCAAACTTTCAAAATATATAGAACATTGCTGTTACACATCCATAAGAAACCCGAGTACGCCTATACATACGTACAGTCAGAAAAGGTATAAACTGAAACATAAACATAGCAAAGTACTCTGAATTCTGGCAAGTGTCCTTTAAGTCTATTACTATTAATGTCCATGACTGAAGGAACATAGTTAGAGTTGGTAATCTTGGTTGAAGTGCTCCCATATCTTCCATGGCTTCATTGACTTTTCTCAGATCATGTAACAGTCTCCATTTTCCATTCATTTTCTTGATTACAAACACCGGAGAATTCCAGGGCTAGTCGTGGGAACAATATGTCTCGCTTTAAGTTGTTCAGCAACTCGGCTTTTGGACCTTACGTATCCTACTCCTCCCAGAAGGGAACAGATCCAGCTCCTTTTCAGGGCCTATAGGGCTTGGATCAAAAGAAACGTTCAGGTTACCAGGGGGCATAATAGCAAAGGCCTGCGATGGCCATAGCAGCGGGGGGCGCCGATGGTGTACTGGCAAGATCGGTGGACGAGTCCGCATCTGTCTGGCAAACCACCCATTTCTGATTGTGGTCCCACATGGCTCTTTAAGGCCTCAGAGTGCTAGCCAGGTGCCGAGCAATCCCGCCACAACCTTGTCATTTTTAGTAGCAGAGTCCCACACCTTGACCTGAATTTGGTCCCATGTTTCAGGATCATAAAGTGTCTGATTGTTAATAAAAGGAATAAGCTGTAAGGTTACCAGGACAGTGTTTGTTTCTAAGGACGTATAATTCCCCATAATATGCAACTGCTTACCTTCGGCCAGCGAGGGGCAGTTGTGTGCGCGGGTCTGCTTCTCTCAGATTGAGCTTCCTTCCATCTCCGGTGCAAATATTAACAACGACTTTCTATACGAGCTTCTTTGTGCGGTTTGCTGAGTTTGGCCGAACCTACCTTCATGAGGCGATCAATGTCCTTCTTCCTGTCCTGGTCCCTGTTCTGCTAGCCTGTCCCTATTCATTTTTTTTTTTTCCTACTTCTTTACTGATGTCATAACTTAATTATATCTTGTTGCATTCCCATCTTGAGGACAGGCTCCCCTCTTATACCCTTCGCCCCACAGCAGTTCTTTTCCACTCACTATTCATTGGTTAACAACTTTGCCCGGCAAACAGCAAACACCCAGCAACTTCCATGCCTTAGCGGGTGGAGAACAAGCAACCCGAGACGGCAAGGCGTCTCCTGAATCACCCCTCTTTGTTCCCGCTAAACTCTTTACATTCCTGACGTAAATCTCATCCTTAGGAGTCTGATGTTATCACCAACCGTGGATAAACCGTGGGGTTTATCCACCCCCATGGCCACACTCCCACATCTCCCCCTTCTTTACTAATATCAACCATCTTCGTGACATGAATTGTTACTCCATATATCACAACCCTGAAAGCAGAATTTTTAAACAAGAAACCCATGTCACTTGTATTGTTTATTCATTTTCCCCTAAATAAGTTTTACCTTCCATTACATATTTTTGAAGCAGAAGTGAAGAAAATATCAGTCTGAAGAATGAACATTTGATCTGATAAAAGAAGAACACTTACCGAAAAAATAGCATTTAGAGAGGCAACTGCGTTTTTGAGATGCATAATTTCCATTTGATTACAATACATGTGGTAAAACTTTATGTTCTTTTGTGCCATGCATTTCCTTCAGTCTTTCACAAAACCTCTGGAAGTGAATAAAATGACCAAGTGTCACCACAAAGTCTTTTTGTTTTTCCTCTGACAAAGGGCACTATATTTAAAACTACCTATCAGGAGGCTGGAAAGAAAGACGCCTTCTGATTGGTCAACCTAGGAAGCATATTTTGAGTTGAAAACGAATGTGTCATTTTACTACAGGAGATTAACATTAAGCCCACAACATAAACAGCTTGGGTGGAAAAAAAAAAAAAAAAAAAAAAAAAGAAGCTGAAAAAGAAGCTGATTAGCAATTCAGGCTTTATCTTTACTGAAAAGAGACTGATGCCCAGAGAGTTCTGGCATTCTTCACCTTTTGTTGACCATCTGTATCTATAAGCTCCCCAACTGAGATGCAGCTCACTTGGGGACAGAAGAGCAGAAGGGCATAGCCTCCTCTACAAGCGACAGAAACCAAAAGCCACGCTAAACACCATCAATTAAAATTCATTAGTCCTGTAGGAGTTGCCCATTAGAGTGTTGAGTGTGCACAGATGCCGCTATTACAAGCATGACACCAGCAATTAGGCACCAAAAGTAGGAGGACTTCACAGCCTATTTAGCAAAGATATGATCTCTCTGTTCTTGCATAAACTTTGCCGTAACTTTAATTGCAGTAGATTTCACCTACACTGGTCAAAAGAAATATTGCCTTTCTTCTTATAATTGCTAGGACTGTTGCTTTCTAATTAGGTTTAAAACACATAACAAAATAGATTAGATTACTTTGCAGAAAAAAATGCAGTGCTATTAGAAGTGCATTAGTTATGATAGATGTCTATACTTAGTCAAGAAAAATTAAAACCCAATTTTTCTTATACGTTTTCATGTTGGCTGTCACTGTTGACTGATGACTTGTCTTCTGAGTGCATCTGTATTACTTTAAAATAAATAAATAAATAAATAGGGTAGCTATCTGCAGCTTGGAGTCACATGCTTTTCAGTCAGATCTAAAGCTTGGTTTTCCAAGATACAAGTGTAGTAAATAATTGTTTTTATTTTAGTTTTCTTCTTTTTCTTTACACAGATAATGTTAATAGAACAGAGTTTGTCTGACAAATAAAAAAATGGCTATTTTATTTGAACATCTACTTACAAATAACTATCCATTCTTCAGTTTTTCTTCTCTTTTTTCTCCTTACTGAAATTGTATCTATTCCACTGTCCGTTGCTATGAATTAGTATAGGAAAGGGAAGTATGTCAGACAAATTTAGAGAAAGTCATTGCTTCCTATTCCATTTTTTTCTACCTTCCTCTTTCCCCTTTTCCCAAGTTTGAGAACAATGTAGATTGTGTTGTTCCTAGTATTCAGTTAAAACATTTTATTTAACTTCTTGAAATCTTATGAACTTTGGAAAACAACAACAACCTTTTAGAAGATACATGAATATTGGGGCAGTTGTAGATCCCTGCTGCAAGCATTTTCTACTTTTCCGAAGGAAGCAACATGGAAAAAATTCACAAGCTGATCATGCAAATTTCATTTTCTGCCTGCACCTTCTGCCTCCCAGGAGGTGGACAATAGATGATAAATAGATCATTTTACAGCATTAGTATAATTAGTACAGAGAAGGGAAAATGATCACCCTTCAATCAGGAAACATGACAATAGTCATCCCTTTTCCCTTAAACTCTGTAATGAAAGGAGATTTGGTTTGGAGGGTTGTATTAAGGATTTATGGAGAAATTGAATTAATGTTCTATCCATAAAGTTTCATATATATAGTCATTAGAATAACCATCTTAATGTCAAATGCTATCCTAGTCAACATGGAAAGTATGATCACAGTTAATAAAAAATAAAAAATAAAAAGCAGAAGCTAAAATGACTATAAATGGAAGAGACAGAAGAATTGTTCCTGGCGTAACAATAACATGGCAAACGTGTAGAATAGAAATTAATTATAGAGAATAGTGGAGGTATAATTGTACTTCAGGATTATTTGAATTTGTTAACTTCATCAAACCAGGAAATAATTGTACAAATATGAGTCCTTTGGGTACTTTCTTAGTTTTCCTTTAAAAGTAACAGGCATTTTTGCTCTGATGCGCAGATGACCTTCACTCAAACAATGACTACAGCTTGGTATTTTGACTCGGCTAGTGTTCCTGCTGTTATCCTACTATAGGCAGCAGGAAGAGTGAAAATTTAAGGGGAAAGAGTATCATGTAATGTCAATGGCTCCTTAAGCATTTACTTGCAACTACATAAAGATATCAGTCATTACTCTCTGGCTACATATATGCATATGTGCTTGTCTTTGCTTACTTAACTTATGATTGATATTTTGTTGAATGTTTGACAGTGAGGTCTTTTCTACTGATAACTTTTTCTCCTACAAGGTAGTTCCAGTGAAGAAGAAAATGTTGCTGAGCATCCCATAAAACCCTAGAAACAGTTTTGAGTTTTGTTCAAGATAGTACTTTGATTGAACTGCAAATGTCCAAAGCCAAAAATGACTAAATACATAGTAGAAAAAATAGTTCTCCCATAGTAATGAAAAATATATCAATTTATTTCATGCTGTATTATTCCAGTTTGATTTCTACTGTTTACAAAAATAAAAGGGAAATTATAGGCTTCTTTCATGGAAGCATAAAGAAATATTGAAAGTTCATTGTAACCTGTAGCTGTGAATGCAAAATGAAAAAAATAAAAAATAAAAATAAAAAATAATAATAATAAAAAAAAGTGACATAGCAGTTTAACTAAGTTGAGCCAAATAGAATTTTAAATAATGGAAAGGATCAAAAATTACTTAAACAAGCTGTGACTAATCACAGTTAGCTAATGGTCAACAGAAGTATTTTCAGTACAAATCAAATAAAAGAAGCCTACTGTAATGAGAACTGCATACAATAGAAAATGCAGATCCAGTCATAAGTCTAACATTTTTTCTTACTTTAATCATAACAGTTTGATGTATAGAAAACTAAGCATGTTTTTTCACATTCATCATGAAAATGTTAACTTAGAAATTAAACATAAATAGGAATGTGAGAAACACTCTGTAGCCAAAACTTAGGCTCAGACGAGGATATCAGTGAAGTAGTAATTTATTCGCGATTGCAAAGGTGGGTGTCCCACAAGCAGGAGCACGCCTACTAATTCCAAAATACAGGTTATATACTTTTTGATGACAGGACCCTCCCCTGTTTCCCCACTGAGTGGGTAATCCAGGTTCACAATCTATTTGATGCTTCACAGACAATGCATGGCCTTCAGTTGCTGGTCTGTTAAATTTCAAATTTCTTTTGACTTTTTTACTGTTTGAAGTGGTAACATTTCTTCACTTACCTGACTTGACTCGACACCATGATTTTCACCTAATTGTTCTAAGGAGTCTGGTTGTCTGCATTTTACAAGGTCTCCCGCTAAATTTTCTTATCACTGCAAGCATATCTCAGTACCACATTCCTTACCTTTAAACAATGTAACTCTGCAAAAACAACATTTTTATTCCCACAGGAAGACTGTGGTCTTTTTGGTCATTGAAAATAAATAAAAACTGTAGTTTAGCTGTATATGTTAAAAGCAAATTTTTAAAATGGTAAGCTTGATGCAACCATCCAATTACAGATGCTGTTTAGATTCAAGGAATACTTATGCTTTCTTTAGGGTAAATGATTCAATGTTTTATATATAATAAATTATCTTCTGACAATAAGCGTAGTAATATCATTTATTTATGTTTGAATTCAGTTTTGGGCCCCTAACTACAAGAAGAGCATTGAGATGCTGGAGCATGTCCAAAGAAGGGCAAAAAAGCTAGTGAAAGTCTAGAAAACAAGTCTTACAACAAGCAGCTGAGGGAACTGGGGCCATTTAGCCTGAGAAAAACAGGCTGAGGGAAGACCATATTGCACTTTATCTTAAAGGAGGCTGTAGTGAGATGAGGATTGGGCTCTTCTCCCAAGCACCATGTGATAAGACAAGAGAAAATGGCCTCAAGTTGCAAGGGTTGGATGGCCTCAAGTTTAGGTTGGATATTAGGAGAAATTTCTTTACTGGAAGGATTGTGCGACATTGGAAAAGGCTGCCCAGGGAAGTGGTTGGGTCACCATCCCTCAAAGTATTCAAGAAATGTGCAGACTTAGAATTTAGTAACATGGTTTGTTGATGGACTTTAGTATGAGGTTAAAGGTTGGACAAGAAGGTCATAGAGGCCTTTTCCAACCTGAATGATTCCACAGTTCCATGATTCTACATACAACCTGTATATAGCCTTCCAAGCAATGGTTAGCTCTGCCCTTATGGTGTCTCAGTTGCCCAGATAAAGAAACTAACATCAATGTAGTGAAGCTTCCTTCAGATCTGTCTAACTAGCTTTCCTCTTCCCAGAAATGAGACTGCAAGGGGAGCTGGAGTGCACATTAGCCCTGTCACAGCCATGTGAGCAGACAGGACACATCCAGAATGTTCTGGAATCAATTACAGAATCATAGAATGGCTTGTGTTGGAAGGGACCTTAAAGATCATCTAACTCCAACCCTCCTGCCAGGGATGGGGCATCCACAACTTCTCTTGGCAATCTGTTCCAGTGTCTCACTAACCTTACAGTGAAGAATTTCCTCCTAATGTCTAGTATAAATCTATCCTCTTTTAGTTTAAGACCATTTCACCTTGTCCTATCATTATCTATCCCAGTAAAGAGTCCTTCTCCACCCTTTTTATAAGACCACAAGAGATTTCCTCAGAGCCTTCTCTTCTCCAGGCTGAATAGCACCAGTTCTCTCAGTCTTTCCTCGTAGGAGAGGTGTTCCAGCACCTTGATCATCTTTGCAGCTTTCCTCAGGATTCACTGTAACAGGTCCACATCTTTCTTATGCTGGGGGTCTCAAACCTGGATGAAGAACTCCAGGTGGGGCCTCACGAGGATGGAGTAGAGGGTGATAGTCACCACCCTTGACCTAAAGGTCACACCTCTTTTGATGCAGCCTAGGATGCAGATGACCTTCTGGGCTGCAAGCACTCACTGATGGGTCATGTTGAGCTTTTCATCCACCAGAATCCCCAAGACTCTCTTAGGGTGTACTGGGTCTGGATGGGATGTTAACTTTCCCTGCAGCAGCCCATACAGTGCTGCGCTCTGCACTAGTAGCTAGAACAGCAGTGGTATCACACTAGTGTTGTGTCTGCTGCTGAGAAGTGCTGGCACAGCATCAGGACTTTCTCTAACCCTCCTAATGGGTGGGCAAAAAAGTAAGAAAGAAACATCACCAGGGCAGCTGACCCAAATCAACCAAAGGGATATTCCATACCATATGATGTCACACTCAGCAATAAGAGGTGGAAAAAGGAAGAAGAGGGGAGGGGTGGGCTCTCATTGAGAAAACATTTGTCCTCCTCACAAACACTGGCTAGGTGCATTGAGGCCCTGCTTCAAGGATGTGGTCAAGCATCGCTCATTTGTGGGAAGTAGAGAGTAATTTCTTTCCTCGGCATTTCCACATAGCCTTTACTTGTTTTGTTTTGTTATTCCCTTTCCCCCTTCCTCTTCCCCTTTCCCTTTTTTCCCTTTAGTTGAATTGTTTAATTAATAATAATATTTCCTTAATATATTTTTTTTCTCTTTAATTAACTTATCCTTATCTCAACCTGTGAGTTGTTCTTTCCTTTACTTCTTCCCCTCCTCATCTGAGGAGGGGGAGTGAGAGAGCAGTTGTGGTGTTCAGTTGCCTAGCACAGTAGACCACCACACAGGACTGCTAGGAAGAAATTAAACTATTAGACCTAAGAAGGGTCTTCTGTGAGGGGGAAAACAAAACAAAACAAAACAAACAAAAAACAACCACAATCTCATGGAGTAGTACAGCAAGACACAATGAATGTTATTATTATTTTTTAGATTGATCATGGTACTACATGAACAATGTTACCACATAAGAAAAACTGGAAATACAGAAAAATCTGAACAAGTTAACATTGCAATGCATGAGCAAGCTCCCAACAAAGTAATTAGGATTCCCATTAATTTTAGTATTCTGAGCTGAGTTCCATTCAGGTACAATTCTAAACATCATTTACATACATATGGACATTATGCAGAATGGGTCTTATCAGGGCTTCTGGAAGAACTCATATGCCAGTTGCCCAATATGGCAAAGACTCCCCCAGACTCGTTATCAGACACTGCAGTCTGCCTACAGATAATACATCCTTCAAATGTTATCTCTCTGGAAACCGAATCGTTTCTTGTACCATGTGTACAAGAATGTAGGAATGGTCTTGATTTACAACACAGAATACTGAAGCTAATACTTAATCAGATTATCTTTACATCCAGACAAAGATCTTTATTTGCTTTTATCTGCAAGCAACGACAAAAAGAGGTTTCGAAGCTTAAGTTTTCTGCAGAAAGTAAAACCACAAGACTCTGCAAGATCAGGATGTTGTTATTCCCATGGTGCAATACTCTTTTTAATCCAGTAGGTCAGCAATGGTTTATTCATATGTGTACTAAAATGAGGAAACAGTATCAGGAATTCTTACATAACAGCAGTAAAAACTAATCTTTTCCACTGCCATCACAGCTGAAAAGCCATCACTAGATATACCACTATTCTATATAGTGAACAGACTAAGCAGTCTCTGGACAATACAGTATAAACCTTTGAGGGTTCTCATGTTTCTTTGAAAAAAGAGATGACCTGACTGAATATTGAGCTTGAAAACCACAAAATCCCAAACCGATACAGCCTATACAAACTGCTTCTCATCTTTACTGGAGTTTGGACACCTACTATGAAACAAGGATCCAGAAGATCACAGAAATATTAATGTTAGAACATGTGTATTCCTACCTATCCTGATCTGGACAGAGAGTAAGAAATGTGAGTAATGTTGATAGAGAAAAAATAATAAATGTTTAAAAGTATACCTGCTTGAGTTTTCACAGATAGTCCAAAACCTGAGAAAGCCAGCATTCAGGAGAGGCGACCCCAGGAATTTGTTACCTGTAGTTTTCCACTCGCTGGCAAAATCGAAGTTCAAGTAGAGTTCACCTAGCAACAGTATGCTAACATCTTGACCACTGAACAATGACATTTTGACTGATACAAAACAGCATCATTCCTAATAATAATAAAAAGAAAAATCTACTTTCTTTGAGGAGTAGAAAGTATTTTGGATTTTGTCACAAATATTGCTTCATATTTTTGCTTCTTTGACCCCTATCAACTTGACTTATCCTTGGCAGAACTTTATGACACTGTGTGAGTAGACTGTACAATGGTTCCAAAAACATTTTTCTATATCTATGTGAACCAAGGACTACCCATGTAATCTATCTGACTTTCACCATCTTCAGGAATCAGATGCCATTTTTTTTAACCTAAAAAAAAGTCTTTGTCAATGTGATAAGATGACTTATCTAATTGCTGGTGTAATGCTTGGCTGTATATTCAGCCTCTCTACATACAATCAGTACTATGGGTGTGTATACCTGTAGAGAATAAGTATATCAATATATATATATTTTAAAAAAGAGAAAAAAAGAAAAAGAAAAAAAGAAAAAGCATGAGCATGCAAGAGTTTCAACTATTTCTACACAAAATTGACTTTGAAAAATATTTATGTGCATGCTTGATTTCAGATGTAGGAAGAGATGTAATTTTTTGACAACTAGCGAAACATAAGCAGGAGCATGCTTTGGAAAACATTACTAATTCACTCATTTCCTTTCTGTGTACATAACTATCTCTGTAGGATGGTTTTAGAGGGGGAAAGAATAAATGTCTTCTTCCTTACACCTCTTCCAGTTACTGAAGGGGGCAAAAAATGCCGTTTTAGGAATGTCCAAAAGATATATTCCCACCACTACTCTATCTTAAAGTACTAAGTCTTTAATACATTATGCGTGTATAAATACCTAAGATGGCAGGGGAAAAGGACAATAATAGGGAAGATGAAAAGAAATTTACTAGTACTTTATTCATTTATACTATTACAAACACCGATGATTTTCTCAATCTTCATAAAAATAAGCACATACTCTTAATCAAATGTATATTTGCAGGGTCAAATAAAATGTATTGACTGTCTGAAACCATGTTTATTACAATAATCTTTTTTGAAAATGACATATTGCACATACAAGGGTGAAAGTATGAACTCTAGCTATCCATCTACTCTCTTAGAGTAGGGAGTTCCCCATTAAGTACACTGAATACTTTTTATTAGCTAAATAAAGTGTCTTCTGTTACAGACAAGTATTTTTTTGTTATGTATTCCAAAACCTAAAAAAATCCTAGCTTTACCCTTACTTTGCATTCCTTTTAAAATGACATCTCATATCAGGATAAAAAAGTTCCATAGACTTCAGTGAGCCTTTTGAGAATCCCGTATGCAAAGTCTCAAATAGAAAACCTTAGCAAAGATGTACTGAAAGAAAATGTGGCTTTCAAGCACTCAAGTTCCTCTTAAAGACCTACCTTTTCTGCTTTTGAAATGCAATAAATTATCTATGCATCTTTAAGTCCTAGCTTATGATAATGTATCTTTTTAAAAATATATTATTATTATTATTATTATTATCTATCCAGTGTTTAAAAGAGATTTTT
Organism: Heteronetta atricapilla; assembly: GCA_011075105.1. Classification (NCBI taxonomy): domain Eukaryota; kingdom Metazoa; phylum Chordata; class Aves; order Anseriformes; family Anatidae; genus Heteronetta; species Heteronetta atricapilla. The sequence goes on from CM021731.1 coordinate 172,099,579, forward strand.
GGTTAATTGACAGGCATAGGAGTATACATGCTTTAAGACCATATTCCACACATTTTGTATACTTGAATTACAGGCTTGCAGCTTTGTGCCAAGCATGGATGTATTGTAAAAGACTAAACAAGAAGAAAAGCACATGAAGAATAGCAATGAAGCATAAAACAATTCAGAATATTTAAGGGCCTCTTTTTACTTTTTTTCTTTTTAAAGAGAGTTTTTGAATTACCATGAATTTCTACATTCTACCTTCCTCTGAGCTGGATTTTTTTTTCCTTCAATTTCACTGTTAAAAGAATTTTGTTTACAGTGTTCTTTAAGGTATTCAAGATGCCCTTGTCTAATGCAAAATATTATGTTCCTTAATAGGTTTTTGTTATGTTTGTTGTTAAGGAAAAAAAAAAAAAAGAATTAGACAACAAACTGGATAGATAATGTACCATGTAGGTGACTTAACACATACAATATGCTATCTAATTTTGAAGTTATGGTCTACTGTAAAAGAAAAATAATATACAAAGGAAGTTTTTTTTTTGTTGTTTTTTTTTTTTTTTTTTTTTTAGTCATTTATTTGACCATTGCTTTTCCAAATAGAAGAAAAATCTGTAACTAAATCTGTCATACTATTCCTTACCTGGGGTGGGGAGTCATATTGGTTATTGGTTAATTCATTTCTAAGGGATGTTACAGCAATTTTTTTTCCCCCTGTATTACTGGTTCAGCAATTCTTTGCAAAGTTCAATGAGGTTCATTAGCTTATCTGAAGAACGTGGATCTGATACTCAGGCAGCTTATTTCCACAACTTTTCTAATTAAATCTTGTCCATTGGACAAAAATCTGTCCTTTTTACTTGACAAACATTTGCTCTAATTTGGACTTCCCTTTTTTGTTTGTTTGTTTTTGTTTGTTTGGTTGTTGTTTTTTTTGTTTTTGTTTTTTGTTTTGTTTTGTTTTTTTGATACTTTATTTTTTACCCTCACTCTTCTCCCCAGCTCCGCAACAGCAGCAGCAGCAGCTGTTAGTCACAGGATCACACTCTCTGACATTTACTCTGAATGTGCTTGCTTATTAAAATATTTCACTGTTAGACAAGTTTATCGGATGAAAAATACAATAAAGTTCCAGTATATTGGCTGAGTATATTTCTAATAAAATGTGTTTCCAGTACTTCAGTGCACAACTATTAATGTATGTATTTGAAGATATAAAATTAAATTAATCTTCCCTTGAAGGTTGTTTTGAAAACTAAGTAATCAAATGTTAGTCAAGTGGGAAGTTCCAATCCACAGCAAAGTACATTCTATATGATAGAGGCTGGAGTTTTATGTTTGTCTATTCTTTTATCAGCATCCTCCAAAAAAAAATGTCAGTTTCAAGAGCTCTGCCTCAGTGTGAATTATCCTGTGGAGAGGTGGAATAAAGTTCAAGAAAAGTTTAATCAAAGCACTTTTTCACAATGCTCAGAAGATCTTGAGAAAAAGCTTTCTGTGGTCAGGCAGATCACTGATTAGTTCTTCAGGTACGTATTTTTACACCATATGAAATAATGTGATATGGGGTTAAGTGCTCACTGGGGAACAAAAAGTTTGGGCTTTCAGTTTTCACATGGGAAGATATGCTCAGTCTGTGACAAGAATCTCTGTATACAGTTTATGTTGCTATTCTTTAACACTCTCCAGCATCATTAGCTTGTCAGCCATGTAGTGTGTAAGTAATAGGTTGCAATAACAGCTAAAATTGACAAGTGCTTAGCCCAGAGCATGGGTTGAATGTAATTCATAGGGTTCCTGAGTTAATTTCCAATACCTGTTTCATCAAGGCAGACTGATAGATGGCTGCCAGCATCTTCTTGCTTTATCTGTAAATCCCTGTGTCTTTTACTGTCATCATTCTGGAGCTGCTGCTATTTTTAATTTTTTTTTTTTTGTATTTATTTTTTTATTCTCTTTTATTCTCTCTTCTTCAGCCCCTCTTTTCTTCCCAATCTTCCCCTACCCCCCTCCCTACTATTTCTCTCTCAAAAAAAAGGAAAGAAGAAGGAAAGAAAGAAGGAAAGAAGGAAAGAAGGAAAGTAGGAAAGAAGGAAGGAAGGAAGGAAGGAAGGAAGGAAGGAAGGAAGGAAGGAAGGAAGGAAGGAAGGAAGGAAGGAGGGAAGGAAGGAAGGAAGGAAGGAAGGAAGGAAGGAAGGAAGGAAGGA
>CM021731.1:172101780-172140660 GCA_011075105.1 Heteronetta atricapilla
GAAAGAAAGAAAGAAAGAAAGAAAGAAAGAAAGAAAGAAAGAAAGAAGGAAAAAAAGAAAGAAGGAAAGAAAAGAAAGAAAGAAAGAGCATTCTGTCCCTTACATTTTCTCCTCCCCATTTCCATAACTCTAAATGGAGCTTACTCTACAGGCACATCATTTATTTAGATTGGAGGCCCTTGCAGCTAAACGCAAGACCTTCAGATGTTATTGAAGTGCATTTTTCCATGTGGCCCTGTTTAAAGTGATGTTTCTTTAGGGACTGCAGGGTGAAATATGAAGTTATCTGGGAGAGTAAATCTGAGATGTTGGACAGATGGTGAAGCGTCAGTGCATCCACAGAAATGCATTTCATTTTTATATAGGGGATGCTTTCAATCAGTTTCAGCCTGAGAAAACAGTTGTTGTTATTGCATTTCTGGCATTTCATGTTGGTTTTCTTTGTTTATTTGCTTGTTTTCAGATCAATAGTTAAGTTATTAAACCATAATAAATTTAAATTTAATGTATTTTTGGATGTGTAGGGGGAATATATGTAATTCAAGATATCGAAATAGACATAACAAAAACAACAAAGATACTGAAATGAAAGAAATATTGCCAAATGAGGTCACAAAAATATGTTTGGTAAAATATACCTATTCACTGTGGATTGTGCAAGCACATTTCTTACTTCAGTTATATTTCAGAAATATTAATTGATATAAGCTTTACTGTTTAAACTGTGAAGAATACCACTTAGTCCAATAGACCTCTGGGATGTACTACTAATTTTGAAAGTGTTTTTGGAGACAAAGAAAATTTATTCATTCTCTGAATGAAGGAAGGAACAGCTTTTTGAACATTTAAGAATCTTTGTAAATGATGGCTGCATATTGTGTGCAAGGACATCATGTGAAGTTTTATTCTATTGAACCACAATCACTTGTTTGTGACCATCTAAGGCTTTGTGTTTTTTAGTAAAAGAAATATCTCGCTTGCACTGCTAAACATTCCTTCATTTTAATTCATTGTTGAGCTAGCATTTAATCAAACTGTGGACAGCTTTCTGTTTGCTGATTATTTTTGCAGCTAGAAAAGTAAGTGGATGAATCTTCTAAACCTTTTTTTGAAAAAAAAAGTTGTCAGTCAGGAGTACACAATTTTTGCTTCTCATTATGTTTTGGGCTAGCTGATGTAAACCTGTGTTGTCAATACTGTATAGTCATTTGCTTTTTTTGTATTGTTGTTGTATTGGTTCTATTTGTTTGTTTGTTTGTTTGTTTTTTACTGAAAAGGATGAAGATATGTCATCAAGTTTCCCTGCTGTGTTTCCCCAGCTATGGCATATAATACCTTCGATGTATTATTGCAAGTCTGAGTGATCCACCAGATTGCTCTGCTCTCCTGGAGAAATCAATGCTTACATGACTCTTTTGATAGTAATGTCAGTATAGAAAGACTTGTAAAAAGATTTTAAAAAATAATAAAATAAATCAGTGAAAATAATAATGCAAAGGGGACAAAGATCCAGAGGGACAGCTTCTGGGTGTAACCAACATCACTGGTCCTGTGGCTGGCAGCAGTAGTGAGGTCAATGTCATTAAGAATATATATACCAACAATAAAAACAATATCAACATTGGAGATTTCTTAAAATGCATATATGTATGTGTATCTATATATATAAATATATATATATATATATTACAGTTTCCATAATTCTGTCTGATTTTTAGCTAAATCCTTCCTTGTGGACCTGTTAGGTTTTTGGTTGTTGTTATTGTTGTTGTTTGTTTGATTGTTTGTGTATTTTCCAGTGTTTCTAATTAATAGCAGTACCTTATGATTAGCCTGTCACTAGCTCTTAACCTGTATTTTTTCTGCAACAAAAAGTTTTTTATTGTTGTTGTTCATTTTTTGGGAGGGCAATATGACCTGCTGCAGGACATGATACATCATAGAAGTGGAGTAAAATTAGCTTGCTAACCTGTTTAGAACATTTTATTCTGAGCTTAAAGAATTTTGATTACATTTTATGATAGCTAACCCAAGGTCAAGGAATTTAGTTTCTTTCCATCAAGTGAATAGTGATGAGAAAAACTTAGCCTGAAAGCTTTCTCACTGCTTATATGAGTTGAATCTTTCCATATATTTTGCACTTACTTCCATCTTGTGTGTTCATATGAAGTCAGTAAACAAATGATATTGAAGTTTTAATTGATTAAGAAAAGAGATAGAAACATACCTGGGCAACTTCACATACTGGGTGCACATGGAGGATGTTAGCTAAAAGATAGTTTCTTGAGTAAGTTTCTATGCATCATCAGCTTGACAAACAGTAATATTTGTTTGTAAATCTAAATAACTGCATATGATTATTTCATGAAAAACATTGAACCAATGAACCCAAAATAATTTTGGCTGCAGATGCTTAATGAATTTGCCATGGGCTGTTCTGTAACTTGCTCCAAATATAGAATTTTCATTCAAATTCCTTGTATGATATATGGTAAAATTCAGACATAGACAGCCTAGCCAAAAATTAGTTTTGCATTAATTTAGTTCTAGGGATGCTTGCGGACAAGCACAGGGCACCAGTGACAATTCTAAGAACTACAGAGATATAATAAAGTTTTGGGCACTGTAAAAGTCAGTGAGTATCAATTCTGACTTGCAACCTGACATACAAACCTATGAACAGCAGGTGGTGGGTAGCTATTTCATGCCCTAGGAGGCAGGAAAAATGATGGAACTTAAGATTTGAAGGACGGCTGTTCATATAGTTTCATTTCACTGGATGTAACCTGACATCAAATGGTGGAAAATGTAGAATGTCAGGAAACCAGTTTTATAAAATGCTTTATATAGGCTATTTACAAGGTCACCTTAAGTCTCGCTACATATATTCTAAGATTTCCTGCTTTTTATTATTTCTGAAATTTTTCAGCAATAAAATCATTCCAAGTAGAGCTTATGTCATAGATAATTGTTTTTAATAAATCTATCTGGATAAACTTCAAGCTATCATTTTATTAGCTTATATGATTGATTTTTAATTGGGAATCAATCTTTGTCAAGATAAGCAGTTTGATCTAACTTAACATAGTAACCAAATCAGTTGAGAAGAGATAAAACTAATTTGATTTCATTGTAAACTAAGGTGTATATATTACTTGTATTAGCATTAGTTCTGCTTTTGTTAAATTGCTTCCCAGGCTTCTTCGAATAATTTGTAGAAAGACCACTTCACTTATAGACTTTCGCAGTGTTATTATACCAATCAGATTGCACCCTGTACACTGCACATTATATTATAAGGCAATATGGAGCAATATTTGGTAAAGCAATATACACTATCTAAAAAAAAAAAAAAAAAAAAAAAAAAAAAAGTTATCTTATGAAGTAAATCAATTACACTTTCATTAAAGATTGATGATAAGTTGTGTTTATAAATTGACATCCCTTATTTTCTGAAAAAAAAAATATGGGGATAAAATTTCCATTTTTTTTGAAAACTTCTGAGTGAATGTTTTAGAAGCAATATTGGAAGATGTTTAAGTCTGATGCAAGTTTAGGACTGGATGGCTGGTTTAAGACATGGGTTAATAGATGTTACCATGTAATGGTTATGACTGCTGAGCTAGAAACAAGGTAAAGACCAAAACTGAGGTAAATTTTGTATTTGTGCAAGTAATAAATAGGTTACGTGGCTATGTTCGGAATGGGTTTATGACTAAAGACTTGGGTTTTGGGAGGATCTGACAGGTAAGACCTGGAAATGAATTCACTGTGGACTGTAAGAATCTGGTAAGAAATAGCAGAAACAGCTGGACAGGATTAGATCTAAATCTGACAAGGATTGACAAGATTACAATAAAAGTTTGAATTCCAGCCTTTGGGAATAAACATGTGAGTGTTAGGTTTAAGTATGGGAGGGATAAAGTGTTTGGGCTGTTGAGTTTATCATCTGTGCATTAGGTAGCACAGGTCATGTGTTGAGGATCAGTGCATGGTATGGATCTAGAGCAGCTACCAATTTCAATTTTTTTTTTGTTGAATCAGAAGTAGCAGGACTTCATTTACAGATTTGGCTAGCAGGGTCTACTCACTAATGTTAACTTATGAATATTGCTAGTTTGTCTGACAAGAGGCTGATATACTAGAGTTAGTCTAGCCTATATGGGTAAATGGAAAATAACCAAGCTTTATCAGGTTTACACAGCAAGGTTTTTATGATGGGGGGCTGCAACATTGGCTCTTGTGAGAAGAGTCCAGAAGCTATGTCATGTTATAAAAGAGACATTTCCATCTGGCTCCAAAAAGTGCCAAAGAGGAGCCTATTAGCTACTCTGGTTATTCCTCTTTATTTAAGAAAGGGAAAAACTGCTGTAAAGAAGCAGCTGGGAGAGAGGAGTGAAAGAAACAACCCTCCTCCCCTGAAAACCTTGTTTTCAGGGGAGGAGGTATTTCAGGTGTCAGTGTAGAAGTTCCCCTGTATTCCGTGGAGAGGATTGTGGTGGAGCAGGCTGTGCTCCACTCTCATGGAGATCCTATGCAGGAGCAGATGTCAGGCTGAAGACCATGGTGGAACAGGAGGTCTGTCAGGAGCTGCTGTCCAGGGGAGACCCATGCTGGAACAGTCTATTCCTGAAGAATGGACCCCATGGTACAAACCTGTATTGGAGCTGTTCTTAAAGAACTACTGTCTATGGGAAGCCCACATAGTATCAATTTGGGAAGGACTACATCCCATGAGAGGTACCCCACAATGGAAGAGAGGAAGAATGAGGATGAAAGAGTGGCAGAGATGAAGTGCTATGGGCTGACCACAATGCCCTGTTCATCTGTGGTGCTTAGGAGAAAGAGGTAGAAGAGGACAGGTGGGAAGGTATTTTAAGTTTGCTTTTAGTTCTTACTACTCTAGTCTGTTATCAATAGACAGTAAATTATATTTATCTTCCTTACACTGAATCTGTTTGGCCCATGACAGTAACTGGTGAGTGATCTTCCCGACCTTATCTCAGTCCATTATTATTTTTTTTTTTCTGTTATATTTTGTCCCCTTGTTCTTTTAAGGAGGGGGAGTGAGAGAGACCATTATTAAACCACCACAACCACCACACAAGCTTATTAGCAAGTTTTTATATGAGATCTCTGACTGTCTATACCAGTGGTGGCTCTCATGATCTTTCACCAGTGGGGAACTCAATGGGAAATTTTGTGGTTATGCACAAGCAAGTGCATAATGCGAAGGAGATTTAAGAAAGAAATATCATATAAAGCAGGAATAGTACCTGTTATTTTTCAAGATAACACTAACAAGAAGAGAATGATTAGTTATATGCTGGAAAATAGAAAAAAATGTCAATTTCCTTGTAAACAATTTTGCAACTCTCTCCAACATACCACTTTTCACACTTGGCCTGAGTTGCCATATGCCCATTTCCAGGGCCCCGGGGACAGCCAGAAAAATCCTCACATAGGGCTTCTGTGTGGATGTATTTCCAAAGCAAATTATGAAATCCACTAGCTCATAAACATGGATTTAAGTCAGTCAATGCCAATTGGCCTTAGAGCCAAATAATACTTTCCTCCCCTCTAGATCTTTCACCATGTTTGTTTTCTCTATTTTCTTTCTGATATTTACTCAGCCCACACAGACTATTAATGCATGTGCATGACTACTAGCAGGTTACTTAACCCTATGATGGGTGAATCTATTCAATCTATTTGCATTCAGTAAGCTTACTGAATTTCAGAGAACTTCCAAACCTGATAAAGGGTGAATCTGTGTAAAAGTTGAAAGTATCAACTCTCAACTTGTAAAGTATTCTAGGAGCCACAAACTATGACCCAAGAGAAGGAAGGTACAATTTTCTAGAATCACAGTGCTGGTAAATATTCTGTAGTCCTCATACTACCTCTCTGCCTACACTAATTTTTTTTATCTTTAACATGCTGTTAATCAGAAGATCAATGAATTGTAAAGTAATAGACTAGCCAGCTACAAAACAATAATATATAAATCTATCTAAACTTCATTTGGGTGTTTTGGCAGGGGGTTTGGACCCGAGGATCTCCTCAGGTCCCTTCCTGGGAAGGTCCCTTCCTCTACAGTTCTGTGATTCTGTGATTCCCTTCCTTGATTTAGTACACGCTAAATATAACCTAAGGTACTATCTTGTCAACATCAGGCTGGCACTCAGGAACACCTCTCCCTCTTCCCTTCCTTCTCTGTGGTAGATTTAGATCTGAAGCATCCAGAGTCCAAATAGTATGGAGTGATGGCAGTGGTCAGATTTTGGGAAGGTTTACATTTGCCGTATCTCTGTCAAGGGCCATTTGGTTAAGTTTGAATTTTGGGCTGACAGAGTTCACAGCGGTTTGGTTTGGGAACCAAATGAATGCCTAATAACTATCAACTAACAACGACAATCAACAAATACTGCATATACCACCCACATTCTGCCAGTTACTTTTCCTTCCTCACCTATTTTCCTTCAGACTCATGCAACCTCACACGATTTTTTATTGTAGAGGTCCCATCCCTTTCTCTTATATCTTTCTGTGCAACATCAAAGGCAGTGTAGCCTCAAAAGGGAAAAGTAGCCTTAAGAACATTTTCTGCTCAACTGTCTGAAGACATGCTTAAAAGAGGGGAATTCTTCTAACTGAAATATCTGCTGTTAAAAGTTTCTAAGCATTGTTTATGAATAGTTTAATGTTGATGGAAATGAATTCACATGCTAATGAGAGTACCGGTGTTTGGAAAACAAAACATCTTTGTATCAGTCAACTGATGTAAAGATTCAATGCTTACATTATATATATATATAAATTTCAATAAATGTACAGTATCAGAGGAACAATGAATATGTAAAAAAATAAAAAAATAAAAAAACACATTTTGATTGACACATACATTGTTAACAGAAAGCCCCAGAGGCTGGTCCATACAGAGTGTTTCCTCAGATCCACCACTGTAGCTTTTCTGAACTCATTTATTGCCCCACAACAAAAGAAATGATTTTGCTATAAAATCTGCTACAACACCTGTAATTCTGACTTTAAGAATTATTGTCTTAAATACAGTTTTAATGCTACACGGTGGTTATAACACAGATCTTGGTTTTTTTTTGTTGTTGTTGTTGTTGTTTTGTTTTGGCTCAACTTCTTTAAGCAATTATTAAGAACTATGCCTATTTCCCATGCAGTGTAATTTTTTGCTGTTGATAGTGGAAAGGGGTTGCTAATACCTACAAATTAATACTGATATGCAATCTTTGTTACTTCTCATCCATACCAATAATATTATCTTTTTTAATCTTAGTGGGTTTTGTTGTTATTGTTGTTTTGATGTGTTTTTAATCTTTCAGCTTTGCTACTGTTTTGAGATTCTCAATTCTTCCTACTACTCTAAGTTTAAATTTTATATAAATGCTTTCACTGTGCATGGTATCTGCAGTTTTTAGTTGTCTTTTCTATGGAAATACAAACATCATGTCAATGTAGAAGGAATCATTGGTTAGATACAGTTGTAGGTGCTCCATAGCAGTGGGGAAGTTCAGTAAGTTTAAGTTTTGTGAAGCAAGTTTGACAGGAAAAGCTGTGATCAGAGGTCCTCCACCAAACTATAAGGTTTTACATGCAACAAAGTTGTGTGAATATATTGAAACTAAGTCCACATTTTTTGTCGTTGTAGTTTTTCAGCTCACTTTCTTTTGAATGAGAATTTTGAACATTCCTCCAGAATCAGAGAAGTGATTCACACATTTAACATGTTTAACAACTCAAAAAAAAAAAATAATAATAATAATAAAAAAAAAAAAAAAAAAAAACAGATAAAATGTATGTGCTTATTTAGTTCAAAACAGCTGTAAATAAATATTGGTAGGATTTATTTTGCTTAATAAGAGTCATTTGAAAATTTAATAGCCAGCTAAAGCCAACTAGATGCCCTCTGAAATAGATAAAGAGAGAAAGACACCATCAGAAGGTGATTCATCCAAACAGTCTTCGCTAACTTAAGTTAAAATGAATTTCCTGCTGGAGGTGGCTCTTTCTCCATTACTTCAGAGGAAGCATAGATGACTAATTTAATCTACAAAATCTACTTCTCTACAAGCTTGACTGAAGTTCAATAAAATGAACCTTTCCCTCAGTTCTATCACAGGAATTGCACAGCAAAGTAATTAAATATGTAACAGTTCTGCAATATACACTTTTTAGCTATAGATTGGTGCTAACCAAGCTCCTAAACCTAAATGCCTTAGGTGTTTGAAAAATTTAAGCAAAGATTTAGAGCTTTGTAGTATAGGCAAGTGTCTTCTCTAAGCAAACAGTGAAGACTGTTCATTCCATACTGGGGGTTCTCCCTTATGATTCTAATTCTCATTTTCATTAATTTCACTGCACAGTCATGTCAGCCTTCCCGGGTAAAATTAATTCATCAACCACCTCTTTATATGACCACTCTTTTTGATCCATTCAAATGATTTTCTTTGATTTTTGATACTGGATCTCAGAAGGATACTTTTCTCAGAAATTCGTCTATTTGTCAGAAAATTAACATTTTTTTTTCTTTTTCTTTCTTTTTTTTTTCTTTTTTTCTTTTTTTTTTTTTCTATTATCTACCTTTGTCAAAGTAAAAATATCCTTCTTTCTGTCCTGTATGCTTAGAAGCCTCCTTATGAGGCTTCGAAGTAGTGGTTTTCTTCCTTTGCTGTTGCTTTAAGAAGTTTAACAAAACTCTTTTACTGTAGCTGCAACAGAAATTCTTAACAGTAACCTCCCTTCACAACCATGTTTGTTATGCTTTCCTGAGCACTCTGAAAATATGAATGTTTGCCTCCCATTTTTAATTGCAACATGACACATTGTTTTCCTGTAAACTTTTATACATAGAGTATTTATATAGAGTACTTACATATAGTTGATATGGAGTATCAAAGCTCTGTTCTGGAAGTTTTTGTTATAGGCATTAGACTCCACAGATTAAAGCTAGCACTCAAAAAGAAAAATAAGCAACAACAACAAAAATCAATAACAACAAAAAACATTTTTGAAGCCCACCCACCCTCCTTCTCCCCCCTTTTCAGCTAAATAGAGTCACATGCATCAGTTCTGTTCTGTTATCTGGACTGCCTGCCCTGTGTATTGTTACAGAGGAAGGAGGGCAAAAAATCACCAGATTTTTTGGTGTGATTTTGTCTAACTAGAAGAACTTTACTCTTGAGCACTATGAGGACTTGGTATGTATGGTGGAGTGTTGAACTAGGTGCAGTCCTTTGAATGTACAGGACTCAAATATAAATCGCTAAAAGTTGGTCCCATGCTCAGGTTTGTGCTCATTTCATTGCAGGCAAACTCTTTGCCTTGCTTTCTTTGAATCTTAAAATTATAGGTTTCTTCCCTCAATTTATTGATTTCCTTATCATCTGAAGTGTATTGACAAAGTTTAACAAAGTTACCAGAAAGTGTAAGATCCCACTAACATTTTTACTACTTTAAACATGATACAAAGAGAAGCCATGTCCTAAAGACTTTTACAGCCCATGACAGCTTAAGACAAAAGATGAGATTCATTCATAACAGAATCTTTGCAATCATATTGGCTTGTAATATCAAGAGCTTGAGAATTTATAGGGTCTTCATTTGTTTACTTTGTTTGTTTCAACAAAACAGAGAACACTATTAAAAAGAAATTATGAGTTGCAGGCTGTGGTTTTTAAGGCCCTATCCTTAAACTAAGGGAGATATGCTGTGGCAGAGTTCATCTTATGTTGAATTTTAGACGTATAAAGTTTGACAATGACATCTGAGCGGGTCATACAATAGTCACCGAGATAAAAAATTATGGTATGATTCTTCTGATCTGTTTTGATATCTAAATTAATGTGTTGAAATTTCTTCCTTATTTTCTTTGACTATTACAAGAGCACTTGTGTCAATTAATTCAGATGTTTATACATAGGCATCTATAGGTAACTATGTGAAGTTGTCTGAGATAAATGCTCTTTCAAATATCTGCATAAGATGCAGATAGTTTTAAAGATTTTTCAAAATCTGTTAATTAAAAAAAAAGTAAAAAATATTATTAAGCAATTGTCTCTTTCAATTTCTTATTTTCTTTTAACAAACATTTAGATATGATCTTTCCCATCACTTTCATACACTCTCATGTAGCTCAGCAGTTTTAATTTACACAAATGCAAGAATAGCAGAATTACCTGTGTCTGAAAAGAATCACATCTGTAAATGACGTAGGCCAAAAATAGAGATGATTTGGCTGTCTGAAGTTTACCACCGTTGGCTGTATTATATTCACTAAGATGCAGTAGCTGTCCATATGGTCACTGTACCCAGTCTGAAGTAAAACAAGCAAAAATCTTAAATTCTTTCATGCCCATCATATGTTGTTTCAGTGCCTGTTATTCTGAGAATCCACATTAATTATTTTGGCCTTTTTCACTGGCTTTAGTGTGTCCTGTACTGAAATCTGTCTCAATGGTTCTTTTAATAAGTATACCCATGATGTAAAAATAAGATGAACGTGAACTGTAAATACCCAAAAAGTAAAAAACGGATCAGATCAAATGATAAAAGGAAACCAATATGCTGCTTTTCTGTGTATACCTGTCTTTAGCATTCTATCTTGTTGTATTTTATTAATCCATTTTATTTGTGTTTTGAAAATGTCATCTGTAAATTCTTTACTTTTGAATAAGAGAACACAACTTCCTGTGGTGTTTATAACTCCTTTTTCTAGAACATTTTCAGTAATTTTGATAGATCTAAAATAATCAGACTCTGCTTATTCACTTTGTTACTGTTGCTGCTGCATTTGTTTTTCTTCTATTTATTATTCAATCTGAAAGAAATGTGAATGTATATAAAATATAAAGAGATGTTCCAGTTCTCTCAGGAAATGTTGTCCCAACCATTGCTGTTTGGTAGAAAAAAAGGTTTATTTTGGTAAGAACAGAGGATTAAGATTGCTGTATAGGTTGTGTAGTGCCAAAGAATTTTATAATTCCCAGTGAAAATGTTAAGGTTCATAACCAGCCACTCCCATTTTTAGTAGGCAGATATTCACATATTTTATATTTTATAAGGATAAAGCTATGTATTTTATTTAATTAGAAAATACAGAATTCACTTAAATTTATTTTGTCATTTTATAATACAGTTCGTAGGTATTATTCAGCAAATTTTGCATGGTTCTGAGTGATTTCAAAATTCAGCTTGTTCATGTAGGTTTCAGATTTCTTGAAATGTAAGCAAATTTTCTAGTATACTATCATTTTTAATTACTGAAATGTCTATAAATGTCAGCTATGATCAGCGTTCTTAAGTAAAACTGATAATCAGCTTTCAGATATTCCATCTTGGTCAAAGGTTTATAGTTATGTTACATACCAAGGGTCATTTCTCTGAATTCAAATACACCACTCCAGCATATTGCAGGTTTTATTACACATCTGTATGAGTTCTGGAGTTACAAATCTTTGGTTATATTATAAAGCAGACTCCGTCAGTCTGTTACAGTTGTGTGTTTCTAGGAAACAATTTAATTTCTTCAACTGAAAATAGGATTTTGTCATTAATTTGATGGAGCATGAATAGTCCATTCAACTTCAATAAGATTTGTTTTGCTTTACCTATAAAACTTGAAAACATTCTGAAGTCATTTATCCAATATCTGTTTAATGCCAATGTGCAAATGTTCCTGAGAGCTGGAATCAGATTGCAGGTTTTCCATCACTCAGCTTAGCAACATAACTATTGGGCTAGAAAGTTATTCTCATTCTTAAAAGGTCTGTTTGGCTATGAAAGTAAAAGATGATAAACATCTTGGTTGAGGTTGGAACTGCTCCTTTCATTTTATTTCAACACTGTTTTCCATTAGGTTGCTCACAGGGAATCTGTTAAGGCCCAAATGAGCAGACAATGAAGTAGACTGAAAATCTCCTCAAATTGAGATTTATTGATCACCAGAGGGTGGTGATCAGTAGCACAAAACCTACTTGGAGGCCAGTGACTACCAGTATGCTCCAAGGGCCATTACTGGCTCCAGTCCTGTTTAACATCTTCATTAATGATTTAGGGGACAGAGTGTACCCTCAGAAAGTTTCATATGACACAAAACTGGGAGGAGTGGCTGAAACATGAGAGGGTCATGCTGAGAACAGACCAGGACAGGCTGGAGAAATGAGTTGACAGGAAACTCATGAAACTCAACAAACAGTGAAAAGTCCTGCACCTGGGAAGGAACAACATCTGGCACCAGTGCATGCTGGGGGCTACCCAAATGGAAAGCAGCTCTGCAGAAAAGGACAAAGTTCTGATGAACATCAAAGTTTAGATGAACACCAAGTTGGATGTGAGTCAGTAGTGTGCCTTGCTGCTGACAAGGCTGACGGTATTCTTGGCTGCATTAGGCAAGGTATCACCAGCAGTTCAGGGGAGGTGATCTTTCTCTTCTACTCAGCATTGATAAAGCCGCACCTGCAATACTGTCTTCAGTTCTGTTATCCCCAGTACAAGAGAATTGTGGACATATTGAAATCCAATGAAGGGCCACTAAATTGATTAAGGGACCACAGCATCTCACCTGTGAATAAAAGTTGACAGAATTGACAGAACTGGGAGAACTGGAAAAGACAAACCACCGGAAGGATCTCATCAGTGAACATAAATATCTGAAGGGAGGGTGCAAAGGGGATGGAGCCAGGCTCTTTTTGACAGTGCCCAGTGTCAGGACGAGACAACAGGCACAAAGTGAAACAAGGGAATCACAGCATTGAGTAATAGCCCAATAACAGCCCAATAACAACAGAAGCAATAAAAGATATCTAGGCTGTTAAGCCTTAACTACTCATAATGATGTGTCTGAGCCATTTGTGAGGACTGAGACATGAAATGATCCTCAGGAAGGTGAATTACCTATTATAATAGAAGAAATCAGATGTCTGGTGAGGAATTAGGGACATAGCTGGGTGCACGCTATCTAGTCCCAGTTCACAAAGCAACCATCCTGCTGCTGTTGATGATCATCAGATCACAAAGATCTTAGTTTCTAATTATTGCAGTGTTGCATCTGACATGTAACCACATGGGCATAGAGGAACTACATTTAGATTACTGCGGTGTCCACAAAGCCTTTGATAAAGTTAACTGCAGAGTAGGATAATGGTCAAGAGTAATTCCAACTGAGCAAACATCAGTGATCATCACTACATACTTATAATTAAAGCAGACTTAAATGGAATCTTAAAGTTCATTGTGCTCGCTTTAGTAATAAATGTTTTAAAGAAAGTGAACAAACAAGTGACTCAGATACGAGACCTAAATCCCAGTGAAAAAGGTTTTAGATTATCATACTTTAACTGCCAATAAGAAGAAAGCAAGGAGTGTAGATTTTCATATAACAGGAATTATCTAATTTCAGCAATGCACTAAGATGTCTATGTTCTTAGCCATAGTCAGTCTATATCTAGACTCTTCATAGAGTCATAGAATCATAGAATATCCTAAGTTGGAAGGGACCCACAAAGATCATCGAATGCAACTCCTGGCTCCAGACAAGTCTACCCAAAAATTCAGACCATATGACTAAGTGCACTTCTTAAACTCCGACAGGCTTGGTGCCGTGACAATCACTTTTCTCGACTGACTAGCAATGATTTGCTTGATGCACCCCAGTATACAGTTGTCCCTCCTGGCTGCCCGGGCACACTGCTGGCTCATATTCATCTTGCTATCAAACAAAACCCCCAGATCCCTCTCTGCGGGGCTGCTTTCCAGCATCTTGTCGCCCAGTCTGTAGGTATAGCCAGGGTTGCCCCGTCACAGCACCCAGAACTTGCTCTTGTTAAACTTTTTGTGGTTGGTGATCATCGAGCTCTCCAATTTGTCCAGATCTCTCTGCAAAGCCTTTCCATGCTCAACAGTGTCAACAACTCCTCCAAATTTAGTATCATCAGCAAATTTGCTCAAAACACCTTCTAGTCCTACATCCAAATTGTTTATAGAAACATTGAAGAGGACTGCCCCTAAAATGGAGACTTAAGGGACTCCATTAGTGACCAGCTGCCAGCCTGATGCAGACCCATTTACCACAACCCTTCGAGCCCTACCCATCAGCCAACTGTTCACCCATCATGTGATGTTTTTGTTTAGCTGTATGATGGACATTTTGTCCAGTAGGATCCTATGGGTCAGCCAGCTCTCTAAGCACCCTGGGATGAATCCCATCCTGACCAATGGACTTGCATGAATCCAGGTGGATCAGCAAATCCCACACACCTTCAGGGTCAGTTGGAATTTTATTATTCCCACCGTCATGATCCTCCAGATCAGGGCACCTGGGGTTCTGAAGCCCATCATCAACACTGAAGACAGAGGCACAGGAGGCATTAAATGTCTCTGCTTTGCCTATGTCATTTTCTATGAGGAGACTTTCCCCATCAAGTAGTGGACCTATGTTTTCTCTGGTCCTCCTTTTCCTGTTCACATACTTAAAAAAAAACAACAACAACAACAACAACAACAAAAACTTTTTAATTGTCTCCCACAGACCTGGCCAGCTTCAACTCTAATTGGGCTTTGGCCACCCAAATTTTCTGCCTACAAATGCGAACAGCATCCTTATATTCCTTGTGTTCCTTCCATATTGCCTGACCCTGCTTCCAGCAGCCACACATTTTCTTTTTATGCCTAAATTCCAGAAGATCCCGGGTTAGCCAAGCTGACCTTCTGCCCCACCTGCTTGACCTCTGATATTTTAGAATTGCCCAATATTGTGCTTTTAGGAGGCAGTGTGTAAAGACTGACCAGCACTGATGGACGTCAACACCTTCAAAAGCAGTTTCCCAGGGGATCTTGCTAACTAGTTCCCTGAGCAGCCTGAGGTTTGCTCTCCCCATATCCAGGGTTGACGTTTTGGTGGCAGTTTTCTTCCTGTCACCAAAAATTTTAAACTCAGCCACTTCATGGTCACTATGAGCAAGACGGCTGCCAACTACCACAACCCCCACAAGACCCTCTCTGTTCTCTAGCAACAGATCTAGGAGGGTACCTTTCCTAGTTGTCTCCCTTAGCACCTGCACCAAGAAGTTATCATTGAGGTGCTTTAGGAACCTCCTGGACCTACTCATGTTGGCTGTGTGGTAATCCCAGTTGACCTATGGAAAACTGAAGTCCACCATAAGGACAAGGGCAGTTCATCTCAAGGTACCTCTTAGTTCCTCAAAGAATAATTCATCAGTGTCATCATCCTGGCCGGGTTGTCTGTAACAGACTCCCACAACGACATCCCCTTTATTTGTTCATCTCTTAATCCTTACCCAGAGGCTCTCAACTTTGCCATCACCAACTGCAAGGTCCACACAGTCCACCTACTTCATGTACATCACCACCCCACCGCCTCGCCTGCCCTGCCTTTCCCTCCTGAGGAACCTGTCCCCCATGACAATAACCTTTCTTTCTTTCTTGGTAGAAGATGTAGCGTTGCCTTGCCTTAGGCACCCCTTCCAGCCGGGATGGGCTTTCATCTATATCATTGTTTTGACTGTCATATTCTAGAGCCTCATACCTGTTATGTAAAGGTCGATGGGAAGGTGAAGTGGGCAGGGAGAGGGCTTGCCTACTACTCTGAGGAGAGAACTGCTTCCATTCCCCTCCTTGATCTAGGACCCTCCTGATACCTGGCAGGATGGGTCTTTTGTCTTTTGTGTAGTGGCTGCCTGGTGGGATAGAGGAACCTTTGCTACTTGTGTTGTGGCTGGCTCATGAGTCTGTCTCAGGGTGGGTAAAGTATGCTTCCACCAGTCAATTTCCCTCTCTGACTCCCTGTTGATCCTTAGCCTACTCACCTCCTCCCAAAGCTCTCCCACCAGGCTGAGCAGCTCTTCAACCTGGGCACACCTCTGCACACCTCCCACAGGCATAACCACCGCTGCTGCTGTCAGACGCTGACAGAATAAAGGTGGGAATTAGTAAGAGACGCAACTTTTTTAGTATCCAATCTTTTATTTTAAGCAGAAAAAATAAATAAATAAAATATTTAAATGGTTTAAAATGACATAATAAGACAGTTATATACAATTAATTTGTTTCAATGCTCTGGATAAGAGTAGAGATTTATTTATCTAAATATTATCATTGCTATAAATCTCATCAGAGAACACGGATTAAACTAATATAAAAACTAGAAAAATCCTGTGTCCTGTGACTTTCACCTTCAGTATCCTATCTGAAATGTTCTCATCTTCAGATGAGTCTTCCACCAAAATGTAATTGGAATTAAAAATTTCACCATAACTATTAGCAGGATAGGGATGTTTTGAGAAAACACTGAATTCAAACATAATTTAATTTAATTGTATGATAAACTGATGAACAACAAGACACAAATACCAGGTGATGTGCTTAAGAAACCTCAAACAAATATTATTATATCTTTCTAAAACTTGCTTTCCGTGAGAAAGAACAAATCATAATCCTTAGTCTTTGAAGTTTTAGGCTTGACCTGCTGTTAATTAAGAAGGGAAGAGAGCAGAGAGAGACACTGTCGTTGATTATTCTACTTTTCTGATTCATATAGAATACATATTAATAAGACTACACACTGTGTCCTGTAGTGCTTGTAAACAAAAGTTGGAGCAGCTTTATGCTATCCATTAAAACCAAAGGCCTGTGTGACACTGCTGATTGATCTGTGGAATTACCATATAAGAAATATTTGAAGGAGAACAAGATCAAATTGTTATAAATTATCAAGACCAAAATCAAAGATCTATGACCTAAGATTAAGAAGTATCTCAGGCATATCCCAGGCAGAAAACCAAGGCCTCCGCATCTCTTGTGGCCTCTCCAGCCATGGTCACCGATGTGGTTACTCAGATAAAGGGCTCAGGGAAACATGCAGTCATCCAGGTCTTGGGCTGCAGGGTGTGCCCGAGTCTTCTGTCAGTATGCAACAGCATCAGCAAGGGGTATGCCTGTGGGAGGTGTGCCCAGGTTGAAGAGCTGTTCAGCCAGGTAGCGGAGCTCTGGGTGGAGGTGAGCAGGCTGAGGAGCATCAGGGAGTCAGAGAGGGAAATTGACTGGTGGAGGTGTACTCTACCCTCTCTGAGGCAAGCTCATGAGCCAGCCACAGCACACATGTCTCCTGCTATGCAGAAGACAAAAGTTCCCCCATCCCACCAGGCAGCAGGAGGAGACCTAGGCCATGGGGAGGAATGTAGGCAGGTTCCTGTTTGAGGTGGTAGGCGAGCCCTGTCCCTGCCCACCTCTCCTTCCCATCTACCTCTATATAACAGGTATGAGGGTCTAAAACACGACAGTCAGAACAACAAAGTAGACGTAAGCCCGTCCCAGTTGGAGAGGACGCCTAAGGCAGGGCAACCTACCCCCTGCATTGCTACATCATCTGTCAAAAAAGAAAGAAGGGTTATTGTAATGGGGGGCTCCCTTCTGAAAGGGACAGAGGGCTCAATATGCCGACTGGGCCCAACCCGCAGGGAAGTCTGTTGCCTCCCTGGGGCTCGGGTGAGAGACTTTGCTAAGAAAGTCAAGCATCTGCTACAGCCCTCTGACTACTACCCGCTACTGGTCTTTGAGGCTGGTAATGACGAGGTAGCAACGAGAAGTCCGAGTGATCAAAAGGGACTTTAGGGTTTTGGGGTGACTACTTAAAGGATCAGGGGCACAGGTTGTGTTTGCCTCTGTCCTTCCTATAGGGGGGATCGATGCTGACAGGCGGGCTCACCACATTAACACGTCTTCAGGACTGGTGCAGCCAGCAGAACTTCGGGTTTTTTGATCATGGGAAGGTCTACGTGACACCAGGCCTGCTGGCACCAGATGGGATGCGCCTCTCTCAGAGAGGGGTAAGGATTTTTGGTCAGGAGTTGGCAGGGCTGACAGATAGGGCTTTAAACTAGAGTCAAAGGGGGAAGAGGATAAAACCAGGCACACCGGTGAAGACCTAAGGGATGGTACGCTAGAATCAGAGGGACTGTTTGCCAGTGAGGTTCTTCAGTCAGATCCACAAGGTGCTGTGTGTAGGGAGGTGCATTTGAAGTGCTTCTACACAAATGTACACAGTGTGAGGAATAAAATAGAAGAGCTAGAAGTCTTGGCCCAGTCCCACAGCTACATCATCGGCATAAGCCTGGGCCTGGTGTGTTGCAATAGATAGTTACAGGCTCTTCAGGAGGGACGGGTAGGGTAGGTGAGGTGGTGGGGTGGCAATGTATGTGAAGCAGGGGCTGGACTGTGTGGAACTTTAGGTTAGCGATGGCAAAGTTGAAAGCCTCTGGGTAAGGATTAAGGGATGAACAAATAAAGGGGATGTCGTTGTGGGAGTCTATTACAGACCACCTGGCCAGGACGACAACGGCGATGAATTAATCTTTGCAGAACTGAGAGATGCTTCGAGATCAACTCCCCTTGTCATTATGGGGGATTTCAACCAGCCAGATATCAACTGGGATCACCACACGGCTGACATGAGCAAGACCAGGAGGTTCATAAAGCCCATAGATGATAACTTCTTGGTGTAGGTGCAGGTGCAGGAGACAATTAGGAAAGGTACCCTCCTAGATCTGTTGCTACAGAACAGAGAGGGTCTTGTGGGAGACGTGGCATTTGGTGGCTGTCTCGGTCATAGTGACCATGAAGTGGTTAAGTTTAGAATTTACAGTGAAAGGAGGAAAACTGCCACCAAAACTTCAGCCCTGGATATGGGGAAAGCAGACTTCAGGCTGCTCAGGTAACTAGTCAGCAAGGTCCCCTGGGAAACTGCTTTTGAAGGCATTGACATCCATCAGTGCTGCTCAGTCTTTATGCACTGCCTCCTACAAGTACAAGATTGGGCAATTCCAAAATATCAGAAGTCAGGCAGGTGGGGCAGGAGGTTGGCATGGCTGACCAGGGGTCTTCTACTGGAGATTAGGTGAAAAAAGAGAGTGTACGACTGCTGGAAGGAGGGTCAGGTGACGAGGAAGGAATACAGGGATGCTGTTCGTGTTTGTAGAGAGAAATTTTGTGGGGCCAAAGCCCAATTAGAGTTGAAGCTGGCCATGTCTGTGGGAGACAATAAAAAGTTTTTTTTACATATGTGAACAGAAAAAGGAGAAGCAAAGAAAACATAGGTCCGCTACTTGATGGGGAAGGTCTCCTCACAGACAATGACATAGGCAAAGCAGAGACATTTGTCTCCTGTGCCTCTGTCTTCAGTGTTGATGATGGGCTTCAGAACCCCAGGTGCCCTGAGCTGGAGGACCATGACGGTGGGAATGACAAACTCCCAACCGACCCTAAGTGTGTGCAGGATTTGCTGCTCCACCTGGATTCATACAAGTCCATGGATCTGGATGGGATTCATCCCAGTGTGCTTAAAGAGCTGGCTGACTTCATCGCAGAACCTCTCTCAATTATTTTTCAACAGTCTTGGGAATCTGGAGAGGTCCCAGTAGACTGGAAGTTGGCAAATGTTGTGCCAGTTTTCAAGAAGGGTCAGAAGGAAGACCCAAGCAATTACAGGCTTGTCAGTCTCACGTCAGTGCCTGGTAAAATTATGGAGAAGATGATTCTTGAAGTTACTGAAGCACACCTGGGGGACAATGCAGTCATTGGTCCCAGCCAACATGGGTTCATGAGGGGTAGGTCCTGTTTGACTAATTTGATTTCCTTTTATGATAAGATCATCTAGCTAATTGACCAGGGGAAAACAGCTGATATTATCTTTTTGGACTTCAGCAAGTCCTTTGACACAGTTCTCCATAAGATCCTACTGGACAAAATGGCCAGGATGCTACTAGATAAAATCATCATATGATGGGTGAGCACTTGGCTGACAGGCAGGGCTCAAGGGGTTGTGGTAAATGGGGTCACATCAGGCTGGTGGATGGTCACTAATGGGGTCCCTCAAGGCTCCATTTTAGGGGCAGTCCTCTTCAATGTTTTTATAAATGATTTGGATGTAGGACTAGAAGGTGTTTTGAGCAAATTTGCCAACGACACCAAACTTGGAGGAGTTGTGGACTCGGATGAGAGTGGAGAGGCCTTGCAGAGAGATCTGGAGAGGTTGGAGAGCTGGGCAATCAACAACCACATGAAATTTAACAAAAGCATGTGTAGGGTCCTGGGATGGGGTAACCCTGGCTATATGTACAGACTGGGCGACGAGACGCTGGAAAGCACCCCTGCAGAGAGGGATCTGGGTGTCTGGGTTGACAGCAAGTTGAATATGAGCCAGCAGTGTGCCCTGGCAGCCAGGAGGGCTAACCGTATCCTGGGATGCACCAAGCATGGCATTGCTATTCGGTCTAGGGAAGTGTTTGTCCTGCTCTACTCTGCGCTGGTGCGGCCTCACCTCGAGTAGTGTGTGCAGTTCTGGGCACCACAGTACAAAAAGACATTAAACTGTTGGAGAGTGTCCAGAGGAGGGCGATGAAGATGGTGAAGGGCCTCGAGGGGAAGACTTATGAGGAGTGGCTGAGATCACTGGGCCTGTTCAGCCTGGAGAAGAGGAGGCTGAGGGGGGACCTCATCATGATCTACAACTTCCTCGCGAGGGGGAGTGGAGAGGCAGGAGACCTTTTCTGCATAAACACCAGTGATAGGACCCGCGGGAATGGGGTTAAGCTGAGGCAGGGGAAATTTAGGCTTGATGTCGGGAGGAGGTTCTTCACAGAGAGGGTTGTTGTGCACTGGAACAGGCTCCCCAGTGAAACAGTCACTTCAGCAAGCCTGTCTGAATTTAAGAAGAGATTGGACTGTGCACTTAGTCACATGGTCTAAACTTTTGAGTAGACCTGTGCGGTGCCAGGAGTTGCACTTGATGATCCTTATGGGTCCCTTCCAACTCAGGATATTCAGTAAAATGCTTATTAGGAAGACCTCAGGTTTATAGGACATTGTTTATTTCAGAACAATAAGGCTACAAGATGGTGAAGGGCCTAGAGGGGAAGACATATGAGGAACAACTGAGGTCACTTGGCCTGTTCAGCCTGGAAAAGAGGAGGCTGAGGGGACACCTCATCTCAGTCTACAGCTTCCTCACGAGGAAGAGCAGAGGGACAGTCGCCAATCTGTTCTCTCTGGTGATCAGTGAGAGGTGATCAGTGATCAGTGAACCTGAGGGAATGGTGTCAAGCTGCGACGGGAGGTTCAGGTTGGATATGAGGAAAAGGTTCTTCACCAAGAGGGTTGTTGTGTACTGGAACAGGCTCCCCAGGGATGTAGTCACATCACCAAGCCTGTCGGAGTTTAAGAAGCATTTAGACTGTGCTTTTAGTCATGTGGTCTGAATTTTTGGGTAGACCTGTGTGGAGTTGAACTCAATGATCTTTGTGGGTCCCTTCCAACTCAGAATATTCTATGATTCTATGAACAAAAGATGAGGTTGTTGCCCTTCACTATTAGGTCAGATCTTTTAACATGCCTTGAAATGTTAAGATGACTGTTTATATTTAATATACTGTATAAGGAAAATAATTCACCTATGATAGTGAAATTGGGAGAAGGAAATGTAAAAGAAGGAGAAAAATGTACAAAAGAATAAGGACATATATCGTGGACAAAAAACATTTCAGGGCAATATCCTTGTCATCTTTCATGGGCTCTGATCCCAAAAGGTGTCATAGGCTAAGCTGCATTAACCACAGTCATTTACAGATTGTTGAACTTTGAAATTTTGCGTGATTCTGTAGAAAATACAGTTCATAATCACAGAAGAGAGCATGGGGAGCAATCTGTAAAACTAGTTATTCTTAAAGAATAGTGTTTCAAGATAAAGATGGACAATCATATAAAATGATTTCAGTGATATCACAGTGCTTATTTTTTCTTCTCATGTAACACAGAATCAAATTTCTACCTCAGTATAAAAACAATAATATTAATTGTTGTAACTCAACAATTTTAATGATACTGGAGGGACAAATAGATATTTCTTGGCATATCTATAATATATTCTGCTACAGATGTATTGGTTTAAGATTGGTGTGGACATTCTCTGGACATTATGTTTCATAATAGACATGTTATTTGGCATCATTACTCTAGTGTAATTATTCTGGGACAATATAACAGTTTTGGCATGGAGGATGTCCACATGGGAGCTAAAACTGATAGAACTGTGGCAGAATAATTAGTCCAGTATATCTATGCCAGGAAATATCTATGTGTAGACAAGCCATCATTGACAATAATTATATCAATAATTACATTATTTTTTACTTACCTTCCCTAAATATTTTCTATTGGATGTTTATGTTGAACAGTTTATCTTGTTCTTATTGTTTAGAGGACCATTTTAAAATGGTCTGCCTGAAGATCTCCAGCTGTGGAACAGGATCAGTACACTGATAGGTGAGGGGATGGAGGCTGTGTCGAAGAGTTCTCGACCAACTGAGCCTGAGCCCCATAGCAGCACCAGAGGAAGGACTGAGTGGTACCAATGGGATGCTACTTCTGTGCAGAACAGAGAGCACTATTTGCCTTCCTGTTCTGCTGTCTGGGCACTTGGGTACAAGTCAGGTGCCTAGAGAGGCTGCTGAGGTTTGTCCAGACCTTGAACTGTTACCCTTTGCTAATTTTCCTCATGGGCACCGATGATATCAGGGAGATCTAGACAATATATCAAGTGTGACTACATGACTCCATGCGTGAGGGCAGAAGGCATGGAGACTGGAGATCCAGAGGGTTTTCTCCTGAATAATGCTGGGGAGGGACAGGACTTAAGGCGTGGATTGATTCTGTGGATTAACTGCTGTCTGTGCAGCTTGTCTGAACAACAGGAGAGGTTTGGCTTTTATGATCATTGAACCCTTTGACTGCTAGGAAGAGATGAGGTACACCTGACCAAACGTGGCAAAAGTATCTTCATCAAGAGGCTGGCTAATGTATGCAAATACCTGTCAGAGGGAATAAAGAAAACAACTGACATACTGACAGGATGAGAGGTAATGGACATAAGTTGATATATCAAAAATTCGATTTAAACTTAGAAAAAGTTTTACTTTGAAGATTTGAACCAGGTTGCCCAGAGAGGTTGTGGAGCATCCATCTTTGCAGATATTCCCATGGAACATGCAACCTGCTGTGGTGGTTTGACCGTGTTAGGCAACCGAACACCACAACCGTTCTCTCACTCCCCCTCCTCAGATGAGGAGGGGAAGAAGTAAAGGAGAAAAAAACAACTCACGGGTTGAGATAAGGATAATTTTAATAAAGAGAAAAATATATTATCAAGGGAATATTATTAATTAAACAATTCAACTAAAGGGAAAAAAGGGAAAAGGGGAAGAGGAAGGGAGAAAGGGAATAACAAAACAGAACAAAACAAGTAAAGGCTATGTGGAAGTACAGAGGGAAAAAAAAATTACTCTATACTTCCCACAAATAAGCGATGCTTGACCACATCCTTGAAGCAGGGCCTCAACGCACGTAGCCATTGTTTGGGAGGAGGACAGACGTTTTCTCAATGAGAGCCCACCCCTCCCCTCTTCTTCCTTTTTCCACCTTTTATTGCTGAGTGTGACATCATATGGTATGGAATATCTCTTTGGTTGGTTTGGGTCAGCTGCCCTGGTGATGTTTCTCACTTTTTTGCCCACCCATTAGGAGGGTTAGAGAAAGTCCTGATGCTGTGCCAGCACTTCTCAGCAGCAGACACAACACTAATGTGATACCACTGCTGTTCTAGCTACTAGTGCAAAGCGCAGCACTCTATGGGCTGCTGCAGGGAAAGTTAACATCCCATCCAGACCCAGTACACCTGCCCCAGCTGACTCTGACTTGAGCAGAGAGGTTGGACTAGGATCTTCTGATTACTTAAATTACATATATTATATCACTGTCTGTTGCTGCTGTGATTATTAGTATTAGCATTTATGCACTCTTGCTTGGGTGAGATCCAATACTTGAGCATTTTCCTCATGGTGATATAGTTGTCCTAGGAAATTACAATGCAGTGAAACAGTCAATATCACCTTGTGATTTTAATTTGGTGTCATGGTTGTATCTATTGTTCATATTTGTTTCAAAGATTGTAGAAATAGCAGACACAATGCAAGATTATGTAATTTATATACTAATGTCTGCTTATCTAGAGAAAAATCCCTGTATCATCTGTTCATTGTGAATGGATTATTTTAAATTTATTCTGAATATTTGTATGGATTGGGGTTGAAATTTAATGACTGTAGCTCCAAATAACCTTTAATTTCTATAAATGAGAGGTATAACAAACTCTAGTGTCTTCCCCCTTCCCCCCCCCCCCAAAAAAAAAAAGAATATAATCTTGAGATGTAGTGATGGTTTGACTCTTTTACTCCCCATGGATCTCTTAAACCTTCTCTCTTGTTAAGTCTTACACCCTAGTACAAAGATTTGACAATAGTTGCAGTTAATAAAAAGGACCAATGACCTTTTAGAAACCTGCAATGGAAAAGTCAAAATTCAATCGGGAGATATATATATATATTTCTTCAGCATTTCATAAAGAATGAATGTACAAAATGTCAAGATTTTAGCTCAATAGGAATTTAAAATTCATTGTCAGTCATTCAAAGAACGACCTGTGAATAGCATCAGACTATACTGGACTATAGGAAAGGAAACCATATATGCCCCTTGTCCTGACCTTATCTGTGGAAAATACCACTGAACAATTTAGTGAAGTACTTTGGATTCACATTTTGCAGACTGCAGTGGGTGGGCTCCCCTCTCTGTCAAGTTTACTTTTTGGTGGAAAGCAAGGAAATTGATGGTCTCTCTCTTTTTTGTTCCCTTAGCTTGCTTAAAGAAAAAGCTTGAATTCTTCTAAAAGGAGTACCAGTATCTGCATATGGTAAGAGGGAAGCAAAATAACAATGCCAAAAACAGTAACTATCACACATGTTGGTAATGTATTTGGTGGAGGAGAACTTGTTGGCTGGAAACTCTTCATCTTGGAGCTCTAGTACTTTTCTAAGCTTTCATAATTTCCACTTCTGACATTCATCCTTTCAAATATCATGAGGCAATGTTATGACATTAAGTAATACAGCATTAAGTAATATGCTTTTATTAAAAAAGCATATAGAATATAAAAATATGCACCCCCTGGTCCTGCTGGCTACACTATTCCTGATACAAGCCAGAATGCTTCTGGCCTTCTTGGCCACCCGGGCACACTGCCAGCTCATGTTCAGGTGAGCATCAACCAACACCCCCAGATCCTTTTCCTCTGCACAGCTTTTGAGCCACTCTGCCTCAAGCCTGTAGCATTGCATGGGGTTGTTGTGACCAAAGTGCAGGACCTGGCACTTAGCCATGTTGACCCTCATCCCATTGGCCTCTGCCCACTGATCCCAGGTGCCCAGGTTCCTCTGCAGGGCCTTCCTACTCTCCAACATATCAACACTTCCTCCCAACTTGGCGTCTTATGCAAACTTACTAAGGGTGTAAGTTCCCTCATTCAAATCTTCAATAAAGATATTAAAGAGGAAGGTTCTGAACTCCAGCCCTGGGGGAACACCACTGGTGACCAGTTACCAGCTGGATTTAACTTTGTTCACCACTACTTTGTGCCCAGCTAGCTCTTCAGCCAGTTTTTAATCCAGCAGAGTTTACCTGTCTAAGCCATAGGATTCCAGCTTCTCCAGGAGAATACAGTGGGAGACCATGTGAAAGGCTTTGCTGAAATCTAGGTAGACTATAACAGCCTTTCCCTCATCCACCAGACAGGTCACCCAGTCATAGAAGATGAGGTTGGTCAGGCAGGACTTGTTTTTCATGAACCCATGCTGACTGGGCCTGATCCCCTGGTGGTCCCGCATATACTATGTGATTGCATTCAAGATGACCTGTTGCATCATCTTTCCTGGCACCAAAGTCAGGCTGACAGGCCTATAGTTCCCCAGGTTCTCCTTATGACCCTTCTTATAGATGGGCGTCACATTTGCAAGTCTCTAGCCATCCAGGACCTCTCCAGATGACCTTGACTGCTCATTGATGATGAGATGATGGAAAGCAGCTCAGCAATCACATCCACCATCTCCCTCAGCACCCTCGGGTGAATCCCATCTGGCCCCATAGATTTGTGACAGTCCAGGTGGAGCAGCAGGTCTCTGTTTCCATCTGAACTGTGGGTGGTTTCTTCTGCTCCCTGTACCAGACTTCCAGGTCAGGAGGCTGAGTAACCTGAGGATAAGTGGTCTGACTAGTAAAGACAGATGTAAATAAGGCATTAAGAACCTCAGTTTTTTCCTTATCCTCAGTAGTCATGTTCCCCTCTGTGCATTTTTTGTTATCCTTTACCATAGTGGCCAGGTTGAGCATATCCTAATATGTAAGTGTTAAGTATTACAAGTGAAGTGAACACAAAGTCATAGATAAATAAAGCCAGTCATCCTCTGTACACTCTGTGTATTTTCTCTTTTAAATATATTTTTTTAATTTTTACTGTGAAAAGTTGGTTAAGGTAAAGAAAGAGGCTGGATTACTAAAGGAAGATGGTAACTACAAAAGAAAAATGACAACTGATAGAAGTATGTGACAGCAAGGGAGATTTAATAGCACCTGAAATAATAATTGCTAGATGATGCCCAACTTGAACAAAGATATGGAGTATGTGGTGGTTTTTCTTTGTTTGTTTGTTTGTTTTTTCCTTGTCTTGTACTTTTTCAAGTTTCCAAAGCATGACAGTTTCTGAAGAAACACGGACAAGGCAAGCCACTTACTGCTAAAAATCAATTTACTAAAGGAGACCCTGGAACAAATCCAAAGTTGATTTGAAAATTAAAGGGGATATGATTGTGGTAACATTGGTACCCTACAAAACTAAAGTGTTTGAAAAGGAACAGTATTGCTGCATTGATAGTTTGACCTGTATTGAAAGGGAAACAAGAAAGTCAAACCTCTGCTAGGTACAAACATTCATAACTGCAGAGAAGTCCTTGTAGTTAAAATAAAAGCGTACCAGGGAACACTGTGTGCAACTCCACCTCTGGCTGCTACTTCCCCTTGAACAGGTCAATAATGGTAATAAGTATCCCTTAGGAAACAGGGCCTAAGGTTTTATATTTTTTTCCCTTGCTACTTAGCCTTTTCAAAGTCAGAGTTAAATCAGCGAAACAAGTGACTTAAAAAAACTACAACACTGAAAAGAGACCACAATTGCTGTCCTTAAAATCTTTTCTTCAGTGCAGTAATCATTTACAAAAAATTGCCTAACCTTCCATCAGTATGGTCCTAGGGCAGGTTATGACCATAGATAACATTGAATCAAGATAACAATAGAAATTGTGGTTAACAATTTTCTGTAGCAGAACCTGAATACACGTATGCATGTGGTAGAAATATTAAAATAACATGTATAGATTCACACACAAGACTGAGCTAGTCATAGAGTGTCAAGTAGTGGACTTGATTTGAAGCAGAGGATGACACAGTGAATTCATTGGGACACTAAGGATCATATATTTTAACTAGTAAGTAATAAATCATTATAAATATTATGCTGTGCATCTTTCTTTTGCCAGGAACAAAAATATCCCTTTTATACATCCTTAACAGCAATGTAGCCCACTAAAACTGTTACAGTTCACTGCAGATTTCATTCTTGATGCTGTCAGGTAGTATTATTAATGAGTAATCCCTTAGATAATGTGTGGATGCATCATTGTGGTTTATACTTCTTTCTCAAATTGTGTAAGACAAGGTGCATGCACTGTAGATCTATTTCATTGTTATGCCAAACCTCATGTACAAACCTTGAGTGGAATTCTTTGGCTATATAAAAAGTCTCTTAATGGATTTCCTAATAAGGATGCATTGCAGTAAGAATGCAATGCCAACATCCACTTGTGTAGTTATTGCAAAAATTCTCTAACACTATCCTTTTCTCTCAACAATATTCTTCTTACTATGTTGACTTCTGGAAAGAATTTCAAACAAGTAAAAGCTTGAGGCCGGCACAATGGCCCTTCTAGAGGATCTGACTAAAAACACAGTCCAAGGGAGCTTGTCTCCATGATGAAAAACACCAAAGTCTATCCTCAGGTGTTGCAGAGGCTCACTGAGCTGGGAATCAAATCCATTGCAAAGAAGATAAAACAGTGGTGCTTGAGGCAGGCTGAAGCAAGATCTAAGAAAATAATCAGACCCCAAGAGTAAACAGACTGAGATGACATTTTCTGAAACTGAACATGAATATCCATTAAGAGATCATTCTCAGCCATATTTATTGACAGGATAAAAATAGGAGGAAGCAGTCTGAGGACACGGATTGTTCTGGACCATGGGGTCATGCTAATAAGTAACCAGAAAAAATTGAGACAGAACTGAGATGATATGGAGCATAGGACACAAGATTCCTTTATGCTGTGCCTTGTTCTTACACAAATGATTAAAAGATATGGTTGGTTGCATTGGATTCCTGGTCCCAGCATAAAAACTCATTCTCACACTTCTTTCTTCAGGCATAGCTTACCACTGAGGACAAAAGTTTCTTAGCTTTTGATGGTAGCCAAAATATTTTATCCAGTCATCAGGGAGAATCCTAATTTTCACACCCAAACTGTTATACCTGAAGTTACATTTTCACTTTTTCTGCATGTCAGGATCTCAATTGCCAATAAAACTACCCATATTAAAAGACTATCCAGTCAAGCATGGCAGAGCTGAAGTTGCCAGAGCTGAAGTTGCCTGTGACAGTTAGGGAATGTTTGGAATGATTTTATTTCTCCATTGTCAGTTCCCCCCAGGTAGACACTGTCTGACTGCCACCAGGACAGGTTTCTCCTCTTGATATGGAATATGCTGATACCAGCGCAAATCTTTTGTCAGTTTTTAATGTTCTCAGTGTTGTGCTTCTCCCAGCATTGTCACAGTGATGAACGCACTAAATAAAGCAAGTTTATTCTAGGCATTTTTGGCAATGAGAAGTAGCCTTTCTGGGTAGAGCAGCAACAATTGCAACAAGTAAGTCTTTTACCCTTGATGACTCTCTCTCCTTTTTTAAGGGGAATTAATTTGTAATATTAGGAGAAGATTCTTAAATAAAGTTGTAGAAAATAGCTTGTCTTGAAAGCCCAAGGACTCCTGACACTAGCAGCACAGTTTCCTTTATCTTCAATGAGGTGAGTGGAAGAAAGAAAAAAGTCAAGAACCAATGCATTGTCTTGGACAACTAATATCAGGCATTGGAGAAGGGCTTTTGTGTCACCCTTGGACTGCCTTAGGGGAGAACATTACAAAATTATAAAACTTTAACAGCCCACAAACTGTCTAACAGAGATGTGGCCTCTCCTTGTTACTCTGGGAAATACTCTTAAAACTGGAGAGATGAAAGACCTTTTAATCTACTGAGGGAGGAAGATTCAAGTGAAATATTACAGAGAAACTTGCTATAATTCTGCAGATATTTAGTTCTGCTTATGGCATTAATACCATCATAAGAACCCTTGGAAAATTAAAGTAGATATGTAAAGAAACTAAATCTAACAAAATAAATATTTAACTTGTAGTGTGGCCAAACTCTTACTTGTAGGTAGAATGTGACGCACATCCAGCAGTTCTGCTGTGCAGCCTGAAGCAGTTTTATTACCTATTGGAAATGTATAGTTTATAGACCACTAAAAATCCCAGAACACACCGCTCTTGAGAGAACAGATATTTTTCCTATTGCTCCCCTGGCCCAGAACCAGACTGATGATGCTGGAGGCACTGCACATTGGGATTTGCAGGCTTTCTAGGTTAAATCAGCTCATCTTCTTAATTTAGCTATTAACAACTCCGAGTAAGATGTAACTCTATTGTAGATCTCTAGTCCAAGGCTGTACTGGGATGGTGGTGTTTCGCTGTAGCATGCTATTTTCATTAAGATTTTGTCTTACTGAACTTGTGGTTACATTGTAAGAGGGAAAAAACAAACTAGCAAACAAACAAAAAGCCACAAACAAACAGCAACTACAACAAAAAATCAAGGAAACCAAACCAATGAAAACAATTTTCTACCTGTGTAGCAATGTTAAACTGCAAGACTAAGAAAACACATTGATGATTAACCATTAGTGAGCAGGAATTATTATTATTATGGTAAAAAATAACCATTAGCTAATATACAGAATATGGCATGATAGAGGAATTTTGACCAATGACAAAAGACAGCTTATTTTTGGTCAATTAATTTCTTTCAGAAAATGTGCAAATAGAAACAAAGAAAAGCCTTTCTTAACTCTAGGCTAAGTCATATGAAGGTTCACTTCACCTTAGTAAGTGGAACATCAGATCCAGACATGCAAAGAAGAAGGTGATCTCTTAATTCATCCTCCCAAATTTTTGTAATTCCTAATTGGTAATTCTGGGACTTTCTAAACTGGTGATTACTTTCCATGACAAAAAGTCATATTCTATAAAAGAGTTGTCAGCTTACATTTTAAGATGTGATTCAACCTTTAATTATTGAATGGTAGTGTTAACTTTTACCTGGAAACAAACTACCTCGGAACAGGTGCCTAAAGAGTACCTGGCACCAACTTCCATCAGAGAAGGGATCCTCACAGCAGCTGAACTTTTTTATGTAAGCAGGACTGTGAGGCTGGGGTGACCGAGCCAGTGATCTGAATATACTGAAAATTATGCTTCTAAAATCCACATAGGTAGTGAAAGAGCACGTAAAGAAGATGCAAAGAAACCCTCCAAACATCATGTTATTTTATCAGTTATATCTCCTCCAGTCTTGCTCTCTGGTTTTCTGATGCTCACTTCTATTTGCTACATTTGTTTTATCCTTATATTCCTTCTCTATGGTTTCTCAGTGTGCAAGTATTTGAAATGCCCTCAAGGTACATATCCAGCTTTGTATATTCAATTCAATTTCATTATGTTTGTAGATTTCACTCCTGAAATAATAAACTCTGCAGCATGTGGTGAAGCAATAAACTTTGCAGGCTTGTGGTGCATTCTGAAAACTCTAATGATATTGTTACTGATGTACCTGTATCAAAGAGCTCAAGTCTTTAAAATCACTCCAGTTTTGTTCTGTCCACCATTTTATTTTCCTGTAAACAAAAATTGTATATATATGTGATATATAACAAAAGCTCTTGGTTTCTGCATTTATACACTAAAACTATGTTTAGATTTTTTTAATTGTAATAATACCATTAAATTGTGATTGCATTAGTCATTCCATATTATTCTATGGAAATATCTTTTAAAAAAGAACTAAGAAAGTTATTGTTGTTATTGCTAGTCCTCAGAACTTCCCACTGTGCATCATGTAGTTTTCAAATATAAAATAAAAAACATTTATATTTATGTGGTCTTCATTATCATTGGGTATGATTACCTCGCAAACAATACATTTATATTCACAATGCCTTAGAGGTGGGCAAGTATTATTATTTCCATGCTGGTTTTCAGGAATAACAATGGTAATGTGAAAGTCAATGGAATAAGAGAAAGCAACTAGGTACCTAATGATTCAGATAGGCATTTGTGGGAATATCTAAGGAGCTTAGACATGTATGTCTCAAAGACAAGTAGAAGTCTCATGTTTAACTACTTAGATTTTCTTTCTATATGGGTGATGTTTGCCTCACATATGAACTGCTTATATGGATTAAGTTAGTTGTCTAAGTAACTTCTGTCACAAACAGAGAGAGAGAGATTCCATGAATTTTGGGGTTTAGATACATCCCTGAATATGAATAAATATTTTACAACTGGATGAACTATTCCCTCAGTGTTTTTAGTTGCATCTCACAGAAGGATGATAGTTGATCATCTTGATTCTACATAATGGAAAAATAGATTAGATGAATTCTCTAGAATGATGACTCTAGATGATTTTCATTAGACTGTGTGAAGAGCATGGCAGACTCAAGAGCTGGAAAACTTGACATGATTGTTTATGAGGTCTTGAATCTTTCAATTGTGTGTCTATAGGAAAGTCAACTATCTTCCAAACAGTATAATGCAGACATAAAATCTCTTTAAGTGGATCTTTTTGAGGGTTTAAGAGCTGACATAAAACATAAATAACAAATCTGTTGAGTTTTTTTTTGGGGGGGGAATATTTATTGATTGCTTTATATATCAGATATGTGTTATTATGTAGCTGAAACAATGCATTCAATGTAATGTAGAACCTATTGGTCTTCTGTTCCCCTCTAGAATCATTTTAAGCCCTTAGAATTTGTTCTTTATAAACTTAGATTATTTTCCATTTTAAAAAATATTTTCAGAACATCACAGGACAGTATGGATATAAGAATGTTGTTTCTATTACTGATGCACTGAAATAACATTAAAATATAAATAAACTGACTTTGTGACAAACCATTGCCCCTCCCCCCCCCCCCCCAAAAAAAGCAAAATGTTGCTCTTCCTTCTTTTTTTCCCCTTCTAGTTAATCTTTGAAGTTTATTATTATTTTGTTATTGTTACTGATTTTACATAGATGGGAGTTGGATGCAATGGTGATGGGCAGCATTATATATATATGCCATTTAATTTCACATAGATCTTTTAAGGTCAGCATGGAAATAATTCCAGATTCTCAAATAAGCTGTAGTTTAATTCTTTATCTTAGCTCTTCTAGAGGCTTATGTCTTATAAATTAATGGTTTACTGCAGAATCTTCAAAATAAAACCAATTTTTTTATTAGTGATTTTAATGATCCTTGCATGTGCTGATTTCAAATCATTTTCCTGCTTTTTTTTTTTTTAACTTAATATCTACTTAATTCATTTTAAACTCACAGCACTTCATCATCTTTCTTTACTTCTGTTACTGTTTTTATTCAATCCTTAATATAGGATGGCACTATTAAAACAAATTGGTGTCTAGATATCAGTCCAAGTTCATTACTTTCTTAAAAACTTTAGTATGTATTCCAGATTAACTGACTGAGAGTGTTGGCCAGGTTAGTATTTATTCACTGGCAATAAAGTACTGAGGTAGGCAAGGTTTCCATTATATAAATATTGATTAAGCATAAATAAGTGCTGTCAACATGGAGAACTAGAATAATGTAATCTGTGTGACTGTAAGAAAGAAAAAGTATGTTCAGAACTTCTTAGCTGCAGAAAATAACAAATCAAAAATATCTAAGGAAAATAACTGTAGGAGAAAGAGATTTTGAGAACCTGGCCTGAGTACATTCAATCTGTCTTTTAAGCTGTTACATAAGGTGCCTAAATATGATAGCAGCTGATTTAAGTTCCCTACAGAGGAGAAAAAGAGGCACCTCCAAGTGGTGATGTAGCCTGAAAAACCTTTGCAGACATTTATCTTTCACCATTTATTATAAAGCCTGAAAAATTCCTAAAAACATCTCTGAATTTTCATTTCATAATCATATTAGATGAAAATATTAATCGAAATGGTAAAAACAAAACAACAAAAAAATCAACAAAACAAAATGACATATTAACATATGTTTGTATTCTGTCTTGCTAACAATTTTTTACACATTCTTTTATTTCTAGAGGTCAAATTTTACAAGAAAGAATAATAAAATACTTTTATCAACAAATTGCTTTTATTAAATAAAACAGTTTTTCCCTGGACAGGAATAATTGATAATATTGCATCACAGATTCATCTCTGTGATGCAATCACTGTTGTCATTTGTTGTCTAGCTGTCTGTTGAATAGCACACTAACTACACAAAGCTACTGATGGGCTTTAGGTTGCTTAGCATGCTGCAGCTGAGACATGAGACCTTCATGAGCTCCTACTCTCATTGAATTTCTACCTTTTATGAATAATATCTCTTTAACAATAAGATACTTTGCTGAAAACACATATACTTTGTTGAAAACACAAATTATTATCATTTTAATTATTTAGTATTAATATGGCAGTTTCACATGAGGTCCATGATTACACTGTGTTATGTATCATGAATGCTCATACAAATATACATTAAACAAAGGAACAGTACCTTCACAATATAAATTAAATATGAAATTTCTTTGAACTGCAATCATTGGTGTGTCTTTAAGTAAAATATAAAAAAGTTCTTTCTCTTCATCAGAATACTTAAAAAGTATGATAAACAAAAACAATTATTTCAAATTATTTCATCAGATGTTAACTTTTTTGATCAGCCATTTTTCACAGGTGATGTCTGCTACTGTGTTAGTTCATCTGCAGTCACAGCTTAATTAATATCTTTAAATTATGGCTATTGATGTGTACCCACATTTTTCTGTTAACTAAATGGTGATTGCTCTCTTTGTATGTGAAAGTGCATTCTGTTTTATTTGTCAGACAGTGGATGTATGGAGATTTCTGTACTTTGTGCACTATTTTTCAAATGCAATATACAATAACAAATCTTAAATAATCTTTGCCTTTCTGTTCTTTTTATGATAATATGTAGATGCAGATATAACTAGGTTATATCTGGATATACACAGACATAAACACACCCATTATCTATACTGTAACTAAAAAAAAAAAAAAAAAAAAAAAAAAAAAAAAGTAGGCCAAAGGTAATTATTTTTGGTAATTATTTTCCAAATTATTGTTGGAGCCCATATTCTTTAACAGATGTGTACAACTGCTAGGAATAGAACCATACAGTGATTAGTCTGGGAGAGACCTCTGGAGGTCGCCTGGTCCTGTTCAGACATGACCAGCTATAGCTGATTTTCCAGGGCTATGTCCTCTTGAATCGCTTCTGAATATCTCAGAACTCCACAGCCTCTCTGGGAAACCTGTGTCAGTCTCCTTTTCTTCAGGCTGAATGGTTTCTCTCAGCCTTCCCTCACAGGAGAGATACTCCAGGCCCTTCATCATCTTCATGGCCCTACGTTGGAACCTTTCCAGTATGTCTGTGCCTGGACTGGACACAGTACTCCAGGTGTGGCTTCACCAGTGCTGAGAGGGAGTATCACTTCTCTCAACCTGTTGACAATACCTCACCTAACATAGATCAGTTTTCTTTCTTGGTGGCTGTCCTGTTTTTTGCTGGGACAGAGTTAATCTTCCTCCTAGTAGATGGTATGGTGCTGTGTTTTGGATTTAGGATGAGAATAATATTGATAACGTGCTGATGTTTTAGTTGTTGCAGAGCAATGCTTACACTAAAGGACTTTTCAGCTTCTTGTTCAGCCCTACTAGA
Source organism: Heteronetta atricapilla (assembly GCA_011075105.1). Lineage (NCBI taxonomy): Eukaryota > Metazoa > Chordata > Aves > Anseriformes > Anatidae > Heteronetta > Heteronetta atricapilla. The sequence continues at coordinate 172,136,901 of CM021731.1, forward strand.
GAGGAGGCTGGGAGTGAACAAGGAGCTGGGAGGGGACAGAACCAGCACAGCTGACCCAAACTGGCCAGAGTTTGTGTACCATATCCTGTACATCCTGATGTAATGTGGGGTAATTAATACAGGGTGTCTGGCCAGGGTGGGGAGGGACTGCTGTTCAGTGATGGGATGGGCATCAGTCAGTGAGCGGTGAGCAATTTCATTGTGCATCACTTGTTTTGTACACTATTATTAGTTATTATCATTATTATTATTACTATTATTGTTACTGCTTTTATTTTGTTTCTGTCCTATTAAACTGTCTTTATTTCAACCCATAAGCTTTTATTTATTTATTTATTTATTTATTTATTTATGATTCTTTCCCCCATTCCATTGGGCAGGGAGAGTGACTGAATGTCTGTGTGGTGCTTAGTCCCTAAGAGGTTAAACCACAACAGTGGCAAGGGCACATTGCTGGTTCATGTTGATCTTGGTGTCTATCAGGACTCCCAGGTCATTTTCTGCAAACCTGAAGAAAAAAAAAAAAAAAAAAAAAAAATCTCCAAAATTTGAATCACTTTCTGAAGGTGTCTGCTTGTTTGTTATTTTTTTTTTCTTAAAAACCAAAAATAACACATCCAAGCACATAGTGTAGGACGTGGCCAGATCTAAGTGTTTTTATATCTAGAATCCATCAGAAAATAGTAACCTATATTAGAATAGGTATTCAACAATAGCTCACTGTGAACTCACTTTAAAGAGTACTTTTATTTATTATATAATACATCCTTATGTCTGAAATCAGAATGCATTTATAACATAGTCATGTGTTACTAAACCATTGCAGAGTAATTATTTCTCAATAGTTCCATGTGTGGAAAACCTTATATGGAAGAAGTACTTACATTTATTTCTGGAATAATATAGTTAAACCCCAATAGCCATGACCCAATGTAATGAGCTATAAAGAAAGGCCTGAGAATTCATTTTTTTTTTTTTTTTTTTTTTTCGCACAAATTCACAGATATAAGAATTGATTGGATCTATTTGTGTTGAGAGTTGAAATAGATGTGGAAAACTGTGTTGGTCAGAGAGAAGAATCCTGGCCATGCCAGAAAGCTCAGCATAGAGACTATGGGCAACAAAACTGTCAGTTCCTATTTGCTTCTATTTCATTTAGGAAAACAAGAATTTGTACCCATTCCATGGAAGTAAATTGAATGGTACCAAAAATTACTCTGTTGATACCAGTTCCATTTCTTGATGGAAAATAACCAGTAAGACCTGAACACTACCTGCCTACAATCAACAATATGTTAGTGCACAAAGTAACCCAGCATATTGGTTTATTTCAGCATTGTTGAAAAGACTTGAGAAGGAGAGAGAGAAAGAGAGAGACACGAAGGGAACAGGTTATATTGCTGCTGATTTTTTTTAATATATATTTGTGTGTGTGTGTGTGTAAGGAACAGACTTTTGGAGACGTAAGTGTCAGAGTAATAAGGGTCTTCCCCAGATGACATAAAATAATAAACCCTAGGGAAGATAGACAGGTTATGGACTGTTATGAAGAGAGACTTTTTGTTTGTTTGGTTTCATGTGAAATGCTTTGGTTTTAATGAAACAAGTATTTGCTTACTGAGTTCTTGAATGTGTAATACTGAGACCATATGGCATCACTGTTGATGAGGTCAGTCTGAGTATACAAAACCTCTGCCCTGAGAGAGGAGGCTGCTCATAGCTTGAGTCCTGGACTCACTCAAAGGAGGATTTAGACTGAAAGGCAATTTTCCACTGCAGTACTTGCTGTATCTGGTCCTCTCACTGCCCAAGACTGGGCAATGCAATTGCCAATGCTGGTGGCAATGCAACTATTTGCCTGCATTCCTACATGTGAATCTCCAAGTGTAGAGATGAAGGAGAGGAAGGAAGAGAAAAAAAAAGAAAACAAATGTTATTCTAAAACCGAAATGAGCATGAAAAACAGCCAGTCTGCATGCTCAGATTTCAGTGTGTCATACACCCATATTCATAAGTTCAAATGTAACCAAAAAAATCAGGATGTTTCCAATCTTAACTTTAGTCAGTGACAAAGGTCTCCTTATTTTCTATGAACCAAACTGAACAGTTCTGATGCTATGAGCTGAGACTAAGTAAATTCACTGATTCCTGCCACACAGTTTTTTTATTAGATCTATGATCAGGTCTTCTTATTAGCCTTACACCTGACTTAATATATCTACTGTGGAAATCCACTTTAGTAGATTTCTCAGGAGATCTTTTGTGGGTTCATTTTACTTCTGTACAGTATATGACAAACTCTGAACTCTCTCTAGAAAGAAAAAAAGTTTGAACCAAATGGAAGATATTGTAATACGTGTCATTTTTTACCACCAAAAAGTTCATTTGTTAGCTCAATAGGGTTTTGATTCTGACATGGGGATTATAATTAGCATTTAATTTTATTAGAATAAGATGGAGGGACTGTTACGCCTTCAGGTAGAAAACACAATGAGTAGTATCTGTAAGAGGCATGTTGGAATTCACTGGAAAATAAAGAAAAAATAAAAACTTTGGTTGTTACTCAAGTCAAGAAAAATCTGTGAATTATTTTATCAAAATATAGACATGTTTCTTTTTAAACTGCTCCACAAAGACTTTTTAACTACCTTCTTCCATTGGTAAAGTACTCAAGGAAGTTATTAACAAGTACTGCAATATTGCACAGATGCCATGGTACAAAGTGACCAGAGGGAAAGAAACAACAGTAAGTGGAACTCATTGGGGTAGGTGGGGTAGATGAGGAAAGAGAAACAGTCAAGGACAATTTTACTTAGACAAATGAGCAGGAAAAGATCCAGGAAAACAAATGAATAGCCTGAGAAAGAAACAAATGAGCAATAAAGCAAAGCCCCAAAGGGCAAAGCCATGCTTGTGGTAGACAGCTTTAAAGGCACAATAGAAGAATTTTGTCTATACTTTCACCTACAAGGTGACATGAGGAAGTCAAGAAGTTTGTCTGCTGATGTATAGACACAGCAACTGTCCTTCAAAACATATTAAATCATAAAATCATCACTGAACTTCTCATGAATTAACAACTTTGAATTTTGAAAATTAGCTTTCCAGTGATATATTTCCAGAATAATTTGGGAGTGTCCTAATGTCTCTTTTTAAGCCAATGACAGTTGAACAAGTGATAGAACTACCAAACTCTGCGGCAAAACAAAACAGAAAAAAAATGTTGCAAGGAACCTCTGTAAAAGATAGTATGTGACGGAGTAATGGAAGGAAAAAAACAAGGCATAGGGTGGATTATTAGGATGGTAAAAACAAGGGGACAGTGTACACAAATAATGATTTTGGAGGTTCAGCCTGGATGTTTGGAATAACTTTATCCTATGACCATTGTGGAGCACACAGAAGGACTACCCAGGGAAGCTGTGCCATCTCCAACCACAGGGCTATGCAAGGTTTGGCCAGTCTAGCCAAGCACTGAACAGTGACAATCCCTATGTGAATGGGATTTTGGACTACGTTGATTTCCAGTGGTCTGTGCCAACCCTCCTTTCTCTTGCTCTGTTGCCATATGCTTCTATGAAACCTTTTCCTTTGAGATAACTGCTGCTGAAATACAGTGCAATGATCAGGGTCTCTGGGTAAAATACAGTGGGAAATCAAAGAACCAGTGAAACACAGGAAACCAGAATTTAAGGTTCTTTACCTAAATCTCTCTCTCTCTCCTTCTCTCCCTCTCTCTCTCTCTTTTTTTTTTTTTTTT
>CM021731.1:172149898-172210287 GCA_011075105.1 Heteronetta atricapilla
GAAAAGGAAAAGGAAAAGGAAAAGGAAAAGGAAAAGGAAAAGGAAAAAGAAAGAATAAGAAAGACTTAAAAACATTAATGATTATATAATGATATACCAGACCAACTCTAGAAAACTGGGTACATGGGGGGAAACTAAATGGTAAAAGCAGAAGCACTGGAATACAGCTAACTAGTTTCAAGTTTTCTGACTTTCCTATTTTGAGCTTTTTAAATCACATGTGGAATATATATGCATAGTTCAGAAAATCAGATGAACTTGTCATAGCCAGTAGCCTACAATTTGTCATTTCATGGCTGTTAAGACAATTACACCTTCCAAATTACTAGCTGCCAAAACCATCCTTAAGATAATGGTGAAGGGTAGTGAGCTGTGTGCACAGCATATCTTTGAACAAGAGGGTAAATGTCTCTCCATAATACATACACAGATCACTGCTGTTAAACATAGTCCAGCACAACTGATTTTGGTTAGAGACTAGGAGTAGTAACTTCAGTAATAAAGTATGAACTGTAGTTAAGTAATCTGAAGTTGATCTTTCTGAAAAGATAAATAGAAAATGTTTAAAGACAGGAAATTCATATGGTGTTAAGTATGGACAATATTCTAATGAAGAAAAAATGCAGAACTTATTGGTCTTCCCTCATTAAATGAAAAATGCTCAAAACAGTTTTACCTCAGGTCAGAAAGCAGGGAATGGTACTTAGTAATTCAGACTTCCTAATTTTGTTTCTCACAGGAGCAATCATTTCAAGAAAGCAATGTTTTCAAGTTGTGAAGATCTTACAATAGCTTATTCTTATTCAAATCTTTTGATGAAAATCTTGGGAAGACGTCATTGTAAGTGTTGAAGTACACTTCAGAAATCTGATTATTGTAGAAACTGATAGTTTCTTTATGTATACCCAACACTGCATAATTTCCAATTTGTTTCTGAGATAACTGATAGCTTACCAGAAACAGCTCCAATGCAAGATGTTACTGCAAGGACATCTTAGGGGTCAGTTATTTTATAGCCTGTTCTGTGAACACAGATGTAAATGTACATGTCCTCTAGATTACTAGTCTCTTATCTTATTATTAGATGTTCTCACCTTTTCAGAAATGAACAAAAGAAAGGGAAAATTATTACTACATGCGTTAGGAGGGAAAAAGAATCAAATATAGCTATATTACTGAATATATAGTTATTGCTAAGAATTACTTTCTTCATTAATTTCAGTGGATAGGATGTGCATGACTACATAGTCATGATTAAGGGCTTCCAGGTAGCTGGCACTACCTCTTGTACTTATTCTTGGATAGTAGGTAGCTATTGGCCTCCAAAGCCCTGTAGCTAGATTTGAGGCCTTTGTTAGTTTTAGTCCTCAGGATGGTATTTTTACAGTACAATGTTTCCTGGATATGTGTTATCTTACTTATCTCATAGGAAAATATAAAGCAGAAATATGAAAACTGCATAATGATTTAAAGATGACATAGTTGCACATGCAAATAAATTTTAGATTTTTAAAAATTATTTATTTATTGTAAATTCAGATGTGTGGTTAAACAAGGGAGAAGTATGTGTTTTATTACATATTTACATATTTATATACATATTTTTACATATATATTACATATATTACATCTTTCAGAATAGCTAAACAAGTCACATTATATAAGAGTATCCTAGAAATATGTAGTGAAATAAGAAATGGGAAAACAACAAAAACAACAACAACAAAACCAAAATGTTTAGGAACCGCTCCTGAAAATTTTAGTCCTTGTTAGGTATGGAAGAGACAGATGTTATTACTTTCTACATGCAACAAATTTCTGTTGCCTTCAAGAAGAACTTTATCACATTATTAATTGAAAGAAGTTTCACTATGAATTTACGAGTGCTCCAGGTGAGGTCAAGCAGTTTTAACTCTTTATGGTTCTCTATTACCTGGAACTTTCTGTCTAATAACATTCCCGTAGGGCACATAAGGAATGTAATCTGAGCGAAACTTCTGTAATGTGACTGTAAAATGCCTAGAAAATCTCATAGAATGAGAAGTTGCTGCTGTTCAACCTTCAGCACTGAACTGAAATATCTCTGATAGGCTCTGCAGGGCTTTACACCATATTCATTAATAGATGTTGCTGCAGAAGTATTGGCATATGTTGCCTAGGAAGGTCTTTGTCAGAAGCATTAAAGACTGTGTTACAAATCTGTCAGGAATGAGATGGGTGTACTGGATCCTGTGTCAGAACAGATGGGTAGATTAGGTGAAGCTTCAAGGTCTGTTACAGTCATTTTTTTTTTTTATTTTTTTATTTTTTTTCTGGAATTCTGTAATACCTTTACTTGCTATGATATCTCCATCCTAAAGTGAGCATACAGCTTCTAGAATAGCAAAGGTGATGCAGAACAACAGGTGTAAATCCAAATATGTCAGCTGATGAAAAACATTCAATTTGTAGGTGAAAGGAAAGGATAAAAAGGTACTTGCTTTAGAAGGTATATCTTAGAGCCCTATATCTTAGAGCCATACGCCAGTTAGGGCAGCTTCATTATCTGAAAGTTTTGCTTCTACAAGTTAAAACAGCCATAATCTATTGTAAGACTTGGTCTGTCCCATGATCATGCATCCTGAGCTTTAGCTTTGCTCAAAAACAAAAACAAAAACCCAAACCACAAACAGACAGATTAAATATGAAGAAAAAGCGAGGAAAAGTTTGCTTTATAAGAAATGATTATGAATATGAGATAAATACTCGATTAGAATATGAATTAACCTCCATATAATCTATTTGCTTCCTCTGAAAATGTAATTTGAAAGACAGGTAAACATTTTTGTTTATTTTGCTGTTCTCTTTGAAGTACACAGTAGCGTAAAGCATGTTCCCAGTTCTGGAGACTAATTGCTACAAATGGGATTTGTGCATTTGCACAGCCTTGCATGACTCTTACAAGTGGCTTTTCCAAAGCCCCAGAGTCACAAAGGAATGGGTCTTGTAAAGTATTAGATATATTTTGCCACATATATTGGTATAAACAGGATGTTTTGTATGGCTGAGACACAGCAGATACAGCACAGAAGTACAGTGCCATTGTAAATTCAAAATACTTCTATATTTAATCAGTATAGCACTGTCATTCCTTTCCTATTTTTTTATGTTTTGTGTATAATTCCTCTGAATTATCAGTGTCTTAAATTCTTTGTACTTGTTTCTTACAAGTATACTAGGAATGGAAAATACAGGATATATGATAGTAGAGACAAATCATTGAGCATGTATAGGAGACAGAAATGACTTGAGGTCAGTTTTGTTACTGTTCCTCTGAAAGAAGAGGAACACGTCTTATCTCACATTACTTCACAGCCAAAATTTGAGTTTCATTGCACCCTCAGCTCTTATGTAGCTTGCTGCCATTTTCTTGTCATAACCCTGGCAAAGAAGGGGCTGTTGGACTGTTCAGAGTCACAGCTGTTGATCCATGCACTGTGAAAAAATCGGAAAGAACCAAATGTACATCTTGTTACTTTTGAATATAAAATTCAGTTTGAATATAAAATAATTTGATTACCCAATCTTTATTATTTCAAGCATTTTTTCTTCACTTTTCATTTACATATGTATATACATATACATAAATATACTGTGGACTGTATAAAGTACAATCTTCTGAAACCAATCCATTTTCTTATTTTATTAATAAAAACAAATCACAGTGTCCCACCAAGAGTCAAAGCACAATATGATACTGTAAGTAAATGGTTTCTTAAAGGACATCTTGTTTCAAGCTGGCTTTAGTCAGCTGAATATGAGCCAGCAGTGTACTCAGGTGGCCAAGAAGGCCAACAACATCCATAAGAAACAGTGTCCAGGGAAGTGATTTTCCCCCTGTACTCGGCTCTGGTGAGGCCATACTGTGTTCAGTTTTGGGCCCCTCACTACAGGAAGGACATCAAGGTGCTTGAGCAAGTCCAGAGAAGGGCAATGAAGCTGGTGAGGGGTCTGGAGAACAATCTTATGAGGATTGGCTGAGGGAGCTGGGATTGTTCAGCCTGGAGAAGCTCAGGGGCGACCTTATCACTCTCTAAAGGGACCTTAAAGGAGGCTGTAGTGGTCTATTCTCCCACATGCCCAGTGATAGAATGAGGTGGAAAGGGGTAAAGTTGTACCAGGGGAGGTTTAGGTTGGATATTAGGAAGAACTTCTTTACAGAAAAGGTTGTTAGGCATCGGAACAGGCTGCCCAGGGAAGTGGTTGAGTCACCATCCCTGGAGGTGTTTAAAAGATGTTTAGATGTAGAGCTTAGGGATATGGTTTAGTGGAGGAGTTGTTAGTGTTAGGTCAGAGGTTGGACTAGGTGATCTTGGAGGTCTCTTCCAACCTTGATGATTCTGTGATTCTGCGTTATTTTAAGACCTAATGAAATGTTTTTTTTTTTTTTTTTTTTTTGTCCCAACAGGAGTTAAATGAAAGTTCCAACACAGGGCTGTCATTCAGATCAGATTGCCTTTGACTATTCTCACCTCTCTCCAAGTACAGGATTCCTTGTTTTTTCTTTTTTCTTTTTGGTTCCTTATGTCCTGGCCTTATCAGTTGTCTTGGTTTCAGTTAGGACAGTTCACTGGCTTTAGGCCATGCCCTCTAGCTTTACCAATTGTTAAAAGTCTGCTGTCAAGTGAAAATCACATTGTTTTTCTGACAATATCTTGCAAGCAGTTAGTATAAGACAAAATATACCTAATATAATTTGGAGATTGTTCCAGTGTCTGTGTTTGAGATTGATTAAGCTACTGTAAGCCACATATTGTAGTGTCAACCTCCACATGATATATATATATATGGTATATATATATATATACCATATCATATCACCACAGGAAAAAAAGGCAAAATAAAAGTCAAAAGGAATAAGATGAAGGTGAAGGTAAGGGAAAAGGTGAAGGTGAAGGAGGAGAAGGAGAGGGAAAGGGGAATGGGAAGAAAAAGATAGTAAAAGAAAAGGGAAAAAAGTGAAAAGGTGAGGGAAAGGGAAAGGTGAAAACAAAAAGAAAATGTAAAAAAAAAAAAAGAGGAAAGTAAGAAAGAAAAAGAAAAAGAAAAAGAAAAAGAAAAAGAAAAAGAAAAAGAAAAAGAAAAAGAAAAAGAAAAAGAAAAAGAAAACAAAAACAAAAACAAAAAGAAAAGGAAAAAGAAAAAGAAAAAGGAAAAGGAAAAGGAAAAAATATCGAAGATTAACAAATTAGCAAGAGAGCTGAGAATAGAATCAAATGGATTTATTTACCCCAATAGAACCCAGTAAATCCCTGTATATTACTCTCCTTTTTGCATTCACAGATGACTTCAGAGGTACTGGTTATATCTGGTCTGAGGTGTTGATACAATCTCTGATCCCTGTATAGTAGCTAGGTAGTCCTATTGCCTTTGGGCTTTGTTGTAAGTTTCGAACTCCAGTTTAAACCTGGTTAGAGCTATTTAGGGTATTGCATCTTAATACCAATAAATTAGAACCAATAAAGAGAATAATTTAGTTTTTACGCAGGCAAAGTGAACCTGTGGAATTCTTTGCCTTAGGCTGTCAATGCAGTTATGGAGGCTGAACTTTAAAAGCCCTATATAGTTTTATGGCATCTGAAACCTTTGTAGTTATGCAAGTTAATATATAAAGGCAACCTCTTTTCCTGTCATGAGACCACCAAATCACCTTATGTGTCAGGAAAGATTTTCCATTTGCAGGTTCTGCATTGCCTAATTGGTTAGATATATTGCAGGACATTTTCAACATTTTGAGCTTATGCTCATACATAAAACCTTGGTAATCATCCTAGGCAGAGGAGCACTTTTTCCCAATTTATTTTCCTGCTGTTTGGAATCAAGAACTTCTGTATTCCAAACATCAACTCCATAAAATTAGCTACAGACAACTCCATAAAATAAACAAGTTATATTCACAAGGAACCATGATTTAGCCAGGTTTGCCTTCTTACTTTAAGATTTGCTTATTAAATAAATTCTTATTAAATATTGCAAAAGCAGATATCCTGGAGTACAACAGTAGTTGTGTACAGGTCTGCTCTTGTGGGGGAAATGTTGAACATACAAGTATCAGGAGCAAGGAACACATTACTGATATAGCTCTTATAAAATGTAGATCCAAATAGCTGCCAAGTAGGCTAGTTTACTTTTATACTACTCTTTTGCTAAGAACTAGGGAGCTTAATTTTTCCTCTTGTCAACATATGAATTTTGGCACTAAATTAGATGATAGTAAAGAGAGAGAGAGTGAATCTTCAAGCTTTTTGCTGTGAAAAATAATCTGAAAATAAACAAACAAAAAACACTTTTTAAAAGGTTTCATTGTTTATATCTTTAAGGAGAAAAGTATGTGAATGCTGGACAGTTTCACAGTGGTTCCTGATTTTTTTGAATTCAATTTATTAATTGCCTGATTGAGATAATTAAAGTATTTGCGCTTAAAATAATTGGTGTCACTGAAAATAAAGGGTTTAACCTTGGCATGAGATTCAGTCTGTCTGCTCCAATTCATTCCTTCATAGACATGAGAAATTATGTTTTTTTCTATCTCTTAAGATTGTTCTTCCCTTCCCTTCCCTTCCCTTCCCTTCCCTTCCCTTCCCTTCCCTTCCCTTCCCTTCCCTTCCCTTCCCTTCCCTTCCCTTCCCTTCCCTTCCCTTCCCTTCCTTTCCCTTCCCTTCCCTTCCCTTCTCTTCCCTTCCCAAAAAATTGAAATCCCTCTTTTCAAAAATATCACCAATGTGTAATGTTATCTAATACAGAAAGATGAACAGTGAGGAAAAAATCCTTCATTTATGTGAGTGAAGTTTTTGTGAGTGAGGTTTTTATACAAGGTTATATATTATATAATATATATATTTATATAAGGTTTTGTGACTTAAATGTCTGTCCAAGGGAAGGAATACTCACTTTAAAATTCTTTTACTGCCTGAAGATAATTCAAATATCTCTAAATTTGATGTCTCTTTTGCATAAAGCATTGACCAAATTCTGGAAATAGAGGAATAGTCTTCCCTCCTGATCCTGAAAATGTTACTGAAAAATGAATGAACAAATAAATAAATAAACAAAAATAAAAATGCATTAGGTATTCATTAGAAGTTCTTTAGAAGAACATTCAGTGGAATAATCTCTCATTTATGAGATCTGTTCTCAATACACTGTCCTACAGATTGCTTATATCTTTTGTTGGAATATACATTCAAAGTAGCAGATGATCTAACGTTGGCTTTGCTCTTGTGCTGAAACCACATGCTCATATTTTACTTTTGAAAAATTCGTATTATTTGGGATTAGAAATAAGGTAGTCAGGAGAAAGGTAGGAAAAGGAATAAAATAAAGGAAAGAGGAAGAGAGAAGGAGAGAAAGAAAGACAATGACAGACAGAAAGGGAAAGAAAGAAAGAAAGAAAGAAAGAAAGAAAGAAAGAAAGAAAGAAAGAAAGAAAGAAAGAAAGAAAGAAAGAAAGAAAGGAAGGAAGAAAGGAAGAAAGGAAGAAAGGAAGAAAGGAAGGAAGAAAGGAAGGAAGGAAGGAAGGAAGGAAGGAAGGAAGGAAGGAAGGAAGGAAGGAAGAAAGAAAGAAAGAAAGAAAGAAAGAAAGAAAGAAAGAAAGAAAGAAAGAAAGAAAGAAAAAGAAAAGAGAAAAAGAAATGAAAGACAGACAAAGACAGACAGAAAGGGAAAGAAAGAGAAAATGTGAGAAAGAAAGGCAGAAAGGCAGGCAGGAAGGAAGGAACAAAGGAAGGATATAAGGAAGAAAGATACACTTTTCAGAGTATAATACTTCTTACAAAGATTATATGTTTGATAATATGTTTGTATGATTTCCCATACAGTGCATTAGAAATCTCAACCATAAGAATTCGTTCAGTTCATTTGAACTATATATATCTACCTCCAAATTAAGGTACATCGATCTGGTTATTGTAGAACCAAGGACAACAGCTTGTTTTATAGAAAATCAAATGTAAGGGAAAACATGCATAGGAAAGGAAATGAATGTATTTAAATTACACTGAAGGTTGGAAAGGGAAAGGCTGTGAACTCAATCTAGACTTGCCAAAGAAAACAACAACAACAAAGTTTTCAGAGCTTCATTTATCCTGAGAATTCATGAGATCTGCCCAGCCTCATTAGAGCAAAGCAGTAGAACAGGAGTAAGGTGATATGTTGATATCACAGGAGTAACAGGAGTAAGGTGATATGTTGAGCCTTCAACAAGAATGCTCAAGCCAAGTAAAGCAGGTAGAAATACATTATTTAAAGAGAAGGAAACATCCCCTTTGCCTATTGCTTAGCATGATATATATTGAAAAAAAGTCTTTAAAAAAATATGTTTGAAAAGCCAGTTCTCCCTAACCTCCATCAATGTCAGCTACTTATCCTAAAAATTGTACAGCTCATATTCAAAACTACATCCTTATATATATGTATAGGCATATGTGTATACATATATAGAATTATAGAATGACCCATTCCACCTGCTTCTTTCTTTGAGAATTATTTAGTCTTATAACAATGTTATCATTGTTAAGATTTATCTTAAAAAATCTTAACAATGTATTATTGTTAAGATTTTATTTTATTTTATTTTATTTTGGATTGTAAAATACAGTATGTAAAGAATTATTTCTTCATTTTCCTAAGGCTCTCCATTTTCCTTCTCAGCAATATCTTTAAGTGCCTAAGATGATAGAATATTAGGACAAGAAAATGTTATTTCCTTCTTTTTCAGAAGTGAATTCATGCCCGCAGGACATGCCAGATTTTAATGCTAGAGAACTAAGTCCTCTTACGCGCTACATGTACACTATAGATGGAATCTCACCAACAAGAGTGCTAAGTACTTTGCTAAAGAAGCTTAACTGTGCAGAGGAATGACCAGCATTAGGGATAAGAGAGTCCCTGAGCCTCACTGAGCTGCTTTGAAACTGGGATTTTGGTATCATCAGAAATTCTATGACTTCGTCAAAAAGATCTGTCATTTTTCAAGTCAGAAGAAATGGATGAATTTTCTACATTTTCCCATAAAATTGAAATTCTCAAGCACTGAGATTGGCTTTCCAATCTCATTTGAGATCCTTGAATAATTATTTGCTTTGATTGATGTTCTAGTATATACAATACTTAATTATCTGAATTACTTATAAAGTCTGTTGCATGTGCTACTAATATTTTGATTCATTATAAAATTACAGTACAATAAATTTATTCATTTTCCATGGTCTTTTTTTTTTTTTTCTTTCTTCAAATATGCTCAAGATTTAGGTATCTTTTACTGTAATATATTAATAATACAGAAAAGTGAAGCTGATATTTTTGATTAAACCTCTTCCTTTAATTATTTCTTTGGCCAGCCAAACAAATGAGATGACTGCATAACAGCAACTAGATTGTGAAGGAACTAAAACTGAAATATTCACATCAATCACTTAACAGTTGTTAGGTATAGACCAGAAGCAATTAATATAAACAATAGATTTAAGCCAAATTCTCAATTGGACCTTTATGCTCAGTATTGTGGAACTGCTGATCTGTTAAAGGACACACTGGCTGATATTTGTTTGTGGTATCCCTGTAGCATGTCTAAAAATATCATTATGGTTAAAGATTTCTGGTGATATCGCAAGAGCAAACAGTTTTTACAAGTTTTCATCATAGGACATATATCATTAATTAAACATTGCATTTTTTTTTTTTTTTTTGGAAAAGGAATAAGGTTTTTTGTTTGTTTGTTTGTTTTTAATAATTCAGACACAGAAAAAAAATGTAGCTGTAGGAATAGGAAGTGAGACATGTAAAGGTGGACAGCACAACTTCTAAGTGAAGAAAAGACATCCTGGAGTAGTTCAGCAGCTTCCAAGATTCACTTTAACAACTAGATGGAGCATTGCTCCTAAATAAATGGAGACAAAGCTGATTGTGGTCCAGAGGAAGCAAAGACTGCTGCACTTCTTCCTTTTTGTCATTCGTCTCTTTTGGCTATCATCAGCATGGTAAGGCATTTTTTCTGTCTTCTCCCTCGCAGTCACTGGGATTTATGTGTGATTTTACGGTCTCCACAGTGTCCTGTCTCCCGGAAGACCAGACTAGCAATACTAGCAATTAATCCATATTAGAAGTCCGTAGAAAAATATAGACCTAGATTAGCACAAAGGATTAAAAAATACTGAGACTCTCATCATTCCCTAAAGCCCAGGTCAAACAAGTTGCTGTGATCTAAGTATTACACATGAGTAGCTATCTCCACAGACAGAGGCAAAATGCAGAGCTGTGATTTTGGGCTTTTGAGCTTTAGGTCTATCTGTTGCATATGTACATTAGTGGTTATTCATATTACTTGGCATATATGTGCCAATTACATTTGTGGAGAAATTCTACTCATAGATTCTACAAATAACTTTCTCTAAACTGGGATCGTGCAGTGCACTGGTCACCAGGTTTTTTACATGGGGCAACCACAATTCCTGTTGTAGCCACCTAGCTGGAAGTTAGTTTACTTTGTGATATGGCTATGCTTGCAAAAGTGCTGATCTTTTTACCTGCACCCACTGCCATTTTTCATGCATACCTACATATGACAGATAGGAAGCCTTGCACGTTGGCACAGGCCAGTGACAAATCCTAAACAGCCACACCATTAGTGTATTCTGCCCCTGCTCTAACATGAGGATTAACAAGTGCAGAAGGGGTTCCTCCAGACTGCTACCTCAAGCTTATTTTATCCGCTAAACTTAGTTACTGTATTTACGTCTTTCTACAAATATGCATTTTCATGTGCATAACCTACAGAAAACCAAACTAAACAAAACCGAGGGATACCTAATAAAGACCAAAATAAATAAATAAATAAACAATCCCAAAACAACAACAACCATAATATCAAAACTCATTTAGCAGGAGTGCTAACTATACATTTAAGTGGATAACACAAAGAGAATTTTAATTCAAGTACCTCCCTCTCCCTCCCTGGTTCTACATCTGAATAGTTTATTTCTGATGTAGATTATAGGAAGATGTATTTTCAAAGAACAATATTTTAACAAGGAGGCAGCAGTGTGTGTTGTTGTGTGTCATACAAAAGGAATTATACATTTATTTCCTCTGGTACATCTTCTAAAAAGCTGAGATGATGAAGAGTCTAGAGGGAAAGATGTATTAGGAGGCACTGAAATCATTTGGTTCGTTCTGCCTAGAGAGGAGACCATGGGCTGACCTCATTGTGGCCTACAACTTCCTGGCAAGGGGGAGTGGAGGGACAAGCACTGATCTGTTCTTTCTGGTGACCCAAGGCAACAGCATGAAACTATGAGAGGGGTGGTTAAAGTTGGGTATTAGTAATGGTTTCTTTACTGATAGGGTTGTTGGACATGGGAAGAGGCTCCCCATGGTCACAGCACCATTTGGACAATGCTCTCAGACATGTGGTCTGATTTTTAGATGGTCCTTTGTGGAGCCAAGATTCAGTGGTCCTTGTGGGTCCCTTCCAAATCACTATATTCTAGGATTCTATGAGACCAGTCTTTTCACTCCTTTAAATTTGAAATTTCTGTGCTTGAATTTCTGTGCTTGCAAATAAACTGACGGTGCAAGTCAGGGGTTTGCAACTCCATGATCTGATTTATAGTTGCCATCAAGTACCTTGAAGTGCAGCTTTGCTTGTGACCACTGAAATGGAGGTACAAAGATCAGTCTTTAAGAAATTTATTCCTCATATATGCTGTCAAGAAATACGAGGTAGAGGGGAACAAACGAGGACTACAAAATAAATTATAATGAAAGGTGCAGCACAGATCTGTAAAACTACATCAACATATTATGAATGTTTTGGTGAGGTGCCTTTTATCTTACTCCTTTGCACTCATGTTTTTTCTTTGTATGAAAAGAAATCTCAAAGCCCCAGCACTAAACTCTGAAAGCTAGTCCTTTATCAGGGTCTCTGGTTAGCTTCTCTACAAGCTTTTAAGGACTACTGGTCTCAAACTATTGAGGCAAAATGACAATGTTCAATTAAAATCCTGTTTAAAATAAGAATTTTATATCCCTGCTGTAATATACTGCTTAATCATTGACAAAGTGCATGTTTGAGAATTTAAATCTAGTGTTTTATATATATATATATTTAGAAATAAGAAAAATTAGGACTTGGTTTAAATAAGATGAAGTCTTTTTTTTTTAATAACTCAGAATGTGTGTGTGTGTGTGTGCTACAGATCTCACTGAAAACTCTGGCAATTCCTTTCAGCACACAGCAGTTGCTTGAATGATGGGCTATTTTGTCCTCTCTGCTGCTTATTTTTTCTTCTTTTTCCTTGGCTTTGATTCTGAGGACAGCAAGCTCTTTTCATCTTGCTGGAGATATGGCTCTGCATAAATCTCTCAGGAGATCTCACTCTACCCAAGCAATTTTATGGTAAAAAAGGAATTCTTCCTTATGTCTGTATAATTTTTGTTGTGTAAATCAGTACACTGACCTCAAAGCCAACCCGACTTTACTGTGGATCCTCCTTGTTCACAAATTTTGTCTTGTGAATTATAGTAGCCATAACATCTTTCGCCTTTATGTTATGCAGAAGTAGATTGCAATTTTTCAGTTCATTTTTGCACATAAGCTTTTATTTTCCTTGTACAGAAACAGCCTGGAGAGATGGAGGGGGGATAGTGAAAAGGGGAAGAAGTGGATGAAAGGGTGAAAACCAAGACTTATTGGTAACTATTTCTGTGTTGACTTGATGGAAAAAAATGTTATTTGGTTTGGAAGTACTGTGCATCTTCACTAGTAATCTGAGAAGAAGCCAGCTGAAGAATTAAATACAGTTACAAAGCATCACGTAAATGGAAGTGCAACCCCCCACCAAAACCAAAAAACAACAACAAAAAAACTATATATTTTATTTAAATGGTGCTATGGTTCAGACTTAGTTTTGCATTTCCATTAATCCTTCTCTTGATTTGTTATATGGTTTAGTAATTAAGAGACTTAAGACAGATTATTTGATTTATATTCTCAGCCAGGTCTGGACCCTACTAACCACTAATTTCATTTAAATTTTAAGGTGTGCACAAGACTATGCAATACTTTACTGAATGAATATGCAATATTTTTTGTGCTGTCGGACATTTCTGGAGTGTCCATGTAAGTAATAGCAAAAAAAAAAAAAAATGAACCTTTTGGTTCTGGGAAAATTTTCTTAAAAACATGAACTCACAACTTTAGCATGAGAGAACAAAATTGTTTTATCAGATAGAATACATTTAGATACTTTAGAATACATTAAAGGAATTGCACTTCTTTTAATAGAACAAAATCTCAAATTTAATCATGTAGAGCATATACAAAATTCAAATTTCATTAGATTAGAAGAAATAATATCTTATTTCTAATTTAGTGCTTGAATCTGATTTGTTTTAAGAGAATTATACAACATCAAAGAAATTCATGGAGTTTTCCATAAAGTCTATTTTGCATAAACTTTATTTATTTAGTTATTATTTTTGCTTAGTATCAAGAATAGGTCAGGAGGAAACAAAACAAAACAAAACCAAACAAAAATAAAAACCCAAACTGAGCTTATTCATTTTGGCTACACCAAATCATTGTACATTTTGTAGTCTTTACATATAGAAAATATACAAAGTATTACGCCAGCAGTATGGTTAGGAAGTACTTTTGCCTGATGTACGGTAATCCATTTTCTAGATCTTATACAAAGCTAAGCAGAACAGATATTACAAGCTATTTAAAAGTGAGATAGTCATAATGAAAAAAAATAAATAAATAACACCAAGAGCATGAAATTTTCTTAGATAACTGACAATTTTACTTCATGCCTAGGAATTTTGCTGTTAAATGTAAATACTGTATTCATCACTCTGTGCCACCAGATGCATTTTTACAAGGAAACCAGGGCTTAGTCATTGTAAATTATTGGAGGATTTGCTGGACATTTAAGTGGTACCTGTTACAAAAAGATGAATATTAGCCAAGCAGTATGAAAACAAGTGCTGTATACATAGATAAGGAGAGCAGTTAAAATTCCATTTTAGGAGTCATGCAAATATGTATCAACCATAATAATTATCATCACAGGTTAGAAGGTTGCAAGAGACCAAAAACATGTTTATGGATTTGTAATCTCTAGTGGCCACAGGTGTCCAAATGTGTTTATTCTCTTCAAAAGAGGGAAAAAAAAAAAAAAAAAAAAAAAAAGCAGAGAGGGGAAGAGGCACGACAGGTTGAATCTGAGCAATTTACACTTCAGACTTCAGTGTGGAGATTTTGGTAAGGAACAGAGGGTGTGCCATTGAAAAACTCCCAGCCAGCTACTGTAAATACTCCTTTGCGGCACTGAAATCTTAAATAATGTTTTTCTTCCATTTAACCATTCCAGTGGTTAAGAGGTGCCCTGAAACAGTTTTCACTCTCCCACTCTCCATCTCCTTCCCTTGCTTTTTTACTAACAGGCCACACTGTTATAAGATTATTGTCTAAGTGAAACAGATTTATCATCTTCATTTTTTTCATTTCCTGTACTGAGATTTCTGTTAAATGCATATTAGTCATGAATGACAAAAGGACTAACAAGTGGCTATTTCTCTCAGGGTGTAGGAATCAGTACACTGAGAGTGTGTTTATTTCTCAGCCAATATTCCTCACCAGTAACTGATTGTGCTTTCTGCCAGATTTTGTGCTCTGCTCTCTAAAAACTGTATATATTATCAGGTGAGGTTGCACGTGTTAATCCACTGAGACCAATGAAAGCTACTGCCTCTCTTAGCACCTCAGGACACTGGCGTTTTTCATCCTAGTTTCTTGTCACCTTTCACTTCCTGGCCCCATGCTTGTGTGTTGGTTTGAGATTGCCATCCAGAAGTACAGTTACCTGTGTTGCAAATGCAAATTAGAGATCCATGGAGAATTTCACCTCTCATAAAATCTCAGTTTAAGGCACCCTAGGTTGAATTAATCATTATTAGTGCATTGCAGTCTGCTTTAATTAATATGGTCCATTAACATATACTAAAAATTCAGATATGTAATTGAAAATTGTCAAAAGAATCTATCTAACTGATAATAAAAGTTCTATGCCCAGGTGATATTTTCAGTTTTAAACACATAGGAACAACATTAAATATCATCTGCATTGAGTACATCTGCTTTCATCTGGAACAGACCCCAGGTGAGCACTGAACACATTTACCACTAAGCTTCCTTCTCTTCACAGCCTCCTTTCTCTAGGGTGTAGAAGCTGTTGTGTGGTTTTGGAAGAGAGCATGAGAAGCTTTCTGTCTTTGGGTATATGATATTCTTTTTTTGTTTTTCAGTTTTCCTCCATATGAAATACAAATGGCATGGTTTGACAGTGGCTGCAATGACATGGGAGCACTGTGCAAGCAGTGCTATTTGCGGTGTTCTCTGATTACAGACTCTCGTAAATGAAAATGATGTGCCTCTTTTTCACCTCTCCTTAAAACATATCTCAGGTAATACATAACATGGATAAAGGGGCAGACTGAGGGTTTCTCTATTCTGTCCTTCTCTCTTCTGTTTTGTTGAATTGTTTTATTTCAGTTTCCACATATGTGAAATGGAGTACTGAAAAGTAAGACACATCATATCACTGCTGCTACAACAACTGTGGAGACATCCCTGCCTTACATTCAATTTGACTTTAGTAAAACAGATCTGAGTATGTTCAAGCACTTACCTTGCTTCCAGACTGAAGTTTTCTGCTGGTGTACTCCACAGTGGTTATACTATATCTAATATCTCAGTTAAACTTTTGCACAGAGATGCCTCCAGTAGCTGCAATCACATCAGGGGTAGGTGTTACCAGTATCAACAACTCCAGTTGCTGAGTTAGGATAGGTAAGTTAGAAACTGCTTACTAGGCTCCCAGAATTCTCAACTGAGAAAGACAGAAAGACAGGTATAAAAGTAATTAAAAAAAAAAAAAAAAAAAGTGACTTGCAAATCTAACAATAGTTAAACTCTTAAATACTCTGAGTTTTATTCACTGTGATATATAAAACAGAGCCAGGGACTGATCATTGGCTCTGAGTCCAGTTAGCAGCAGCTGATTCATAACCCATGCTGTTAATGTTGGCCCACTCCAGCTAGTTGGAGGCAGCTAGCTGGAGCAGTCCAAAATAGATCAAGTGGTGAGTGTTAGCTCAGTCCACAGGGAAGCAGTGTGGACAGTTGGGGTCCAGCATTCAGCCTGGCTTGCTTTTCTTTAACGGCTCTTTCTTTATTAAATTATGAATGCATCTAGGTCTACACATCCCACCTACCCTGAGGCATCTGACTGAAGTCACAAAGTTGCCTTGTTCAATTAAACTCCCCTCACAATCAATAGAGAAAAACACACATCCAAAAAGCAATTTGTCCTATCATCATGTAGGCAGTGTCATAAGTCTGAAGTTAAATAAAATTAATACATGTCCTGTTGCTCTCCATTGATTCTGGAGGAGCCAAAAAAAAAGGTTGTCTTTCATTATGTAGCTAGTTTTAGACACATAATTTTTTTCTTATTGGCCTAAATTTTATCTATCATCTATACACCTTTCTCTTAAATGGGTGTTTTAGCCAAAAGTATACAAAAATATTAGGCAAAATGGGGAAGTTTTGCTGACATTTTTTTAATTTTATTTTTTAATGTATTTATTTTTTCCTGTGGTATCAAGTTCTGGTAAAATAAGGACCAAATTACTCTTATAAGTAATGGATTGCAATGTCTCCGTTTACTATAATCTTATCTCTTTAACCACTTACACAGTAATTGTTCGACAAAAGACTGACACTCTTCTCTATTTTCTGATTGTGATTCTGTAGGATTGCAGCCATTAAGAAATCAAGCAGAAGAAGTGCAAAGTCTTTGTTGCCCATTTTTCAAGCACCTTTATTAAGGTTTCTCTCTCTCTCTCTTTTTTTTTCTTTTTCATTTACTTGTAGCACACAATTTCTCCAATAATGATACGCTGGTACTTGATTTTCTTTCTACTTGACAACAGGCTTGATTATTTTTTTTTAATGCCTTTTTGGATTTAATTTCCTTCTCTTGGATTAGCAAATCAGACTGAGGAGAATTGGAAAACAGATGTCTATTCTTTTTCCACAATATTCATATATTTAAATTCTTGATTAGAAAGACTGGACATTTATAGCCTGTGAAGCTATGGGCAAGTAAAGTATTATTTAGCATTTGGACTTCAGTCCAATTAGATACTTAAAAAATAAATAAGCTTCAAGTAAAAATGTTGATCTCAATCTTAAGAATTCTCTTCAGTGTGTTAGTTTCCAGAGTCTTTAAGCTTTTATCAGTTAATATCAACAAGAAAATGTTATTGTCCATGTCTCATTATGAAACATGTTCTTAACTGTACCCAAGGCTGACTTTATCTGCTTGTATAGATTTTGAACATGTTTTTCTTACATTTCTCTCAATAAATAATAATTAAAAAGGGAAAACAAATCAAACAAACAACAACAACAACAAAATAATCTGTTTGAAGTGCATCTCCCTTATTTCTTAGCAGCCCAAAGGGCAAAAGACCTGCATACTAGGACCTGTTCATCCAGCTTGAGGTCTTTTCACATATATGATAGAAGACTGTTGATGCGTGTGATTGGTACATTAAGAGAGATGATGAGGAAATGGGCTTAGTCACTTTGATTCACATACCTTTCTAGCTGTTGTGAACCTTGATTCATACTGGAATGTTGAGATCAGTGTAAGGGTAGGGAGGGAGATGTCTGATTCTCACATGAGGGGACATGCATAATGTCTCAGAAAGTGTGTTTATTTCACTCACCTTACCATATTCCTTGATCAAAAAACAAACAAACAAACCAACAAAAAAACCTTTTGTTATGTGGAAATAAATTATTGTTTGATATCCTGTCATCCTGTTAGGGTGCTGAGCTGTAAAGAATATGTTATGTGTGATCCAGTTTGCAGCAACAAAAATCTCCTTGGTGGCTTTGATAAAATTTAGTAAATCCAGGAATTTGCAAAACTGAACTCCAGTGTTTCAACAGACCTAGTTAAAACCCTCAAAGAAGTGAATTTTCATGCACTAGATCCTAATACTGCAATTAGACTCGTCTGTACAGACAGGAGTGACATTCACCTTCATTTTGCTTGAGGGGACAATGGAGGATTGCGCAGTTCATTGTCATTTTTTTATTAAAACAGATAAGAATGGACTCAGGGTTGTGACCCTTATGTTCAGTCAGACCTCCAAAAATCACTCAGCTGCAGAGATAACATTCAAGATCACCCTCTAGGCAGTGTATGCTCTATAGCAAGAGAACCAAAAAGCCTAGTGAAAATGCTAAACAAATACTTTTCCTGGCTTCATCCAAATGTTCTTGTTTTATGTACCTGTCTTGTAAGATCAGTTCCAAAAGTTTTGAAGTAAAGTGGAATTTGGACATCTTGTTTTACTGCTGGTAACAATAATAAATAATAGAAACATAATAGCACTGGGCTGTGAACTCTCCTCCAGTTATGTATTGTACAGACATACCAAATAAGGACTGAGAAATACTGAAAATATTCATTAAGTAGCAATAATCACATTATTTGTCACTTCCTTTCTGTAGTAACACAGGAGAAGTTGTTCCATTTACGTGTACACGTACTTCAGGTACGTGTCTAGTGCCTCTACCGTAAGATGTTAACTGCATTTTAAATTGAGCAGTCTATTCAGGGCTGAATCAATATTTGGGTAGTTGTCTATAATGACAGCAGAGAACAATAAATGTCCATGAGGTCAAGCAATACTGCAGATCATTTCTGATAGCAGAAGCTACAGAATAAGGAACATAAATATAAGGCTCATTGTCTCCATGGGCTGCCATGCAAAATCCTACATTCTATGAATAAATAAATAAATAAATAAATACAAATTGGAGGCAGTAGTTGCCAATGGTGATGGAAGAATTAATTTTCTTACTCCTTTACATGATCAAGAAAATGGAGATATTCCTCCCTCTGATAGGGAATGGCTCTTCCCTGCTTTAAAACAACAAACAAACAAAATCTATGTGTGTTTTTTATTTGTTTGGCTTCTGTATGCTCCCTGAAGTACTCGGTCCTCTTTAATGAAGGGAAGTTGAAGTTGGCCTGGTGCAACAATGACAGTCTTCTCTCTCTTGACTCTCTCTGTCATCTTCCCTTCCTCTCCACTCAAAATCCTATATCCAATTTGTACTGCTATTCCTTGCATTTACCACTCCAACATCTTATAAATTCCACTCACTTTTCTCCTAGCTGCCTGCCACAGTTTGTTGAGGAAGGGATTTCAGTGGGACAGTGAATTCTTTCAGCCCCTTTGAGTTGGCAATGAGATGAAAAGCCATGGAGCGCTGATTCAGCATTGTGGAGCAGGGGCTGCTTTGCACAAGCATCTAAACAAGTGTTGATGTCTGCTGAATAAAAAGAAAATTAAAAAAAAGCCTTCTTGAAAATTACAGAATCCATGAAATTTATTACACCCGCAGTTTGCCAATTGACTTCTTCATTTGAATATGTTATTTTGGCTTCACGTGAAACAATATTTTAACACATGTACTTCTACACATAAAAATCCTTTCAGATCTAATTGAGATAATATTCCATTACCTATAGTAAATGCCTATATGTCAAACATTAGAATTTCTGAACCTTATTTGTTCTTTAAATCATTTTTTTTAAAGATCTTACAGTTTCTCCAATCTGTTGTTGTTAAGAACATTTGCATTACAAAATTCTTCAAAACCCTTAGTCCCTAAATCTTCTTTGTTGCTGTGATTTACAGCTTCTAAATAATTTGCAGAATGAAATTTGTAATTAAGTGCATTATTACTCACATATGCAAATTCTAATGAATACTTGTCATGATTCTTCTATTTTTAATAACCTTAATACTGCTATGCTGAAAATTTGTAAAGATCAGTCCAATTTTTAATAGGTCAGTGTTCTTTTTATAATTACCTGACTCATTTATTTTGTTTGCCTTTGCATTAATGTTACTTGTTTGCTTTATTTGATGGTGCTATCAACAGATGAAGTAAACATCTCCACAGGTTTGGTGCAGAAAATAGTAGTAAATTTTAACCTCTGCAACATAATTCTTTCTTTTCAATAGGCAGGGAAATTTTATAGAACAGCAGAAACGTATAGCTATGCCATATAGAGAGACATATTTCTACATCCACAAATGTCAGCAATAAACCAGTTAGGTTAGAAATAGCAAAATCATTCAGATTTTAATTGCGTGATTTAGACACAGTCACTTTCATGTTTGTGTCCTAACGCAAGGTTTCAGTTTTTATATCCCAGACTTTGTAATCTTAGTCCCAAATCAAAATTGAATCACATCGGACCAAAATTGTGTAAATTGATCTGGTCAAAATATCATTAAATCATCTAAATCTTCCTTCCTCACAGGTGGGATCAACAACACCTAAAATATTTCTTTAATCTGTTCTTGAAAATCTTTTATGATCCTACAGCTTCCTAGGCAATCTGTTCTAGTGCTTAACTGTCCTGGTGTTTAGAAAGCTTTTCTTAAAGTCTAACCTATTTGTTCCTACCTGCAATTTAAACTCATTGTGGTTTGGCCTATTCTCATGTTTGAAGACTGTTATCAGGTCTCCCAAAGTATTCTCTTTGCAGAAATGAATGGTCTCAGTCTTTCATTACAGGTCATGCATTTCTAACTGTCTGATCACTCTTGCTGTCTCCTGCCCACCCCATCCACTCGCCTCCAGTTCCTTTACAACTGGTTCATATCTTTCCTGACTTCCATTGTTTCCATTGTACCCCAATAAACATAAGTATTTAATTTAGAGCTTTGGAGCCTCATACTTCATACGCCTTTCATGCTGCACTCCTATTCATACATCCTGGAATGCTATATACACTGCTTTCTAGGTAATGCAAAAGTATGAATTTCTATGAGTATGATTCTGCCTTGGAACATTACAGCCATTTGCTTCTTCTTGTGTTGAAACTGTGGCATTGTGAGGGAAGAAATACAAGATTTGTTGACTGGGGAGGGCACCTTGCCTTTGATGACAGCATCGAATGAAATTGAGAAAATTGTTGACTGCACTGCTAGCACTTTCTGTACATTTTACCTAATTATCCTGTAATGCCTGTAAAAGAGCCCAAGAGTCATTGGAGTGGAAGCCAGAATATGGATTTTTTTTTTTTTTTTCTAAATCTGTTGATCACCCTTTTTAACAGGCTAGAGAATAAAGTTCCTTTCTCTATTTTATATTCTGTCCTTTCTTTCTGTGCTTCTCTAGCCACATGAAATTCATATTCCTGACATGAAGTGCATCATTTCTTGAGGCAGCAGAAGTGGAAGAGACATGCTACCACTTCAACCTTACTTTTTAAAACAGCTATGCCCTTTATTCTAGTCTAGACTGTGCAGATTTGAACTCTTTCTGGATAAAGAGGACTGAAATGCCTGTCTTTCACTCCTCATACAAGCACTACAATCTTATTTCCCTAAAAGGATGGCTATTCCCTGGCTGTATAAAGCTACTTGAATGAAGTTGATTTATGTTTTTATCTTAGGCAAACTCTAAGTATGTCTAACAAATTAATTGATGCCAAAAAGGTTTAGGTACAAAAATGGACAATAAGGAAAATTATGTATTTTTTTCCTAACTTGCATAGGATGCATAACAGGAGTATCTTTCAGTTGGGGGAGGGGGGCGCAGGGGAGGGAGCAGGGGTAGATGTAGTAGTATGAGAGCTTAGAACACTATATTAAGCAGCCTCTTTAAAGTACAGGTATTTACAGCAAGATTACCTGGCTGCTTACTACATTTTGAGAATCTGAATTATGCCTTACTTACAGATGAAGTATCCAATGGTGTATCTGATCTTATATTAAGAATGTCATATGAACATTTCAAGGAAACACTGAATCCTAAGAAAAGCAGACGAAACCTGGAAGTTTTTTCACAGGGGTAGGAACTTGGGATTCAAATTGCACTCACAGATATTTTGTCTTTAAGAGCTTAATTTTGAACTCCAAAGAAGAAAGCATTTGTGGAAGTGGCACAGGGACCTGTCTCAATATCATGGATTGAATTTTTTTATATGAGAAAAAACCTTACCAAATTTTTAAGTGAATATAAGAATAAAGGTCGTTTACAAGGAAAGGTCAACTCCAAAAACATTCCTATCTTAACGATAGTCTACACTACCTAGAAACATGGGCAGACATTAATGGCTTTGGTGGGTCTTAATTGGTTTAATAAAAAGAGCTTTGCTATCCATAGCTTCATGAGTCATCATGAAACAACTACGAACAGTTGCATTTGCCTCCAGCTACGTGCATTAGTAATATACAGGAATCAAATGGTTTACTCTATATTGGTTATAAGAGTCAATTCTTTCCATCTTTAGTTTAGGTGACTAACTTCCTTTTATTGGATATAATTGGATTACTCAATGAGGAAGTTATTATTCAATAAAAAATGTGACAACATTGTCAAGTTTTGTTTAACTGTTGGGTAAAATCTCTGACCACAGAGATAATGCACTAAACATTTTCTGGTCTGTAGACATGGACTAAAACAGTGGTATCAGAAATCAACTGAAATTGTTCATTATTCTAAATTAGACTGCTTGATTGTACTTGGAATACTATGTGAAGGTATTTCAGGTTGTATTTGACCTTGATTTTCATTTAACATACAAGGAATAGTTGAATAGTTGGAATCTATTGCCATGAGTTGCCTTTTTTTTTTTTTTGAATAAGAAATTACATCTTCACTGTAGCAAATATGGATGGCCAAAGCCTTAGCTGATGAGAATTAGATGCAATCAATGAGCTGTTATCCATATTCATCAGATGAAGATCTACACTAGAAATTTAAATTCTTATTTCCTGGAGTGTATTCATGTAAATCAATTTATTTTGGCAGTGTAATCAATACCTCTGCAAATAAAGGATATGTACCATAGCATAACCAACACACTCTGGAGGTCATTACAGTGATTTCATATTTGTGTTTCATTCATTATTATCATATAATATTACAAGATTCACAATGATTTCACTTATTTCTGGCAAATTAAATTATTTCAGTGTGATTGATTTAGGAAGATCATAGGAGATTGGACCCATAAGTTTAACCACTGATATGGAACCTGTTCAGATATTCATATACAGTGCTCTCCTGCAACATCTTCTTCTACTTCATTTTTCACCAATTACTTATTAATTTTGACTGTAACCCAATGTACTAGGTTACAATGCACAGTGCTCCTGTATTTTTGCATTCTTCACCCTATCAACACTAATCTTTCTGAAAGGGTTATTATATATTTTTATTATTATTGTTATTTATTTATTTTAAGTTGGTAACTTAAGAAACTTGTTCAACACAGGAGAAGTTCAATGCCTGAATTTGAAAGTTTTGAATTAAACCTTGATAATTTTCATGTAAGTTGATCTGCCATGTACATATGGCAAAACTGAACATTTCATTGGATATTTCAAGTATGAAATTTTATTTATATCCTGCATTCCAAAAAATGGTTAATTCTGTAACATTGGATAGTCACTGAAATACCAAGCCATTCTAGAAGAGGAAATGGATACCAGAGTTTGATATGACTAACTTGAACATTTAAGTTCTAAAGTTCACTGAACTAGTTACAGTATTGTACTAATGGTCATGAAATCTATCTTCCAGTTTCAGCTGTTAAATAAAAGATAGTGGTTCACCATCTGAGAGACATTTCTGAAAAATAAAAGACCACACAAGCTTCTTTTACCCTACCCATGTAGTTCCAGAAGTTACTTGGAAAACACTCTCAGCTCTATTAACTGTATTACTGAATCTGTGCATTCATGTGGCACCTTTGGTCAGTCAGAACCTATGGCTGAGAGAATCTTGTGTATACTTTGTAGGAAATGAAACAGCATATCATCAAGGCCTCAGCTAGTGATAGCAAAGCATTCAGTCATCCATTTAATAGCAAGTTTTTCGGTATGACTGGTGAATTTTAACATGGAAAACTAAGCCAAAGTTTTCTCTGCAAACAGCTGGGATTTTGTAGAACTTCTAAAAACACTAAATAAAAAAGTCAGATTACTTGCAGTATATATATATGTAATTCTCTAAATTTGCGGTAGAATAGTGCATGTGGAGGAGAGAAACTGAGTACATTTTTTTAGACCTTACTGTAAACCACATGAAATTCAGTATATTTCTCACATGAATTTCATCATGAATAGTCCACTGTGTATGCCTATGATAGCATTACCAGTATTGCCAGCTAATATGTAATATGACATTTGGCCTCAAAATGTTTCACACAGGGGTCAGCAGCAGTTGCCCTATTTCTTTCACAATGCAGAACTCTTTAGTGTTCATTGTTTAAGGCAGTAGTTATTAGCTGTTCAGTGAAGCATGGACATTTCATGTAAAGTGAGGCAGAGAACTCAAGTGAAGTAGCTCTGCTGGCCTAAGGCTCCTTCCACTAGCCCAGGTGTCTCTGCACTGTGCTCCTGGAATTAGAGTCAGGATCACCAAGATGCCTAACCTCACTGTACAAGGAAGTATAAAGTCAGCATTTCCAGTATAAGGAATAAATTAACAAACTGGAGGGATTCCAACAGAGGACTACTAAGATAAAGTTATGGATTGGGCATTGAAGCATATGAGATAGCTTGTTAAGTTGAGACCCAGCTGGGTTTGTTCAGCCTTAAAAAGAATTTAAGGATAGGGATCTAATTCTTGTCTTCAATCATTTAATGGGACAGCACAGTCAGGATGTAGTCAGATCCTTCCTAGAAGAGCCTAACAAAAGGATGAGGGGAACAGACAAAGGTTTATTCCAAGTTGCCATGTATGCAAAGAAAACAGTTTTTTACCATGAGAGCAGTCAGAGACCGGAAGAGAGAGCATGAGACCCAGAGGGTCTAAGGAATCTCCATTCTTGAAGATATTCAAAACTCAACTGCACATGTTGCAGGGCCCTGAGCAAGCTGACATTATGTTGGCCCTGCTCGGAGAAGAAAGGTTGCACCAGAAATGTGCAAGTGTCTTTTCCAAACTGGTTTGAGAGCACAAATGCAGGTTAGGTAGATTGTGACACTGCAACACAGTTAGATGTATTAAATCAAGTGCAGCAGAAGAACCTTTGTTAATTTTTAATATTAGGTACTAGTGGCTTGATCTTTTAAATGTTGTTTCTGTGGAGATTTTTAAAAAGGAAATATTTCCAATCAGACCTGTCCTTCCTATGGGAATGTGCTCAGGCTTACAAATTTGCAGTTTCTTTCAAGCCAAGAAACTCTTTTAGGTGAAGAATCTACATTGACAATTATTTTCTTTTTTAAATCAAGAAAGAATTCTAGTGGTTCTCGCTAATAGGTTACTTATATGTCTAGCACCCCAAGCATTCAACATCAGCTGAAACAGCTGACTTTCACTGTAAGACAGTGTCTATTACTGTGTCAGTCTTTCCTAAATGGCACCTGTAACTGGAAAAAATTGCTGCAATAAGTCATTTGAAATACCTCTTCAGTATAGTTTATAATAGCCAGAATACACTGACTGAAGATGATACCAGTGATGTTTCAGAGAATATGTTTGAAGGCCTTGTTAGGCTGAACTTTTGGGAAGGAAATTTGGGCCATGAGACCACAAGGATTCAAAATAGTGATAATGAGTGAGGGGGTCAGGTTTTAATGATAGCAGTGAAAAGCAAGTGAGAAGTTTAACAGTGGCAAAAAGCACGATATACTTTGGAAGAGCTGAAGCAAGATTTAAGTAGGTGGGGACATCCTGTTTTTTTTCAGAGGGATGCAAGAGAAGACACTGGGGATGGAAATATGAGGAGAAAGGCATAGAAGTTAGGGTGTGAGACAGGTTTGTTCACTTGCAATATTTTGGTCTTCTCAGGTTAGATATTTTCTTTGTCAGAGCTATAATTATCAACTGTTAGCATAAGTTAACATCTAATACATTGCTTTTCTTTCCATGTTTCAAGTATTACAAAGATGTGTGTTGCTTTTACCCAGTTGGGCAGCTGAGCTTCATCAAAACTGCTCTCTCACTCCCCCTCCTCAAAGGAAAAGGGAGAAAATACGATGGAAAGGGCTCAAGAGTTGGGATAAGGACAGAGAGAAAACGAAACAATTAACGTCACAGGCAAAACAGACAGTGTAGGGAGATTACAGAAATTCATTACCTGATGAATTTCTAACAAGCTAGAGAAGTGAGAAACACAGAAAACAAACTAAAAACTTATTCTCCCCATTCACCCTCTTCTACCTCCTCCCCTTGAGTGGCGCAGGGGAATGGGGACTGGGGGCTGTGGTCAGCCCACAATGTTTCATCTCTGCTGCTCCTTCATGGTCACTCTCTGCCCCTGCTTCACGTGGGGTCCCTCCCACAGGATGCTGTCCTTCCCAAAATGATCCTGCATGGGCGTCCAACAGGCAGTGGTTCTTCAAGAACATGGCTCCATACCATGGGGTCCATCTGCCAGGAGCAAACTGCTCCAGCATAGGTCCTCCATGGGCGGCAGCTCCCCCCAGACCACCTGCTCCTGCGTGGGCTCCTCTCCACGGGCTGCAGCTCCGGCCCGGGGCCTGCTCCTGTGGGGGCTCTCCATGGGCCGCAGCCTCCTCCAGGCCACATCCACCTGCTCCACTGGGGGCTCCTCCACGGGCTGCAGCGTGGAGATCTGCTCCATGTGGGACCCATGGGCTGCAGGGGGACAGCCTGCTCCACCAGGGGCCTCTCCACAGGCCACAGGGGAACTGCTGCTGCGTTCCTGGAGTACCTCCTGGCCTCCTTCTGCACTGACCTTGGGGTCTGCAGGGCTGTTTCTTACTCCTCGCTCTCCCAGCTGCTGTTGCACATCAGGTTTTTTCCCCTTTTGAAATTATCTTTCACAGAGGAGCAAACAACATCATTTATTGGCACAGTTCTGGGCAATGGTGGGTCCCTTTGGAGCCAGCTGAAACTGGCCCTTATCTAAGATGAGGCACCTTCTGGATTCTTCTCACAGAGGCCACCCTTGCAGCCCCCCTGCTACCAAAACCTTGCCAAGTAAACCCACTACAAGATGTAATTTTGCCGCCAGAAGACTTCTTCCAGCAGTGTGGCTCTGAAATTGTGATTTTCAAATCCTTTTCAGAACTTATACCTGTTGAGCAAGGCTCTTTACCTTGTGAACTTCCACATTACTGTGCTGAGTGAAATAGATGCTGTTGTACTTTAAGGACAGAGTTTCACCCATAACACTTAATTTCCGACCTTTTTGGTTTTCACATTTACTTCACACTGACCTAAAGAATACTGGCATTAATATATGTATTTGCGTATTATAAATCCATAGCCTGAATCATCAACCCAAAATTAAAAGCCATAGCTGCTAGACATGCACAATGTGGCCCCATGGCACTGTTGTTTCTCTAAGAGCATAACACTAGAACCCATACTGTGGTATTTTTAAAAGTAAACAATGTGCAAGGTTTAACACACATGCTAAATTTGAAGATAGTAAGCATGCGAATTTTCATTGTTCTGTTAATTTAAAATTTGACTTTTAATACATTAAAAAAAAACACTCTCAGACTTAAATCTTATTTCAAGTTTCAGCATGCTATGAATTTTTATGGCCAAATTACAAGCGCCTGAATATAGGGATTCATATAATGAAAACGCTGACAGGACTTTAATAGCAAGAACAGATACTGCTATAACATGAAAAGAACTTTTATCCAGTAGAAGGGCGAATCTATAAATCATTGTTATGAATAATACTCTTATCCTTAGTTATATTCAATATGCAAATCATAAACTCATTCTTGCTAGAAAAACAAAACAAAACAAAACAAAACAAAAAACAGACTGGATTGGATTTTTAATTTTTTTTTTTCCTTGTGTCTTATCATTCTGTATCTGTACTGACTCTTCCTTTCAATCATTTCCTTTGTGATTGCTCAGCTTCATGTTTCCTATATTTTGTCAGGTTTAAATGTAACATGCTTGAAGTTTATATTGGGAGTCCCATGCAGCTAACCAGCTTAGAACCTGGCTTTCATCTTAAATGAGAAAAGTGAAAAGACAGCAGAAAATGGAGGCAAAGGAGAAGAGAAAAAGTAATTTATATTTCTGAAGTGGCTAATGCTCTAAGAGTTATTCTGGAAGATAATATATCTCTCTTCAGATAAGTACTAGCAGCTGTGCCATCTGCAGTATAGAATACCTGCTTCTGAAATATACAGTGATATCTGCCATGTATTTACTTGCATAAGGTAAACTGTACTTTCTTCTGCTGGTTCATCCTGATTTCATTTACTCTGCTTTGCAGCTTACCTTGTGTACAAATTGTCAAAATTTGAGTAATGGTCCTCTGGGAGTCAGCTGGTCATTAAATCTTTCCTTTCTCAAGCTCCTTTGGCTTTGTTGAACAGTTCTGTCATTATAGTAACCAACTGAATTTAAATTATTTTATTTTTTTTTATTTGATGGATCATTTTCTATAACATAGACAAGAATTACAGCAGCAGCATGGTAACAAATTGGACTGAAGAGGCGGGGGAGGAAAGCTTAATTTACTTTTTATTCCTCCTATGAATAAGAGGCTTAGATTTCCCAGTATAACCTGAGAAATATGAAAAAAAAAATCTACCTGTTTATGTGAGCAATAATTATATATTCTGTGTAAGGAGAAAACATTCTGCTGTGCACTGATGAAGACTGTTAGTCATTTCATCATGTTCTGCAGCATTGCTCTTCCTGACTGCACACAGTACTAATAAAACAAGTTAATGGAGTTTATTCTGTCACAAACACTACAATTTCAAAGAGCTGATTGCAGTCTATGGGAAATCAGTGTCTAACAGCCTCTTAAAGATGTACAGTAGCTTTAATATATTATCCTGCAGAAGATATACATTAAAGCACTCTAGTTAGATATGTGAGAAGATGTGGGTAAAAGTAACAACCTTCCAAATTCTTGCTAATTCAGAGACCATTTTATAATGGCAGGATCTGTACACACAGTGAGAGCTCCTCCATGTTTCCAGTATTTACAAATTCTCCAAATGATAGTTTGTCTGAAGTCAAATTAGCTAGAATACAGAAATGAGAAATTTGCATTATATAATATGCATTTAAACCAAATTGTACTGTTTAATAAGTAACTTGCAGCTTGGATTGATGTTGATAAAGATGTACAAACCAAGCACTGTTTTTCAGGCTCTGAAATTGCATGTTATTCATACTAAAATATGAGGCTGATTATAAGATTCAATGGTAATCAGACTGAATTAATAGGAGCCCTTTAACAAACCTTCATTTCCTCAAGACTCATGACATCCCCTGTAAGTAGGCATTGAGAAGAAGTACTATTTCAGGAAATAGATTTCAATTGTTACATGAAGATTGGGGTATATTGGTTCAGTTAATCAATAGAACTTCCTAGTTTAAAATATTATTTAATAGACATGGAGATTTACTAAACAACAATATCTTCTTCCATCCCTTCATTCTAATTCCCATTGAAGTCTAAGAAAAAGTAAAAATGAAAAGAGGATATATCATTTTTCAGTAGACCTTAGGATCAAAGAAATGCATTTCCACTACAGAACATTACTATTTTACTTCACTGTCTCCCTGTCTTCACTCTCTCACTTTCATATGTGACTCATCTATTTGGCTCATAGAATACTAATTAAGGTGAGGAAATCTTAGGAAAGCTAAAAATTCTTAAAATTTCTGAACTTGAAATTTCCTGATGGAGGCACATACTAGTGGGCAGATACTTAGTATAAAACATAAGTGCACTGAAGCTAGCAGAAGTGCAGTCATAGCATTGGAGATAAAGTCAAGAGTCTGAAGAAGGAAAGAGGAAAATAGAGTTAGCTTAATACTGACCCAGACTTACCATTAGCAGAATGTCCTTCATTCTTGTTTGCAATGCATTTTATTTCTTGGTGGGAAATAGGGAAAAAAGAGAGATGTCAGCAGCAGATGTGAATATAAAATCTGTACATTGTTAAACATATGGCCTACAAACAGAACAGAGATGGTATTGCCTTTTTCTTAACAGAATTTCTCTTATACACATGACATGTAGCTAGCAAACCCAAGCCAGTATGCAGAGAATCCCTAGAATCACAGAATCACAGAATTTCTAGGTTGGAAGAGACCTCAAGATCATCGAGTCCAACCTCTAACCTAACCCTAACAGTCCCGACTAAACCATATCCCTAAGCTCTACATCTAAACGTCTTTTAAAGACTTCCAGGGATGGTGACTCCACCACCTCCCTGGGCAGCCTGTTCCAGTGCCTAAAAACCCTTTCAGTAAAAAGAAGTTCTTCCTAACGTCTAACCTAAAAATCCCCTGGCGCAACTTGAGCCCATTCCCCCTCGTCCTGTCACCAGGCACGTGGGAGAACAGACCAACCCCCACCTCACTACAGCCTCCTTTAAGGTATCTGTAGAGAGCGATAAGGTCGCCCCTGAGCCTCCTCTTCTTCAGGCTGAACAAGCCCAGTTCCTTCAGCCGCTCCTCGTAGGACTTGGTTCTCCAGGCCCCTCACCAGTTTCGTCGCCCTTCTCTGGACCCGCTCAAGCACCTCCATGTCCTTCTTGTAGCGAAGGGCCCAAAACTGAGCACAATACTCGAGGTGCGGCCTCACCAGAGCCGAGTACAGGGGGACAATCACCTCCCTAGCCCTGCTAGTCACACTGTTTCTGATACAAGCCAGGATGCCGATGGCCTTCTTGGCCACCTGAGCACACTGCTGGCTCATATTCAGCCGACTGTCCACCATCACTCCGAGGTCCTTCTCTGCCTGGCAGCTCTCCAACCACTCATCTCCCAGCCTGTAGCTCTGCTTGGGGTTATTGCGCCCCAGGTGCAGGACCCGGCACTTGGCCTTGTTGAACTTCATGCAGTTGACCTCAGCCCATCGGTGCAGCCTATCCAGATCCTCCTGCAGAGCTTTCCTACCCTCGAGCAGATCGACACATGCGCCTAGCTTGGTGTCATCTGCAAACTTACTGAGGGTGCACTCAATTCCCTCGTCCAGATTATTGATGAAGATATTAAAGAGGATCGGCCCCAGCATCGAGCCCTGGGGGACGCCACTAGTGACCGGCCTCCAACTGGACTTGACTCCATTCACCACGACTCTTTGGGCCCGGCTATCCAGCCAGTTTCTAACCCAACAAAGCGTGCGCCAGTCCAAGCCAAGAGCAGCCAGTTTCTTGAGGAGAATGCTGTGGGAGACAGTGTCAAAAGCCTTGCTGAAGTCAAGGTAGACCACATCCACAGCCTTTCCCTCATCCACCAAGCGCGTCACTTTATCATAGAAGGAGATCAGGTTCGTCAAACAGGACCTGCCTTCCATAAACCCATGCTGACTGGGCCTGATCGCCTGCTTGCCCTTCAAGTGCCGCCTGATGACTCTCAAGAGGATCTGCTCCATGAGCTTCCCTGGCACTGAGGTCAAACTGACAGGCCTATAGTTCCCCGGGTCTGCCCTCCGGCCCTTCTTGTAGATGGGCGTCACATTTGCTAGCCGCCAGTCAGCTGGGACCTCCCCCGATAGCCAGGACTGCTGATAAATGATAGGGGCTTGGCCAGCTCCTCTGCCAGTTCTCTCAGTACCTTTGGGTGGATCCCATCCGGCCCCATCAACTTGCGCACATCCAAGTGCCGTAGCAGGTCACCAACCAGTTCTTCATGGATGGTGAGGGCCACATCCTGCCCCCCATTCCCTTCCACCAGCTCAGGGTACTGGGTATCCAGAGAACAACTGGTATTGCCGCTAAAGACTGAGGCAAAGAAGGCATTGAGCACCTCCACCTTTTCCTCATCTCTTGTAACTAAGTTTCCCCCCACATCCAGTAAAGGATGGAGATTCTCCTTAGTCCTCCTTTTTGTGTTGATGTATTTGTAAAAACGTTTTTTGTTATCTTTAACGGCAGTAGCCAGATTGAGCTCCAGATGAGCTTTGGCCTTCCTAATTTTGTCCCTGCACAGCCTCGCTACATCCTTATAGTCCTCCCTAGTGGCCTGCCCACTTTTCCAAAGTTTATAAACCCTCTTTTTTCTCCTAAAGAAAAAAGAAATCTCCCTAGGATACAGTAAATGTTGCCTATATAATTTTAAACATCTTTTAAAAAATTAAAACTATTTTTTTTCTTTTTCCTGTGCTTTTTCAAGTTTAAGGACATTTTCTTTGCAGATATAATCCTATATATTTGAAAATGTTATTGATTTCATTTCCATTGTTTAATTTTGCACAATGTAGAGTCTATCTTTGGATAAAATATATGTAATTTCAGAACATTCAATTAATGATGCATTTAACACTATATGCTTTTCAAAGGTTTTTAAAGTGCATAATACTCTTAAAGCCATTAATCTTTCAAAGTAATTCAATGCTTAATACCTATTAAGTATCCCTTGTTCGCAATTTTGATTACTAATACTTTCTGCTAGTAACTTAAGTCTGTGTAAATTTGCCTTGGTTATATTTAACCTGCAAAGCATATATATATATGCTTAAATATATATATTATATATATATAATATGTATTGTATATATATTATATATATATGTTATATTATATATATGCTTTAATATATATACAATATATATACATTATATATATACATTATATATACAATATATATATATTATATATACATATACATTATATATATTATATATACTATATATATACATTATATATACAATAATATATAATACAATATATTATATATATTGTGTATATTATTATATAATATATATAATATGTAATATATATTATAATATATTTATATTTATAATATATAATGATATATATAATCATATAATTATAATTATAATTATTTTACTTTTCCATCTTGCCTTCCTGATTAAAGTGCTTATATGACCACTGGTAGTTTACTGGGATATTGACAATGTAATTTATTCTCCACTCAGATATATTGTCAAATCCTGAGTAAGTTTTCTGAAGTGCAGAATTTCAAGCTTCATTCTCCAATGTGAATGTGCAATATTGCATATATAAATCAAGATCAAGAAAAGATAAAGAAGGCTAGTATCTCACTGGGCTGAAAGTTACCATAGGGACTGAAAAAAAAAGAATTAAACCTTCTGTCAGAAGATGGCACAAGAGGTTAGTGTCCAGGTATAATAACAAGAACTGTTCTCACAGCTGCTGGCAGTCTGACATGTCTGTTGTTCATCATTGTAGCCCTCCTTCATCTTTCATTCTTATGAGTCGTGAAAGAACCAATAAGAACTTCTGCCTAATACTGCCTAATTTAGGGCAGCTGTTGAGCATAAGTACAGCATTAAACACTAGTTTAAGTCCCATTGACTTCAGTGCAGTTTAAATGTACAATGAAGGGTTTAAGATGGCATGAGGATAGTGCCTCCAGTGCAGTCGTACAAAGAAACACAGTCATGAGCTGCAGCTCCAGTGCTTTTCCTTTCTTCTGATAGATTAGCTTTACCTTAAGTTTATGCTCGCATAAACATCTGCTATGTAGCTTGCAAGGACTTGTAAGATCTCTGTTTAGATATTGATATTTAAGAGAATAAAACTCATGAGATACATTTCTATAGGCACTGTAGGAAACACAAATATAGACCTCTGTTTCCTGACAAGGCTTGTAGTCATTGTATCCATTTTAGAACGGTACAATTCATCCCCTCTCAATTTGTAAGGACGAAAAAAGTATATAATAAAAGGATGTTCCATCAGTTTTACTTTGACTACAACTTCAATCACATCTTCACTATCTACAGTTTTGTTTGCTGGTTTGTTTGTTTTTGTGTGTGTGTCCATGTGTGTGTGTTTAGTGATGGTTCCATTAAGCATGGAGATCAGTCATACTGAGGTAACTAAAATTTGAAAAGAATAAAATTACTAACCGATAAATACTATTTTAGTAATTTTTAATTAGAATACAGCAATAAAATACTGAAGGTAGGGCTTTTTATTATTCTTCTTCTTAAATAATACTGTGGTTAGTTCTCAGTTTCTGTCCACCCATAATAAATCTTGAAGCCTCAGTTAAGGAAATGGGAAAGGAATTGACCTACCAAATGTCTTTATGGGAATGACAAGGAAGATGCCCCTACAGGTCTTCACCTGCTGGTGGTTCTGAAACTCCTTGCATAGTATTAGGTTGGATTTTTTATTTTTATTTTTAAAGTTTCATGTGTTATGCAAGGATTTCCCTTGATACCTAGGTCCCACAGATCCATCTTATCTCAATATGTAGATAATTCCTTCTTCCCTTCCTAATAAAGCTGTGAAAATGAGGCACTAGGGAGATGAAAGTCCCATTTGAGTCCTCAAACACTCTATACAACCCACAGCAGGACCTTTTATTTCAACATATCTGTAGGAATTTGTCACACATTACTGAAATCCTCTAAGGGGAAGTACAGCAGCTGTTTAACAATACTTGGCATCAGGCTAAAATGTATTAAAGCAGGAAGTGATGAGCCAAAACATATCAAATTGAACTGCAGGGGCAAAGTAGGTATGCAAAATGCAAATCCTCAATCGGAATTTGGCCAATCCACTAGGACTAAAACTGCTACTCTTGTAAATAGTGCTGTGGAATTAAAACACAATTGTGGGTATGCTGGATAGAAGTCTTTCTAATCTCTTTATTCAGGGACTTACTAAGAAATATTGACTGCGTAGATACAAGACAATTTATTGGAGCCATAACCCTAGGGAGCTAATGCAAGTTGTAACGCATTACGATGTTCAGCTCTGTGGCATTAGTGCAAAATATATACTCTATGAGAGTCAATCTTAAATGAATTTTTCTAGTGTGATGAATCATAGTATATAAGACTTAGGTCTACTTCATACTTTGAAATCTTCATTATCTTGAAAGTAGGTATTGTTTATGTTTCTCACGTCTTTAAAATTTACAGACACTTTGGATGCATTATGAATTATACAGTTTAAATTAAATACATTACAAATATAAGAAAACTGAATCAATAGGACTTTTGCATGAATCTTAGCTAGAGATTTGAACCATGGCATGAAGAGAAACAGAGAATCAATTATACAAAGAGATAAAAGAAAGTGTTTCAAATAGTTAGAACTGTTGCAAGGTAGACTAACTTTAGCTGTGTTGTGGCCGTGCTAAGTAATAGAAGACTGGTTGCAGATGAATTATAAAGGACTAGATATATTGGAGAAAGTACTGGAAATTATGGTTTCAAATAAAATAGAGAAAGGAGGACTTAACCAGGAGGGATGGTATGAGGGAAGTGTTTCTTATTTTTCTAAGTAAGGAGGCAGAGGAGTTGTGCAAATGCTGAAAGTAGTAGTGCTGGAACCTAAATTTGCAGTAGTGAATGGTAGAAGATGGTGCTGAGAACAGTAACAAATTCAAAACAATCCATGGTGTGAAGTACAGAGCAAAAGGAAAGCTGAAAGTCGAGGAAAAAACATGTAATTAGTGGCAAATTATTTATCTCTGAATTACTTTTGTTTTCTGGAAGTTCACAGGAGAAAATGTATTGTATGATCAAAAACGTGATGAAAGTACACGGAAGTCATATTCAGTTTACAACAGGAAATGTTCTAGAGTCATGGATGAGGAATTTTGTGGATTTTTTTTTCCTTTTTTTTTTTAATTATAAGAAATATAACAATTAAATAGAAATACACAGCAGCTGGTAATGAAGCCATTGTTCAAAGTTAAATAAAATAAAATAAAATAAAATAAAATAAAATAAAATAAAATAAAATGAAGCATAAGAAGGATTCAGACAAGTAAAATTTAACATGTAAAAAACATATGGCACAAGGATAAAAGGAGTGCCCTATGCAGAATTCCCCCCCCCCCCCCCCCTTTTTTTTTTTCACAGAGAATATACATTCTAATGTAAAACCAGAACTTCTTAGGAATGTCATTGAATTAATTTCCATTGGATGAAAACACATTTAAAGTAGATTGTTCCCTACTGCTCACCAAAATGCCATTTGTAGCCAGAATTCATTAAGAACTTGCCATTCTTGGCAAAGTTCTTAAAACAGAAAAGAAAAGCAAATATCAAATCTACCTAGCACAAGAAGCTAGCTGATAGCTTGCTTTTGCTTCTCCGAGGCTGTAGCATAGTCACTGTACACAATTCTTGCTTTCAGAGTCTACTTTGTTTAAACGCTCTAAAGAAGATTTAAGAGGGTCACAACTTCAAAAACAAAATATTTCAAACCTTTTGTGAAGTGCAACAGGAGTTAGTACTGGTATGCAATGAACCCATAGGAGTCACTGAACA
The DNA here is from genome assembly GCA_011075105.1 of Heteronetta atricapilla. Taxonomy (NCBI): domain Eukaryota; kingdom Metazoa; phylum Chordata; class Aves; order Anseriformes; family Anatidae; genus Heteronetta; species Heteronetta atricapilla. The sequence goes on from CM021731.1 coordinate 172,186,243, forward strand.
TTGGTAACAAGAACAGAAATTAGTGTATGTTATAATCAAAACATTAAACTCAAAACTAGAATTAGGAATGAAAATCTAATGTTGGGTTGTGAAAGCACATGCTCAGTACTACTACAAAGAGGATTTATTTGAAGATCTCATGGAACACCTAGCAGTTCCTTTAAGATTACTTATACTATATGTTTGCTTAGTGCCTCCTCCATAACATTTAAAATTTATAATTGTTGTAACCTGAGAGGCAAGAAAATACTTCACAGGCAAGTGCAGAAGAATAGTAGAAAAATGTGGTAAGTAGTCATGATCATCAGTAAGATTTTAGAGGAGGAAAGGACAAGAAAAACTGAGGTTGTCATCAAAACACAACTGCTCATTAGCACAAGGTACAAGAGAGAGAGGACGGGGTAAGCCACTGACACCCTGAGGAGCCATATGATAATCTAAGTAATTAACAGCTGCAAAGAAAAGGGCTCATAAGCTCTGACAAATTGCAAGTGTGTTCTTATGGGTTGGTGAAAGGAGAAAGAAAGAGTTGGAGAAATGCAGACAGCTACTTGGGAACATAGAAGTTGTATCTGGGAGCCAACTAGAGTATGCAGTATCTTCAGCAGCAGCTCTTGGTAAGTGCTGATTCTTAATGGGAAGTACTGAAACAAGATCTTCCCAATCACTACCAGACATATTTCACCTTTCATACAAAGAATATTGGCTAAAGTACCCATTATTTGAGCTTTACAGTTCATTTTAGCTGTACAGACAAAAAAGAACCAATAAAAATGCTAGAGACTGACCTTATGCTCCTTTCTTTACAAAAGAAAGAAACATATTCTGTGTAGATGAATTAGAAGATGGGAAACAATGGACTAGAGTTTAACTAAAACCACTGATCTTCACAAATTACACTTGTTTGGCAATAGGGATCCATCAAAGTTCAGTAGCATAATGCATAATGCCAAAAATATTTTTTATGTTGTTATTTCTTTTTCTAGAAAAGACTTCAGTCCTTTTATCTTTCCTCCTCCTGTTTCTGATTATTGTCTTTATTTTATGGTGATGGTGCTAAATGCTAATGAGGTCATCCCTGGACCTGTCAGCCTTTTTTGGCACAATTATTTCTGGAGCTAAACAAACCTTGTGGGATAAATTAAATTAATACAGCAGGAGACACTTTCAGAGGTTCATGTAGGAGCTTCCACTGACAGTTTACCTTGACACAGGTTTATCTGCATTGTTAATTTGTGTGTGTGGAGGGGGGCTTATTATCTTCTGCAGTTAAGTCCTGTGGAGGCAATAGTTCTAGCGAGTGGCTTTCCCATTTGCCATGACTATGAGAAGGATCTTTTTCCACCTTTCTTGAGATTATTTTTTTATTGATGGACTATAGAAGTATAAGGAAAGCAAAGAATTTAAAAATTCAGGAGAGCTGCAAAATGAGCAAGATTCTGTATTAATATACACACAGAGCATATGAAGCTGTATGAAGCAGTCATCAGGTACAAAATAAAAACAATTTAAAGGAACCCCCAAAGATCAGGCAGATGTCAATTTGGACCGTATTATTTTTATTTTATTTATGTATTTTGTTGCAGTGTGGGTTGTGTTATGCTTTTTTAAGAGAAAGTATGGAATTCTGAGTTGACTGATCATGGGTTTGGTTAGGGTTTAAACAAATTCTGATTGTTTATTTTTTTGTATCTTGATTCATTTTTTTTTTGTTGTTTCCCCTAACTTTTCATATCATCTTAGTTTTTTGTTTGTTTGTTTGTTTGTTTGTTTTTGGGGGGGGGGGCAAAGGGGGACGAGAAGATTTATTGCTTTTTTTCCTTTTCTTTTTTTCTTCACAGGGTATTGCTAAATTACGATAGCATATAACCTATTCAATTGTCTAAATCCTTAGCTGGGCTATAGTAACTTTCACAACCTCTTGTGAAATAGAACTGACCAAAAATGTTTACTCTGTAAATGAGGTTTATGTACCAGTTTAATGTCCAAAAGGAGGCTATGTATGGCTATTTTATCTCACATCTGTTTGTTGCTGACCTCCTTTTAGTTCTGACCAATGAACTAGATAGACCTTCACTCTAATCCAATATGACAGTTGTACTGTCCCTTTGTTTTGAAAGATTTTTGGCTGGTGAAGAGATTCTGCTGAAGTTCATATGTCATTTCCATGTTCAACTCCAGAGCACAAAATAAGGATAGAGAACTGTAACAACACAATAATGCTTAACTAAAAAGTTAGTTGCTAGTCCCTGCTGGTTTAGTGCAAGTGTCTTTTGATATGCCTATTTTCTACCCCTTCCCTCAGGGATTTGTTAAGTATTTAAGAAAAATGTGCATATATTCACTTTTTTCATTAAAGCTAAATGTTAAAGAAAACAAAATAAACAAACAAACCAGAACAAGAAAGCAACCACACAAAGCTAAAACCATCTGTGTAAATGTACTGATTAGCTCTCTAAATTGGGAAGCATAGAGATTTATTGTTGTGCTCTTACCCATTAAGCTAGGAAGTAGCTGCCTCATCTTCCCTAATTTGCAGCCAATTCCTGACTCAGGTTTTCCTGACTTGATCAGTTCAGAGTCAGCAGAAGTGTTGTAAGAATAAGGGTAAAATATAAGCTGAGTAAGGACTCCATTCTTGATCTACAGAGAGAGAGAGAGAGAGAGAATTGTTGTAGGATGGACAGTCTGCTATTTTTAATGGAAACAATAAAAATTGTTTAAATTGTTTACAATTTAACAATTTAATTTTTAAACAATAAAAATTGTTTAAATAAAAAACAACAAAACAAACAGAAAATATTATTGGAAACTGAAGGTCTTTTCTTTTAAGTCACTGTAGATTTCACAAAATATTTGGCAATCTACTCTGTTCTCTAACTGATCAACTAGAGAAAAATGAACCCAGAGTTAGATAATGTTTTCAAAGGTATGACTTCTCGATCTGTGCATGCTCTGTACACAAAGTAGACCTTAGACCATTGGCAGGTAAAAAGACAGTACATATTAATGCCACATCATGGCCAGTCATAGAGCCAAAGGACCCTTATCTCTTTTGCTTTCCTCAGTCAGAAAAAGGAAGAATGTGAGCTGAGGCCCACATTCATTCCCACAGATATCAACATAAAATTCTCACTGAACCCAAAGTGGCAGAGCCAAGCATTGTATGAGCTCCTTTTACCTTTACTCATCTCCCTTCCTCCAGTTCTGAAGGCTTCATTTTATATGTTGTTGTTTGTTTTTTTTTTTTTTTTTTTCTGATATGTCATAGCTTCCCTCTCCCTACTCCAGAACATGGTTCCTACAATGCAGAGGGAAGGAGGGTGAGAACAGGGCAAGCCTGCCTTTTCTTTCTAGAAGTTGATAACGCTTTCCTCTGAGGTAATGGAACACTATGAGGCGTGATCTTGCATATTACTTCCTTTCCTAATTAAATTGAATGTGATAGTGAGAGCAGGTTGACGTTGTTAAAGTAAATGATCCAGGGCTTTAGTAATGAAGACATATCCAGAGTGAAGTTTATTGTTTTAATTTTAATCCTGAACAACCCAAATACAATATTGAGTAGGTTGTTCTAAAATATCCTGCAGTGCATTTTCCCTGTGAACTATATTTCAACGTTACATACAAAATCATTTATAATAAGTTGATTTATGGATGGAAATGGCTTATTTATATGCAGTGTGAATTAATATAAAGTGTTTACTGAATTTTCTCCATAATAACCTATCATCAGCCAGAATTCCCAGAGTGGGAGAAAAAGGGCTAGACGCTGGAGACTAAAAAATTGCAATACTATGTCCCATCTACTTGGATAGGATCCTTTTTTTTTATGAAATATGAATTTCAAAATTAGTAATTTGATTTTTCTTGTCATTAAGCCAGAAAACAGATTTGGAGAGAGGCACCCAGGATATTTTAAAATTGGGGGGGGGGGGGGGGGGGGCGGTATCAAATCTGGGAAAGATTAAATATTTATTTATATTGGAAAAATACTATTTTAAAACAAATCAAACTAAATCAAACCAAAACATATATTTCTATAAAGTCCTTGCTTACCTGCTTGTTACACAGTATATTTTACCTTTCTATAATTTCAGGACTTGAATCTCCTGTCAGTGCACTTCACTGGTATAACATGAGTATAACAATTCACTAGCATTATACCAATCTAGCAGAACACAAAATCAAGCTGATGCTCCTTCTAATATTAAGAAGCCATTTAATAACAGACAGTATGTCTGGTATACTATGTTTCTGCAGCAGAGCAGCTTTATTATGTACTGTTGCTTAACAACTGTTGCTTAACAACGGATGAGGGTAATCCTGACTCTTCCATCACTGAGCCCTCCAAACTAAGCATCAGTACTAACATCTACCTATCTGTAATGATAAAGAGGAAATTAAAATATGTGAAGTAGTCACTGCAGATATTCTTACCCTGCTAATCCATTTTCATCTCACATACCTTGAGCATTCTCACCCTTAAGTGCCTATTGCATGTGGCAGCTTCATGAAAGATACTAAATATGAATAATAACCTGTAGCACTCCCACCCTCCGTATTCACGTTTCTACCCACCTCTATTTCTATCACTTCTACTTTCTTACTCGTAGAATGGTTATCTTTATTTTTATTTAGTTTGCTCAGGAGAGTATTCATGTTAGTTACAGATTACTGCAATTCTGTTACTCCATAATAACATCAGTAATGAGAATAATGTTAAAAATTCAGTCAAACAATAAATATTACTGCACAGCATCAGATTTTATTATGTATATGTGTGGCAATTTTAGGGTGATTTCAAAATGACAAAGTACTCAGGGTTTCAAATAAAACTTCCTGCAGCTGTGCTCTCCTTTAAGCTTTACTCTCCATTTAAGAAAGAAAAAAATCTAAATCTAAATCATACATTATAAACTCACAATTTAGCCATTTCAATAGCAAGGGAAAGTTGAAAGCCAGCTCAGTCATGAATAAGCACTATTGAAAGCTTCAGACAACAACCACGATTTAAAAGTAATGGGAGGAAGAGAGGAAGAATGTACAGAGGAAACAAAATATTTCAGAAATCTGGAAAACAACTTTAAATCAACATTTACACATAGTAAAATGCTAGCTAAGTTCTTACCAGCTTCTCTTTCAGAAAGGTGCTCTAATGGATTTATGGCAATATGTAAAAGGAGATTTAAGGTGGTATTCACATCTGGTTCAAACAAAGGAAGCCAGGCTACCCTAAACCCCCACATTCATAAAAGAAATACTTTTTTTTTTTTTTTTCCTCTAGTGCAAATCAAATTGAAGTCCAAGTTAGGATTTATTTTTCTCTAAACTGTTTTAGATAAGCCTCTCTTTCTCAATGGGGACATCTGAATCCAGTGTCCTTAAGCAGGGACTAGATTTTGTGTACAGACATCCTGCAACTGGTGTTTTTTTTTTTTTTTTTTTTTTTTTTTTTTTTTTTTTTGTGTAGAATGCAAGTATTTTCAGTCTGCATTTGGTGTCTTCTGGTTTGTCTAACCAATTAAACCTCTCAAAGCTGAGTGCATGGAGATATGCCACTTTCAGAGTCTAAATTCAGGAGATGCTCAAACCTGGACAAGAAGTGGTGTCTTCTACAGGCTTTCCTATAGCACAAATATACTACCCCCACACAAGTTAAAAGAAATAATCAACTAGTAACCAATTTAAGCTACTTAAAGACTTACAGAATTTAATTCACTATTTTTCTCTTTTGAACCTCTGCTCTTGCTTCAAATGTATTTTAGGAACCAGGCATTTTTCATTTGTTTATTTTTTTAACAAACCAGTAGTTTCCATGCCACACCTTTCTTTTTTTTTTTTTTTTTTTTTTTTTTTTTTTTTGTAGGAACAAGAACGGATCACCTCAGACAAAATGTAAACATCTAAATTCATCTGTTCTCATCTCTCTGTCCAGATGTTTGTTTTATGGATATTGTAAGGGTATGTAGAAGGAGTACAAGTGCTTCTTTAGGTGTGTCTGGTCATGGATCTTTTTCAAGGCAACAAGGGATAATAACGCGAGGCAGTGGTGGGAACTAAGTCTGGTCAGTCACACTGATTTAAGAGAGCATGTGAAAAGGTAGGAATGTTTATTCCAGCAGGGTCATTTGATTGTAGACTTCCAAGCTGGGAGACAATGACAAGAAACAAACCTCTCAATCACACTAGTCAGTGGGCTATCAAACTACAGGTGCTGCTTCCAGGAAGGTCAACCTGGACTTGGCAGCTGATAAGACTGTGAACTGGGGCAGCAAATCCAGACTGGGAAGGTGAGGGAAACTGCAGAGTTCTGTGAACCCATGGGGGCTGTGCAGGGTAGGAGCAGGAGAAACAAAGAGGGGGGATAGGTAGTAAACTGTATAAGAGGGCCAGTTGTGTGTAAAAACAGGGCTGGTAAGCATGCATGTCTGGCCAAGCCCTGTGCTTGATCACTGCAGTATGTCCTATCTTTATTTGTCTCTCATTAAATCGTTCCTTAACTGTCTCTGCATATTTGCATTCTCTCTCCCATGCCTACATAAACTGCAAGGATTAAGTGCCAGTTAGTGGGAAAGCCTGGATGTGGGTGAGTGAACCTCATTAACGGCTACTGGAGTCGGGCAGGGGAAAGGTACCTCAGCTGTGGTGCCTGCTACTAGAGCAAGTGAGGTCCCAGCATCAGTTGCTGGAGCAAGGGAGGTGGGGGTGGGTTGGGTTCTACTCCCTCCCACTGGGGCAGGAGTGTTGTATGCTCCCAGACAAGCAACTGGGAGAAGGACAAGTGTGACTAACTGTGGACTTGTATGTGTGTGGACGTGGACAGAGGAGCTCTGGCAGGTACTCGAAGGATCTGTGAACATGTATAGGCTTTGTGAACCTGGAAAATACTGTGTGTGCCTGTATTAGTGAAGTTCTGTTTCTACCAGAATAGAGGGAGGAGGGAGCAGTTCTCTGCTGTTTGTGTCTGTTTTATGTGAGTCCTGCGTGCAGGTGCTTTTATGTGAGTCCTGTGTGCAGGTGCTGTCGAAGGGAGCCCTTGACAAGACAGCCTTTGTGGCTGGTGTGTCAGTGTCCTGTTTCTGTCTGTGTCTGTGTGCCTTGGGGATATGTGATCAGCTTTGCTTTTGCTCAAGTTGAACCTGGAAAGGGAAAAGTGGCAGCCATGTGCCCCTGCTTGGCCAGAGACCCCAGGTTGCAGGGACTGTGCTGGGCCCCAGCAAGCAGGCAGCAGTGGTTCCTGGGCTGGAGCAGCTGGAGGAGGCAGCTGGTCTCATTGTTCTTTACCTTGCTTAATGGATCTGTCTATATTCTAACAGATCTATTCATATTTGGAATATATCTGGTCTTAAAAGGTTTACTGAGAACAAATTCATTCATGACCAAAGACTCCTCAGATTCCCTGTTAATGTTAGAAAGAATAACAGAAGTATTGTTTCTTTATTTACAGATTTTTTCACCAACTCAGTACTGAGTCATTTCTTTCGTCTTTCTCACTACATCGTTATTTCTTAAAGTATCATGTTTCAGTACAACATGCTACCATGCAACACACTACAGAATATTCCAGTATGTTGCAATCCATGTGCGTGCAGATACCTAGCATCTGAGTTTACTCTGACTTATGGTGAATTATCAACCACCTTCTTACATGGGTAAAAACACAACACAGGCAGACAGAAACACAAGCACAAACAAATTAAATTTATAATGTGATTAATCCAATGATAAATTAAAACTTAACACTTCATGTCTGATTGCTCAGTCACAGAATCAAAATGTGGTGAACAGTGAAGCTAAAAGCTGTGATCTTTCTCTTTCAGAGGGAGAGGGACCCTCTTCAAATAAGTAGTGGTTTTTGCTATCCTCACCCTGAAATTCCTGTGACAGTACTTATATCTTCCTATTATCTGCTTTGCTTTTTCACTTCGAATGGGATGTTTCATTTTTGTTGTATACATGCTCTTTCATCTTTTTTGTTATGCTCTAAAACTGATTCACAGAATCACAGAATTTCTAGGTTGGAAGAGACCTCAAGAGCATCGAGTCCAATCTCTAACCTAACACTAACAGTCCCCACTAAACCATATCCCTAAGCTCTACATCTAAACGTCTTTTAAAGACTTCCAGGGATGGTGACTCCACCACCTCCCTGGGCAGCCTGTTCCAGTGCCTAACAACCCTTTCAGTAAAGAAGTTCTTCCTAACATCTAACCTAAAAATCCCCTGGCGCAACTTAAGCCCATTCCCCCTCGTCCTGTCACCAGGCACGTGGGAGAACAGACCAACCCCCACCTCACTACAGCCTCCTTTAAGGTATCTGTAGAGAGCGATAAGGTCGCCCCTGAGCCTCCTTTTCTCCAGGCTGAACAAGCCCAGCTCCCTCAGCCGCTCCTCGTAGAACTTACTCTCCAGGCCCCTCACCAGCTTCGTCGCCCTTCTCTGGACCCGCTCAAGCACCTCGATGTCCTTCTTGTAGCGAGGGGCCCAAAACTGAACACAATACTCGAGGTGTGGCCTCACCAGAGCCGAGTACAGGGGGAAAATCACTTCCCTAGCCCTGCTGGTCACACTGTTTCTGATACAAGCCAGGATGCCGTTGGCCTTCTTGGCCACCTGGGCACACTGCTGATTCTACCTACTCACAGGACTGTACTCTTTCAGTGACAATTTGGGTGCCAATTATGCCCTTGATGCCTCTGGTATGATCCTGAACCTTTATTCCTGAAACTTCTGCTATTTGTATGCATTGCGTGCACTCTTGAGGCCTGTTGCTACACTGATCTTGCAAGCACTTGTGAACATATTTAGCATTTCCCACAGCTGCAAATATCATTTGTAGCTGTCAGCTGCATCATGAATTGAAATAGCATAATTCTGGGCATACTGATTTTGTTGCATATTAAATCAAAATATTTTATGATGGAACAGACTGATGTCCACTATGCCACACTGCATAGGACACAGCACGTTCACAGAACTCCTATTAGTGAAACCCATTCAGTATATACATGTTCTATTATCTCTAATGAAACAAAAATGTGGAGAGAGGTATTGTACTGAGTTTCTTACTTGTAGTGCCCTATGAAACCACTGCCTCTTGCCTGTGGAATACCAGAGTGAGCTCTGGGCGAAAATGCATCCATGAATGAAACTAGTCTAATCTATTTCTATTTATTTATTTATTTATTTTCCTCTTATTGTGCCTCAAGAATTTTGGGGTGGCATACACTTTGCCTCTTAGCAAAATGAACAAGCATTTAGCAGTAATGCAAGAGCATACATTTTGCTTTTTAGATGTGTTTGCAGTTTCATTTCCAGATTGCCCATGGGATGTAATGACCTCATGCAGCAACACACATTGGGATCAACTGGAGAGGCTTTATTCTGTCCACAGATACCTAGTGGATGGTGTAGAGAAGGAGGAGCCTGACTCTTCTCAGCAGCGAACAGTGGAAGGATAAGAGGACAAAAGCTGGAAAACAGGAAATTATTTGAATTGAATAGACAGTAAAGAAATGTACCTTGAGGATCATCAAATAGTGAACAGGTTGCCTGAGGGGCTGTGGGGTCTCTGTGCCTTAATATATTCAAAACTCAGTTGGGCACAGCTCAGGGTACCCAGTCTTATTTGGACATGCTTTGTTGAACAGGTTGGACTGGAAACCTGTGGGAGGTCTCTTCCAGTCAACAAAATTCTGTGATCCGATGATTGCCTAAATTTCTCATTGCACCAAAGATGAAAGCAAAATCAAATTAAGATTGTGTCCTTAATTCTTATCCTTCTTCCATTAATTCCCAAAAGAGTGTAATTTTTTCCTATTGTAATGAGTTACTTAAGCATTATTAAATCATACCCTAGAAGTGCCTAGGGCTCTGTCAGAGGTGCTGGTGCACGTGTCTCCATAGAAATGTCTAAATTCTGTGAGATGAAAAGCACATACCCAGTCTACTTGTTAGGTATAAACCACTTTCATGCAGAATATAGAGAATTATTTGAAAAGAGTGGATGCTCCTTCAGAATTCAGTCTGCTAATCTTTTTGTTTGTTTGTTTCTGAGTTTTTACCTGATGGGGTTTCACATTAAATTTTTTGCTGTGTACTCTAGAGTTGTTATTCAGAAACCAAGAAATTGGTTTTGTAAGAACCACTCAGCGTAGGGGAGGCTGATCTTGCCATGCAGGGGAGGAGAAGGGGGTGGTGGAAATATGGAATTACTGTCTTTGTTTACAGAAATGTTTTTGTTTTTCAACAACGGAAGTCTAATGAAAAACATTAAGGAGCCAGGTATGGTTCTGTGGCTTCTCACAAGGCTGGAGGCAGTTCCCCGTTTGCATACACTAAGAGAGCATCTGCTGAAAAGGCCACGAAACACACCCAAGCACTACACTCCTGGTTATCCACACCTCTCAACTCTCTCTCAGGTTTGTCTCCAAAAGGAACCTTCAGTAGATAGCCTTGAACTGATACAAGTCACTTAGCCTTGTGGACAGGAATTATCTCTGTCCCTTTTTTATTTAGCTGTACGGGCACAACCACAGTGGCTCGTATTTAAGAGACCAGAAGCATGTCTTAACTAGGAATGTAGCATTTGCCTACAACACCAAAACATGACCCATACAGCTTTGTGAGACTTAATATTCTTCAATTCACGTTTTGTAGAACTGGGAAAAAAAAGAAAAAAGGAAGTCTAGCCAAATTTACAATGAACCTGGCATCATGCCACCCCATGTTCTTGCAAACAAAAAGCCCAACTGACAAAATATAGGCAAAATAAAAGTAGAACCTGGCTTTCTGAGCCAGTCACTAATATACCTATAGTTAATTACAGGTTGAGATTTTAGTGTCCTGTGGCAATATTAAATTATTTGCTATTTGCTTTTCTGATTTATGACTGATGGAGTTACATAGCTATTATACACATTTGGATGTATACTTGTTTTATTATACTTCTTTAATTTTGGAGTGGCTTTTCCAATGTTATTTTGTTAATATATGTTTCTGTAATTTAAGACAGGCACTTTAACAAATGTGTCTTTTCTGAACTTTATATTTTGAGAAGGGAGAAGGAAATGTCAGGTATCGGAAAAAAAGAGATTACTTCTGCAGAATTTGTAAAACTGTATATGATTATATATACACCAAGAAAACAAAGGTTATAAAGTGAGAAATGTTAAGATAAGAAAAGGTTCTGTTTTATGATATGAGAGTTCTTTCTGGCTCTGGTCTCATGTACATATGAGGTACACAATTGATGTAATCAAGGTTGAACAGGTTTAAAAATTAATTTCCATGTTAATCATTTAAATAACATGATTTAAAGCTATAATGAATGTGCATTTTCCTATAATTATATATTCAAGCCACAATGAAACTATAACACTGAAAAATAATGGAATTAATAATCTCTATCAGTTTATAGTAAAACACTGCCCACAAATATTTCAAGGGAAAAAAGGAAAAAAAGAAGAAAAATATATATATTTTTTTTAAATAAAAAGGATTAAGAGCTTACTAAAGTTCACTGAATGGACTCCTAAGCTTTGAAGTATGCTATTCAAAGAAGAGAGGCTTTTACACTAAAATCCACATTGTGTGGGAGCTTGTGACACCATAATTGTTTCAATTATGTATCCATAGTAGCATTTTTTTCATTTTAACAAGGTTTTGTGTTAATGCTCCTCAAAAGCCACATGTGCAATGTTGTTTAACTGTTTAAGGCATAACTGCATTAATTTATGATACATTAAATTATATATACATATACATATGTATATATATATATGTATACATATACATACATATATATACACATATACATATATACATACATATATACATATATACATACATATATATACATATATGTATATTACATATACATATACATATATATATATATGTATACATATACATACATATACATTATGATACATTAAATTATGATATAGGTTATGTAAAAGTGATATGAAGACTTTCCGTGCAGCCCTACAATATTTTTTTCTTTCATTTCACTTCTCTAACAATCACTACTGCTGTGCAAAATACTATTCTGAGAGTGAATTGGATTAAAAAAAAAAAAAAAAAAAAAAAAAACCTGAGCGTAGAACTTTAAAAAGATCCTGCGCATAGAATTTGCTGTTGCAATGGAAATGCAGTTAGCTATTTAGCTCAGTACACAAGTGGGAGAAGAATCCAGCTCACACTCCCATTGATGCTTTTATGCCTCAGAACTACTAAGATTACTGTTGAACCTTACTAAAACTTTAGTATAGTATGGGCACACAGTTAAACTTTCATCTCCTTTAAAAAGTGCAATGTTCTTTTAACCATGTCAGGGGAAAAAACAATAACAGGAGCTCCAGATGTACTTGCTCTTGAAGTATAAACATCCTCTTGGTAGAAATGATTGTGTACATGAGGTAGAGATTTCTTGAGTATGAACAATTTTGTACAGAGTCACTTTTAAGAATAGCACAATATGCTGAAGTCCCATTATAGAACAGTTTATGGAGAGATAATGTCTCTTACAAAAACAACTGGTACAGTTAGACAAAGCAGATAATCTTTCAGAGTTGTAAGATACAGATGGATATAAAACACATTGTAAACTAGAAGGAAATAGCGGCTCACATTATATGCTGCCAGAAGCCTCATAGTAGTTATTCCTTTCTAAGGTCTCTGTGCACTTACTGTGAAGACTTGGCCTTACTATGTGTCATTCACTGTTAATTTTAAACAACTATTTAGTTAACAGCTCTATTTTTTTTTCCAGAGGTAGGCAGTAAAACTCAGCATTAAGAAACTTTATGGCCCAAGTGGCTAAATTATTGTCTGATATATTATTGACCTGGAATTTATTTCTGAAGTAAAGGTTAGAAAGATCTCTGCATCTCCACCCAACATTGTGATACTACGAGTATTACCACCCTGTACTTGCACACTCATTATCAAGAAGCTGGATATAACATTGACTTTCTGCCTTTCCTAAACAGAAGATTAAGGTGACCATTCTTCCTGTTTTGCTGGGTCTTGCTTCTCAAAATATTAAGCGGATGACTTCCAGAAACATTTTTAAAATTTTAACTCAGGTTTTCTATTTAATGATTTGGAAATACCTATTCAAAGAAGAAATGGGCTAGAGAAGAGTTACACTCAAGGCCCTAGCTTCTGGGACATATGTTCCGTACTTTTTGTTGATACGTTTGTCTTTCTTTTTATATGTGTGCATGCATAACATCCTAAGCAAGGAAAGCTTAAAATAAAATAAAATAAAATAAAATAAAACAAAATTAAAAAATTATCTCCCAGTGAATTAAGTTACTGCAGAAATCAAAGATCTTTCGTCACTGGAAGATTCCAAATGGATTGGTTCTGCTTTTGGCTCTGCTTTTGGCCTTCAAATACCTTGGTAAAAACAAAGATCATCTATGTAGGTGGACTGAACTTCACAACTCAGAGAAACATGGGAAAGACAAGTAGGTTTGTTGAATTCTCTTTGCTCTGAGAACTAAATAAAAACTGTCCTGACTTTACTTAATATGGTGTAAACAATTATTTTTTGGAGAGTTAGCTATATTGTATTTATAATCCTAATCTCTGGTATACATGGAATATATACAATGTATAATAATTTGAAAATGGTGTAACTGAAAATTTTACGTAGTTGCATTAAAAAAAATAATAGAAAAAAAAAAAAGAAAAAAAGAAAAAGGAATAAGTGCCTGGAGCTCTTGAGTTTCATTCCCCACCAGGCTTTTACTATAACTATTGTTTTTAGGTGTCATGGTAGCACCTGTAGATAGTAATAAAAATATGTGCCTCTCCTTGTCATGATGTTGGCCTTCCAAATGTGTACTTTATTGCTCTTGACTTCTATTTTTGCTGTGGTGACACTTCAGAATGAACATCACATCCCTGATTTCCATAAGCACAGATGGAATTCATCAGGGAGACATAATTCCAATTCTTTCCCCCTTCCTCTCATTTTGAATGACAAGTATAATAATAATGAGATCAGACGAAGACATAATCTTTAAAATTAGAGAAGGAATGGTTAAAGTGAATGGTCATATTAGTGAACTAAGAAATTACATTTCCATAAAGACAAAATTAGACACTTTCAGAAAATGCTTGGACAAAGCTGAAAATCACATGAGCTTTTCAGAAGCTTAGATGCAGCAAATGAGACAGGACATCATCAAAGCACTGGGAAAATTATGTGCCATGAGGCTGTGATATTTAAAACAGAGGAAGAATAGGAAGCTGCAGCCTTTTCTATCTGAGAGCAAAATGGGAATTGTCTCCAATTGTTACTATGGACACATCTTCAGAGAAGTTTTATCATGAGTTTGACGTATTGCATCTACATGTGGCAAACACCAAAGTATTTTGGTTTGTTTCTTTACTACTATGCTTCAGCTTGAGTGGCAGAGCTTGTTACAGTGATAAGTATGTTTGAACTGAAATGAGCTACTTAGGAATCACTATGTGATTTTATATTCTTCGCTAAAGCCAGGGCTAAACAGTTTCTACTTTAGAAGCCAAGGGCTATTCAGTTTGATGCTTCTGTAACAATTGTGGATGATGTGGATTGCTCCTCTGAAAGTAGAAACCCCTTGAAAAAAAACAGGATCACTGTATCAGAAGATGCCTTCAAATACATTTCAAATACATCTTTTTTCCTATATGGGCAATGTCAGGATTTACTTAAGAAGGATGGCTTCTCTTCTTCAAAAGAGAAAATAATATTCTAAAATGAGGTGGGATGGATGCCATTTTGTACAGCTTCAATCTATTCTCTCTCTGACAGTCTTGCTAGATCGTAATCAGAACATTACATCTGTTCCTTATCGTGAACAGAAAAAGATGGTGGGAAAGCAAAATGATTCTTTCCACGCTGTGTTTTACTTTATGGGTAGCTGTTTCCATTCATGGATGCAGAATGCAAGTGAAACATGAACTTTTAAAATGTTCTGTTGAACTCACTGTCAGCATTTCCTGTTCTAAACACACTGAAATGTTTATATTATGGATAACAGAGGGAATCCAGACAATAATTTAAAACAGAATGGCATTTATTTACCTAGCCTTGAAAAAATAAAAATAAAAAAATATTGAGTCTAAGATGCTAGGTTTCCTTGTTGTTGTGGTTTAACCCGGCTGGCAGCTAAACACCACACAACCATTTGCTCACCCTCCCCCCTTCCTCTCTGGGATGGGGGAGAGAAATGGAGAAATGAAGGCTGTGGGTTGAGATAAAGACAGTTTATTAAGATAGGAAATAATAATAATAATAAAAATGATAATAATAATAATAATAGAGTGTATGAAACAAGTGATGCACAATGCAATTGCTCACCACCTGCTGACTGATGCCCAGCCCAACCCCAAGCAGCCGGCCCCCCACCCTGGCTAGCCACCCCTATATATTGTTCAGCATGACGTCAGATGGTATGGAATACCCCTTTGGCCAGTTTGGGTCAGCTGTCCTGGGTCTGTCCCCTCCCAGCTCTTGCTGCACCCCCAGCCTGCCCACTGGCAGGACAGAGCGAGGAGCTGAAAAGTCCTTGGCTTAGTGTAAGCATTTCTCTGCAACAATTAAAACATCAGCCTGTTAGCAGCACTCTTCTCATCCTAATCCAAAACATAGCACCCTACCAGCTACTAGGAGGAAAAATAACTGAAACCAGGACACTTGTCTGTCCAGTCTATCTTGTGACAGTGTCTAAGGTAAGTGAGGAAACTCACTCTCTGGAGATGTTTTTGTTCATCTCACACCTTGTCTGTCGCTGCCTGTTCCATTGTAATGAATTCCGTGCATTATCCATGCACTATCCATGCATAGTTATTCAAACGATGAGCCGCAGCTTTTGGTCTGCCATAGGTCTCTGGTACTGTGGTTTCCTTTCCATGCCCATAGTTTTATGCCACTCTCCAGCTTCCCTAAGGGCTGTCCTCTACACTGTGAAAAACACACCTTGGGCACATGGTTTTGTGTTAGTGTGGTTTTGGATTTCATTTGAAATGGCATAAAATAAAAATATTCAAATTTAATTTTAAAAAACATTATTTTTGAAAAAAAAAAAAAACTATCTTGCATAAATATGTGTGACATACTGGAAATAAATAAACAATTTCATTTTAATTATAGCAAGGTAAATGCAGCACTACTATATAAGAGATAAGTGACAAATGTTTCTTTGAATTCAGTACTCCAAGACTGCTGCTAGATGAACAGTGAAATACATTATTTTTATTTTATTAAGTATTCAGTACGCCCAGATTCAGAATCCACAAGTTCCAACATATCAGCTATATTTGATTCCTAAGGAACTTTGAATCCTCAACTGCCCTTTCTTTCTTTTTAAATTTTATTCTCCTGATAACTGTAGAAGAAGGGTAAGAATTACTTTTAAGGTAGAATCATTGTTATTTGTGTAGCCTAAGCTTTGGTTAATCAGAAATACACATTTTTTATTACAATTCCTGGGAAATATCCCCCGAAATTCCCAGTAGTTTTGTTAAGTCAAATAAAAAATAAATAAATAAAAGATTTTAAGGTTTCATAAAACTCAAACACGACACCATGGTATTGCCATCCTGCTGTTTAACCTATGAGGAGAATATTGCAGAACTACACTCCATGCTGTGCCTGTGTTTTCTCTCTCCTGTTTCATTTATGTATTTAGGGTTAAAGAGCTGTCAGGGAAAGGGAAGCCTCAGGGGTCAGATACCACTCAGACAAACCTTTCATTCCTGGGTATCCAAACTAAGTGTATTCCTAAACCTGTCTCTGCCATAAGCACTCACTGAAGCATACTGTGCTCTACATAAAAATGAAGCCTGTGAGAGACGTGTTTCCAAACAGAACATGTGAAAGTCAAGTCTGTAAGCAAAGGGCAATCTTTCTACTGGTTACCAAGCACACATCTCACTGAATTCCCCAAGTGCTAAAAATGCAAGGCCATACCCATGTTTGTGCCTTTCTTCAGGTTCCACGTTTGGAGTGATTCAGCTGGTGCATAAAGAAGGAATGAAGAAGCATCATCTCTGCCCCAAAACTCGATGCTGGTGGAAAATACAAGGGAAAGCTGTGACTTTGGAAAAGAGAGATTAGAGAAATTGGAGCTTTGGACTAGAAAGAATTTGATGTGTGAGGCAGGAGACATTTCAGAGTGAAAGAGAGGTGGTGAGCACTGTGAGGCACCTCCCCTTCTTTCACAGCACCTTTGTTGTGGGACAGGAAGCACTTCTACCACAACTATGGGACTATACAAGCTGGGTTTATGTTATTCATTAAAAGAAAGCACGGCACTGATCTGGCTTTGAAGACAGGTATCACACAGCAACAACATATTCACAGTGTTTAAGATTAACACCCTCTGGAGCAAACTGGCCATGCTGCAAACTGCTGACCACATCATGCTCAATAATGGAGTTCCCTGAAATACTCATGAGTCATAAGAGCCATAATTATTTCAACATTTTTGGCAGTGATGTGTGGGTCTGTTGCAGCTTACAAGAGGATGTAACTGAAAATTAGGACTCCATATGATACAGCATATGGGTGGTTAAGAATGCAGTGTTATGTGTAGGTGTTTAACACATTAGGGTAGAGCAAGTAACACCAGTGTACGTTATACACATTGCCTTTTGGGAGTGGGATCTGATATGAACAGCCTCCCAAGACTGTGGGGAGAAGAATGCTCTGTTTCATCAGGGGAATAGAAACTAATTACTGTGAAAAGCATATGGAGGATGAAAAGTTATAGCAGAAATAAAAATTTGATGTGAGCTTCTTATATGGAGCTGTGATGAAATCATACTAACATGGTAGTGATGCAGAGTTTGAAAACTGTGTGCCCTTCATTCATATTCTCTTGCCTAGTATAAGCCACATCCATGCTAAACTCCTCCTACTTCACATAAACACAGATATGCATGTGAAGTATCTGAATTTCAGAAGAGCACATCATAGAAATGCTACAATTACTTGTATATTTTTCATCCCACAAATCACTTTTAAATCTATATTTGATTAGGAACTGTGAATAATAACTCCCCTAAGGCCCAATTTTCATTGATTTTTTTTCAAAGTAGGATTTCAGCACAGATTTTTACTATTTGTATAGAGCATCATTTATACCTATGTAGTACTACTACTACAAACAGAAAAGATTCCAACATTAAAGCTGCAAAATGATTACTATCTGTATGAACAATTTATCAGCAAGAATTTGTCATTTTACTTTACATGTTACCTTCTCATCTTACCTCACAAATTTTGAATCTTTTTTTTTTCCTTTTTTTTTTTTTTTTTCCTGAGTCCTTGATTCTGGTGACTGCAGAGTTTGACTGTTTTGTTTCCATCTTGAGCAGACAGACCATTTCTAAATCCCACGTTTACGTATTTTTGAGAATGTCAATGAGGAGAAAGAGAACGCCACAAACCTTGTCCTTGTATGTCTGTGCCCATCTGCAGCTGCAGGATAACATTTAAAAGTTGTACATATGATATTATTTTAGTTTAATACTTGTTAAAAGAAAGACATGCCTCATTTTTACACATAGCAATAAGCAATTCTGTTCAAAGGTAAAGAATACTATATATAAAATATGTTAGCAGCACCCTATATGTCTCGTATTCTTCGTGTGAAGTAGAAGTTCAGCTGCTTTTCTAAACTCCAAGGGCAGAAAGATGTTACTCTCATTGTGGGGTTGAGCAAACATGCCTGGAGAATATATAAATCCAGGGAGGAGTAAATCAACTGAGTGACAAGGAAGAAATGGGAGCAGAGAGAAGTATGTCTTCTAACCTCGCTGTATGGGAAAAGCATCTGTCTGAAGGACACAATAAAAATTAGTAGGATACAATCAAGAAGATGAGTAAATTATTGCTTAGTGCTACAAGGTCTCTTATAACGTCACATTTTTAATTTGACAACTGAGTTATAATTTACAGCAGGAATGAATTTGCCGATGGCAGATTTGGCTTGGGATGAGGGAATGCTTACTATATCACTGCAAAATATCAAACCATCTGTTTTTTATATGGAGGCACAGATTGCGAAGAATGAATAGTTATCAATGCTTGCTAGCATTCCTGATCCCCATATTTTGAAACAGAATTGTATTGCAAATCTGAAAGTACATTTACATACAAGTATATATACAATATAGAATCATAGATATATAAAATATATATACTGTACCTTTAAATATTTTATCTCTGACAGTCTCTGTCTCACAAATACATATGCACACATACAAATACTCAGCTGAAAGTAGAGTCTATATGCAGTTATTTTCATGTCAAAAATGGAAGAAATTCCAACTTAGTGTTTAAGGTAGGCACGAGGATCAGATGGATTTTCAGCCAAATATTATAAAATATTTAAAAGCATCTTATATTTCATCTTACTGAATGCTTATACACATGACTCAAGAATGAAGTTCTTCCAAATTGCATAGGAATTTTTGTTGTTTCTTTATTAACTAAAAAATAGCCATTTCTGGTATGTGGTTCATAAATATCCTGTTACTGATTTAAAGATTAAGATTTCAATGTTTTTTGAGGAATAATATTTTTGACATTTTTATCAAAAGCTTACCAGTTATTACATCTTAGGAGTTTGCCCCAACAAGCAAAATGTAAAATGTCAGATTAGAGGAAGTGGTTTAATTCATCGATATCTAGGTGGTTTTACTAGCAGCTGACACACTTTCAGTAATATTCACAGGGTTATAGAGATAGTAAATTTTAGTAAGGTTTTACATAGCTGGATATATAGGTAGTTGTAAAATCACAGTTCTTTTTGACTTGGAGACCCTCACCTATATGGAGTGACATTACATGCTGGCATTTGGGAATAGGAAAGCTAAAACTGAGGCCACTTAATAAAATAAAACATAATCGGAAACATTAAATCCAAAATAATTAATTAATCCAAAAAAAAAAAATTGGACCACTTGGCAGATTTATAGAACTAAAAAGAATTTGAAAACTGATTCAAGGTGATGAATATTATCATTCAGGATGAACTGAAAAAAGACTTAAGACCCTGCTTCTGGGAGCAGGTTTAGGAAATAAACCATTAGGAATTATTTGTATGTGCCTGGTTTATGGAAAAGCCAGTAAGATCTCCACTGTTCTACATAATGTAGAATATCCAGATATGCATGTTTATGAGTAAATACAGGCACAGAGAGATGAAATGACTTGTGCAAAGTTACCCTGAATGTCTTGGGGTGCCTATTAATGTTAGCTGAATTGTAACATACAATTTATCTAGCCTAAAAATACCCTTGAATCGTCAGAGGAGACAAGCCTTAGTCCAGCACTGCTAAAACGTTTTAATTCCAAAGGGAGACCTATTAATAGAATTCAATGAGGGAAAAATGTCTTTCAAAAAGCTTCTCATCCCACCATAGTTTCCCATTTTTCCTACCAAGAACCAGTCTCATTTCCCTTCCCACAGCTGATGGCATTTTGCCCTCTCCTTATTACCCCGGTGACATCTTGCTGTTCCTCTTTATTTGCACCAGATGTGAACCCCAATCAGTACAATGCCTTTCAAAGAGGCTAATCAAGCATGCAAGGCAGGCAAGTGTACTAGGATGGTGAGAGGTGGAGAAAGAGGAGGTGGTAGAAAGCCTTTCCCCACTGTGCATCAAGAAGCACTGTACACAAGAAGCAATTACAAACAGCGTTGATGGTGTGGGATACTGCTTGTTTTATGAACTATGTTTTAGAGGGGTGGAAGACAACACCAGGCATTCAAACGAAGACTGACTGAGCTGTTCACAGGATGATGAACATTGCACTTATCTCTCATTTACCAGAAATTTAATGAAAGATTTTCCTTACTGAATCACAATGTCATCCAAGCTGCCCCTTGATTTGATTCTACTCTGTTCTACCTTCTAGTCAGAATTCTGTCAGAAAAACACAGTGTGGCACAGAGCTTGTCAATATTTGTCACTGAAAGAAATTTGGGAGAGCTGTTTTCCCCAGAGGCAAAGATTTCTGGCTGTGAGTAATTATGGCCTGTTAACATGTTCTGTCTATTCCTAAGGTATTTTTGGAAGCATATGTCCCACCTCTTCAGTGTTCTCAGAGAATATTTGTGCCAAGACTTTAAAAACTCCAATCAGATAATCCAGAGAAAGCTATCATAAGATAAAATTCTGACTATCAAATCTGCAAGGCAAGTTTGGCTGTGGAACAGGAAAAGTTGAAATCATCAATTTGATCCTGGTTTACCTTACATCAACTGTCACTGAATTAAGCAGACCAGATAATGTTGTGGGGGAAAAACAGCAACAACAACAAAACCAGCAGCATAAGATGAAAACCAAATGTCTTAGGTGTCTTAGAAATAAATATATACAGATTTCTGAATATACTGCATCTGCATTATCCAGCTTTTAGAAATCAGATTGGCAATGTTTTATATTTATGTTTAAATTTATATAAAACATTGCCAATCTTCTTCTTACACCTCTATAAGATCTTAACTTAATATTCATGTATGTAGTTAGTCTGGAATAATGCACTAATTATAAATTTGACCAATACTCGCAAAGATGGTTCTGGCGTATCCAGGTTTACCAACACTGGAATTGACCCCAGCTGTCTTTTCTGTTGATCTCTCTGTATTTGCACATCAACGATTCCAATTTCTGATCCAGTAGTCAAGCTTGACTTGCCAGAGGAAATGCGTTTGCTTTAACATGCCTCTCAGTAAACTGCAGAGACTGAGACATAGGCATAGGAACCTATGCATGCAGGGTGGGAACTTCTGTAAGAAGAGTGGCTGAACTATGTTTAGAGCTTTTCTGACAGAGCCTTGAGAGTTAAGCCACATATATTTGCTACCAAAGAAATCCACAGAAGAAAACATAGACATCCACACACTGGAAAAATATTTTATGAATGCTTTAAAGGTGAAGATGAGATTGATTTTGTTTTGTTTACCAGTAAGGAAGCAAGGTCTACTGGAGAGAAAACTAAATGTGTAATTCTTACTTTTCCTCTGCTTCACTCTGTGCTTTTCACTGACAGAGACTTGCAGTGTTTGTTTTTGAAACTTATACACAGGGAAGTTGAATTAGGAGAAAAATATAGTAAAGATTCTGACAGCTTAGTCTTTTTTAATTCATTCCGATGGTTCTGGGTCTTGCTTCAACTGTTATTTCAAAAGTTTGGAAACAACATGATGTTGTTTCACCCTTTGATAGCCCCTAGGACTTAGAAATTGTTACCACCAAGAATCTCAAGCATTACTTTTTTAATCTTCAATAGGTAGTGAATGCTCCAGAAAGAGTACAATCACTGACTACAACTGGCAGTAATAGTATTAGCATAATGCAGGACTATGGCCACACTGAAGTTTTGAGTAATCTTTAATTTATTGTCTTTAGCCTCAAAAATATTGAAACATAATATCTGTGTGTTTTCTGTATTAACTTACATCCAGAAGAGATTTTAAAACTATTGTAATTTTGGAAAAGAAAAGCTTCTTGCTCTTTAGACTATTCCGCACACCTTGGAAATGAATGCTGTTGATTCTAGTTTAGCCTGAGCAAATAGTGTCACTTCTTAAATATGACTTACTTTTGGGACAATTAAAACAACTGATTTTGGAGCTGCTTAAGTAGCAGTTGTTACCTCTTTAAATAAACAGTCTATGATATACATAGACTGATATTGGGTCTTGATCTCAGAAAATACTATAATATCAGAAGTTATTATAATATTATAATGATAAATGAGACTTGATTGCATTGTTTTTCAATAGCATTAATTTACATGTTTGTAGAAGTCTATTGGGATTGGGTTTTATAGCTATTGTAATTTGTAGGCTTTTGACATTGCTGTGGGATGACTTGTCTAACTGGCTTTTTCTCATCAGAATGGTGGATATTTTGAAACTGACATCACTGTGGACATTATGCTACAAGGGTTTTCTTTGGCTTGTTATATGCAGGATTTTTTCCTCTTGTTAGTCTTTTGTACTTGTCATTGAAACTTTTCTTTTAGCTGTAAAAGCCTCTCTTTACACAGTAAGAACATGACGGAAAAATAGAAAATGTGTCAAATAAAAATTCATGAAAGGACCACCTATACAGTGATCAGCTGGGGGGAAGATTGCTTCCCTTGATAATTCTAATGCAGATCATTCTAAAAAGATACATCAACCATGACAAAATGTGCTAAAAGAACAAAGTGCTCAATAATCTCTTCCGAATGCAATTTTTTTCTAATGGCAATTTGTTTTCAGAAATTAACTTTTGGCACATCCGAGATTACAATAGTGATATCGTCTAAGTTGGGGAGTTTTTGAGTAATTAGAAAACTAACCAACCAGTGAGTCTAATATCACATTTCCCGCATATTGAAGATTTCCTTTGAAGAGACGAATGCTTGAATATACTTAGATCAAAAGTTTGGGGCTAATATTAACTTTTCCCACGCACAAAAAGTAGATACCATAGTAACCTGCTCACAGAAAATTAAAGGCAGGTGGTATGTATACTTAAGGAGACATATAAACAGCTACAACCCATTAAAGGATGTAGAGGTGCTTTTCTTTTTGTCTGAGAAACTTAAGAGCTGGTTTTAGAAACACTAGGAAGGGAATCCTGCCTTGATGGACTCTCCCTTTTGTCACTGGGAAATTTCCTTCTTCCTTTAGGGACAGTCTGTTTGGAAGCCAAGTTCACTGTGAATATTATAGCTAAGGTTTCTTTGACCAGGACAGGGTTTTTACTCTTTCTAGTTTCTTTTTCTTTCTGTTCTAGCTTTTATTTTTCTTTTTTTCATGTGCAACTTCTGTGCAGCAAGTACTTTTAACTCTGCTCCTTTTCACCATTTTCTGCCCGACAGAAATATTAGCTAATTAGCTAATACAAGATTGTTTTTCTCTCGCCTTATGCTGTTTTACTACAGAAAATAAAACCCAGTCCTTGTCATTGCTTTTTCCTTTCCTCTCCTCTCCTTTCCTCTCCTTTCCTTTCCTTTCCTTTCCTTTCCTTTCCTGT